>CM077080.1:220620047-221220047 GCA_039513925.1 Platanthera zijinensis | reverse complement strand
AGCATCCGTGGCAGAGAGAGCTGGCTCGGGAGGAGAGAGCGACGGCAGCGGAGATGAGGGAGATGGAGGCGGAGAGAGAGGCGGAGGGAGAGGAGTGGGCGGAGACGGAGGAGGAGCGGATATCGCAGTAGGAGACGAGGGAACGAACGGAATAACAGGAGAATCCGAGGTGGGAGGAAGAGAAGAGGAGTCATCCGAGAAGTAGGAGGCATTCTCGAAGAAGGTAACGTCAGCGGAGACAAACTGTTTACGAAGAACAGGATCAAAGCAGCAGTAGCCTTTCTGAGTGACCGAGTACCCCAGAAAAACACATTTGGTGGAGCGAGGGGAGAGTTTATCACATGTGGCAGATGGGACATGCACAAAAGCAGTGCACCCAAAGATTCGGAGAGGGAGAGGAAAAGGCTCCTTGCCAGGATAAAGGATGGAAAAAGGGGTTTTTCCCTGGAGAACGGAGGAGGGAATGCGATTGATGAGATAGCAAGCAAGAAGAACAGCATAGCCCCAATATGAGCGAGGGACATGCATTTGAGTCATTAACGTGCGAGCAACATCGAGGAGGTGACGGTTTTTGCGTTCCGCCACCCCATTTTGTTGGGACGTAAAGACACAACTTGTCTGATGAATAATGCCATGTTGTACGCAGAAAGAGGTAAAAGCATGACTTAAGTATTCTTTTGCATTATCAGAGCGAAAAGTTTTAACACTAACACCAAACTGATTTTTGATTAAATGATAAAAGGAGGTCCATACATTAAAAAGTTCAGAGCGATCTCGTAAGAGATACACCCAAGTACATCTAGAAAAATCATCAATAAAAGTTACAAAATAAGAACTACCCCGACCAATAGTAAGGGTAGGAGCAGGTCCCCAGATATCTGAGTGGACAAGATCAAACGGACGGGTAGAGCCCCGACCTTGCTTCGGCGGGAAGGAGGAACGATGATGCTTGCCAAGTTGACATGCTTCGCAGTGGAGAGGAGTAGTGGAGGGAGGGAGGTGGGGCAGAAGCTGATGCAGAAGCCGTGGTGGAGGATGACCGAGACGGATATGCCACTGGAGAAGATCCGTACAAGAAGAAGAGAAGGCGGACAAAGCGGAAACGTTGTCGAGGAAGTAGAGGCCGCCGCTCTCAGTCCCAGTAGCAATCGTCCGCTGGGAGCTCGGATCCTGAAAAGAGCAAGAAGAAGGAGTAAACGTTACAGAACATTGAAGCTGCTTGCACAAAGAAGTAACCGACAATAGATTGCACGGAAACTTGGGCACATAGAGAGTTTCCTCTAGCCGAAGGGACGGAGTAACATGAACCACTCCCGACCCATGAACCGGGGAGGGAGAACCGTCTGCAATGAGGACCGGGGGCAACCGATCATGCTGTTCGAGGAGAGAGAAGCACTGAGGATTGCCCGTCATATGATTAGTAGCACCGCAGTCGATAAGCCATTTACCTTGAGTGACTACATGGGCACTACCTGATGATGTGACCACGGAAGCAGACGGTTTGGAAGAAGAGGCGGAAGAGTCACCCGAGGGGCGAAGATGGGGATGTTTTGTCCAGCAGCGGTCAAGAGTGTGTCCGGTGCGGCCGCAGTGAGAGCAGAGATAGCGAGAAGAAGGACGTCCGCCAGACTGATGACTGCGGCTACCAGAGCCACTCCGCTGAGTTTGATGAGCATAGTTATCCGGAGGAGAAGGAGCGGGTAGAAGCGGGCGCTGAAGGAGAGAGGTGACAGCGGCGATGCGAGCAGCGGTGGCATCTAAGGTAGGGGATTCCGCCTCACCCAGAATTTGTTGGCGGATCATGTCATAAGTGTCAGGAAGACGAAGCAGATAACACACAACTAGAAGCTCCTGGAAGTGCTTGTGTTGTTGAGCCAGATCCGTAGAAAAGGGGCGATTCTGAAGAATCTCAGCCCCAAGAGCTTGAACTTGTTGGTAGGCAGCAGCAGGAGACAAGGTAGGCCGGGCAAAGAGGTCTGCATACAACGTATAGATGCGGGACGTCTGAGCCCCTTTGGAATACAAAGCAGCAAGATGAAGCCAAGCGGCCTTCACCGTCTCATCATGACGGATGACGGGAAGGCATTCATCGAATAGACTGTTAGCGAGCCAAGTACGCACAAGAGCGTCACTCGCATCCCAGTCATCAAAGAGAGGGGAAGTGGTAGGAGGAGGGTCATCAACGAGATGGTGGCGTTTGCGTTGCGAGCGAAGGAGAAAGGTGAAAGAGACGCTCCAATCCGGGTAGTTGGAGCCGACAAGCTTGGAAATGGTGCCAAGGTTCCCGGAAGGAGTAGGAGGAGCCGGATTGGCTACAGAGGTGGCAGCAGGAGTGGTGGCAGTAGAAGCATCAGAAAGAGCCATAAGAGCAATCCAACAGGAAGCCGCGCGGTTAGAAAACAAGCCGCGCGGATAGGCAGAAGAAGAACTGCAGCGGTCAGGATGTCAGACACCAGCGGCCAGAGAGACCACGACCAAGCCGCAGTAACAAGCAAAGGGGAAGAAGTCGAGCGGCAAGCAGACAGTCCGCTCGAACAGAAGCACGAGAGAGGGCAAGGCACACGGCAATAGGTCGCGGCGAACTAGGCAACAGATCGCGGTGAACTAAGCAACAGGTCGCGACGACCAGAGCAAGAGCAAACAGGAGGAGGCAAGGCACACGGCGATAGGTCGCGGCGAACAAGGCGACAGGTCGCAGTGAACAAGGCAACAGGTCGCGCACACAGAGGGCAACGACAAGGAGACCGCGCGGACAGGGCGCAAGCCGGAGAAGCAAGCCGCGCGGACAGAGAGAAGCACAGAATCAGGAGGAAAAGATCGATTCCTCTGATACCATGTTAGAAGCGAACTAAAACAAGCCGGAAATGGTATAACTAAAATTTTATTATCAGAAAAAGGTAACTATTACAAAGGTATGGCCTCCCTTATATAGAATGGAGGAGAGAAGAGAGAATACAAATAAGAGATGTGGGACTAAAACTATACAAAAGAATCTGGGCGGCTAGAACATCAGACCGGAACAAGCCGCGCGGTTAGACAGAAGGGCTAACCGCTCGGCCACTGGCAGAGAGAGAGACAAGCCGCCAAGTGAGACCGTTAGACCGCCCGGTCTCCTAGTCGCCAGTAACAGACCGCTAGACCGCTTGGACCTCAGACCTCAACACAGCAACCAACCCGCTGAAGGCAAACCGCCAGACCGCCCGGTCAATAACCCGCCAAGCCAGACCGACAGACCGCCCGGTCTCAACTTCAACAATACTGACGAGGAAGAATGCAACTCCCAATATAATGGAAAGGTAAACTCAAGCACTACTCTTTCAGAGTTTGAAACATCCTTTGATGGTCATGAAGACTATTCTTTTGAGGAGGATTTAGACCTATTAGGTCAGTATAAGGATTTACTTGAAGGATTTGACAAATGTCGTAAGGTCGTCAGATCCCAAGCCAAAGAAATCACCTCTCACATGACATTGAACTCTGAACTGAAGGAAGAAATAGAGTGATTAACTCCTCTCAAGGATGAAGTTCAATCCTTAAAAGAGGAACTTAATACCTCTACTAAACTAGTAAGTCAGAAGGAGAAAGTCATCAATGAACTGGAAGAAAAGTTATTATCCTTGAAGAAGCATGTAGCTAGCTTTTCGAAGACAAACGCTGTCTTTACTCATATCAACTGATTTTCTGCTCCGAAGAAGGTAGTGGTGTTGGACACAAATCTGATAGGGGAATCACAAAAGGCTACGATATGATTACCAACGATATAGTATCTTATTCTTGTCCTTTTTGTGCCTCTTTTTATTCTGCTCTTTCAGATATTTTGGGCACTTGCTTCGAATATGCCCAAATTTTCTACAGTGATAGCATTCTGGTGGTGGACGTTTCTCACCATCTTCATTATTGACCTTTCCTTTTCCTTTCTTAAAACTCAACTCCTTCTTACTAAAGTACTTCTTAAACGAATTTCTCCTCTCCAAATTTCTCATGAATCATTTAAACTTCTTCACAAATAGACTTTCCTCATCCTCTTCGTTATCCTCATCAGTTTCACTCTCTTCTTCCTTTTTTTTAATTTCAATGCCAACGCCTTCTTCTTCAGCACCAAGTTGTACTTTTATTGTTGAATCTTTAACTCCACCACATAAGTTTTGAGATTCCTGATGAAGCTCTCAATTTGAAGAGTTTTTATATCGTGTTACTCTGAGATGACAGTCACCTTCGGATTGAACTTTGTGGAAAGCAATTTAAAAATCTTTTTAACTAAATCACCGTTGGAGAAATTCTTGCCAAGTACTTTGGAATCGTTGATGATCTTTGTAAACCTCGTGTACATAGAATCAACGTCTTCATTAACTTCCATCTTTAATTTTTTAAATTCTGAATCTAGTTAAAATAACTTTGAATCCTTCACCTGTGAAGTACCTTCATGAGTAACTTCAAGTAAATTCCAAATATCGTAAGCAACTCCTATTAAACTTTATTAAACTCAATTCTATCTAACACACAAAATAAATCATTCATGGCCTTAACATTATTTTTAAACCTTAGCTTGTCTAAGTCATTCCATTTATCTTTTGGTTTTTCTATAGTAACATATCCAACTACCATTATAGGTGGAGGGTAGCATTGTTCTACCATTCCCAAAATGTATGTATTCCTTTCTTGCTCGCTGAGGCCCGCACGGCAAAGCAACCAGTTGGTTGCAATCTCCGATCTCTCACCCGAACTTCCCCAATCAGTCGTCGAGGGTGGAAGAACTAGGTGAAATTTTTTGCACCAACAGTTCGAATAGGCGGTCTTTAGATCAAATCGTCCAGCAAATCCTCCCCTATGACAGGTGGGCAGGCATCGCAACCGCAAGACCACGAGCAACAATCCATTACCTGCACAAGTTCAATAATCTATTCGGCCTTATCAATAAGTTGATTAACCAGGGGCAGCGTACTCAGGTCATTGAGCTCCCTCGAGAGCCCACAAACCTTAACGAGTTGCCGCCGCCATCGCTGAATTCACCCTCGCTATAGCTGAACATCGAGGATGCGCATACTCGTCAATAATTATTTCAAGAAGCCGCTGGAGCATATCAAGGAGGGGATTTATATTTTGAAGAGCGAGAGCCCAACAAGGGGACAAAAGTGTACCAGTCCTTCATCCTTGTGATCGTCGGGGAGACCGCCCATTTGGATTCAGAGAGCTATAACTCCCCTGCTTCATAGGGAAAGAGGACCCCACTTCTCATTTATAGGTGTTTGAAGCCACTGTATCTTTGCAACCCCTATTTAAGGGCTTGTACTGCAAGTTACTTTCTACCACCTTCGATGGGAAGGCGAGAGAGTGGTTTTATAACCTTTCCCTGAGCTCAATTACATCCTTTAGAGAGTTAAGAAAAGTGTTTTTGCAGAGATTCACCACGTTCAAGCGGTGAAGGGCGGATGCCAATTCCCTGTTCCTAATTCGGCAGGGGCTGAAGGAAACCTTGGGACAATATGTGGATCACTTCTAGAGCCCAATCATGTAAATCTCATACATAGACTCCCAGGTCTATCAGGTCACTTTCACTAATGGCTTAAGACCCTGGCTATTCAAGTTCTCAATCAAAGAGGAAACCAAAGTCTTACATCGAGCTCATCGAATGAGCCAACCGGTTCATTGAGGGAGAGCTAAACAACAAAGAGTTCATCGCAGGTCTCTCAGACTTAAGAGCCAAGAGTCCGCAGAACTCTTCCAGCCATCCTTCCGTTTTTCCCCAAAGAAACAATCATGCCTGGAAAAATTTTTGGTCTCAAAATCCTTGAGGAGTGAAATTTTCATCAGCATAGTTTGCAAGCTTTCCAATAAATTAGGCCAGGACACCCTCAGCAGCAACAACCGGGTAATAATGGCAACCCTCTCTTGTTGGCAGCTTCCCCAGAGTAATGGGGAAGTATGTTGCATGAATATACTGACATAGGAGTTTAGATGGAGGAGGTTCTCAAAATCCTCAAGCAAAACCCAGGTTTTAAGACCACAGACCCAAGAATGGGGGATTCGAGAGCAAAAACGTCGGCCTTTACTGTAAGTTCCACCGTGACATGAGTCATGATATGGAAGAATGTCAGGTCCTCCGCGACCCGATGGAGAAGCTATTAAGAGAAGGCAAGTTGAATTATATGTTTGTAGAGAAAGCCGGAGAAGTCTCGTCCCAAAGGGAAAAGAAAAGGTAGGAGAGGGACCACATGCCTCAAGGTTTAATAACATAGAGCATGGCAGGGGTGTCGATAGTGGTGTTGAAGGAGAGTGCATTGAGATAGAAGGAATCATCCCACTAGGCATATACATTACATACACGACGAAGCAGGAGCAAAATTATCCAAAAAACGGTGTGCAACCTCGTATTTGTCGAGTGGTCCCAGTCGGCCAGAGGCAAGTGACGGGTGCCTAGCTTCACCAAGCACTCGCTACCCAGGAAAGTAATAAGAGGCAAGTGGAGCCAATGAGCTCTCACTCTCCACTAGTTAAGGGACGATTGACGAGTGTCGGATTCTCCGGGCACTCACCACTCATGGCCACAACCATCTCTGCTCGCCTGACCTGGGGTGTGTTCCCCGTTCCAGTGACATTATTTGGGTTTCCATTAGCCATTCCAAACAACAGAGTTTCGATGTTGGCAGACCAATCTAGGCTGCATCTAGTAAGATCGGAAGGCAAGATTTTGCTATCCGCAGAACTTTCCCGAAAAATAATAAATAGACCTCCAAGGTCACCTTTGGAGAGCACCTCCTCTTGGATTCTCTCTCCTTTGGCTATCTTTGGTAGGCAAGAGCTTCAACTCATTATACACCGTAGTTTTCGGGTGGGTAGTCGGGATCTCTCAAAGCTCTCCAAAGTTGCCCAGTCCAATATTGGATTGGGAGAGGAAGTGATCTAAAATCTTCCGGGTGTGTGGCGGGACCTCCTCGCTGTGTCTCGAGGGTCCGTTTGAGGTTTTGGTGAGAAAGTATCCGAACTCTAAATACTCAGCCTAGTGTGCTTGTTCGGGAGTAGTAATTGCGAGCTACAACTCCGGCCTGAACTTCTCGTTGAACTGTGGTTTCCGGGTTCAATATTTTCAGCTCTGGTCCAAACTCCTTGTTGAACCGTAGTTTCCGGGTTCAACATTTTTTGTGTTGTGAGGGTGGACTGTAGCTTATCAGGAAAACCCCAAGCAAACAGCATGGCTGGAGATGAGGGGCAAGGAGCTGAACCAGAGAGCTCGCCGCCCATAAGTGGCTTCGTGACCCAAAAGCAATTTGAAGACTTCACGAATGTCATCTTGGAGACCCTGCACTCCAAACTCATGATGAAAGACAATGATTACTCGACACCTATGGTCCCAGTACTCACTCAGCTGACATTAGGAGAGTAGGTGCCAGGCTTGCGAGCCGGGAAGGAGATAGTGGTGGAGGGGATGAGAGGTCATTTCAGGGGAGCGAGCTGTTCCCTGACTTATCGGTAGTTCCCCAATCAAGCGAGTAGATCCGGATAGACCCCTCAGCTCAACAGGAAGGCTCAGGGAGCCCCTTTTGCGAGCTCATCCTATCGGCCCTGGTGCCAAAAGGCTTCAGATATCCAATCATGTCCTTCTACATGGGCAATGATGATCCAGTTCAACATGTGCAATGGTTTGAAGATGATCCATTAGGCGATGAAATATGCCATCAAGTGCAAGTTGTTTGTCATCACCTTCAAGGACAAGACAAGGGACTAGTTTCACCAACTACCCTCAAAAACCATATACAGCTTCGAAGACTTGCGCCACGGCTTCTTTATGTGCTTCTTGACGTCGAATAAAAGGAAGAAGGGAGGTGAAGCCATCTTCCTAATAAAGCAGGGGGAGGAAGACACTGGCAGATTACACCGATCACATCCAGGAGGAAATTTTCTTGATCCAGGAGGTCTCAGGACACACCCTGCAGATGGCCTACACTTTGGGGTTACAACAGGGGATGTTCAAAAAGAAGCTAACTAGAGACCCCCCACAGTCCTTTAAAGAATTGATCGATCGAGCCGCAAGGGATATCGAGTGGGAGGCAACTAATCTTGACTTTATCTTAGGGTTGTCCAAGATCAGATGAGGTATGGTGAAGCCGCAGGGAGGTTACCAATAAGAAGAAGGGAGAAGAAGGGATGAGCTGAGGAGATAGGAGTTCTGGGAGCAGGGATGGGGGAATCAGCTGCCAGCTCATTGATCCATCTGGAGGCCGATAGGTGGACCACCCCACGATCAAGGAAGAGGAATAGATCAGGGCGGGGGAAACCATTTGCCAGGGAAGGGACGGTTCAACCCTTCGGGCGGAGACTGGGCCCAAGGACGCTATCACCCCCTCCCCAGCAAGCCATGACGATAGTCCGAGGAAGAGGTAGAGGATGGGGAAGGAGGAATCAACCTGCGGGAGGAGAATGGGGGGTGGCGTTGCTTTTTTGTGACTTCCACAAAGAGGAGGGTTACGTGACAGCCACCTGCCCCGAGTTCTTGGAGTTTCGAGGAGCAGTAAGAGCCGGAAGAGTGCGGCCGCTGCCGCTGCGGATCGAGGAAGCAGGAGCTGAAAGAGGAGGAAGATTTGAGGCAGAAGATCGGTGCAAAGACCAAGTCAATATGGGCACCCAAGGAGGGATCGAGGTGATCCACAAGGGAGTGGAAACAGAGGCCACCCACAAGGGGAGCCTCCAAACTATTTTCCGTTGGTGCGTTGCTTCGACCTCTTTGACCCCAGCCCTAATAAAGAAGATTACATTCTCATCAAAAGACATGCAGGACTATGAGGACCCATTTTATGATACCTTGGTGATCCAGACGGCTATTGAAAACTTTATGGTCTCAAGGATCCTTGGTTATAACAGGAGTTCAGTGAATGTGATATTCAAGAAGGCCTTCGGTGAGATGAAGGTGGAAGTCATGAGGGTGTTGGCCTCGGATGGACCATTATTCGGGTTCTCCAGAGATGTGAAGGAGGTGGAAGTGGGAGTAGGGCTCCATGTGATCCTAGGAGGAACGTCCCAAAACTACCAGTTCATCATTGTGGATGCTCCAAGCAGCTACAACGCTATCTTTGGGCAACCCCTCATCTTCGCCTTCTGGTGCATGCCCTCCTCATTCCACCAGTGCCTGAAGTTCAACAGTGGAGGAGTCTAGGTCCGAATCCGAGGAGACCCCAAGGTGTCAAGGCAGTGTTATGTCACAGCCGTCAACACAATCTCTTGGAAGAAGGAAGCGGAGGAATTCGAGAGGGAAATGGAAGAGAAGGCTAGGCTAGAGTCAGCAAAAGAGGTAGAGAAGAAGGAAATCACCATCCTGGATGGGAGGCTTGATACAGTCCAAATCAGCGGGAAGCTGAGTGAGGAAGACATGGAGAAGATCATGAACTACATCAAGTAGAACATTGACATCTTTGCATGTGATGCAGCTAACATGTCGGGGATCGACACGGACGTAACATGCCATCATCTAAACCTCGATCCCAACGTCCGCTCGACCCGCCAAAAGAAGAGGTCCATCTCAAGAAAGCTAGCTGAGCCCATCTGGGAGCAGGTAGAGAAGTTAGTAAGGGTGGGTTTTATATCGGAGATTCAGTATCCAGACTGGGTCTCCAATGTTGCGATGGTTAGGAAGAGAGACGAGAGATGGAGAATGTGTGTAGAATTCTCTTTATTTAATAAAGCATGCCCCAAAGATTGCAACCCCCAACCCCGGATCGACATGCTGGTAGATTCAGTCGTCTGTTTCTCTGTGATGAGCTTTTTAGACGCATTTTCAGGTTATCATCAAATAAGAATGCACCAGTCAGAGTTTAAGAATGTTGCCTTCATCACGGACAACAGGTGCTATAACTATAAAATGATGTTGTTCGGGCTAAAAATGCGGGGGCAATGAACCAAAGGATGATGGATAGGGTCTTCAGGGAACATAATAGAAGAAATTTTGAGGTCTATGTGGATGATCTTATAATGAAGAGTAGGTATGTTGGGTCTCACCTCCAGGACTTAGCAGAAACATTCTCCACCCTGAGGAAGTACAAAATGAGACACAACCCCTTGAAATGCATTTTCGGGGCCGTAAGAGGGAAGTTCTTGGGTATCTCCTCACTCCTGCGGGGGTGGAGCCCAACCCAGACAAGGTGAAGGCAATCCTGGAGTTAGAGTTGCCTCGAGATGGTAAGAAGATCCAGTGTCTGACTGGGAAACTAGCAGGGTTGAGCAGGTTTCTTTCTCAGACAGGAGAGAAGTGCCAACCCTTCTTTAAAGTCTTGAAGGGAAATAAACGCTTTGAGTGGTCCAAGGAATACGAGGAAGCTTTCCAAGATTTGATTAAACAACTCGTCATGGCTCTGCTACTCCAAGGGCCGAGGGAAGGGGAGGAATAAGCCATGTACCTTGGGTGGGGGCGGAGGCCGTGAGCTTCGTCCTGGTCCGAGAGGAAGGGAGGAAGCAATTGCTGGTGTACTATGCTAGTAGGGTCTTGAGGATGGTAGAGCTCAAGTACCCCATCTTAGAGAAGTTGGCTTTCGTTTTGGTCGTCTTGACCAGAATGCTCCGACCTTATTTCAATTCCCACTCTATCAAAGTGGTGACCAACCATCCCCTTTACAACATCATAGATGGGGTGGAGCACTCGAGAAGATTGGTGAAGTAGTTAGTAGAGCTGAGTGAGTTTGAGATCTCATTTGTCCTGCAGTTAGCAATGAAGGCTCAGGCTGTGGCGGAATCTTTGCAGAGTATGTCATAGAGGTGGAGGAACTCAGGTCATCCGATCTAGCAGCTTGGGATGTGTTAGTAGACGAGGTGGAGGGGTGATCCTAATAAGACCTCAGGGAATGAGGATTAAACATGCCATCGATATTCGGTTTCCTGATGAGGATTTTACTATCAAACCGAAAAGGCAAGTGTACCTATCGAATCATAGTATCAAGATCGTATTTAAATATGGGGCAGTCAACTACTACTCACGCCATTACTATTATTCCACCGAATGAAAGTAGATTTTGTTTTTTTTAAATTAAAAATTACAAATACAAAGAAAATATGAAAGAGATATTCACGATTTAAGAAGAATTATCACTTGATTGAGTGTTCTCGGGAATCCGATTATAAAAGTTGTGTTCCAATTCTTAAAATTCCATTTCGATTGGAGGATTGAAATATACGATGGAAACTCGCTAGAGACAACTACCGCCTATATTTAATAATACTTCAAACACAATCTCTTAAAATTTGGAATAAATTAAAATTGCATGAACGTTAATCTCGAATCCAAAAGCAACGATATTTTCAATTCTCAAAGAAAATACAATGAACTTTTTATTTCCGAGAGATCTAAAGCATCCACGAGCCTCTCAGCCAACAAGAATACCAAATCGGATAGCGAAATTTATATACTAGAAATATAAACCCACAATCAAAATTTAAACGGAAATAAAGCGAAATGAAAAATTCTAACATTAGAGACGATAGATTATGATTTAATTTTTATCCCAATACTAACCAATCAAGCACTAAAAAATAGATTAGCTGCTCATAGTGAAAGAAGAGAAAAATAAAAGAAAAAGAAGACATAATTTTCATTGATTGAAGATACGAATGATTATAAAATATAATAAGATGAACTGTAACATTAAGAAATGAAATAACATGAACATGAAAACAAACTTACAACAATATTAACTTTCATAAACTATCCAACATGAACATAAACTCTCAAAACTTATAGCCCTCAAAATGAAAATTGGAAACTCTCTAACTCTCTTGGACTTGATGCCTTCTTCCAATCACTCCATAAGCCTTGGATCCATGCTCCTTTTATAGCCATCCAAGAAGAATCTAGAAAGAAGAGAAAATAAATCAGTACAAAGGGGGGGGGGAACCTATATCGATGAGATTAAATGAAGGAATTAAGATGGTGTGTTATGAAGAGGTGGAGGAGGAAATGAATGGGTGGAATGTGAGGGGTTAGCCATGATGATAATGCATGCATAAAATAAAAATAAAAACATGAAGGAGATGAAGATAAGGGGGTGGCCGACCACTTGAATGGATTGGAGGAATTAATGAGGGAATAGAAGAGGTAGGGTCAGCCACCATGAGAATGAAATGAGATTAAAATGTGAGAAAAACATTACTATTAATAGTGGATAGAGAGAGAGAAGGGGAGGGAACGACCATGAGAATAAAATTTTTTATTTATAGTGGCCACATGCATTAAAATAAGGAGGTGAAAGGGTTGGCCGTCCACTTATAATGAAAGAGAAATAATAATAATGGCCGGCCATGATAATGAAAAAGAAAATATTACTATTAATAGATAGGAATAAGAGAGAAGGGGAGGTCGACCATGCATGAAGGAAATGACTATATCAAAATTATATATAAAAAAGGAATACTAAGGGGGGTGGTCGGCCTCATACAATAAATGAGGAATAATAATAGTGGCCGGCCATGTACTTAGGAGACTACATTTAATTATAAAATAAAGAGGGAGCCGACCATGCATGAAAGAAAATATGATATATGATAAAAGCATGCAAAATGTGGCATGCATTAAAGTGGATAATTTCATGCAAAGGTGGCTATTAAATAATGCAATAATCTCATGCATGGGAAAGGTGACCATGCAAGCAATATTCTTCATGTACAAGATTGACAGTGGGCTTTTTACGTCGAAACGTGCCAAAATTCACCCCAGGCCTGTCATAAAATAAATCAAAATAAAATTAGTGCGAATAATTATAAAATAATAATAATAAGATAATTATAATATAATTAAGAGGAAAATTATATAATTTATATTAAATATATAATAATTATGATAAGCATATTCAAGTCAAAATATGCGTCATCAAATTCCCACCAGACTTAGCATTTTGCTTGTCCCCAAGCAAAAATAGAAATGAAAATAGAGTAGGCTACACTACCCAATATTTTAGTTATGAAAGCCAAAACAAAATTATGCTATCAAGACTAATATGCTACCAATGAGTGCGATGAAAAATCAAGATAGAAGAGAATAAAGAAGAGTTTAAAGATATTACCAGAGAATAAATCTATATTATAAATTTTATTCTAACATAACAAAGAGACATCAAAAATTCTAGACTAACAAACATAACAAAAGTAGCAAATCAACAAAATCAAGTGCATTGAACAACGTGTCGCTAGACTACGATTATTTTACAAAAAACTCCAAGGTAACTGTAAGACCCCCTTTTTTTTCCTTTTTAGAACACCGGGGTCTTAGCCCAGAACTGCCGCTTTGTAGTGGCACCGACCCACGGGAAGGCCTCCACTACAAAACGCCAATTCTGCCGGCCCTTTTTCGATCACAAAAGAGAGAAGCAACTATACATAAATGTAAACAAGTCCACAGAAACATGTAAATAAAAGTGAAATCACATCCAGTCCATCAGTAGATAATAACAGGAAGTAGATAACAGAAGTACTGCAAAGATACAGTTCAGATGAAATATAGATAAACGGGCTCGAGCCCGGTACATTAGAGTCCTCACTACAAATCACTCATCGTAGAAACTATAAAAGTACTAATCACTCACAGAGCTGGTCGCAGGTGCACCGGTGCTAGACTGACCTACCTCCATGCGCACCGTACTCCGCTGGTGCTGGTCCCTGGACTGCTGGTCCCTGTCGCCCATCCGGAGCTCCTGTAATATTGTGGTTCGAAAACCATTAGTCATAAAGACTAAACCCTATCATCCCCTACCCCTCCCCCTACGGCTCCTAAGCACCGGGCGGAGAGGAGGAAAGGGAAGCTACAAAGGTGGAGAATAATCAAGCAGATGACAAGGGAGCTAATCTAACAACTATCTAGAATAAAGTAGGTCTAACAATCCTACGACAGTAAGTAATAAGGAGGACAAGTAATAAGTAGCAATTGTATAAAAAGGCAGGTACAGAACAAGTAAGTAAATAAGCAAGTAAATAAGTAGGTAACCTTAACTTATATGAATGCCCATACAAACTTATAAGTTAAGGGGTCTTCTGCAAGGCTCCCATCGTATAAAAAGTCACATACCGATTTATACGTTGGGGTGTCGGTTGTATGCAAATATGAGTGTAGTGATATGCTATGCCATGATTCATGCAAGTGCAACTCACGCACACGACTCTATGCTCACAGACCTTTAGTTCCCCCTGTTCGAGCGGCTAGCTTCACTCCCAGGAACCTCCATAGTGGCAAACGGAGACAGTGGGTCGGCCCCCCCACTCCTAGGCGGGTATCCACACTACAGAGCCTAGCCCTTCCGTACGCTCCTAGAAGAACACAACCTAGAGTATCCACGTACTAATGCTGGCTATATCCACCAGACTTTCTTTGGCTAAGTGTCCCACACCGCCGAGTCAACGTACCGATGTCGGTGTGAACGACAATCAGATATCGAAGACCCACCACCTTTATTCTGTACTCTAACCCTCGAGCCCTCGGCTCTCCGGACTGTCCTGTCCGTGCATCTACCTTCAGAGCTACCGTCTGAATGGCAACCAAACCAATTATTCTACCTTCCTAGCTAACGGGGTGTATGTGTGTGTAACCCTAATCATACAAGTTGCTCTTTAGATTATTATTTCTACAGTTTACATTAGCTCAGGACTGCCCCCGGTATTCCCCGTGAAGGGCTCTCAAAGGGCACTAGAAACTATGATGGTAGCTGAAGCCCACCGTTCCCTTTCGCAAGGCACTTATTGTTATTGGTTGATACCCATTACCCGATCCCTTTTTAAGTTATTTTAGATCTGGCCCTAGCGTATTAAGACTCTTCCACTACTACTCGGGGTGGACGATCTTTCGTCGTTCCCATACGCCTTTATCCTTAACCAGTCTCGCACTCTACCTATCCTGACCCTAATAATGGACTTAAACTTAACTTGTCCTAACCAACACGAAACTACCAAAATTCCATCTCCCAAAGTTCATTATCCGCTCTAGTTCAGTTTCCGTGGTTTTACTATATGCAGACCATCCTAAGATACGTGAGGAGTATAAGGGGAGGTACTCCAAATTGTCTTCCGAATCTCCTATAATATTTACTAGAGGTCTAGCGTGACATAATATAACTAAGACCAAGATTTCCAAATTTTCCTATTTATCGGGCATTTAACTTATTTATTCTAAGATTCCAAATGCCCTAGTATGAACCTGAAGTGCACTAATGAGCCAGCAATAAATCATCATAAAATCAGTAAAAATCCTATGAAACATTTAAACAGCAACTCCAAGTTTTGAGAAATTCCAGAGGTATTTAGGCCTATATTTCCTAATTTACCATTTTAGGTCATTTCTACTATATTATGAAGGAAGTACTGTAAATATGTATCTAAAAATCCCAAGAAAATTATATAAGCTTTATGGTGACCTAAAACCATCAAAAACCAAGTCCCATAATTGTTATCTAATATTTGGGTTCTGAATCTATTTCAATGTAAAATGATAATTTTCCCACCTTAGTGAAGGAGATGCTATTTTTAATCATCTAAAATTCTACATAAAATTACAGGGTGACTAGCATAACTTTAAATACCCACTGACCAAATTTCATAATTTTTCAGACAGTAATTGGACATTATTTGTATTTTTGACTCCATGTCACAACTAGTACATTAAAGAAATATGTACCCAAAATAATCCGTTAAAATTTCCAAGAAAAATACAAAAGGTATAACATGCTATAAGATGCCCCAATCCAAGATTTCATAACATTCCAGTGAACAGAAATTCCAGAATCATCAAAATAAATATCTAGGGAACAATTAGAGTTGTAAATGAAGTACTGTATAAATTAACCCAAAAATCTCAACAAAATTATAACATGGTTATTTAGATTAGAAAATCACCCTACTCCAATTTTCCTTGATTTAAAGTTCATTTGACAGCTTAATAATTCAAATTAAGGTTGGTGACCTAAACTAGGGTTAGGATTTTAGGTGGACTAGCTGTCTCCAAATACCCTAAACTTTTGTCCTTAGAACTATACTGACCCTATGGTTCTCTCCACCAAATTTTAAGTCAGTCCAAGGTTGTTTGACCCCATGACCTTCACAACCCCAAAAACCACCATTATGGGATTTTCCCTAGGGTTCTAGGGCTACCCTACACCAAACCACCCCAAACTCCCTTGGAGGGTGTGTCATGCCCTAAAAAGCCTTTGGACAAAATATCAGCCTCTGTTGAGGTGATATGACCACCCAAATACCAAGGGGGTGTTTGATCCTAAATTATCCTATAAGGACCAACCTAGGGTTGGATAAAAACTTAATCAAAACATCTCTGAATGAGATGAAATTTTTACTCAAACCTTATGATAAACCCAGGGACCACTCACCAAAATTTGGGAGGATTTGGAAGTCATTTAGCCGTCTTATAAAATTATGCTAGGATTATTGAATTTTCCTATAAACTATAGAAAAATATTTTCCAAAAATCCTAATTTTTGGATAGAACCTAGATATAGGTAAGATTAGGCCACACCCCAAATTTCAAGTCATTTTGATGACTGGAGTGGGGTGGGGAATTTTTCTAAGGTCAAGATAGCCCTATGGATAGACCTCACCAAAAAGTGTGCTGTGGTCTAACCAGGACTCCAAATTGAGTGAAATTAATTTTGAATTAAACTAGACTTCAAGGTCTACGTTTTCTATGTTAACCACTCTTTATGTTTCAGCCCCTACGGGCAATAATTTTCAGTTTAAACCTAGTGCACAGTAAAGGGAATTAATTCCTAATTTTACAATATATAGTATAATAAAATGCTACTGTTCATCTTCTTCTTTAGCCCGAACCAGCAACCAAAAAAAAAACTTGAAACCTATAGCTTTTCTAAAGCCATTTCCTAGCCACCCAGCCATCTCACTGGCCGGCCACCACCACCACCACCTCTGTTGAGGTGAGGGCTACCGTCGGGCGGCGGTACGGCCGCCGGAGAGGCGGTTTCCGGCGAACCCGCCACCATGAAATTTCGGAAAAACCATGGAAACGCTCACCCGATCCAGCTCTTTTGAGCCTGATATCTCTCCTAATGATTTCTAAGATCTATCCGCAGAAGAAGAGGGAGGGGAGGACCTTGTTCGCGGGCTGGAGGCGTGCAGACCGTCGGGAAGCCATTTGCGCGGTGGCGGCGTCGCCAGAAATTCTTCAACAGTAAGGAGAGGAATCTGAATCCGTTTGATCGAGCGTGTAACCTTCTCCTCTTGCTCTAAGGAGGCTGTTATAGATCTCCAAGTGGGGAGGGGAAAGGATGAAACATTCATGGCCATGAATGTTTCTCTTAATAACGTTTCGGTTATGATGTAGGGAAGAGGAAAAGGTGGAAGATGAAATGGCTAATCCAGGTGGCGATTTTCTATTGGACCTCACTCTCTCTTTCTATTAAATAATTAGAGACGGAAACGGCCCATAAATATTCCTGATGTACATTCCCATAATCAGAATTGATTATGACGTCGGTTACCGAAATTTCCAGTCTGGCTGACGTTTCGGCCTTGGTCACGGGCGTGACACATAGGTCACGGCATGACAGGCCCGGGTGGCCAATTCTGAGTTCGACGATCATCGAACTGGGATCAACGATCGTCGAAGGGTGGTCACGCCCTAGGTCACAGGCGAGATACATGGGTCACGGGCATGACAGGGTCATGAGGCAAATTCCGCGCTCGGCGATCGTCTCGCTGAGATCGCCGATCGCCGAAGGGGGTCACGCCCTTGGTCACGGGCGTGACACCTGGGTCACGGGCGTGACAGGGCCATGATGCAAATTCTGCGCTTCGACGATCGTCCCGCTGAGATCGACGATCGTCAAAGGGGTCACGCCCTGGGTCACGGGCGTGACACATAGGTCACGGGTGTGACAGGCCCGAGTTGAAAATTCTGCGCCCGACGATCGTCTCCCTGAGATCGACGATCGTCGAAGGAGTCACGCCCTAGGTCACGGGCGTGACGGGTCGGTCACGGGTGTGACCAACCCGTGACCCGAAATCTCGGTCGATGTATTTCAATTTTTGGGCTTCCTAGCGTTCTGTCACGACCAACCGACTCCTAGGAGTCTAGCCGGAAATGGGATGTTACAGTAACCTCCAAAAAAATCCATTAAAGATGATGTCCATAGGCTGCCTGGTCACACTCTCTTCACTACATGAGTATAATGTCATGGTCTAAAGATCAACGACGCCAAAAACTTGATGAGGATTTTACTATCAAGCCAAAAAAGCAAGTGTACCTATCGAATCGTAGTATCAAAGTTGTATTTAAGCACAGGGCTGTCAACTACTACTACTCACGCCATTAATATTTTCTATCGAATGAAAGTTGGTTTTGTTTTTTTGAAATTAAAAATTGCAAATACAAAAAAATTATGGAAGAGAAATTCATAATTTAAGAAGACTTAGCACTTGATTGGGTGTTCTCGGGAATCCGATTATAAAAGATGTGTTCCAATTCTTAAAATTCTGTTTTGATTGGAGGTTTGAAAAATACGATAGAAACTCGATAGAGACAACTACCGCCAAATTTTAATAATACTTCAAATATAATCTCTTAAAATTTGAAATAACTTAAAATTGCATGAACGTTAATCCCGAATCAAAAAACAGTGATATTTTCAATTCTCAAAGAAAATACAACGAACTCTTTATTTTCGAGAGATCTAAAGCATCAATCTGCCTCTCGGCCAACTAGAATATCAAATCGAATAACAAAATTTATATACTAGAAATATAAACCGGTAACCCAAATTTAATCGGAAATAAATCGAAACGAAAAATTCTAAAAATTAGAGACGATAGATTATGATTTAATCTTCCTCCAAATACTAACTAATCAAGCACTAAGAAAGAGATTAGCTACTTATAGTGAAAGAAGAAACAAAAATAATAATAATAAAAGACATAATTCCATTGATCGAAGATACGGACGATTACAAAATATAACAAGATGAACTATAACATTAGGAAACGAAATAACATGAACATGAAAACAAACTTACAACAACCTTAACTTTCATTAACTCTCCAACATAAACATAAACTCCCAAAACATGTAACACTCAAAATGAAAATTGGAAACTCTCTTGGACTTGATGCCTTCTTCCAACCACTCCATAAGCCTTGGATCCATGCTCATTTTATAGCCATCCAATAAGAATCTAGAAAGAAGAGAAAATGAAGGGGGTATAAAGGGAAGCACATACATTGATGAGATTAAATGGATGAATAAAGGTGGTGTGTTATGAAGAGGTGGAGGAGAAAATGAAGGGGTGGAATGTGAGGGGTTGGCCATGATGATAATGCATGCATAAAATAAAAATAAAAACAAGTAGAAGATGAAGATAAGGGGGTGGCCGGCCACTTGAATGGATTGGAGGAATTAAGGATATAAAATAAAGAGGGAGCCGACCATGCATGAAAGAAAATATGATATATATGATAAAAGAATGCAAAAGGTGGCATGAATTAAAGTGGATAATTTCATGCAAAGGTGACCATTAAATAATGCAATAATCTACTGCTTGGGAAAGGTGGCCATGCGAGCAATATTCTTCACGTACAAGATTGACAGCAGGCTTTTTACATCGAATCGTGCCAAAATTCCCCCAGGCCTGTTATAAAATAAAACAAAATAAAATTTGTGCAAATAATTATAAAATAATATTAATAAGATAATTATAATATAATTAAGAGGAAAATTATATAATTTATATTAAATATATAATAATTGTGATAAGCATATTTAAGTCAAAATATGCGTCATCATTTCCCGTTACCAACAAGAAGGTCGAGTACGAGGTGGTGATCACAGAGCTTCGTTTAGCCAGAGAGTTGGGAGTCCGAGATGTGAAGGTCTCCACAGACTCAATGATGGTGGCCACCCAAATCAAGGGGGAGTTCGAGATAAGGGAGCCCACTCTCCAGAAGTATCTCGTCAAGGTTAAGGGGCTTATTAGGTTGTTTCACACCTTCTCCATTCGACACGTGCCTCGAGAGGAGAGCATGGAAGCAGATTGCCTCACCAAATTCTGCCCTCAGGCAGGGGGGATGATGGAGTTGTTCCAACTATACATTGAAGAGGGAGAGCTGATGGAGATCAACTAGCGGCCCTCATGGATGGATCCCTTCATCATTTTTCTAACGAAAGGGGAGCTCCTAGAGAAGATCCCGGATAAAAGAAAGTTCAGATATAAGTCATCCTATTACTTACTGCGAGAGGGGGTGATGTATTAGAAGACGCTCTTTGGGCTCCTAGCTAGATGTATTGCTGAGGAGGTCTCTGGGGTCTTGGCAGAAATCCACTCCAGGGAGTGTGGCAACCACTCGGGGAGCCGAACCTTGGAAAAGTGGGTGTTGCGGCAAGGGTATTTCTGCCTGACTATTAGCAAAAGATGCCGCAGAGTATGCAAAGAAATGTCAAAAGTGCTAGCTTTATGCACCACTGCAGCCTCTGCAGGCATAGAGACTCAGGACGATCACAACACCATGACCCTTTGCAATATGGGGACTGGACCTAGTGGGGCCTTTTCCCCAGGCCAGTGGCCAAAAGAAATTCCTTTTTGTCTTGGTGGACTACTTATCAAAGTGGTTAGAGGTCAAGGCACTGGTGAAGGTAACTTCAAAAGAAATCTGAAACTTTATATTGGGAGAAATAATTTGCCGACACAGGTTGCCCTTGGTCATAGTCACAGACAATAGGCCGTAGTTCGCCAGCTTCAGCGGCTAATTGGGCATCAAACTTCGGTTCGCGTCGGTACACCACCCCAGGAGCAACGGGCAGGTGCAAGATGTGAACAAGATAATTGTTAATTTGCTGAAGAAGAAGGTGGAAAACTTGAAAGGTAACTGGGTGGAGCAGCTTCCCTCAGTCCTCTGGCCTTGGGAACCACTCCGAACATGGCCACAGGGGAGACCCCTTTCAAACTATCTCATGGGTCTGAGGCCATGCTCCCAGTAGAGTTCAAGGTGAGGCCTCCAAGCGTCATCATTGCGGGGGAAGGCGATGAGGAATAGATAGTGGAAAATGAAGAAGAGCAACGACTCTCTCTTGATCTCGTAGAGGAACTTTGCGACCTTGACACCCTTCAGCAGGAGAAGGTCAAGCGTCGGATGATGAGGTACTTTGACAAGAACATCAGGATCAAAACACTTTGTAAAGGGGGATCTAGTCCTCAAAAAGTCAACGCCACAGGAAGGGGGCAGCTGTCGGCAAGCTCCACCCTAATTGGGAAGGACCCTTTATAATCCTCAAAGCACTTGCCTCATGGAGTTATCACCTCCAAAATGCCGAGGGAGCCACTCTTATCGACACTTGGAGCGGTGACGATCTGAAGAATTTTTAGCTGTGAAATAAACATGAAAAGTTCTCTCCTCACCAAATTCCTTTCCATTTTCTCATCATTCCCCGACAAGTCCGGGTGGAGGGATACCCGATAGGATCCCGCTGACCGAGCTCTCATAAGCCGGCAGGGTAGGTAGGTCACTCGGGTGGAAGGGTTGAGATGAGATTAGTTGCGAACCAAAGCTCCCCCAATAGGATCCCGCATTCCCGCTGACCGAGCTCTTACAAGCCGACATGATAGGCAGGTCGCTCGGGTGGAAGGTTAAGATGAGATCAATTTAAAAACAAAAGCTCCCCCAATAGGATCCTACTGAACGGGCTCCACAAGCCGACAGGGCAAGCAGGTTGCTTAGGGGGGTAGCTAAATATGCGTAAAGGGAAATGGAGTCAGGGTTAATCTCCCAAGGTCTCAGGAGTCAGGTCTATCAGGAGGCAGATTGAAAGAAAGCGGGCTAAAGAAAGGAAATGGACAACAAACAGGAGAGATAGAGAGGGGGCGAGTATAACCCTTCTCGTCCCTAACTCGCACATCACTCACTCGCCCAACTTCGAGGGCGGAGTGGCGGTAGTGTGAGTGCCCAGATCGCATAAGGATTTCGCGTCCCCTATATAAAGGGTGCTCGCAAGCGCACCGGGCTCACTGAGTTCGGTTTTTGCGAGCCGAGATGGGGTGTGCCGATCATCATGACAAGTCTGCTAGGCCAAAAGGTGGAGTGCTCAGTTGCGAGCTAAGATGAAAAATAAATATAAATATATAAACACTAAATAGAACATAAAAAGGTGAGCAACGAAGAGAAAGATTATGACATTGCATCACAAAAATATTGTTGGTAAAATAGCCATTACATCGCAAAAAATAAAAAAAAGTTCAGAGCTCTCAGTTCACGAGTGGATCCAAGGGCAGGCGCTCCGTCTCATCATCCTTCAGAGGCGAGTAGCCGCGTCCTGAGGAAGGTGGGCTCGCCTCCGGTGCGAATAAGTCTGAGATGAGATCCTCCGTGATCAGCTCCATCTAGCCATCCCACAAGACATCAAGGTTCCACAACATATTCAGCGTTGACTCTATTGTCTGTGTAATCAGGAGCTTGTAGGTGCTCTCTGTAACATCCCAACTTTTATTGGGCCACCGGAACCCTAGTGGGCTCAATAAAAGTGACCCGAACCTCTACCCGTGGCTCATACCTAGGTAGGAGATAACCCTAGACGGGGATCTAGTGCTAAAGAACTCCGATTTGAGTTCTGTCAGTTCATATGGCCTCATATAGTCAATATGACTGCGTTGGAACTCGTTCTATTGAATTCTGAGTCATATGGTGGATATGACCATTCCTTGTAGAACGTCGCGAAAACGAGATTTTTGAATATCGAGCTAGAGAACTCTGATCTAAGTTTTGTCAGCTCCTATGACTTCATATAGTCGATATGAAAACATTGGAACTCGTTGCATCGCAATCCGAAGTCTAGCCGTGAATACGAGTGTTTTGACTGTTTTAGTGCGTCGCGACGCACAAATTTTTAATATTTAGCAAACGAACTCTGATTCAACCCCGGTCAGTGGCATTGGATTTGTATAGTCAATACGAAGTCAACGAAGTTCGTCCCAGTCAGTTTCGATGACGGGTGGTCAATCCGTGGTCAAATCAAGCTCAGTCGTGCACCGAAAAGCGTGCGAACATCAATTGTGACATGCAACCCCAACTTTGACTCGACCCTCGATTACTTGAACCTACTTAGAGTTTGACCAATAAGGAGAACCCATCCTATGGTTGACTTTGGGTGAAACCCCCCTAAAAGCCCAGTTTTTTTTGGAATTTTTCTCATGGAGGAGCCCATCTCCTCTCCATAGCTTGAGTAAGGCTCTAATACCCTCACTCCTTGGGCCACCAAACCAGCCAGCTTGGATAAGGATTGGGCCAAGGAAAAGCCCATAAGGATGAGATCTCCACTCCCCGCTCTTTTCTTTCAACTCAAAGCCCAAGCCCATCCTTTACCCCCTTAGATGAAAGCCATGTGGCTTGTACCAACACTTCAAATGAGTGCCAAGTATCCCAGCCAGCTGGAGGGAGGAAGGGTTCATTTTCTCATAATGGGATTAATCCCACATTGCCCCCAAGCCAAATGACCCCTCCTCCTTGCCTATATAAGGTCATTCCCCCTCAACTCTTCCCCACCAGCTCAAAACGAGCTTCCCCCACCTGGCCGGAACCCTAGTTCGCCGGAAAAATCCAAACCCGAGCCCCTCCTCCTCCGCCACCTTCATGGAATCCCGACCCAGTTCTTCCCGAGCCCCCAACTCTAGGTGGAAATTTCTCCCCTCATCTTTCCCCACTCCAACGACGATCTGCATGTGCCTCCCGGCGGCCGGAGCGCCGCCGACGCCACCCGAGCCTTGCTCTAGGTTGGGTGATGGCCGTGGGTGGAAAGCTCTGCCCAGCACTGGTGGTGGCGCTAGGGGGGGGGGTGTTACACCACCAGGGAAGTCTACTCCCGACAGTAGATGGTTGTGGTGCCGCCGGATTTTGCCGCTCCGGCGGCACCCGATAGAACAATAAATTTCTCTATTTCTGTGTCCGCGGCGGCGGCCGGCGGCGCTAGGCCTCCAGACCACCGTCAGAGAGAAGCCTAACCCCCGGCACGCCAGGCGAGGGTAGTTTCGTGACTAGTAATCCACTAGAGAGGCGGGGCGGTGCGACCTTGCCGGGAGTAGAGCAATCACACCACCCCGCTCTCGGGTTAGTTAATTCCGGCGTTACCCCACCAGACCACCGCCTCGAGGCTCGCCGACCCCCGACAAATTGACTAGGGGCGGTGTCGTGGCTTGACAGCCATCGGGCGGCGGCAGCAGAAGCCCGTGAGCTTCTGCCATCGGGATCAGATCACCGTCGTCTGATCTCCACTAGGAGATTAGATGGCTGTGATCTTCTTATTTCCCACCCCTGCTTCAGCAGCAGCGCCTCCCCACAACGGATCCGTGCCTGATTCACTGTGAGGGTAGAATGATAAAACTTGTTGTGCGGCTCGATCTCATCCATAAGATCAGTGTGATTTTGTTATTAACAGACCATTTATTATTCAAAAAATTAAGGAATTTCTTGGGAAAAATCTAGGTTCTTAGGGAAAAAGTTTTGAACATTAAAATTGTTTCCCTTGATGAGGGCAATCTCCAAAAAATGTTGAGAATTTTTGGAGTTAATTTGGTATTTTTAAAAATCTAAATAAGAATAATTTGGCCAATTTAGAGGCCCAAAATTGCTCGGAAAGTTTTGAAAAAATTATTAGGCTCTTTTTAAGCCTTTTTTAAGATTGTATTAAAATTTGGGAAGCTTGGGATTAAAATTTGGTCGCGCTCGGAAATTGATGCACTCAAATTCTTCAAAAATGAGAATTGAAGCATGCAACCACTTTCTAAATTGAATATTAAGTTCAGTTGATAAATCAACAAGAGTTATCGAAGCAAGATTTCAAGCTCCGAGTGTTTCGAGAGTTTTGCAAAATCACTGAGCACCTAGTTTTTAAATAATTCTCAGGTATTCTTGGTAGACTCGGAAGATGAATGTACGAGCAAATGAGTTGCTATTTATTCTCGGATGAATAATAAAAGTGTAACTCATAATAAGCCTGCTGATCCGATTAAGCCGTGATTAAAAGGCACAACTGAATTACTATCAGATCTTAATAATGAGTGAAATTCAAAGAAGCCTCCTAAACAAATTAAATGGAACTGAACATGCCTCCTGAGAACGGGGATGAAACTGAACCTGCCTCTTGAGAACGAAGATGGAACTGAACTTACCTCCTATGAACGGAGATGGAACTGAAGCCTCTGAATGAAGTGATTGTATTAATAACCATTTCCTTTATGATTTATTACAGTCTTGCACTAGTCTAGTTTCTTTATTTATTTTAGTCCAGTACTTTCTTTCCAGTACTCCAGTCTCGTACTAACCATGTTTATTTAATTTCAATTCAGTTAATTTCTTTTAAGTACTATTCCAGTCTCGTACTGGTCTAGTTCCTTTCAGTTCAGTACTACTCCAGTTTCGTACTGGTCCTATTCATTACAGTATTTCAATTCTACAGCTTATATTCTCAGTAGTTTTAATTGCCACACTTTTAATCCTGCAATTTACCATTTTAAGCACGGGTCTTGCTCTGACGAGCAATTATCTGTTAGGTTGAACCTTAATTGGGGATAACGGGAGTTGAGATATTTCTTCAAGATTAGCCCCAAATAAAGTGCTATCATGCTCCTTGTTAGAAGTTGAGCGAGTGTCGCTTGCCCGAATTATTTGAAGCATAGTAGGGCAAGCCACCTTAGACCCGATGCGTGCCGACAAATTGATTAAATTTGATTGCTTGTAAATTGTTTGCGGTAAATCGTGGCGGGCCAGTCACTTACGCAGATAATTCGTATCGGTGCGGGGAGTTCGACGACTCAAGGCGACAGGGAGATGAGTACCACAGGTGACCGATCGTCATGTTTTTCCCCACTGGGTTTCCTCCGCTGGTCGGCCAAAATGCTGAATCGCCGGATGTCGCTCACATCCAAGAGTACACATAGTTGTACATTGGTGTGAAGTCCCAATTCATACCCCACAAAATTCCTATATCTTAATCTGGTTGCCAAGAATTCGTTTTAACATAAAGATATAAATATCTATGTATGAGTGATACGTCAATATCTATAGTTATTTTAATATAGTTTTTATTAAATAAATAGTTATATTCTAGTTAGATTTAATTAATATTTATTATTAATTACTTTGCTTTCTTATTTCCGTTAAATCTGGGCGGCCAATGTCAAATTGGAGCTTGCAGGACTGATCAGGAGATGAAATAGAGAAAAGCTGGAAAACTCTTAAGAACATGCCCCGATCACGGGCGTGGCCCTCAAGTCACGGGCGTGACCAGCAAGCGTGACCCTCTAGGAGATTTAGAAATCATTTCCACGTCGCATTAAAGTTGCATGCCCCAGTCACGGGCGTGACTGCCAGGCATGACATCCAGGTGTGTCGTGCATTATGAAGCCAGTTTCAAATCCAGCCAGTTTCAAGCTTACATGCCCTAGGTCACAGGCGTGACCTAGGGGCGTGACTTCCCATAACTGCCAGATTTTAATTCCCTCCGTTTCCAATTCCCACCGTTTCCAATTCCCGCCATTTCCAGTAACAGTACAGACACACCCTAGGTCACGGGCATGACCTAAGGGCGTGACCCGTAGAACGATGAATTTTTGCAGTTTTCTCCCAACATTCCTGAGCTTTCAAGAGGACGGTTCCACACCTTATACTCCCCCTAGTCACGGGCGTGACCGAGGGGAGTGACTCTCTAGAAAATTTCTTATAAATACCAGATTGAGCCAGGAGCCGAGGGAGGAATCTAGGGAGTCATCTAGGAGTAGATTCTAGGAAGTTTAGTAGCTTTATTTCCATTTTGTTCCATTTCTTTTATGTACATTTCAATTTCCTAGCATAGCTTTACTTCTTCTTTTTTTCAATTCAAACACTTTTTCTATCATGTTCTTGTCTTTCTTTCTATGTAATTTCTTCATTATGTTAAGTAGCTATTCTTAAAATAGCACTTGATCATGATGAACTTTTAAATTAAATAAATTTCTTCTTTCTTGCCAAGCTCTCTTTATTTTCGCTTCAATCTATCTTTGATTTCGATTTTAGATCCGTATCTTAGATTTACCGAGAGATTGTGGATACGAGTAGATCATTCAAGGGTAGAAGGATTTGCATGCACTCCTCGAGAGAGGAAGACATGAATCTTTCGGATTGGAGTCAAATCCAATAATAGGGTTCACCGCATAAGACAAGCTTAGGGGTTTCGACTGGCTGAGAGGTCTTAATCGATCAACCTAAATTTAGTCGGGAGCGTATTCTCGAGAGAGGCGCTTTTGTAATTTAGGAACCTCCACGGTCGAAGTAGGTATTTTAGAGGTTTACAATTCATTGAAAGATTATTTTATTTCGATGGGAGTCTTGAACAAGTGCTAACTTTTGTTTCATTTTCTTTATATAGTTTAAATTAACCTTTTTATTATTAGATAAAATAATATTAATTTGCGTGAGTAGAGGTAGTCAACAGGCTCCGAGTCTAATACGACACTTGATCATATACTCTAGAACGATAGGTACAATTGCCTTATCGATTTAGAATCGCACGCTGGTATGAATTTTAACCATCAAGTTTTTGGTACCGTTGCCGGGTTGATATTTTGAAAACATAGATTTTATTACTTTTATCACTCTCATTCTCTGCCTCCAATTCTCTTTTTAATTTTCTTTTCAATTCAATTTCATTAGGTAAAAGTTGTTTATTTTTCTTTTATAAAAAAAATGTATTCTCAATTAGCCGTCGCGCTTGTCAAGCTTGAAAATTATTTAAATAATTTGAAAGTCGCACGCAGGCGAAATATTTCTTGTTATTATTGTAGTGCTTCTCATCGAAGTGAGGATTGTTATAATTATTATTATTATCAAAATGTTTCTAATGAAAATAATTTTGTTAATAATTATGAAAATAATTTTTCTCACTTTTATGATAATTCTAGTTCAAATTTTTATGAAAATAATTTTTCCAATTTTCATGAAAATAAGTTTTCAAAATTTAATGCGAAGAATTATTTTGATTTAAATAATTCTTCTTCCACTTCAGATGTTGGTTTTTTTTTCGGACGATCAACCAGAAGGATTCCAGAGTAATGAGAATAACTATTTAGATCTGAATTTTTGTTCTTCTTTTATTGCACCGCAATCTTATTCTTCTAATTTTGGGGAAACTTTACAATTTCAATTTGATCCTCTTCCCCAAAATTTAGAAAATATTATCACTTGTTCTAATACTTTTGCTTCTAATTTTAGGAACTTTTCACAATTTCAGGTTGATCCTCCTCCCCAAAATTTAGAAGAAATTAATACTTTTTCTAAAATTTCTTTTAATTTTGGGGAATCGTCGTAAATTCAAATTCTTTCTCCTCCTCAAAATTTAAATGAAAATATTTTTTGTTCTAATAATTTTTCCCCTTCTTCGAATATTTCACCTATGGTGGAACATGAATCTTCATGTGCCCCCTTAGGATCTTATTTCGAAGAAGAAAAATTATTATTTCAAGAATTTATTAAAATTATGGGCACACCAGATGAAATCGAAGAATAACATGTTTCTTCTCCTATTTCTCCGGATTTTCCTTCTCGTCATGAATTTCCAATTACCACTTCTAAATATTTCGAAATTGAAATTCATGAAAATGATGTGCCCAATAATTTTCTTTTAAATGAATTTTTAGATAATGATATTATTTTAGAAAATAAATAACCCGAACCTGATCATATAGCTTCGTAAGAGCCTCTTCCTTGCGAAAATTTTTCTGATGCGCTTAATGTTGATTTTTCTTTCATTAACGATTTTCAGGAAGAAGATGAGTCGTTGCAATCAAATGTTTTCACCGATCCATTTGCCGCTCATCTACAAAGATTCAAATCACCTCAGGTATGGATAGGTGATTTGAATCTATATTTTCAAGTCTACCGCAAGAAGGAAAATCAAGAAGAAAGCGGAGGAGTAGTCGGACGAGCGACTTCGGCACATACGCTGAAGCGTGAATTAAGGGAGTTGCTCGTCTACTTAAACTTTTATTTTCCTTTTTCTTAACAGTAACCGTCTAGCTTAAAGATGAGAAAAAGAAAAGCGCTCTTGGGAGACACCTCTTGATTGTGTACAATCCCGTATCCGGTGAGTGCTGGTGGGTCGGACTCAGACTCGACGAGTGGGCCCAGTACTCGCCTCAGGAGCTCGACAAGCAATCAGCGAGTGGGGTTATCCTTGGTCGTTCGTCGAACGGAGCTCGGCGTTCGTCAAGACTGAAAAGCTGAGGTCGTTGAACTGAGCTCGCCGTTCTTCAAACTGAGCTGGTCGTTCGTCGAACGGAGTTGGAGGGGGCAGAGTTCGGCAGCCCCCAGCTCGCTGGGGGCGAGGTGGAATTATCAGGGGGCGAGTGGAGCAGTCCGGCTCGCACTCGCCCCAGGGGAGCTCGGCAAGAGGCAGGCGAGCAGGGCCAGCCGGGCCCGCGCTCTCCAATGTTCGGGGATGCGGCGAGTGCCAGCTCCATCGAGCACTCGCCGCCCCGGGCGAGTAGAGGTCTCAGGGACTACTCACCCAGTCTGCTGTGAAGCGTTTTTACCATTTTGCCCCCGCTGGCCTACCCATAGCCAGTTAGAACAGCGGAGTTGCGTTGTTGGCAGACCCAGTTGGGCTGCATATAGCTGTTTGAAACAGCGGAGGATGGCTAATTGCAGGCTATTTTCAGAATTCTATAAATAGGACCCAAGGGGTACCTCAGAAGGCATGCTCACTAGTCTCCCAGTCTTCTAGCATTTTCTGAGGTACCTTAGCCCGATATTTGGCTAAGAAGGGGAAGCGCTCTGAGATCTTCCGGGTGTGTGGTGGTCCTCCGCGCCGAGCCCTTGGGTCAGTCCTTCTTCCTTTGTCATTTTTGCTTGCAGGAGAGAAGTAGGCGCGCGATCACCCCTTCCCCAAGGGTTAACTCCACAAGAGACTGAATTCTCGATTTCAACATTTTGGTGCGGTGAGCGTGGAGAGTGGTCAACACAGAAAATATTTGGCGAGCTTAATGATAGGAGGATCAGGGCAAGGCTCGGACAGGTATGACTCGCCACCCCCTCCCCCTCTCGCCATAGTGGGGATGTTCGAAGAATTCAGGCAGGAGGTGCTCGACCTCGTCAGGTTTGCACTCGACGCGCGTGTCGAGTGCTCGACTCCAGCAGCACCTGTACTCGCAATCCCGGCCCTCAGCGAAGATGCTCCCAGCAGGCGTGCTGGGAAGGAAGTTGTGGAGGAAGGAATAGGATGCGAGCTCCCCGGGCGAGTGCTCTTCCCGGTCTCGGAAAGCGGCGACAGGTTCGGCAATATGGGGGTGCGAGACCCCCCCAGCTTGCCCGGCAGGGGGATGCAACCCCTTCAGCGAATTGGTTTCTTTCGCCCTGATTCTAGAGGGGTTCAGGGAGCCGGATATGTCTTACTACGCCGGGAAGGGAGACCCGGTCCAGCACGTCCAGTGGTTTGAGGATGTGGTCTCGATCCGACAGATGTCGGACGGGTTCAAGTGCACGCTCTTTGCCATCACTCTCAAGGAGAAGACAAGAGCGTGGTTCCACCAGCTGCCATCCAACTCCATTTACTGCTTAGAGGACCTACGCCGGGTGTTCATGCTGAGGTTCACCACCTCCAAGAGGAGGAAGAAGGAGTCGGAGTCCTAGTTCCATATCAAGCAGGGGGTGAACGAGACCCTGGGGAGCTACATGGACCGGCTCCAAGATGAGGTGACCCAGGTCCAAGAGATGTCAGGGCACACCCTGATGATGGCCTTCACCCTAGGGCTGCAGTAAGGTTTCTTCAGAATGGAGCTGAAGAGGGTGTCGTCCCTCTCCTAGAGGAGCTGATGGAGGGGGCGGTGAGAGAAGTCGACGGGGAAGCGTCGAACCCGGAGTTTTCCCGGAAACTGGCCAGGTGGGCCATAGAGGAAGAGAGGCCAAGAGGTGGCAGAGGCCAGGAGGAGAGGAGAGCTGAACCCCGATAGAGGGAACAACAACAACAACAACAGCAACCCAGGTGGGGGCGCCAAGAGCCGAACCATCGGCTAGGTTGGAGGCCGGAATGGCAGGACCAGGGGCCACAAAGAGGTTTCTATGGGGGGGGAGACAACCGCCAGGGGGCCAGGGCCAATTCTACCATCCAGGTGGGAGGCAGGGCTAGAGACCATTTCTCCCCGACCAGAATTAGGATATGGCTATAGCCATGGGGAAGAGGAGGAGAGAAGCGCGGAGAAGGAGAAGGGAGGTTAGGGTGGAGTTGCCCTACTACGACTTCCATTAGGAGGAGGGGCACGCCACAACCACGTGCCCGGAGTTCCTCAAGATGAGAGGAAACAAGGAGCAGCAGTAGCAGCAAGATCGCCAGGGAGTGCGAATCGAAGAAGTCCTGCCTCGGGCGGAGGAGGACATGTGTGAGGATCGGGCCGATGTTGGGGCCTAGGGAGGGATCAGAGTGATCCATGGGGGGTGGGGGGTGGGGGTCGAGGCTTCCCGCAAGGCAAGTCTCCACACCATATACCGCCAGAGCGTTGGCTCCACATCCCAGACCCCACCCCCGGAGAAGAAGATCACCTTCTCAAGGAAGGATATGCCAGACCATGAGGACCCATTCTGTGATGCGCTGGTCACCCAGACAGTGGTCGAGAACTTCACCGTCTCCCGGATCCTCATCGACAACGGGATTCAGTCAACGTCATCTTCAATAAGGCATTTGATGTGATGAAGGTGGAGGACAAGAGGGTGTTGGCCTCGGATGGACCTTTGTTCAGGTTCTCGAGAGAGAGGAAGGAGGTCGAAGGAGGAGTGACTCCATGCCACTCTGGGGGGGAGTCCTGCACCTACAGGTTCAACATCGTGGACGCCCCCAACAGCTACAATGCCATCTTTGGGCGACCCCTCATCAACGCCTTCCACTGCGTCTCCTTGTCCTTCCACCAATGTTTGAAGTTCAACGCTGAGGGAATCCAGGTCCGGGTCCGGGGAGACCCCAAGGTGGCGAGGGAGTGCTATGTCACCTCCGTGAATTCCATCTCTTGGCAAGAGGGAGCCGAGGAGATGGAATGAATAATGGAGGAGGCGGAGCAGGAGATAGTGGAGATGGAGGTGGAGGAGAACCGCACCCGGGTGGAGGTGATGGAGGAAGTCCAGGAGTCGACCGAGGCAATGGCCGTGGAGGAGGCTGAGTAGGAAGTTCCTGCCCCGGGAGGGGAGGATGTTGGAGAATGGGGGGAGCCGCCCAGGCTGGAGGATGCGGAGGAGGTGGTGGAGATGGAGGTTTTCACCCTCGGAGGCAGGGTGGAGAAGGTTCGCATCTGCGGGGGACTGACCCCGAAGGACCAGGGCAGGATGCTGGAGTGTATCTAAAAGAACGTGGACGACTTCTCCTGGAGCACCGCGGAGATGCCAGGGACCGATGCGGACGTCGCCTGCCACCGCCTCAGCCTGGACCCAGAGGCTCTCCCCATCTAGCAGAAGAAGAGGTCCATCACGGACAAGTTGGTCGAGCCCATCAGGGAGGAGGTGGCCAAGCTCCTCAAGGAAGGCTTTGTATCTGAAATACAATACCCCGACTGGGTATCCAATGTAGTAATGGTTAAAAAAGGGGACGGTCGGTGGCGTATATGTGTCGAATTTTCTTTACTTAATAAATCATGCCCTAAGGACTATTATCCTTTGCCTCGAATCGACGCGCTGGTTGACTCAGCCGTTGGTTTTCCTGTAATGTGTTTTCTAGATGCATTTTCAGGTTACCACCAGATCAGGATGCACCCCCCGGACATCAAAGATGTCTCCTTCATCACGAGGGACAGGTGCTACTGCTACAAAATGATGTCATTTGGGCTGAAAAATATAGGGGCGACGTACCAAAAGATGATGGATAGGGTCTTTCGAGAGCAGAAGGGGAGAAACCTGGAGGTGTATGTAGACGATATCATGGTCAAGATCCGAGATGTGGACTCTCACCTCCGGGACCTAGAGGAAACCTTCACCACCCTTCGCAAGTATAATATGAGGTTGAACCCCTTGAAGTGTATCTTCGGGGACAGCAGGGGCAAGTTCCTAGGTCACCTTCTCACCCCCGCGGGGGTGGAGCCAAATCCTGACAAAGTCTGAGTGATCGTGGGGCTGGGATCGCCTCGGAACGCTAAAGAGGTGCAACGGTTGACAGGGAAGCTGGCAGGGTTGAGCAGGTTCCTTTCCCGGGCTGGGGAGAAGTGCTCTCCCTTCTTCAAAGCGTTAAGAGGAGGCAAGAAGTTCGAATGGACCAAGGAGTGTGAGGAGGCATTTCAGGCCTTGAAGAGGCAGCTGACTCAGGCCCCCTGCTCTAAGGGCCAAAGGAGGGGGAGGACCTGCATTTGTATCTCGGGGTCGAAGCGGAAGCCTTGAGCTCCGTCCTGGTCCGGGAAGAGGGGAAGAAACAGTTGCCTATCTATTATGTGAGCCGGGTCTTGAGAAAGGCAGAACTTCGATACCCCATCTTGGAAAAGCTAGCCTTCGCCCTAATCATCTCGGCTCGGAGGCTCCGACCATACTTACAGGCACACTCGATCTGAGTGGTGACTGACCACCCCCTCCACAACATCTTTGAGGGGGTGGAGCATTCAGGCAAGTTTGCTAAGTGGTCGGTGGAACTGAGTGAGTTCGACATCTCCTTTGTCCCCCGCCTCTCGATCAAGGCCCAAGCAATGACCGACTTTGTGGCTGACTATGTGGTCGAGGTGGCGGAGGCGAAACTCACTCACCCAGTTCCCTGGAAGGTGGTGGTAGATGGCGCTTCAGGAAGGCATTCTCTGGGGGTGGGGGTGATTCTAGTCAGCCCCCATAGGACGAGAATCAAACAAACGGTAGTGGTGCACTTTCCCATTACTAACAATCAGGTCGAGTACAAGGCGGTGATTGCGAGGCTCTGCCTGGCCAGAGAGCTAGGGTACATGATGTGGAGCTCCTCACTTACTCCATGGTGGTGGCTTCCCAGATCAACGGGCAGTTCGAGGCAAGGGAGCATACCCTCCAGTTATACTTAGCAAAAGTAAAGGGGGTAATCGGCATGTTCCAGACCTTCTCCATCCGGCACGTGCCCAGGGAGGAGAACGAGCAGGTGGACCAACTAGCAAAGCATGGTCCCCGGGTGGGGGGTACCATCACCGACCTATTCCGCCCTTCCATTGAAGAGGGAGAGCTGATGGAAGTGGATCAACACTCCTCGTGGATGGACCCATTCACGACCTTCCTTTCCATAGGAGAGTATCCGGAAGGGATGGATAAAAAGAAATTCAAGTACAAGTCAGCGTACTATCTCATCCGCGATGGGCAGCTGTATCAAAAGACCCTCTCAGGGATATTGGCATGTTGCGTGGCTGAGAGGGATGTATAGAGGATCTTGGAGGAGGTACACTCCGGGGAGTGTGGAAGTCACTCCGGGAGTCGGACTTTGGAAGGAAGGGTTGTCAGGCAGGGGTACTTCTGGCCTATCTTGGGCCACGATGCGACATAGTTTACAAAGAAGTGCTACAAGTGCCAGTTGTTTGCCCCCTCCAACTAAAACCGGCCCAGCACCTCAGGAGCATCACGGCCCCCTGGCCTTTCGCCATTTGGGGAATGGACTTGGTAGGGACTTTTCCCCAGGCCAGCGGGTAGAGGAGATTCTTACTTGTCATGATAGACTATTTTTTAAGTGGTTGGTGGTGAAGGCGCTGGCTAAGGTGACCTCCCAGGTTATCAGGAATTTTGTTTCGGGGGAGATCATCTGCCGACACAGGTTGCCGCAAGCCATTGTCACGGACAACGGACCTCAGTTTGCCAGCACAGAGTTCATCAGCTTCTGCGGGCAGCTCGGGATTGATCTCAGATTTGCCTCGGTCCTTCACCCTAGGAGCAACGGGCAGTTGGAGGCGGCAAACAAAATCATAGTGAACCTCCCGAAGAAAAAAGTTGAAAACTTGAAGGGTAGTTGGGTGGAGCAGCTCCCCTCGGTTCTTTGGGCCCTCGTAACTACCCCCAACATGGCCATAGGGGAGACCCCCTTCAAGCTCTCCCATGGGTGCGAGGCAGTATTCCATGTAGAGTTTGAAGTCCATATGCCTCGGGTGGTCGAGGCAGAGGTAGGCAGGGAAGAATGGCGCGCTAAAAATGAGGAGCTACGGCTCTCCCTCGACATGGTGGAGGAGCTACATGACCTCTCCGCCATCCGGTAGGAAGAAGTGAAAAGAAGAATGGCTAAGTACTTTGACAAGCATGTCAGGGTCAAAAGAGTCACGGAAGGGGACTTGGTCTTAAAAAGGTGGATGCGATAGGAAGATCAACCGTCGTAGGAAAACTCAACCCTAATTGGGAGGGTCCTTACATTATACAAGAAACATTGAAATCAGGATGGTACCGCCTCCAGAATGTAGGGGGCGAGACCAAAAATCTCACTTGGAGCGGAGATGACTTTAAACGTTTTTATCCTTGAACCATGTAAGTAATAGTCTTTTTCTAATAAAGCTTCTTGTTGCACCAATAATCCTGCCGTGATTCTTGTGAGTGGGCGAAGTGTTCATTTGTCGGACCCCAGGCAGATCCCGCTGCCAGGCTCTCACCTAGTCAGCAGGGCTGGATGTCACTCGAGAGAGTCTACCAGGACCCCGAGCAGATCCCGCTGCCAGGCTCTCACCTAGATGTCAAGGCTGAATGTCACTCGAGAGAGTCTTCCCGGACCCCGAGCAGATCCCGCTTCCAGGATCTCACCTAGCTGGCAGGGCTGGATGTCACTTGAGAGTCTACCCGGAACCCGAGTAGATCCCATCGCCAGGCTCTCACCTAGCTGGCAGGGCTAGATGTCCCTCGAGAGAGTCTAACCTGACACCGAGCAAATCCCACTGCCAGGCTCTCACCTAGCTGGCGGGGCTGGATGTCACTCGAGAGTCTACCCGGACCCCGAGCAGATCCCGTTGTCAGGCTCTCACCTAGCTGGCAGGGCTGGATGTCACTCGATGGTGTCTACCCAGACCCCGAGCAAATCCCACTGTCAGGCTCTCACCTAGCTGGCAGGGCTGGATGTCATTCGGGAGAGTCCCACCCTCCCCGGATGCTACTTGAAAATTTCGGCCTTTTCCCCAAGGATAGGGGAGAGAAAGTCCCACAAGCGAGTCGGGGCTCGCAGGCTCAGCTCGACAGAGGGGTGGCGAGCCGAGTCCTCGGCATCTGGCGAAGGGGGGGAGTTAGGCAGTGCACTCCACCCCCTTCGGGTTTTACTTATAAAATTCCCTGGTTTTTGTCTATGACACGAAAGGCCTGCATGACATGGGAGGTGGCGAGCCCAGTGCGGCGAACAGTCCACCTCTGGATTGCAAAGAGTTGGCGGGCCCTCAAGGTATACTCACAGACGCGAATCCTAACACATGCATTCTAGCGGCGAGTTCTACCCTAGCGAGAGGGGTTCTAGGGGAAAGGCTCGCAGGCGAGTACATCAAGACAGTTAAAAAAAAGAGTTAGAAAAATTCAGAACCTATGTTAAACTTTGCATTCATTAAGCGTAATGATATTACAATGTGGAACTCGCCTCAGCGAGGTTACAAAAATTAGGGGGAAAAGGATCACAGGAGAAAAAAAGAGGTAAAAAAAGGGGGCGCGAGTCAGCTCTCGCCTGCCCCCCCAGACTGGCGGTCCTCTCCCTCCCCTCTGAAAAGCGAGCGAAGTTGTCTTCCTTCTCGCTGTGCGGAGTGGGCGGGAACAGGCTCATCATGAGGACCCGAGCTGTGATCTCCTCGCAGTCCTCCACCAGCACCCCTATATCCTTCATAATTTGCAGGGTGCATTTGGCGGGCTCGATCGAGTTGACCCACAGCCACTCCGCGACCTCAGCCTCACCGAAAATCCTCGGCCTCTGATAGGGAAAGGGGTGTTCGCGGTTACCCGGGGAGAGGAAGGCGTCGGCCTGATGGATGATCTCGCTGTTGAGACCTTTGATCTGATCCTTCAGCCTCTCATTGTATGCCTCCAGTCGGGCGGCGCGAGCCTCCTACTCGACGGCGCGAGGACGCAGTTGGGTATTCTCCTCCTCCAACCCGATGGGGCGAGTCCACAGCACGCCCGCGGCCTTGGCATCCAGTGGAGCAAAAAGGTTAGCAATCTCCATTAAGAAATCCAAAGTAAAAAGAGAGAGGGGGCACCAGTACTTACCAACCCGCCGGTACCATTGGAGAGTAAGCCCTCGACAATGCCGAGTCGCCTCACCAGATCTGCCGATTTGTCCTTGGCCAGGTCGCGCTCCTGCTCGGCTTTTAGCAGGAGGTGGTTGAGGTTGAAGCTGCGACGGATCACCATGTGGTGCAGCTCTAGGGCCCGCATTTGGGCTTGCATTCCCTTGTGGCCGAGCTGGCATAGTGTCGCGCCCTTGTAGGCCTCTACGTCCTCGCTCTCATAGAGACCGAATCCAAGCGCGTAGGCATGGATGAAGGTTGACGATCGGACCATGAGGGGTGTAGGGCGGAGAGGGAGACCCTGTGGGTCTGCTCATCCCACCAAACAATCAGCTCGTCGGCTTGGTCCTTCACCTTTCCCCCAAAGCCAAAGAGGCGGTGGCTCTTCGGCGATCCCAGCTCACGTGTCGCGACCCCCTCTGTAGCAGGAAGAGCAGAGGGCTCGCCACCTCCCTCCCCTTTCTCTGACACCACCTTTAGCGGGCTCTACAGCGATCCATCGGGAGAGGGCTCGGGCGAACTCATGTAATTCTCTTTTTGTTGTCTCGACCTGGGGGCCATCACCGCCCGTTTCATCTTCTTTGGCGGTGGTGGGCGGCGAGGCGAGATGGACCCCGCGGGATCAGGTTGCTTCTTGCCAAACGAGGGCTTGGAGGACGCCCGCTCGTCTCAACAGGCGGAAGCGACTGCCTTCTCACGTGCGAGTGGGTCGGGGGAAGGTCCCGAGACCGCATAGGGCGGGTTCTCGGGGATCAGTCTCTCTCCTGCATGAAAGAGTGTCAAGAAAATTCTGTTGAACCCCGCGAGCTGGGCAAAAGGAAAAAGTAGAGGCATACCTTCACCGGGGAGGACAGGGGGAAGCGAGTCAAGGTCCCTTCAGAGGAAGGAAACCTCGAAGTCTTTGTGGAGAAAGAATTTGTTGAGCTCGGCATCGTTGCCGGACACGGAAGGGGGCCTGTACACCTCCTCACCCTTCTACTACGGCGAGTAGGGGACGTTGTTGAGATCGCCCCTGATGAAGATGATCTTGGTCATCCAGTTATGATTCTTATTCGCGATCTCGCGAACTTTGATGGACGAGCCCCTGAAGTAGGCGACACCATCGGGGGTCGCCTTAGAGGTGAAGAGTTTCCTGAAGACAGTCAGGTTGAACTCGATCCACTCCCTGCTGATAAAACACGTGAACGAGACCATCATGGCGATGGAGTTCGTGTTCAGCTGCGCGAGGACCACGCCATAGTACTTGAGGACCTGGCGGATTTCCGGCCAGAGGGGTAAGCACAACCCCACCTTGAAGTGCAAGATGAGGAAGGCGAGTTCATCCTCATAGAAGGTGGTGATGGCTTCATTCTCCCTGGGTCGGCGCGCCTCAAAGCCAGATGGCAAGTCGTCATTCACGAATTCCGCGAGCTGCCCTTCGGTCATGTTCCCCTTAAAGAATCAATAATTAGCGAAGTGTTGGGCACACTTGGAACGACTGTCAGCACTTGGGTTTGTCTTGCCCATGCTCGCGAGGTGATTAATGCACGAGTACAGGTAGGGGAAGAAGCGAGAAGGGGGGGTACAAAAGCAGTAAAGCCGGTGGACCGGGGTTGGTGAGGGGGCCTATTTATAGAAAAGGAAATCTGAGGCCGAGCTGACCGACCAGTCCGGCTCACCTATCCTAGCTCGCCAACCCCAGCTCGCCGACTTTTTAGGCCTGTCCTATTCCGTGATGAGCTGAGCCTAAAAAGGGCACTATTTTATCCAAATGACAAACATTGAAATTTGAAAAAATAGTCTAAATTATTACAGATAAGGGTGCAGATATTGTTCAAAGAAATCAAATACAAGAGGGTGCTATCTCACAGGTGCGCGAGCTGAGGGAGGGAGGGGCGAGTGCTGGTAGGCTCAGTAGGAGAGCCGTTTCTACCTACCTTGGCCTCGCATCCCTTTTCCCACAGGTTGGCGCGATTCGTGGAGTCCGCGTATCAACTCAAGTTTCTTCTGAGCGGCCCTGAGATTCCGATCTCATCTATAATTGGAGTGGGAGACGCCACCTCTCCCGCCAGACCACCCTCCACCTTGCTTGTCGGCTGACCCCTCATCTCATCTGCGAGCCGCGCGTAGTCTTGCTGCAGCCTCTCATTGTCCTCCTGGACCTTGCGTAGCCCGTACACCAACTTCTTGAAGATCCGGACCCCTCACCTCGTCAGCTCGTCATTCTCTAGCGAGGGGCCTAGGTAGGCCTCTATCGAGTTGGGGGAAGGGAGGGGCGAGTAGCGAGCTGACTCTGAAGAACCGCCGACGTCAGGCTGGCTGGGGGTATCTGCAGAGGCAACTGATCAACTTTACATGAATGGTAGGTGCTACCAGAGAATTGGTGAAAGATGGTTTAATGAAAGCAGAAATCTACCTTGCGAGCTCGACTCCACCAGGGTGGTGCGAAGCGGGATCAGCCCCAGGTTCTTGCCACGACCCGAGCGATGAGTTCGTGGGGAAAGAAGGTTGAAGCCTGGAACCGGGGTGGTTCTGATGTTTTCCCCCTCAAGCCCGGGGACGGGAGAAGGGGAGAAGGTTGTCGAGAAGGGCTGCGAGCCGGCGACTTCATCTTCTGCAAGTCTAGCCCCAAGGTCCCGAAGGGGAGCGATTTGTTCCGCAGGTGGGTGTCCAGAGTTTGAGGCCGCGAGTTGTCATGAAGAGTATCTACTCATGGCATGGTGGACTCGCCGTCATTCCGTTGGCCGTCCAGGTTGGTGCAGAGGTTGATGATTTCTTTCAATTTTTGCTCAAGGGGGAGCAGAGTAGAGGAGTCGGCCCCATGCTCCAGGGTGGATTTCAAGTCATGGAAGATAGGCTCGGCATCTTGGGGAAGCAGTCTCGCCCTCTTGACGGAGTTGGGCCCTGGGGGACCGCTCTGAGGGATAGGAGGAACCACAGTCAAGTTGGCGACGCAAGTAGAGGAAATCTCGCGAGCTCTGACAAGCCTCTCTTGGATCTCCTTGGGGATAAGCATCTTGGCAAGTTTAGAACAAAGGGAATGACAAAGGTCACCCAGGTACGCAGGCGCATATATATAGCCGATGGTGGACCCCACCAAAAGATTCCCCCAGGCTCCTTCCCTACTCGCCGAATCCTACGGGGTTGGATGTTTCTTTTCGAGCTAATGCCAATCTCGCAAAGAGGGGGGATTATGTACAACCCCGTATCTGGTGAGTGTTGTTGGGCCGGACCAAGACTCGGCGAATGGGCCCAGTACTCGCCTCAGGAGCTCGGCAAGCAATCGGCGAGTGGGGTTATCCTTGGTCGTTCGTCGAACGGAGCTCGACATTCGTCAAGACTAAAAAACTGAGGTCGTCGAACAAAGCTCGTCGTTCGTCGAACTGAGCTCGCCATTCGTCAAACGGATCTAGAGGGGGCAGAGTTCGACAACCCCCAGCTTATTGGGGGCGAGGTGGAATTATTAGGAGGCGAGTGGAGCGGGCCAGCTCGCACTCGCCCCAGGGGAGCTCGGCAAGAGGCAGGCGAGCAGGGCCAGCCGGTCCCGCACTCTCCAAGGTTCCGGGAAGCAGCGAGTGCCAACTTCATCGAGCACTCGCCGCCCCGGGCGAGTAGGGGTCTCAAGGACTACTCGACCAGTCTGCTGTAAAGCTTTTTTACCATTTTGCCCCCCCGTGTCTATCCATAACCAGTTAGAACAGCGGAGTTGCGCTGTTGGCAGACCCAGTTGGGCTACATATAGCTGTTTGAAATAGAGGAGGTCGCTATTTGCAGGCCGTTTTTAGAAGTCTATAAATAGGACCCAAGGGGTACCTCAGAAGGCATGCTCACTGGTCTCCCAGTCTTCTAGCGCTTTCTGAGGTACCTTAGCCCGACATTTGGCTAAGAAGGGGAAGCGCTCTGAGATCTTTCGGGTGTATGGTGGGTCCTCTGCGCCTAGCCCTTGGGTCAGTCCTTCTTCCTTTGTCATTTTTGCTTGCAGGAGAGAAGTAGGTGCGCGATCACTCCTTCCCCAAGGGTGAACTCTACAAGATACCGAATTCTCGGTTTCAACAATTTTCTTTTTCTTTTTTCCCCTTCTACTTGACATATAAACATTGGGGATAATGTTTATTTTTAAGTATGGGAGTGGATCTCTTTTGTTGTTTTTATTTTTAAAAAAATAAAACTAAATTTTTTTAAAAAAATCTTCAAAACATTTTTTTAAAAAATTGTTTTGTTTTTATTTTAAACAAAAAAAAACAAAAAAAATTAGAAAATCAAAAATTAAATTTTTGGAAAGGGTCGTGTTGGGCTTTCATCCCACAAAACAGTCTAATACCTTGTGAACCCGTCACTGGGTAGCCCTCAGGAAATCCAAGAAATAAAAAAATTTAGGATTATAATTTATGTTTTTGGTAATTATGTAAAAAAAATCAAAAAATATAATAAACCCATACTTAATTTTTTGTGATTTTTAGAAATATATTTTGACTTTATTTATAAGAATTTTTATAATTTTTGATTTTCTAATCTTTTATTTCATCATTGTTAGTTAAATTTAGTTTTTAGGTGATTTTATTTTAAAAAATACTTTAAGAATTAAATTTGTTCAGAGAAATTTATTTAGTTCTTTTTCTCCCTAATTCAAATTAATTTCAATTTTATATTGCTTAGCTCAAACAATTTTTAGATTGCAATTATAGTCACTTGTGCTTTAAGATTCTTAGGAAATCTTAATTTACTATAGTTGCTCTCTAATTATTTTAATTTAATCTAAATTTGTTTAGCCTTTCCCTTTGCATTTTAATTTTCTTGTTAGCTCATGTCACAGGGATAAGAGGATAAAGTTCAGTATCCCATGGTACACATATGTATTTTTTCCCTTTTTGTTAGATCATATTTCATGGGAATCAAGTATTCCTTGGTACATATATGCAACCCCTAAAAATAAAAGATGGAGTAAGAAGATAAAATTCATTACTCCAAATTATTTTATTTTTTATTTTGAAGAGAGATTAAATATTTATTCATATGTCATGGAAAATAAGAGAATAAAATTCATCATTTTCTTGGTAAACATATGCAAATATCAAAAAGAAAAATATTTTTTGGGGTGAGAGGATAAAATCCATTACCTCCAATCAAAAACCTCTTCAATTTCCTTGTTCCCAAAACCCAATAGTCAATTTAATTGCTTTAGATGTAAATTAAAATTCTAATAGAGCATAAGTAGTAGTTTAAATTTTTCTTTAAGTTTTTTTAGTTAAAAGTGTTAATAATTTTTAATCTAATTTTGTTTGCTAACTACTAAAATTTGAAACATAATTAATTTATATGAGAAAATTTTACTAACTATATTTGGCTCTTCACATTTTAATTTCATATTTTAGGACTTTAATTTTGAATCCTTAAAATTTATTTTTTAACTTTCTTTTGATTTAATAAATTTTTAGTTTGATTAAAAATTATATTAATTTCTTATAAGTAATTCTCATAGTTTTGCTCTAGAATAACAAAAGCTTAAGTATGAGGGTATTTAATAAGTCAATATCTATAGTTATTTTATTATAGTTTTTATTAAATAAATAGTTATATTCTAGTTAGATTTTATTAATATTTGTTATTAATTACTTTGTTTTCTTACTTCAGGTAAATTTAGGCGGCCAATATAAAATTGGAGCTTGAAGGACCGATCAGGAGATGAAACGGAGAAAAGCTGGAAAAATCTTAAGAACACGCCACGGTCACGGGCGTGACCCTCAAGTCACGAGCATGACCAGCAAGCGTGACCCTCCAGGAGCTTTAGAAATGATTTCTACGTCGGATTAAAGTTACACACCCCGGTCACGGGCGTGACCTTTGGGTCACGGGTGTGACTGCCAGGCGTGCCGCGCATTATGAAGCTAGTTTCAGATCCAACCAGTTTCAAGCTTATACGCCCTAGGTCACATGTGTGACTTACCGCATCTGCCAGATTTTAATTGCCGTCGTTTCCAGTAACAGTACAGACACGCCCTAGGTCACGGGCGTGACCTAGGGGCGTGACCCGCAGAACGACGAATTTTGGCGGTTTTCTCCCAACGTTCTCTTGCTTTCAAGAGGACGGTTCCGCACCTTACACGCCCCCTAGTCACGGGCGTGATCGAGGGGCGTGACTCTCCATAAAATTTCTTATAAATACCAGATTGAGCCAGGAGCAGAAGGAGAAATCTAGGGAGTCATCTAGGAGTAGATTCTAGGAAGTTTAGTAGCTTTATTTCCACTTTTGTTCCATTTCTTTTATGTATTTTTCAATTTCCTAGCATAACTATACTTCTTTTATTTCAATTCAATCACTTTTTCTATCAGTTCTTGTCTTTCTTTTTATGTAATTTCTTCATTATGTCAAGTAGATAATCTTAAATTAGCACTTGATCATGATGAACTTTTAAATAAAATAAATTTCTTCTTTCTTGCCAAGCTCTCTTTATTATCACTTCAATCTATCTTTGATTTCGATTTTAGATCCGTATCTTAGATTTATCGAGAAGTTGTGGATACGAGTAGATCATTCAAGGGTAGAAGGATTTGCATGCACTCCTCGAGAGAGGAAGACATGAATCTTCCGGATTGGAGTCAAATCCAATAGTGGGGTTCACCGCGTAAATAAGCTTAGGGGTTTCAACTGGCCGAGAGGTCTTAATCGATCAACCTAAGTTTAGTCGGGAGCGTATTCTCGAGAGAGGCGCTTTTGTAATTTAGAAACCTCCACGGTCAAAGTAGGTAATTTAGAGGTTTGCAATTCATGAAAAGATTATTTTATTTCAAAGGGAGTCTTGAACAAGTGCTAACTTTTGATTCATTTTCTTTCTATAGTTTAAATTAATCTTTTTATTATTAGATAAAATAATATTAATTTGCGTGAGTAGAAGTAGTCAACAGGCCCCGAGTCTAATACGACACTTGATCCTATACTCTAGAACGATAGGTACACTTGTCTTATCGATTTAGAATCGCGTGCTAGCGTGAATTTTAACCATCAATAAGTATAAATTAACCACATAAACTATCACTCATACCTTCGAGCGTTCTACAACGAGCCTTTGTAGTTCTTCCTCGATCAACCTAGCGTTTTGTTGCACACTCAGTGTCCCTTTAGTGTCATAAACAAAAGAGACGACGGACTTAGTCATAAAAATATGACTAAGTGAGGAACATAGCTCTTGAACTACTATACAGACAACCAATAAACATTAGTCATATAAACTCAAGTGCAGGAAATAGTAAATCTAAGAGATACATCATATACATAATCACTAAATTATCTTTCGTATGATTGTCTTTGCTTTATTCGTTGTTTATGAAAACTTATCATTCTTACAACTAATTTTCCTCTATACAATCTTCTATTTCCTTTCTTATTTATCTTCTTTTGATAACGTAGGAAATCATGAGGGTATGTTGGACTTCTGGGCCTTCAACGGCCCGGGCCTTCAACGGCCCGGGCCTTCAACGGCCCCCGGGCCTTCAACGCCCCCGGGCCTTCAACGGCCTCTGGCACTATCAAACATATTTCGACATGAGTATTTATACTTACACCCCCCTTTTTCATAGCATTGGGATAACCCTTATTAATTCATACGCATCGATATTCAACATTTTCATCTCTTTATCTTTCAGTTTAATTTGGTTATGTCGTCATCAAATTCAACATTATGTGTAAGTATTTCAATTTCCCTCAGAATCATCACTTATATTCGCTATTTCAAATCCCGCATCCTTTAACGATTTTGAGATATCAGTGATTTAAAACTACGAACAATATACTTTCTAAAAGGTGAGAATAGTAAAGCATAAATAAGGAAGTAAAAACTCACAACTTTTCCTTTGCCTTTATCAGTTCTAGGGTTTTTATCATGTGTATCACCATATGCCATCCACTGCAGCATCAACGAAATCATTTACTTAGGGTTGCGCCGTTAAGTAGCTACGATTAAATCCCAACAACGATTACAACAACGACTCGAGAGAAGTTGTCTAAGGTAGGGAACAACTTAAATAAATATACAAAACATAAAACATGACATAGAGGGCAGCTAATCAAAATATACTAGGGACAGAAGAGCCTCCAATGACACTCATAGAAGTCATCAATAGGAGCCCATAAGAGCCTCTTCTGGAAGCCCAAAAGTAGCTAAAATACAACAACCGACCAACTGAACCAACACGAAACATACTAGGATCCATCGCATAACTATTTATAAGCAAATAACAGCTTGCTAGTTTGATATTTCCCTCGCAACAGAAGAGAAGCCGGCTGTCAAGGAGTATGACAACAAATATCAACAATTTTTAACTCACATGTGTGAAATATTCCAGCCGACCCACGTTACCGCCATCCGACCATAACCTCACTAATATATATGTATCTACTTAGGAGATTAAAAGAGAAAACATCCAAATTAACCATAAACATGCCACATAAACCCCTTATACAACGCATCATACTGTATATAAGTTCAAGTCCAGCAGAAATAAAGGAGAAGAAGAAAAGGGGGAAGAGGGAGAAGGCTCACAAAGACAATAACAGTAGCAGAAAAACCCAGCTCAAGACCTTATCGAGCCTTTCCAGCCTTTACGACGCTAGAACGACGAACTGTCGAGCAGACCGAAGAGAACTAGAGAAAGCCCTAGCGTCGACTAGTTATTCTGAGCCATCCCAGAGACGAAAATGAAGAGCAAGATGTAAACGAAGACTATGTCGCATCATATTCAATATTAGGAAAAGAATCCACTGCCTCACCGCTTCAATTAAAGTCACCGCTAAAACATGTATGATATATCCTCTGCTTCTGATTTATTTTACGCTCTCTTATCATATAATAATAACTATAAATAATATTTCATTAGTAGTGCGCACTGAATCGGCCAGCCACTTCAAGTAAACTAACCCAAACTCAATTTCATCGCAAGACCAGATACACCAATCAGTCAACAGGTCTCACTTGAACCGGCCAAATCAAATTCTTTTTTAAAAAACTATAATGATAACAAACAAAATAAGAAACAAAACACGAGACCAACGTCGCAAAAACATCGAAAATTTTGAACTTCAAAATACATTGTGCGACGTCGAATCGACACTGATTTTCTGTTCTTTCATCATCGGGAATTTCTTTTTATGTTCATATTTTATTTGATTTATTTTTGTTTTTGTTTTGGGTTGTTACAAATCACCCCACCTTCAAAGAATTTTCGTCCACGAAAATCATAAAAATGACAGATATATTTAAAAGTAGGCATCACCATTTACAGTACTTTCAACATTGTTTGCAAGCAAAATATCGGAGATACATCTTTATTCTTACACATACTATCATAAAACATATTATCAAAAGCTCAAGGCTCGATTTCACTTCTTCTTTCCTTCCCACGGTTTACCTAAATTAAAAGCTCGAGGCTCAATTCGACGTTCCTCTGGTGCTGCTTCTTCTGGTGCTGGCGTAGAGGCTAACGATTCCGCATCAATCTGGTATAGCTTCTGTTGCGGGGGCACTGGAGTTGCTCGTACACTACCCTCTTTCAATTGTAGAAATTGTGGACATGCATTGCGTCTATGTCCCAGTTGACGACAATAAAAGCAAACACCTGCGAGACATTCACCCTGATGATTTTGTCCACATTTCAAACATTTCGTTATTGTCTGGGGCACACTGCTACTTGCTGCAGGCGCAGCTTGCAATAACTTCTGTTCTTTCCATTGCAGCTCATTGATTATTTCTGTTGTTTCCCTGCCTGGTCCATCGCCTATCTTCCTTTTAAACATTTCACGTCGCCTTTGTGACTTTTCTAAATCAATTTCAACTATTCGAGCTCGTTCCACTAATTTACCGTAATTCTTAATGTTATGGGACACCACGAAGGTTCGAATTTCGTCACGAAGACCATACTGAAACAATCGGCACCGATCTTCTTCCACCTCAACCATAACATCATCATAATAAGCTAATTTTGAAAACTCTGCCTCATACTGAAGTACCGGTTTATTTCCTTACACCAGTCTAAGAAATTGATACTGCAATACTTGTTTCTCTGATCGTGGTACAAACCATGACATAAACTCATGTTCAAATTCCTTCCATGTTATTGTCGCGAGGCCTTAGACCACATGTTTTTCGTTTCGTAATACTATCCCACCAATGCTTAGCTTTTCCTTAAAATAAAAACCTAGCCAACCCAACCTTCCAATTTTCTGGACATGTCATAACTTCGAAAATAGTTTCCATTCTTAAAAGCCAATCTTCAGTGTCCAACATGGACAAATCTCCTTTAAATGCAGGTGGTTTTAAGTCGAGAAATTGTTTCAAATCGAAATTCACTTGTCGATATAAAGGTGGGTCCATTAAGACATTTTGGACGATAGGGACTGTAACAGGAGGTGGCTGTGGTGCATTCACACTAGGGACAATTACTGGCAGTGGAACATTCACAAGGGGAGCATTCACCGGAGGAGCAATTAGGTGAGTTATATTAAGTGCGGGTAACACCATCTTTAACGCTTCTGCCATGGCTAAAGCAAGTTCATTCAATGGGGTTTGTGGTGAATTAGTTGATTCGGTTGATTTCCAATATCACTTTTGGCTGACAAGACGTCGACATCTTTATTTACGTCTTGCTCATCTCAACCATCTCTTACTCGTCGACTTGAGTAGATATTCACTGGTACCTTATTACAAAAAAAGGATATCAAGGTATTCACTTGATAGATTTATGTGTTTTGTACTCATAATCCTCCAATTGCTGGCAAACCTCCCTCTAATACCAAATTGTGAGGCCCCAATTGAGACTCCACAGAATTCCTATATCTTAATCCGGTTGCAAAGAATTCGTTTTAACATAAAGATATAAATATCTATGTATGAGTACAAATTAACCACAAAAACTATAACTCATACCTTCAAGCGTTCTACAGCGAGCCTTTGTCATTCTTCCTCGATCAACCTAGCATTTTATTGCACACTCAGTTTCCCTTTAGCGCACTAAACAAAAGAGACGACAGACTTAGTAATAAAAATATGACTAAGTGAGGAACATACCTCATAAACTGCTATACAGACAACCAATAAACATTAGGCATATGAACTCAAGTGCAGGAAACAGTAAATCTAAGAGATACAACATATAAATAATCACTAAATTATCTTTTGAATGATTGCCTTTACTTTATTCATTGTTTATGAAAACTTATTGCTCTTACAACTAATTTTCCTCTATATAATCTGAAAGTCTTTAATTGGACCCAACACAATCTTCAATTTCTTTTCTTATTTATCTTCTTCTGATAACGTAGGAAATCATGAGGGTATGTTGAATCACTTCCGGGTCTTCAACGACCCCTGGGCCTTCAACGGCCTCTGGCCTTCAACGGCCGCATACACTATCAAACGTATTTCGGCATGGGTATTTATACTTACACCCCCCCCCCCCCCCGTTTTCACAGCATTGGGCTAACCTTATTAATTCATACGCATCGATATTCAACATTTTCATTCTCTTTATCTTTCAGTTTAATTTGGTTATGTCGTCATCAAATTCAACATTATGTGTAAGATATATTTTATTTCAATTTCCCTCAGAATCATCACTTATATTTGCTATTTCAAATTCCGCATCCTTTAGCAATTTTGAGATATCAGTGATTTAAAACTACGAACAGTATACTTTCTAAAAGGTGAAAATAGTAAAGCATAAATAAAGAAGTAAAAACTCACAACTTTTCCTTTGCCTTTATCAGTTCTAGGGTTTTCATCATGCGTATCACTGAATGCCATCCACTAATACATCAATGAAATCATTTACTTAGGGTTGCGCTGTTAAGTAGCTACGATTAAATCCCAATGATGATTACAACAACGACTCGAGAGAAGTTGTCTAAGGTAAGGAACAACTTAAATAAATATACAAAACATAAAACATGACATAGAGGGCAGCTAATCAAAAGATACTAGGGACAGAAGAGCCTCCAATGGCACTCATAGGAGTCATCAATACGAGCCCATAAGAGCCTCTTCTAGCAGCCCAAAAGTAGCTAAAATACAACCAGCCAACAGAAACAACACGAAACATACTAGGATCCATCGCATAACAATTTATAAGCAAATAACAGCTTGCTAGTTTGATATTTCCCTCCCACATGTGAGAACAGGAAAAAAAGACTGAAAATTTGGAGTAACAAAATTTTTATTATCCAAAAAGGTATCTATTACAAAGATATGACCTCCCTTTTATAGAATGGAGGAGAGAAGAGAAATTACAAAAAAGCAATGTGAGACTAATAATTACATGAACAAACATTTATACAAGCCGCATAAGCCGCGCGGTTAGACTAACCGCACGGTAACAACAACACGCAGAAGACAACCCGACATTATCTTCAAGTTGCCATGGACAAGCCGCCAGACCGCCCGGTCACCAATCATCACCAACTGCCTAGCAAACCGCTGGAGAGAAAACTCCAGACCGCGCTGTCTCCAAGCTGCTAGAGGCAGATCACCAGACCGCCCGGTCTCCAAGCCGCCAAGGGCAGACCGTCAGGACACCATGCAACACTCCCCCTCAAGCTGGAGCATAAATATCAAACATGCCCAACTTGTCGCAAACGTGAAACAGGGAAGCGGACACCAGCTTGGTGAATATATCTGCCAACTCGTTGTCAGAAGTGACAAACGACATACAAATCTGTTTCTTTAAAATCTCTTCCCGAATAAAATGACAGTTGACTTCTATGTGTTTTGTTCTCTCATGAAAGACCGGATTTTTGGAGATGTATATCGCGACCTTGTGGTCACAGAACATAGGAAGAGGATAGTTGTAGACCTCTCCTAGGTCAAGCATGAGAGCCCGTAACCACTTTAACTCACATGTTGTTGACGCCATACTATGATATTCCGCTTCTGCACTAGACCTGGAGACAACAGATTGTTTCTTGCTCTTCCAACTCACAAGATTTCCTCCAATAAATGTGCAAAAACCCGATGTTGACTTGCGGTCTCCTTTGTCATCAGCATAGCTCGAATCTGAGTACGCTTCAACCCTCAAGTGACCATTCTTCTGAAAAAGCAATCCTTTCCCTAGGACAGCTTTAACATACTCCAATATCCTCAGGGCAGACTATAGATGACACTCCTTAGGAGTTTGTATGAATTGGCTAACCTTGCCTATAACATAGGAGATGTCGGGTCTGGTCACCGTGAGATAAATGAGTTTGCCAACCAGACGCCAGTACCTCATATTATCGGATAGAGGAGGCGAGTCATCTGTCCAAGTTTTGTCTTCTCCAATAGCCATGGGACATCGGGCAGGTTTAGCACCAGTCAACCCTGCCTCTTTTAGTAAATCAAGAGCATACTTCCGTTGGGAGAGTACCAAAGAGTTGGGCTTCTGAGACATTTCAAACCCCAGAAAGTATTTGGGGGAGCTCATATCCTTTGTGACCAGGTGTTGACGGAGGTGTTTCTTTGTCAAGGCTACCCCAGCCTGGTCATCGCGAGCTAGAAGAATATCATCCACATATACAACACGAACCACCATACTATAGGAGGTTTTGCGGATGAATAAGGAGTGATCGGCTGAACTTCTTGCAAAACCAATGGCCGCAACAATGCCGCTAAACTTGTCAAACCAAGCCCGAGGACTTTGCTTTAGGCCATAGATGTCCATCTTCAGCCGACATACTCGTGTCTCCCCCTGAGCAACATACCCAGGAGATTGTTTCATGTAAACATCTTCCTGAAGATCACCATAGAGAAAGGCATTCTTGACATCCAGCTGTGAAATGAGTCAATCCAAGTTGACAGCCACAAAGAGAAGGACACGAATGGTGCTGAGACGAGCAACATGAGAGGTCTCAAAGTAATCAACACCATAAGTCTGAGTGAAGCCTTTGGCGACCAGGCGGGCCTTGTATCGATCCACGCTGCCGTCTGGACAGAACTTTACAACAAAGACCCAGCGACAGCCAACCACATTAGTGCCCAAATGGAGAGGAACAAGGTCCAGGTACCCCGTTCAGTGAGGGTAGCAATTTCCTCATCTATGACAGCCTTCCAATGAGGAACAACACGAGCTTTCTGGTAGGTGCGGGGAGTGCCAATGGCAGAGATAGCCAATGTAAATGCCCTGCGAGAAAGAGTTAGACATAAGAAACAACAACAACTAGTGGGTGCTGGGTACACGTCTGCACCCCTTTGTGAAGAACAATTAGAAGATCCAGGTCGGCGTGTTCCTCAGTAACCGGAGCATCCGTGGCGGAGAGAGCTGGCCCGGGAGTGGAGAGAGACGGCCGCAAAGAGGAGGGAGATAGCAGCGGTGGAGAGGGAGAGAGAGAAGGAGAAGATGGTGGAGACGACAGTGGATAAATCTCGATGGGAGTAGACGTGGTGGAGGGGACTATAGGAGGACCAGAAATATCTGGAGAGGGAGAGGAGTCAGAAGAGAAATAAGATGCATTCTCAAAGAAAGTACATCCGCGGATACGTATTATTTACGAAGAACGGGGTCAAAGCAACAATAGCCTTTCTGAGTAATAGAGTAACCCACAAAGACACACTTGGTTGCACGTGGGGCGAGTTTGTCATGAGTTATGGAAGGAGCATGCACAAAAGCCGTGCACCCAAAGATACGTAGAGGGAGAGGAAACAGATCCTTGCCCGGATAGAGAATGGAGAATGGGGTTTGTCCGTGGAGAACCGTGGAGGGAATACAGTTGATGAGATAGCATGAGATGAGGACAGCGTAGCCCCAATAGGAGCAAGGAACCTGCATCTGTGTCATCAGAGTGCGATCGACATCGAGGAGGTGATGGTTTTTGCGTTCTGCCATCCCATTTTGCTGTGAGATATAAACACAGCTAGTTTGATGAATAATATCATGTTGTATACAGAAAGAGGAGAAATAATTACTAAGATATTCCTTAGCATTGTCAGAGCGAAAGATTTTAATAGAAATATCAAACTGATTCTTAATTATATTATAAAATGATGTTCATACAAAAAATAGTTCGGAGCGATCCTTTAAAAGATACACCCATGTACATTTAGAGAAATCATCAATAAAGGTTACAAAATATGAACTACCCCGACCTATGGTGAGGGTAGGAGCAGGACCCCAGATGTCGGAGTGAACTAGATCAAACGGTCGAGAAGATCCACGACCTTGTTTGAGTGGGAAGGAGGAGCGGTGATGCTTGCCAAGCTGACATGCGTCATAGTTGAGAGGAGGACTCTGCGGAGGAAGGTGGGGCAGAAGCTGAAAAAGAATACGTGGAGGAGCATGACCAAGACGAAGGTGCCACTGGAGAAGATCAGTAGAAGAGGAGGAGAAGGCGGACAGTGCGGAAATGTTGTCGAGGAAGTAGAGGCCGCCGCTCTCAGTCCCAGTAGCAATCGTCTGTTTGGAGCTCGGATCCTTAAACGAACAAGTAGTAGAAGTGAATGTGACAGAGCATTGTAGTTGATTGCAAAGAGAGGTAACAAATAACAAATTGCAAGGGAACTTGGGCACGTAGAGTGTGTCCGCCAAGCGAAAAGACGGAGTGACTTGAATCACTCCTGTTCCATTGACCGATGAGAGAGAGCCGTCTGCAATAAGGATCGGGGACAACCTATCATGCTGTTCTAGGAGAGAAAAATATTACGGATTGCCGATCATATGATTGGTAGCACCAGAGTCGATCAGCCATTTAACTTGAGTAGCGACGTGGGCTCTACCTGAATACGTGACCACCGAGGCGGACGGATTCGAAGAGGAGGTGGAAGCGTCCCCAGTTGGTCGAAGATGAGGATGCTTCTTCCAGCAGCGATCAACTGTGTGGTCAGTGCGACCACAATGAGAACAGAGAAAGCGGGAAGCACCGCGTTCGTCGGATGGGTGGTTGCGGCCACCAAAGCCACTTCGCTGAGTTTGGTGAGCATAGTTGTCCGGTTGAGGAGGGGAGGATAACATCATTCGTTGTAGCAGAGAGGTAACCGCGTCAATGTGGTCAACAGTGGCATCCAGGGTGGGAGACTCCGCCTCGCCAAGGATCTGTTGACGGATCATGTCATAAGACTCAGGGAGTCGCAGAAGATAGCACACAACAAGAAGCTCCTGGAAGTGTTTGTGTTGCTCAGCTAGATCCGCAGAGAAGGGGCGATTCTGGACAATTTCGGCTCCGAGAGCTTGAACTTGTTGGTAAGCAGCAGCAAGAGACATGGATGGACAGGCAAAGAAATCCGCATACAGAGTATAGATGCGAGACGTCTGAGCCCCCTTGGAGTAGAGAGCGACAAGATGAAGCCAAGCAACCTTGACTGTTTCATCATGACGGATAACAGGTAGGCATTCATCAAAGAGACTGTTAGCCAGCCATGTGCGGACAAGAGCGTCACTGGTATCCCAATCGTCAAAGAGAGGGGAGTCTTGTGGAGGAGGGTCATCAGTGAGATGATGACGTTTGCGTTGAGAGCGGAGAAAGAAGGTGAAGGAGACACTCCAATCCGGGTAGTTGGGACCGATGAGTTTGGAAACGATGCCAAAGTTGCCAGAAGGAGTAGGAGTAGGGGAAGGAGCGGCAACGAGAGTAGTGTTGGTAGAGATATCAGAGGTTGCCATAGAAACGAGCAGAGAGCAACGAGAAAAACAAGTCGCGACGACTTAGGAACAAGTCGCGACGACTTAGGAACAAGTCGCCGCGACTTAGGAACAAGTCGCGATGACTTAGGAACAAGTCGCGGCGACTTAGGAACAAGTCGCGGCGACTTAGGAACAAGTCGCGGCGACTTAGGAACAAGTCGCCGCGACTTAGGAACAAGTCGCCGCGACTTAGGAACAAGTCGCCGCGACTTAGGAACAAGTCGTGGCGACTTAGGAACAAGTCACGACAATAAGAATAGGTCGCAGCGACTTAAGAATAGGTCGCAGCGAATTAAGAAGAGGAGCAGCAAGAAAAGGAGAGCGTGACGACTAAGCACAGGTCGCGTCAAGAAGAACAGGTCGCGACGACTTAAGAATAGGTCACAACGACTTAAGAAGAGGAGCAGCTAGAAAAGGAGGGTGCAGTGACTAGGCACAGGTTGCGGCGAGAAGAATGGAGAATCAAAGAGGTCACGCACACAAAGGGCAACGACAAGGAGAGAAAGAAGCCGCACGAACAGGGCGCAAGCAGGAGGAAGAAGCAAGTCGCGAGAACAGGTCACGAGAAGAAGATTCAAGCCGCGCGGACAGGTCGCGCGGACAGAGAAAGCTCACAGAATCAGGAGAAAAAGATCGATTCTTTTGATACCATGTGCGAACAGGAAAAAGTAGAACGAAAATTTGGAGTAACAAAATTTTTATTATCCAAAAAGGTATTTATTACAAAGGTATGACCTCCCTTTTATAGAATGGAGGAGAGATGAGAGATTATAAATAAACAATGTGAGACTAATAATTACATGAACAAACATTTATACAAGCCGTATAAGCCGCGCGGTTAGACTAACCGCACGGTAACAACAACACGCATAAGACAACCCGACACTGTCTTCAAGTCGCCATGGACAAGCCGCCAGACCGCCCAATCACCAATCATCACCAACCGCCTAGCAAACCGCTGGAGAGAAAACTCCAGACCGCATTGTCTCCAAGCTACTAGAGGCAGATCGCTAGACCGCCCGGTCTCCAAGCCGCCACGGGCAGACCGCCAGGACACCATGCAACACAACAGAAGAGCAGCCGACTGTCAAGGAGTATGCCAACAAATATCATCAATTTTTTACTCACATGTGTGAAATATTCCAGCCGACCCAGGTTACCCCCATCGGACCAAAACCCCACTTATGTATGACTTAATATATATGTATCTACTTAACAGATTAAAAGATAAAACCCCAAAATTAACCAAAAACTTACCACATAAACCCCTTATACAACGCATCATACTGTATATAAGTTCAAGTCCAACAGAAATAAAGGGAAGAAGAAAAGGGGGAAGAGGGAGAAGGCTCACAAAGACAGTAACAGTAGCAGAAAAGCCCAGCTCCAGACCTTGCTGAGCCTTTCCAGCTTTTACAACGCTAGAACGACAAACTGTCGAGCAGAACGAAGAGAACTAGAGCAAGCCCTAGCGTCAGCTAGTGATTCTGAGCCCTCCGGAAATGAAGAGGAAGATGGAAATGAAGACTATGGCGCATTGTATTCAATATTAGGAAAAGAATCCACCGCCTCATGCTTCAATTAAAGTCACTACTAAAACATGTATGATATATCCTCTGCATTTGATTTATTTTCACCTCTCTTATCATATAATAACAACTATAAATAACATTTCATCAGTAGTGCGCACTGAACCGGCCAGGCACTTCAAGTAAACTAACCCAAACTCAATTTCTTCGCAAGACCAGATACACCAATCAGTCAATAGGTCTCACTTGAACCGGCCAAATCAAATTCTTTTTAAAAAATATAATGATAACAAACAAAATAAGTAATGAAACACGAGACGAACGTCGCAAAAACATCGAAAATTTTGAACTTAAAAATACATTGTGCGACGTCGAATTAACACTGATTTTCTGTTTTTTCATCATCGGGAATTTCTTTTTATGTTCATATTTTATTTGATTTATTTTTGTTTTTATTTTGGGTCGTTACAGTTGGGGCCTGGGTTGTGAGGTACAACCACCCCCAAAAGTGGCAGGACTGGCCGAGGTTCGCTACTCTGCTTGAAGAGAAGCAGTCCATACTATGTCACATAGGGTGTGTGTGCGGCTTTGAATGCCTGCGGAGTACTGGTAGGTTTAAATACCTATAGTGTGTGTACGGGTTGTGAATACTTGTCGTGCTGATGGCTAGTGGAGTGTTTATTATAACTAACGTATAATATTGTTGTTTTTCCAATTATACTTTGCTGCACTTTAATTTGATAGTTACTCCTAGCTTATATATGAAATACTATACTAATCATCTCGTGCTTCGGCTATTTACTTTTATCGGGTATGTGAGCTCGCCCCAAGATACGGATTCGGGGAAGAGATGTGTTTCCATTTAGCTTTGTGACTTACAGTTATTTTAATAACCATTCACAAGAGACAAAGCACTATGAAGTTCAGCTACTGCAGGACGATACGCTAGGTGATAGGACTTGTAACACCCATATCCGTCACATAGCATATAGCAGTAGGTCCGGCCGGGGCCCGACGCCATATACCACGGACAGACTGGTGGGTTACTCAATGAAACCATTCAACCAATACACACGTCCTACACAGAGCATCTAGCGGAAGTAATTTATTAAGTTGCAACAATAAGAACCCTGCCAACAAGCATGAATGTCCACTAACAGAAAATCCAGTAGGAATGAAGTACAAAATACACAAAAGTACTGGCTTTATGGCCTTACAAGAGTTCACAATAATTAAACAGTGTCTTAAAAACTTCGGCTCGCAGGCCGACCACACATGATTTAAATAAGTAAACAAACAAGGCCTTTGAGGGCCGGCTCAGCAACTTGGGCTTTAGCCCGCTATTTGTCGCTCGACTCCGTAGCACCTGCAAGCACAAATCACCGCAACGGTGGCAAACAAGAATAACGATCAGCTAAAGCTGACCAAATTATAACGATTCCGCCCCCAAACCGGGGCGGCAAAGCTTCTTCCCTGCACTTGTTAGCAAAACAAGCAACATAGCGAATAAACATCACATCACAGGTGCACGCACATATGGTCGTACACCCCGTGTTCTCAGGCCACTTACTCGGCGAAGCCAGTCCGAACCCAGTCCGATCCTTGAGTCCACCACCACCCCCAGGGCGGCAAATCTCGTGAGCATTTAGTCTTTTCAGCCGTAGCCTAGACTCGGTATCCAAATCATCGGTAAGTGTCACGTTAACTTTAGGTCTCTTTAACCAAAACAGATGGAGCGGGTAGGGTTCCACCAGCCCGTTGCTCACCCCGTCACGGCCCTTTGGCCTTTGACGCGGGCCCGGCTTCCCCCAGTCCCAACTATCGATTAAACACGGTACATAGCCCCGCTATGTACCCGGCTGGCTCCCAGGCCACCAAAATGGCAGAAATGCATTTCCGCCTAGATTTTCGGGTGCACCTTGGGGTTAATCCCCAAGATTCCCTGATGCATTCTAACGCATAGCAACCCGAAAACAAACAAAACGCACGGAGACTTCTCCGACACAATATGCATAGCAAAACATCACTGATCCAGACCAACATGTCCGGGTAGGCTTCACACGCCATGCCTATGTCCGTACTACGATTCCGGACTCTAATAAGGGGGACTTTACATATCTACCCCAAGGAATACGTCAAACTCGCCGCACACTCGCGGGAGAGGGTTTTCCCATGCAAAGGAAGAAGAGCTTCACATGCTCAAGATGAAAATTGTTACCCTAACGTTTCTCCTCGGCGCCATGGAAAACTACGTGGATGAAAAGCACCGCAATCTCCTTGCCTCCGTAGATCCGAAGTTGGCTCGCGATTTGGAGCTCCGAAACTCCGTCGGTAATCGGATCTAGCCTTCCTTCTTCCTCCTTGCTCTCTCCTCTCTCTAGATATTAGAAAGAGAGTAAACCCAAGATAATGAGGGTTTTACACCCCTGAACAAGCCTTAACCCTAAGGTGGGAAGAGCCTGAACCATCAGATCCCAAACCAAAGAAACGGATGGCCACGATTCAGCCCAAAATTAAACTTCCTGGGCCGAACACGGGTTGCCACACGCCCGTGTCCAAGGCCGTGTCACCCATTCGCCGTCAAAATCGTCGTGACCCAAAAAGAACATGGCACTCGACATGCCCGTGTCAAGCTTGACACGCCCGTGTCATCCAGTACACGCCCGTGTAGCTGGGCGTGTTCCTCCAACGACACAGGTCCAAAACAACCAGAGCATGACACGGCCATGTGACACGCCCGTGTCACCTGCCGTGTGCTAGATACGCCCTGGGACATGCCTGTGTCCCAGGCCGTGTAGCTGCCTTATCATTATCACAACTCGCCAAAATACCTGAGCAGGACACGGGTATTCGACACGCCCGTGTAAAATTTGACACGCCCGTGTCGGACCCGAACACGCCTGGGCTCAGGCCGTGCGTCCTCACTCAACGATCGTTGAGTGGAAAGCTTTGAGTGGCTGACACGCCCGTGTCCTAGGCCGTGTTCACCCCCCCCCCCCCCCCCCCCGACGACCGTTGACTCCAAAATCATCGACCACGCGACCAACGCCGAACCCGAGCACGACAGGCCCTGGGACACGCCCGTGTCCCAGGCCGTGTCACCTCTACCAAATCCCAGATTTGGCTCAAAATGCCACCCGTCACACTTTTGAGTTTCGAGGCGTTACAACTCTCTCCCTCTTAAAAGAATTTCGTCCACGAAATTACGAAAGGAAAAGAAAACAGAAAACCAAAAGCGGTAACTGAGTGAAATAACTCTGAGTACTCCTCAAGCATGGTCTGCTCCCGTTCCCAAGAGAGCTCCTCACGACCGCAATTGTCCCAACGGACCTTAACCATTCTGATCTCCTTGTTACGAAGTTGCTTGACTTCAGAGTCTTCAATACGAACAGGCTTGACCTTAGTTGTCAACCCTTCATCCACCGGTACTTGATCAACTGCGCTCACCTGCGAAGGCTCTTGCACCACCTTCCGCAGCACTGATATGTGGAATACGCCGTGTAGACCACTCAACTCCACTGATAGCTTCAGACGGTAAGCCGCTTCACCGATCCGCTCCAGAATGATTCGTACCACTGAAGTAGCGCTTTCCACCTCTTGCTTTTTGTACAACCTTGTCTCACCCGTTTCTAGCCACAACAACGGCATGCGATACTTTCTACCATATAGGGCCTTGAAGGGCGCCATTTGAATACTCGCTTGGTAGCTATTGGTGTACGCAAACTCCACCAAATACAGGTGGTCTTCCCAATGCTTTCCGAAGTCTAGTACGCACATGTGAAGCATGTCCTCCATAGTTTTGTTGACCCTCTCGGTCTGCCCATCCGTCTGCGGATGGAAGACTGTGCTGAACTTAGTCCCCAGCATTTGCTGCACCAACCTCCAATCATTGGACGTAAAACGCTCATCTCGATCACTCACGATGCTGCGGGGCACACCGTGCAGTCTGACTATATTATCGAGATACAGCTTCACCAGTCTCTCCACTGAATCATCCTTCCTATGCGGAATGAAGTGCGACACTTTTGTTAACCGGTCTACGATCACCCAGATGGCGTTGTTTCCCTTCTGCGACCTTGGCAAGCCATGCACAAAGTCCATCGAAATGTCGTCGAACTTTCACTCTGAAATAGGCAAGGATTTCAAGAATCCCCCTGGCTTTTGGCACTCAGCCTTTACTAAGGCGCAAGTTTGACATTTAGCCATAAATAGTGCCACATCCTCCTTGAGCCCTGACCACCAGAATAACTTCTTTAGATCCCGGTACATCTTCGTGCTCCCTGGGTGGATTGAGTACTTTGTATGATGAGCCTTGTACATCAACTCCGCCCGAAGATTTCCCCCGTTTGGGACGCACAAAGGATCGTCCTTCCTTAGTAGCCCATCTACAACTGAAAACTGGGAATTTGACCCATCCAATGCTGCATCCATGAGCTCTTTCATGCTGCCATCCAACTCCATAGCCTGCCGAATCCGATCAGCCAGGTCATACTGAACTTTCGTCCAGTTCAATAATGCTTCGGCGCTAGTCTGCCTGTCAACACAACAGATCTCTAACGCCTCCAACTCCCGAATTAACCTCTCATCATGAACCGACAACCAGTTGGCTTGGGAGGGAGCCCTGCGACTTAACGCATCCGCAACTGTATTGCCTTTCCCGGGTACATAATGAATCTTGAACGTATAGTCCCCCAGGAACTCCATCCATCTCCGCTGCCTCATGTTTAGATCATTCTGATCCAACAGGTACTTAAGGCTCTTGTAGTCGGTATAAATATCGACCTTTACGCCGTATAAGTAGTGCTTCCACAGCTTTAGCACAAAAATCACGGCCGCCAACTCCAAGTCGTGGACCGGATAATTCCTTTCGTGCACTTTCAGCTGACTCGAGCCATACGCTATAACACTTCCATGTTGCAGCAGCACGCAACCCAAACCACTGCCTGAGGCATCACTATAAATCTCGAAACCTTCGGTCCCACTCGGCGAACTTAGAATAAGCGTTGTGGTCAACCGTCTCTCCAACTCCTTGAAAGCTTGTGCGCACGCAAGCGTCCAAACAACTTTTGATCTTTCCTCGTCAAAGTTGTGAGGGGGGTAACTCTATCCGCGAGAAGTTCTCTACGAAGCGCCTGTAGTAGCCGGTCAGCCCCAGAAAACTCTGGTCTTCCATTCCCAAACGCAACACAGGCCACTCGCGTATCATAACTATCTTCACTGGATAAACTGCAACACCCACTCTACTAACTTTATGACCGAGGGACACTACCTAGGGTTACCCAAAACTCATGTTTGTAGAACTAGGCATAGAGTTGGTTCCTCATTAGCGTTTCTACCACCAAAAGCAGATGCTTGACGTGATCCTCTTGCTCTGCGAGTACACCAATACGTCGTTGATGAAGACGACCACAAAATGGTCTAGGTACTCCCTGAACGATCTGTTCATCAAATCCATGAACACTGACGGCGCATTAGTCAGCCCGAACGACATGACAGTAAACTCGAAATGTCCATACCTTTCGCCGAACGCTGTCTTTGGGACATCACTTTCCCTTATCCTCAGATGATAGTAACCGGACTTAAGATCCAATTTTAAGTATACCGATGACCCGACCAACTGATCAAAAGATCATCCGCCCTTGGGATTACGTACTTGCTCTCTTCCGTTAACTTGTTCAATTCCCCATAAACGATACAGAGTCGAGACCTTCCGTCCTTCTTAACAAAGAGGACCGGTGCGCTCCAAGGTGACGAACTTAGACGCACATAACCTTGCTCCATCAACTCTTCCAATTGAGCCTTTAGCTCCGCCATCTCCTTAGGCATTAACCGATATGGAGAGCGTGGCACAGGTTTGGCACCTGACACTAGCTCAATTGTGAAGTCAATCTCTCGCTACGGTGGGACTCCAAGGAGACCATCAGGGAAACACATCAGGATATTCAGATACACCCGAAAAACTATCCAATGTAGGCTTAGGCTTCGAAGCATCCCATGGTAGCAGTAACGACGCTTGCAAGTCGAACACCTGACTCCCAAACCGTAACCTCTTTACAACACAGACTCTCTCCGTCTGACTCCCAAACCGTAACCTCTTTACGGCACAGACCCTTTCTGCTCGTATAGAACGGCCATTAGGCAACAACACATCCAAATTGTCCTTTACCATCGAAGGAGATACTCCGATGTGCAATACTAAACCTTCGGACAAAAGGAGTGTGAAGTTCCCGTATCGAAACTATGCCCTCACCGGGTGACCAAAAGTCCAAAACAAAGCCTAGAACTTCCAGTCCTAAGCTAGCACGCATAAGATAACAGGTATAAGAAGTTAAATTGCTATCAATTAAACCATACCTGACATCCCGACGGTCGGCCACAAGACCTCCTGCTGGCCAAGGATGTCCACCCTTGGTTGGGCCAGAGTATACAGTGATGCGGTGGACTCCACCACCTTGCCCTTCTCCTCAGATGTTGCCCCCGACTTCTTCTCGGACATTGGGCATCCACTCCGACAATCCCGGGCATAGTGTCCCGACTTTCCACAGTTATAGCATGCACCTGGGGTTTGGCCTGTAGTTTCCCCGGATGCGCCAGAGGAAGGGACTAGACCGGACATCCTAGCCTTCTTGTACCACCTACGGTACCCAGATTTTGAGGTTGGCATTTTGAACACTGTCTCCTTTGCACTAGAGTATTTAACTGCTCCTGCCATAGCTTTTAATGTCTTCTGAGCACCCTTCCGACAATCTCGGGCAAAGTGCCCTTTCTTTTCACAAGAATGACAACTGTAAGTAGTCTTGCTAGTAAATAATCTAGCTTCTTTTCTCAGCGTTCTGCAGTAGGCAGTCCTTATAGGATCTGCAGGGCTTAATACCATATTCACAGGCATTTGGTGAGTTTTCCCCAACTCTACTTCCAAAGTTCTGGCCGACACCACCAAGGCTCGGAATCCCAATAGCTTTGGTCCTAGCAATAGGATGTGCAACTCGCTGCGCAGACCATTGTAAAATATATCGACTATAGACTGCTCGCTTTCCCACTCAAAGCCTGGGTAGCGCCTTATCATAAGGAACGTCTGCAAATAATCGTCAACTGAGTGCGCTCCCTGCAACACAATCATGTTCATCTGCTGCCCTGATGGGCCTCTACATGTCATTTGCTCCATCACACCGCACGGTGTTGGGGTCATCTCAGGGAAAGAGGGTTGCACATTTCTTCCATGTTGTGTGTTGGTCACAACGAACACCTCTTCAACTACCCTTCTTATGGTTTCAAAAGAAGTCGGAGCCTCAGGCACGTCGCTTGGTGTAGTACTTTTCTCAAAAAGTGTGCGTTCAGGCTGCCACGCGCCACTCCCGGACACCTACAATCATACAAAACACTGATAAGCGACCAAACAACATTGTAAAACGCAATTATAGGAACACACAGGTTCCTCAAACATGTGTATTTTCATTCCTAAGTGGACATTCACGAGTTCTTTTCATGTTATAACGATGACGCACACACATGTGCTCACCATCCCTTAAAGTGAATTCGTCCACGAATTCATTTAAGCCTGACCGAAACCGATAGTCTGATAAAAAATTGTAACATCCCTATCCATCACATAACATATAGCAGTAGGTCCGGCCGGGGCTCGACGTCATATACCACAGACAGACTGGTGGGTTACTCAATGAAACCATTCAACCAATACACGCGTCCTACACAGAGCATCTAGCAGAAGCAATTTAATAAGTTGCAACAATAAGAACCCTGCCAACAAGCATGAATGTCCACTAACAGAAAACCCAGTAGGAATGAAGTATAAAATACGACTAGTTGACGACTTGTGTCTTCGGAGAAAGGATCCAAAGGCTGAGCTAAAAGTCCAAGAAAATAGTTGGTCTAGATCTTTTCAAGATTTGGAAGTTTATATTCTTGTACCCCTGAGGTCCTATTTATAGACAAATCCTAGGGGAGGGAGTCTCTGCGAGGAGACCCAGCCCTACGATCACTGGTTGCATCCTTCTGGCAACCTGGCTCGGTTGCTGGCGAGTATAGTTTAGCGACTATCTGTGTTACTCGACACACCCGACATAGCGACTGGTCGGAGGTCACCTGTTAGGCAAGTATTACTATTGCTCGCCACTATTACTGTTCAGAGCTCGCCTTAATAGAAAGGTCTTTAAAGCTCGCCCACTCTGTTAGGTGGTCGTGCGACCTGGCGAGTATGATCCTCGCTTGTGTCTAAGGGTCCCCTTGTGCCCCCTGCTGGCCATTTGACTGTTGATCGGGTCTTCATATACTAATACTGTTTATTGACTTGTTGACTGCCGATCGTTGACTGTTGATGAACAGGGGTTGTGCACAATCCCCTCTCTTTTCAAGCGATCTTGGAGCTCAGAAAGAAGCATCCAACCCCGCATTTGGCATGGCTTTTGGCGAGCTCTCATCCCTATGATGCTCAGCGGGACCCCCTTTGACCTCTATAAATAGAGGGCGAGGGGATGACACTCAGGTGCCACTTTCTGACTGTTGCAAGATGATCTATACCGTTGAAGAGGTCGCCAAGAAGTTTGGCGTTTTGGGAGGCATCATTGGTACTCAGCTTCAGCCTTCTAATAAGAGCGAATGGGAAGGTCATAACAAGGAAGGTGATTGCCGTATGAAGATGAATAAGAAGCCGAAGAAGGATCCTCCTGCTGATGAGGAGTCTGTCGTGCCAAATGAAGAGCTTGCAAACCCTGCAGAGTCATCTCCCGCTTTAGACATGACTAAGGATCTGTTGAACCGGATAGGATTAAGCGAGGATATTGATGTCCTGAGGGATGACTTTGCTCGCCATGAAGACCAGACGAGTACTCCCGCCTCCACGCCTCTGGTACAAACCGAGGTGATACAACCTAGTGAGGTGCGGGTCACCCCACCTAGTGTTGCTGACGTCGCTCCTACTACCGAGATGCCCACCTCTTCCTCTATACCTTCTGAGGTTGATTGCTCCTCTGGAGTGGCGACTACCCAACCTAGTACGATACCTACTCGCAAAAGATGGCCCTCATGATCTCGCTTCTTAGTCCTTTCTTCTGATGAGCTTCAATGCCTCTGTAGATAGTGCGTCGTTGGTCGACCCTGCCCGTCCGGGCAGTAGCCTAATTAGTCAAGGCCCTCCTCCTATTACTTTGCACTCTCACACAATGCGACTTCACCTTGGTTCCGGTCGGCTGACCCATGATCTACACACCAGCCACCTGGCCGAGAATCTCCCAACAACGATTCCTCCTCGATCCGATGCTCTACCTTCCCAGGGAACCGTCAGGAACGCGCCACCTCCCCGGCCATACCGACCTAGCGGGAACGGGCAAGGTCAGCCCTCCGGGCCGCCTGCACCTACTGATCGTTGAAATCCGGACTTTCGGAGGAAGGGTCTGGCTGAAACACACATTGATGCCTCCTCGCCGCCTTACAACACTCGGAGCTAAGGGACAATGCGGTGGTCACTTCGTCAGGCACCAGGACATACACCATCGAAGTCCATCCCCTCGGGTGACGCGGGTCTCTCCCCAGCGAACTCCTCCTCACCGGGAATTCATATCCCCTCGCCGCTAGTCTCCTGGTCGCGAGCGATCTCCTCCTTGTCGCGAGTATCAGCCACTGGTTTCGTGCGCTGGTAACGATTATCACCCTCTTCTTCACTGACTCTCCTAGCCGCCTGTGCTGACAATGGGTTGCTTGTGTTGTAGGTCACCCTGCATCTCCTAAAAGAGAATTGATCGACGCCATCAGGCTCCCTCTATGCGAGTATCAAGAGAAAGTGGCATCGACCTATCTCAACCTCGAGATAAAGTTTGATCAGTTGGCGATCTGTGAACCTCATCGATGTCTGAGCTTGCTTGAAACTCGCATAACTGAGCTGGAGCAAGCCAAGGAGCGTATGAACCTCGCGAAATCTTGCTACTACTCGATCAACTACATGGACCAGCGCCTCACGATGGTAGAGCACCGACGGGAGCTGCTTCACAATGAGCTCTTCGCAATTCGGACGAGCATCAGGTCGGTGGGACGACTAGCAAAGATGGACAATGACATCTTGCGATGCGAGGAACTTTTGAATCAGGCGAACAAGATCGTGCGGCGGCTGCGAGATTGAAGCTGGGCTGGGTGACATGCTTAGCCGAGTGATCGTCCGGGGAACCTGCACGACCCTTAGATTTTTCTTGCTTTTAATTTTGCGAATTTTCAATTGGCTTTGTAATAATATTGCTTCGTTATTCTTGATTTCTGTACGGACATTTATTTGAGAATCTCGCTCTGCCGAGTAATTTATTTTGCGATTATCTCTTGTTCTTGTCTTACACATATGCGATAATCTTCCTTCTGTGGTGGCGAGTATCGATAGGCAGGTCGCTAGACTCATTCTTGATGTAGGCGATTTTTTGTCCCGTTTGCGAGTATGTACGTCGCTCCTAACGTTCATGCTCGAAACTCACACGCAGTTGACGAGATACTTGATGTCGATTTCCATCGCGGAAACGCGCTACCCCCTCCCCCTACTTCGCTTTGTCTATAAATAGGAGGGCAGAGGGGTGAGATGGCGTAGTTTTTTTCGGGTCTCTCTTCTATGATCTCTTACTGTTGCTCGCTTCTTCGAACTCGCTACTCACCGTCATAATGGTTTTCGTCGAGGACGCCCAGGCTCGCAAAGTCAACCACGTCGCGAATTTAATGGCCGCAATCTTCAAGAAACCTATCACATACTCTGCTGACTTTGAGGATTTCAAAGACCGATTATTCCCACCCACCGAGGAGGATTTCCGCACGAGGATACCTCACACTAACGAGCAAATAAACTCTTTCTTTACTGACAGAGTGGTGTTTCCCATTCGGCACTTCGAGGTCGGCCTTTTGCTGTCGCTATGGCCCGAGGTTTGCGAGATCCTCCAACATTTCAAACTTATGTCGGCACAGATTAATCCCAACAGTGTGGCGATCATCATGGGGTATCTCTCCTATCTGAGATTGGAAGAGATTTTCTTCGAGGTGACGAATTTCAAGAATATCTTCATCATTGGGGCGATGAAGGATGAGATCATCTTCTTTTCCATCCACACCTACAAAGTGGTCGGGACGGTGAACAAGGTACACCATTGGACGGAGCGGTTTGTGATCCTCGGTGGCCCAGTTGGCGACATCATGTTCGCCCCGCAACAGCCACCAGACGAAGATTTCAACACCCCCGTCTGGAGGGACCTGCCAAGAAATTACGGGCTGCCTTCATTGGCAGGAGGTTCGATGTCGCACACTGGCGTTGAGACACCGCTGATCTTCCTTACATCTGGTCGGGCACAGATATATACTCGGCTTGCTTCAGACACGTCTAATCGCGACTTCTCAGAGAAACGATCTAATATTGACATCACTCTGTCAGGTGTTCGGATAGTCCGACGGGAGCCGCTTCCCCTCGCCAAGGAACCATACTCATCGGTGCCCGTGCCAGAATCCCAGGCAAGCACCTCTGAATCGTCGCCAAGGAGACATCAACCGATGTTGCCTATTCTTGAAGAGCCCAAGGTCGTCGATTCCTCAGTGCGTCCACCTGTCGTCACATCTCCCAGGTGATCAGAGCCTGGCAAGCCATCGAGGAAGAGATCTCACATCAAAGAGTTTACCTCGAAGAAAAAAGAAGTCGTTATGGAGGATGATGTCGGGGACCCAATCTCATACCCAAACTTCGGCCAGGGGAGGGATGGGGTGGATCACTTTGGTCGCCCCTTGGTTACCTGGGAGGATGGGGCTAACGAGGTCCGCCTTAGAACCAACCTCACTCACTGGTCTGAGGACTGGGATGACGATGGCGAGGACTACAACGTCTCCTTCGCCTTGTGTGGGCGAGAAGATGCAGCGGTACTGCCGAAGTTGAGAACCTCCTTCCTTGCCAACTAGGCTTTGAGGTCAGTTCTTCGATCTCTAGAGCTCACCTACCAGTTGGTGAGAAACTTGAAGGCGTCAGACACCAAGTTCGAGATTCAAGGCGATCAGATCGATTCCCTCGTCTGCTCACAGACAAAGTCCTAAGCGAGGATCGAAGAGTTGGAGAACCTGTTGCGAGCATCTGAGGCCAAGGTCGCCGAAAGCAAGGCCTACGAGGTGACTTTGGTTAGAAAAATATTTGCTCAATATGTACTACCTGCGCAGGTCGGCAGTGTTATTTGACATGGGAACTTTTCTTCACGCAGGAGGTTGCGTTGTTCGCGGCCTAACAGATTTCGGAGCTGGAGCAGAAGCTCGTTGAGAGCTAGGCGGTGCTGGAGGCATCATAAGTCTGTGTCGTTGAGCTTATGGGAGGCCGCTAGGGATCCATCGCCGGAGGCGAGCACTTAAGGCATCAGGAAGAGGATCAGATCGTTCCAGAGAACCCTACTCGCCTGAGGCGCGAGATTGTCAGGGCTATCAACGATGCACTCCTCTCCCAGCTGTAGTTGGAGAACCGGTTGATGTCGAGCTCCGAGGATCTCACATTTCACGACGTGATCCCGGGTCTTCTTGCTGAGGAGTCTCACTCTCCAATGCCCCCGAGGTCGCCGAATTACGACGAGGATTATTCAGGCGCAGAGGAAGAGGAAGAGGATGATAGCGCTGGTAGAGATGCTCCCTGAAGGACTTGGGTTGCCCGACTTCCTCCTCATGTTTTTGTGTGTACAGTAGGGTAGTGTAAAGGACGGGAACTCGCCACTTTTTTGGGGATATCTGTAATTAATTGGAAAATCACATTTTTTTAATGGATTTTTCCTGAGTTTCACATGTTCTTTCATTTCTATTTATTGGATGCTCGCTCGTTTGATGCACGCGTAGGCTCTTAGGCTTGACCAGCAATGGATACTCGCTAGGCTTATAGACACGAGAAGATTGAATGCACGCAGTACACTTCCCCTACTCGCACACCATTGCTTGCACCTGTATCATCGCACCTTGTTACTCTCACTTGCATGCTCGCAAAAAGAAATATCATCATACATGTTTGGTTTTTGCGGGTTTGGTGTAGTCACCTAAAGAAGGATGTTTGTTGAAAAGAAAGATGAAAATACTTCTTTAATTTTCGGCTACAATCTTTTAGATAAGGGAGTGGTACTCAGGTGGGTCTCGCCAGACGCACACTCTTGAGGCCAACATTCCACTTTAACCGGCAAAGAACTAAAGGGATACAAAGATAGGGAACGACAGTCGAGGGGTCCAATAAGACGCACACACTCGAGGCCTCCATCCTATTACGGATGTTAGCCTTCCGAAACTTCTTTGTTTATCTGCTTCCAAAAAGCATGGTGGGTTTTCCCACCTTGGAACTAACAGAGACGTGTCCTGCTCCGTAGGACAAAAGTCACTAAGAGCGGGTCTTTAGCCTTCTCAAAGACCGATGATGGCTTTATGCAATGTGTAACTTTATGAGGTCGACCCTTCGTCGAGTTTGGGAGGTTGGCGTCCAAACTTGTTCCTGATAGTTCCTCCAGTCGGGTGAGAAGTGTGATCAGGTGGTAGATAGGCCAACATATAAGGGGGGAGTTGATCTCGATCGTCAATGCAGGATCTTGGTCTTACAAGAATGCCTTAAAACCCGACACACTGTACCTTCATCTATCCTGGGTTTTTAGGAGAATCAGGTCGGATGCGAGTTTCCCAAATCGATCATGAAAATTGACTTCATTGCTTGTAGCTAATTTGAGACGATTTGAACAAAGAAGACAACTCGCATTGTCTCGTGTTTGAGGGAACGAGGACTTTTACTAAAAAAGCAGAAGTAAGTTTACATGCAAGCATCCATTACATTTTACCACTAGGGATAGAACCTTTTCAGGTCATCTCAGCTCCAGGTGCTTCCTAGTAGCTCTCCTTCCTGGTTCTACAGGAGGTATCCTCCAATAGCCAGAACTTCTTGGAAGATGAAGGGCCCTTCCAAATTAGGGTTTAGCTTGCCGACGACAGCTGTCCTTCCTGCAGCGTCAACCTTTTTCATGACAAGGTCTCTTGCAAGAAATTGCTTGATGTGAATGTTCTTGTCAAAGTGCTTCACCATTCGCCTCTTGACCTCCTCTTAGAGGACTGAGGCCAGGTCCCAAAGCTCTTCGATGTAGTCTAGAGAAAGTTTCTGTGAGTCTTCATTCTCCAGGCGCCATTCTTCACTATCTTCTCCTACCACAATGCTCTTGGGCTCCTGACTTCGAACTCCACTGGGATGAGAGCTTCTGCCCCGTGAGATAAGTTGAAAGGTGTTTCCCTCGTGGCTGAGTTAGGGGTGGTTCTCAGAGCCCATAGGACCGAAGGGAGTTGCTCTGCCCAGTTTCCTTCTAGGTTGGTGACTTTTTTCTTCAGGAGGTTGATGATCAGCTTATTGGTGGCCTCCACTTGTCCGTTGCTCCGAGGATGATGGATAGAGGCAAATCGAAGATCCGTCCCTAGCTGCTTGCAGAAGTCTTTTAGCTCCAAGCTAACAAATTGTGGGTCGTTGTCAGTGATGATGGCGAGAGAGATCCCGAACCTGCAGACGATCTCTCCCCAAATGAAGTTATTCACTATCTGAGATGTGGTCTTAGAAAGAGCCTTCACCTCAATCCACTAGGAGAAGTAGTCGATCATGACGAGAATGAACCTCCTCTGGCCGCTAGCATGAGGAAAAGGGACTATCAAATCCATTCCCCATATAGCAAAGGGTCAAGGAGCAGTGATCGAGCGAAGTTATTGAGCTGGCTGCAACTGGAGGGGAGTGAAGAGTTGACATTTCATACATTTCTTCGAAAAGGTTTCGGCATCCTTCCGAATGATCGGCCAGAAGTAGCCATGCCTCGGAATTCTCTGCTCGAGAGTGTGAGTCCAGAGTGGCTTCCACACTCCTCTGAGTGAATCTCTCCGAGCACTCGAGGAATCTCTACTAATGACAGGCACCTGGACAGGGGGCCCTAGATGGTCTTACGGTATAGCTCTCCTTCGTGCAGCAGATCATCACTCTGTCAGGTGTTCGGATAGTCCGACGGGAGCCGCTTCCCCTCGCCAAGGAACCATACTCATCGGTGCCCGTGCCAGAATCCCAGGCAAGCACCTCTGAATCGTCGCCAAGGAGACATCAACCGATGTTGCCTATTCTTGAAGAGCCCAAGGTCGTCGATTCCTCAGTGCGTCCACCTGTCGTCACATCTCCCAGGTGATCAGAGCCTGGCAAGCCATCGAGGAAGAGATCTCACATCAAAGAATTTACCTCGAAGAAAAAAAAAGTCGTTATGGAGGATGATGTCGGGGACCCAATCTCATACCCAAACTTCGGCCAGGGGAGGGATGGGGTGGACCACTTTGGTCGCCCCTTGGTTACCTGGGAGGATGGGGCTAACGAGGTCCGCCTTAGAACCAACCTCACTCACTGGTCTGAGGACTGGGATGACGATGGCGAGGACTACAACGTCTCCTTCGCCTTGTGTGGGCGAGAAGATGTAGCGGTACTGCCGAAGTTGAGAACCTCCTTCCTTGCCAACTAGGCTTTGAGGTCAGTTCTTCGATCTCTAGAGCTCACCTACCAGTTGGTGAGAAACTTGAAGGCGTCAGACACCAAGTTCGAGATTCAAGGCGATCAGATCGATTCCCTCGTCTGCTCACAGACAAAGTCCTAAGCGAGGATCGAAGAGTTGGAGAACCTGTTGCGAGCATCTGAGGCCAAGGTCGCCGAAAGCAAGGCCTACGAGGTGACTTTGGTTAGAAAAATATTTGCTCAATATGTACTACCTGCGCAGGTCGGCAGTGTTATTTGACATGGGAACTTTTCTTCATGCAGGAGGTTGCGCTGTTCGCGGCCTAACAGATTTCGGAGCTGGAGCAGAAGCTCGTTGAGAGCTAGGCGGTGCTGGAGGCATCATAAGTCTGTGTCGTTGAGCTTATGGGAGGCCGCTAGGGATCCATCGCCGGAGGCGAGCACTTAAGGCATCAGGAAGAGGATCAGATCGTTCCAGAGAACCCTACTCGCCTGAGGCGCGAGATTGCCAGGGCTATCAACGATGCACTCCTCTCCCAGCTGTAGTTGGAGAACCGGTTGATGTCGAGCTCCGAGGATCTCACATTTCACGACGTGATCCCGGGTCTTCTTGCTGAGGAGTCTCACTCTCCAATGCCCCCGAGGTCGCCGAATTACGACGAGGATTATTCAGGCGCAGAGGAAGAGGAAGAGGATGATAGCGCTGGTAGAGATGCTCCCTGAAGGACTTGGGTTGCCCGACTTCCTCCTCATGTTTTTGTGTGTACAGTAGGGTAGTGTAAAGGACGGGAACTCGCCACTTTTTTGGGGATATCTGTAATTAATTGGAAACTCACATTTTTTTAATGGATTTTTCCTGAGTTTCACATGTTCTTTCATTTCTATTTATTGGATGCTCGCTCGTTTGATGCACGCGTAGGCTCTTAGGCTTGACCAGCAATGGATACTCGCTAGGCTTATAGACACGAGAAGATTGAATGCACGCAGTACACTTCCCCTACTCGCACACCATTGCTTGCACCTGTATCATCGCACCTTGTTACTCTCACTTGCATGCTCGCAAAAAGAAATATCATCATACATGTTTGGTTTTTGCGGGTTTGGTGTAGTCACCTAAGGAAGGATGTTTGTTGAAAAGAAAGATGAAAATACTTCTTTAATTGTCGGCTACAATCTTTTAGATAAGGGAGTGGTACTCAGGTGGGTCTCGCCAGACGCACACTCTTGAGGCCAACATTCCACTTTAACCGGCAAAGAACTAAAGGGATACAAAGATAGGGAACGACAGTCGAGGGGTCCAATAAGACGCACACACTCGAGGCCTTCATCCTATTACGGATGTTAGCCTTCCGAAACTTCTTTGTTTATCTGCTTCCAAAAAGCATGGTGGGTTTTCCCACCTTGGAACTAACAGAGACGTGTCCTGCTCCGTAGGACAAAAGTCACTAAGAGCGGGTCTTTAGCCTTCTCAAAGACCGATGATGGCTTTATGCAATGTGTAACTTTATGAGGTCGACCCTTCGTCGAGTTTGGGAGGTTGGCGTCCAAACTTGTTCCTGATAGTTCCTCCAGTCGGCTGAGAAGTGTGATCAGGTGGTAGATAGGCCAACATACAAGGGGGGAGTTGATCTCGATCGTCAATGCAGGATCTTGGTCTTACAAGAATGCCTTAAAACCAGACACACTGTACCTTCATCTATCCTGGGTTTTTAGGAGAATCAGGTCGGATGCGAGTTTCCCAAATCGATCATGAAAATTGACTTCATTGCTTGTAGCTAATTTGAGACGATTTGAACAAAGAAGACAACTCGCATTGTCTCGTGTTTGAGGGAACGAGGACTTTTACTAAAAAAGCAGAAGTAAGTTTACATGCAAGCATCCATTACATTTTACCACTAGGGATAGAACCTTTTCAGGTCATCTCAGCTCCAGGTGCTTCCTAGTAGCTCTCCTTCCTGGTTCTACAGGAGGTATCCTCCAATAGCCAGAACTTCTTGGAAGATGAAGGGCCCTTCCAAATTAGGGTTTAGCTTGCCGACGACAGCTGTCCTTCCTGCAGCGTCAACCTTTTTCATGACAAGGTCTCTTTCAAGAAATTGCTTGATGCGAATGTTCTTGTCAAAGTGCTTCACCATTCGCCTCTTGACCTCCTCTTAGAGGACTGAGGCCAGGTCCCAAAGCTCTTCGATGTAGTCTAGAGAAAGTTTCTGTGCGTCTTCATTCTCCAGGCGTCATTCTTCACTATCTTCTCCTACCACAATGCTCTTGGGCTCCTGACTTCGAACTCCACTGGGATGAGAGCTTCTGCCCCGTGAGATAAGTTGAAAGGTGTTTCCCTCGTGGCTGAGTTAGGGGTGGTTCTCAGAGCCCATAGGACCGAAGGGAGTTGCTCTGCCCAGTTTCCTTCTAGGTTGGTGACTTTTTTCTTCAGGAGGTTGATGATCAGCTTATTGGTGGCCTCCACTTGTCCATTGCTCCGAGGATGATGGATAGAGGCAAATCGAAGATCCGTCCCTAGCTGCTTGCAGAAGTCTTTTAGCTCCAAGCTAACAAATTGTGGGTCGTTGTCAGTGATGATGGCGAGAGAGATCCCGAACCTGCAGACGATCTCTCCCCAAATGAAGTTATTCACTATCTGAGATGTGGTCTTAGAAAGAGCCTTCACCTCAATCCACTAGGAGAAGTAGTCGATCATGACGAGAATGAACCTCCTCTGGCCGCTAGCATGAGGAAAAGGGACTATCAAATCCATTCCCCATATAGCAAAGGGCCAAGGAGCAGTGATCGAGCGAAGTTATTGAGCTGGCTGCAACTGGAGGGGAGTGAAGAGTTGACATTTCATACATTTCTTCGAAAAGGTTTCGGCATCCTTCCGAATGATCGGCCAAAAGTAGCCATGCCTCGGAATTCTCTGCTCGAGAGTGTGAGTCCAGAGTGGCTTCCACACTCCTCTGAGTGAATCTCTCCGAGCACTCGAGGAATCTCTACTAATGACAAGCACCTGGACAGGGGGCCCTAGATGGTCTTACGGTATAGCTCTCCTTCGTGCAGCAGATAGTAGGCTGCCTTGTATCAAAACTTTCTTTGGTCTCCACTGCTAGCGGGAAGCTGACCTGTTGTTAAAAAGGTGATGAACGGGTCCTTCCAAGAAGCTCATTGATCGATCTTCATCATCTCTCCTTCTTCGATGGACGGTCGAAATAACTCTGTTACGGTTCCACCGGCCCTCAGACCGTACTTAGCTAGGTAGTCTGCCTCTGAGTTCTTCTCCCTTGGCACGTGCTCGACAAAGAAGATTTGAAAGTTCCCAATCAAGCCTTTTACTTTTACCATATATCTTTGCAGGATGGGGTCACGTACTTCGAACTCTCCCCTAATTTGAGATGCGACCACCATCAAAACGGTGAAGGACTTGAGGTCATTGATTCCTAACTCCTTGGCGAGACGCAGGCCCGAGCGGCCGCTCCGGCGGCCGAGCGAGGGGGCGGCCCGGGAGGATGCCCCCTTGGCCGCTCGGGCGGCCGCGGCCGCGACCGGGGCAATGAACGGGGGAGGGCAGCCGGCGTCCGGGGAGGAGGCCGGCCGCCCGTCGCCGGCGAGGTGTGGCAGTTCCCCCATCATGTGTAGTGGGATCGGCGCGCGAGGGATCATGCGTGGTTATTGCATGCGCGGTCAAACCCATGATCCCACTCCTTTTGGGTGGAGATCATGGGGGTGTGGCTATGTGCACACCTATTACCTATAAAATGAGATTCATCCCCAACAAGTTTAATTGAAGAAAAAATCAAATTCAAAAGGATATCCAAATCATTCATCTCGAAGAGAAATCAATAAGGGTCTGTTCGTTTCAACGACATTGTTATTGAAGTATTGACTTTTAATCGAATATCAATACACATGAGAAATGACATTGAGTTTAAATCCAATTCTTTAGTTCGGCCGCATGATGACTTTGTCATAGGAATTGACATTAATCACTTTTTATTGTTCGTTTGCAGAAATATTTTCAATCATAGGAATTGACATTGGTCATGCTCTCAATTAAAAATAACAAATGCTGATTTTTTGCCCGGCATCAATTTTATCGCCCGGAAACGATTTTTTCGTCATGACGCGATGTTTTTGTCCGGGCTTAAATTTTTCGGCCCGAATGAAAAAAAAATTCATCAGAGCGCGATTTTTTCGTCAAGACGTAATTTTTTCGCCCGAACGCGATTTTTCTGACCGAACTGAAATTTTTCGCTCTGACACTACTTTTTCCCTCGGACGCGACTTTTAATCTCGGGTGCGATTTTTTGGCACGGACGCGACTTTTTCACTGGGACGCGATTTTTTTCGCCGGGACGTGATTTTTTCGCCAGGACACGATTTTTTCGACCGGACGCGATTTTTTCGCTCGGGCGCAACATTTTCGCCCGGACTCGTCCGGGCGAAAAAATCGTGTTCATACGAAAAAATCGCGTCCAGGCGAAAAAGTACCGTCCGATTGAAAAAGTCGCGGCCGCTCGAAAAAATCGCATCCGGGTAAGAAAAATCGCGTCCGGGCGGAAAATCCCGTCCGGGCGGAAAAAAACGCACTCGCGCGGGAAAATTGCGCCCGCGCGAAAAATCACGCTTGCGCGGAAAAATGCGCCCGTGCGGAAAAATCGCGCCCACGCGGAAAAATCGCGCTAGTGCAGAAAAATTGCGTCCGCGCGGAAAAATCGCCCCCGACCGAAATAATTGTGTCCGACCGAAAAAATCGCGTTCGACTTCGGGCGAAAAATTCGCGCTCGGGCGAAAAAGTCGCGCCCAGGCGAAAAAGTCGTGCCCGGGTAAAAAAATCACTTCTGGGCGAAAAAAACGCCCATGGGCGAAAAAAACACCTCGGGGCGAAAAAAATCGCGTCCGTGCAAAAAATTGCGCATGGGTGAAAATATCGCGCTCGGGCGAAAAAATCCCGTCGGGGCGAAAAAATCGCGTCCGGGCGAAGAAAACGCGTCCGGGCGAAGAAAACGTCCACGAGCGAAAAAATCGTGACTGGTAAAAAAATTCGCGCCCAGGCGAAAAAATCACATCCAGGCGAAAAAAACGCGTCCGGGCGAAAAAAACGCATCCTGGCGAAAAAAGGATGTCTGGGCGAAAAAATGGCGTCCTGGCGAAAAATAGCGTCCTGGCCAGAAATTCGAGTCCCTGCAAAAAAATCGCGTTCGGGCGAAAAAATCATGACTGGTCCAAAATAATCGCATGCAGAAAAAATCACTCTTCTTTTGAAAAGCCGACGTTGGCAATCTCAATATCCGCACCTGAAGATAGACATTGAACCAATGAATTTTTAGTTTTATTTTAATATCTACGACTTTCCAACAGAAAGCCAATTCCATTCTACAATTGTTTATACGAACAGTGAAAATGATTTTCATTTTCTTAATGTCAATACTTTAATATCAATGTCATTGAAACAAACTGATCCTAAGAAATAGATTCCGGAAATTATTATTGGAAAAAAATATATTTAGAAAATAAATTATTTGAAAAGTATTCAATAACAAAGCAAAAGGATATCCCCTATTAAAGAAGCCTGCCGTGGGAAAGAAAAAGAAGGAACCAGAAACATTGCGAAACGATCTCTCGTTTCTCTGTACTGTCGGTCACCGCGTGCTGCTCCAAGTGCATCAAGCCTTTCCTCTGTTTTAGCACGCCAACAACTCGGGCGGAGCAGCCAGCGACTCGCCCGTTGCCACCCTCAGTCCAGATGCCATCCTCCGACGGGAGCAATCGATGATTCAGTCCTTCTCCGCCGTTCCAATTGGGCCGCCATCCATCGACTGCGGAGTGGTTGTTGTCAACCTCATCTCCCCATTCCGAAGACCCGTCCAAGATTGTTTCTGCCTGCAGGTTGCTGTCGACTACATCCATTTCCTCTGCCAACCTGCAGACGGATTACCGTTCCCCCCTGCATGATATAATCTGAAACGAGCTGCTTCCCTCTGCCGTATCCTTGCTCCGTTTAATTAGCTTAGATTTATGCATTCCAATTAAATAATTATAAATTTGCCTCAAACATTCTTGCTATTTTAATTACCGTTATTCATGAATTAATTATTTATGATTTGTTTGTGGATGCAATGATCTTGCGACAGATCGACTCGTAAAATATTTGAGTTCATCCTCAAATAAGAAACTAATTTTATCGAGAAGTTCAAACGTCAGCAGTGATTTCGTGTGCAAAAATCAACTTTGCCTCGGCCTACATCAATTATGCATGTTATTGGTTTAATTAGCAAATCCATGGAGAATCCAATCGGAGTTCATCACTTAGCGACAAAGTAAATTCCTAGCTCTACGAGAAACACTACTAATTTTAGAATTATGTACAAAAAATTGTAAAGTAGATGATTTTGAAATACCGATAATGGTAAAGATCTTAATGACAAAACAGCATTTCAGAATCCATGTTCATATTGAATTTTGAAGCTCCGTTTCATCGGTCAAGCGGTTACGGCCGCATGAACCGGACCTTAAAGACCTTAATTAAGGTCCGGTTCATGTGGCCGTAACCGCTTGACTGGTAAAAATAAGTCCCCCCAAACGGAGCCTTAGTAAACTATCAAAGATTGGTTTGTTGCAGTATGGCAAAGATTCTACAATAAAGGTATGGAATACTTTGCTTCACAAACTTGCAGCTTTTGTGAAACTTTGAAGCATGCTTGAAATTTGCTCTTTAACAGAGGTCATCTAAGGAAGGCCTTTCCGGGTCATTGAAATTCACTCACAAAATGACATATATATATTAGCTTAAGGGAAGGTATTAAAATAGTCTTAAATTAGAAGCCCTGACCCAAGTTGATAGGGATCAACTGCATGATCGATGGTGGAGATCAAGCCGCTACTAAGTGGGGCCCGCTTATGTGTACTCAAGCAGGAAAGCATTGATTAGATCAGCAATTCGAGATCATAATCGCGTCCAGAGCCTTCCCACCTCCACCTCCAGCAGCAAGACCTTCCTCCACCCCAGTAGCAAGCTCCACCCCCACATCCACCCTCAAGCCCTTCCTCCACCCCCACCCAAGTCACAAGCCCCTCCACCTCCAACGCACCCTCCACCTCATTCCCTACTTGAGCCCCTAGTTCGTTCCATTGTAATAGTCACCACCTCCACCGCTTGGATCTGCCACGGTCGGATCCCTCCGCTAATGAGTATCTTGTGCTGTTTCTTATTATCCTTAATTGAATATTGGACAATACCATATATTTGCGTGGGGTTCAGTATTATTGTGTTGCTAGCTTTCCTTATTTACCTATAAGCTCATTAGTAAAAGTTGTCTATGGCCCTTCGTGCGTTGGGGAACGTGATTTGTTTGCTAAATTGAAAATTATTGTGAACGCCATGCAACGCTATTAGCTTTATTTTGTTCCTACTGGTACATTTATTCCGGGGTAATTAGAATCATACATGCATCATATAGGATTGGACTGCACAAGTCAACCCGACACCACTTACATAGGTTTGATTAGTAATGCCAAACTCTTCCGCAGCCTAAAATCATATGAAGTAAATGACTGCATGTTGATCTTGCTTTCTCCTTTAAAGACTTGTAATTCTAAAGTCTTAGTTCATTTTCCGCATTATAGATCACAGTTATTACATGGTTGGCGTTGGTAGGAACATCGAAAAGAAAAACAACTACCCAAAAGACATAGTCGAGGAACTTATTTGTATTTATACAACATAATATTTCTGGTAAGTCATGATTATAGAAAATTTGGAGCAAGCATCCCTAATAAAGAAAGTCTTAGGCTCCGTTTGGCACGGTGGTCACGGTCATGAACATGGGGGTTAAATTGTCATTCGATAACACCCACCTAAGGAACTTCATCCACTTTTATGTTTAAATGGACGGTGTTTGTTAGGCGATCCTTAACGAATGACGGTTTAACCCATGCGTTTACAACTGCCACCACCGTGCCAAACGGAGCCTTAGTTTCAGTGATTCGTATCCAGAAGAACTCATGTGCATTGACTGCTATTATTTTTTACCGCATGTTCCAGAAAAGCATGTCACTCCTTCAATATCTCATCCAGAGGATCTTCATTTGTTGGACCAGTGGATGGAAAAGAGCCAGGTGTATAGCTCACTGGAGGTTTTGTGAAAGACTTTGAAGTACTACCCAGCTCTTCCATGGCTTCCAGTGCAGCCTTTTCCTTAGCTTTCTTGGCCCGCTCTATGACTTCTTCCTGAAAATCATTCATTGAAGCATTTTCAAGAAAGGACAATGGGCAGAACATCAATTTTGGACAAATTTTCACATCACAAAATTTCAAGATTTTTGTTGCGGACTAACTCGACGTCCCAGTCGGGCCGGAATACTTGAATCGTCTTAGCTCTCGGAACTGTGATGTGAACTATTCCGCAGTCCACCGTTTCCGGCAGCGTCAACCACGGCCTCACCGGAACAGTGCAATACAGAATGATGATAATAATAATACAAGATGCAATCGAGAGAGAGAAGATCACCCGCCACAAACACTTTGATATTAACGGATTCAAACAGTAACACGATACACAACCTGAAGGTAATACCTGAACAAGTTGGAAGGAGGTGCAGGGGAAGCTCTATCCCGTAGCAGCCACCAACAAAACAACAAAGCATCAACCAATATTCAGCATGCCAGATTCAACAAGAACCGACCTAATTAAACAAAAGCCCTAAACAACAGTAAAGACCAAAATACCCTCCACAAACAACAACAATTACATATCTTCAGTTATTTCATAACATTGCCTTCCCCATCGAATGTTCCTTGGCCTCAAGGAACGCTTTCCGGCCAACGCTTGCGAAGCTGCCATAAGTTCTCCCATGTTGCATCCTCCGGTGCTCCATTAGTCCACTGAATGAGAAGTTGTGTGACGACACGTCCCCCGCAGTTGATGATACGCCTATCCAGGACGGCGAGGGGTTCCACAAGAGGGTTTCCCTCATCAGTGACCGACTGCGGAAGGGGGTGTATTGGGCCCTCCGGTGGACCCGGGTACTTTAGTTGGGAGATATGGAACGTGTGATGTATTTTGGCCCCTACCGGAAGCTCCAATTTGTAGGCTACGGCTCCAACCCGCTCTTTCACAAGGAAGGGCCCAAAGAACTTAGGAGAGAGCTTGTGAACGCGATGTCCGCGAAGACTCACTTGCCGATATGGCTGTAGTCATATCCATGCCCACTCCCCCACTTCCAACTCATGCTCCCGCCGTTTAGAATCCGCCAAGACCTTCATGCGATTTTGTGCTTGAGCCAAGTTATCTTTCAGCATTGTCATCACCCGATCACATGCCGCCGCCGATCGATCGATGGTGTCAAGTTTGGCCGCGCCATCTACATACGACGGTAATGTCGTGGGCTCCTGATCATATACCACCTCATATGGTGTCATCCGGATTGCACTATGATACGTGGTGTTGTACCACCATTCCGCTAGTGGCAACCAACTAGCCCAGCCCTTCGGCTTCTCAAAACACATACAACGGAGGTAGCTTTCAACACAACGGTTCACCACTTCCGTATGGCCGTCGGATTGGGGGTGATATGCCGACGACATATTCAGCTGCACTTGAAGTACCCGGAATAACTCTTGCCAAAATGTGCTGATGAAGACGTTTTCCCGGTCGCTGACAATGGAGGCGGGTAAACCGTGCAGGCGTACAATGGAGTCCAGGAAAACTTAAGCCACCGTCACAGCCGTGTAAGGATGCGGCATAGCCATGAAGTGAGCTTGTTTGCTTAAGTGATCGACCACCACGAAAATGGTAGATTTGCCCAAACTTTTCAGCAACCCGTCTAACGAAATGTCTCGCCAAATGTGATCCGGAATGGGTAGCGGTTGGAGGAGTCCCATTGGCCATTGGTTGTCGGATTTAGATTGTTGGCAAACCGTAAACTGTTGGATGTAGTTGTATATTTCCGGTTTCATTTTCTTCAAAAAGGAAAGACGCTTCATGCGTTGGTAGATGGCTGAAATTCCCGAGTGCCCCCCCATGGAACCAGCATGGTACATTTGAAATAGTCGTTGTTTAAGGCCTTGATCATCCCCAATAACAAGCTTCCCTTTCCGCTTGAGCACACCATGCTCCCACGAATACTTCCGGTGAGCCGCCGTGCCGGCCTCCTTGGCCGCTATGATTTGTTGTAGGTGGGTGTCGCCCTTCCAAGATTCTCGAATGTGTTGAAGAGTGTCTGACTGTAAGGTGGTTATTGAATGCAACGTCGCGTGCGCTACCTCATGGAGCCGGGACAATGCATCCGCACATAAATTCTCCTTGCCCTGTTTATATTGGACCGAGAAATTGTACCCCATAAGCTTGGCGATGAAACGTTGTTGCGCCGGCGTTGCCAACTTTTGATCAAACATGAACTTTAAACTTTGGTGATCCGTACGTATCACAAAGGGACCCCCCCCCCCCCAAGAGGTAGTGTCGCCATTTCTGGACGGCCAACACTATGACGAATAATTCCTTTTCATAAGTGGACAGCCCGACGTATCCTGTCCCCAAAGCTTGACTGAAATACGCAATTGGCCGCTCGTTTTGGAGTAAAACAGCCCCTACCCCACTATCTGAAGCATCCGTTTCGACGACGAATGATTGTTGGAAGTTCGGTAATTGTAACACCGGTGGTTCGGATACCGCCCGCTTCAATTTCTGGAACGCCGTCTTTGTCGTCTCCGTCCACACGAATGACCGTTGTTTTAGCAACTCGGTGAGTGGTCGTGCCAAAGTCCCATAGCCTTGAATGAACCGACGGTAATAGCCGGTCAAGCCCAGAAAGCCCCGCACCTTCTTGATTGAGGTGGGTGTTGGCAAATCGAGCATCGCCTGTATTTTGGCCAGATCCGTGGCTACCCCATGGCCGGAAATGACATGTCCCAAGTAATGGATCTGTGTCATCCCGAACTCGCATTTGCTTCGGCGGAGCACCAGTTGGTTGGTGCGGAGGATGTTGAAGGGGACTTCTAGGTGTTGCAGATGCTCGAACCAAGTCGTGCTGAAAACCAAAATGTCATCAAAAAATATTAAGATAAATTTTCGAAGATGAGCTTGGAAGATGCGGTTCATGAGGCTTTGAAAGGTCGACGGAGCGTTCGTCAACCCAAACGGCATGACCAAAAACTCATAATGTCCTTGGTGGGTGCGGAATGCAGTCTTGTGAAGGTCGTCGCCCGCCATCCGCACTTGGTGATACCCGACACGTAAATCCAATTTGGAGAAGTATTTTGCTCCATGAAGTTCATCAATCAACTCCTCAATCAATAGAATAGGAAATTTATCCTTGACAGTATTTTGGTTAAGGCGTCGGTAGTCCACGCATAAACGCCAAAAGCCATCATGCTTCTTTACAAGGACCACCGGGGAGGCAAAGGGGCTACAACTGTGCCTAATCACGCCCGTGCCCAACATTTCACAAATGAGCCGTTCAATTTCAGATTTTTGCAGTGGTGGGTAGCGATACAGCCGAAGGTTGACATCCACTCCTTTGTATTTCAACACAATGCGAAGCTCCAACTCGCGCCTGGGAGGTAGCCCGTGAGGTTCAGCGAATAAGTCCTCGAATTGGTGCAACAATAGCTAGAGCAGCTGTTGGTCGGCAGCTGGTGTTGGCTGCCCCCGAACCTGCCAGGTGCGGAAACCTGTGTCGTCCATTGCCGGACCGACCGTGGCACTTTCCTAGACCTCACATAGAGCTAACATGCTGAGTTGCCCCTCCTTTCCCATTAATTTATGAACATGTTTTTCCTTTCCCCATGGGTCCATACCTTGCTGTGATCCCCGAAGGACAAGCCGTTTACCTTGACTAGTGAATTACACGCGAAGGTTGTAGAAGACCGAATTGACCGGGCCAAGAGTAATTAACCATTGCACTCCCAACACGACATCACACCCTCTAAGAGGTAAAATGAGCATGTCTGATGTGAAGATTACCCCTTGCATACGCCATTTGAAATCCACAACCTTTTGAGCGCTTAATAATTTCTTTCTGTTTGCGACGGCCACCGAGAAAGGCGGTATGGGGGTCAAATCAAACTGAAGGCGTTGGGCCGCCCCTTCGTCGAGGAAGTTGTGGGTACTGCCTGAATCGATGAGAACATGGATGGGGTGACCGTCGTACGACGTCGTGACCCGCATAGTGTGGTACTGTGTCATGTCGGTCAAAGCATGCACCGATAATTGCGGGTTTGGCTGAACCTCTTCTTCTTCTGTTAGCTCCAGCACCTCGATTTCCTCGTCGCCCGCCTCGTCATCCTGCACTGCCTCTACCGTTACCTCCAACGAGTACGCTTGGCGCCGATTGGGGCATTTATGGCCCGGTGTGTACGGTTTGTCGCACCAAAAACACAGTCCTTTACGCTGTTTTTCATCCACCTCGGCTGATGACATTTTGCGCTCACTGGACCCGGTGGGCCGTGTGGTAGAGTTGGCCCTATCTGAAGTAGCCCAATGGTTGTTATTGGTTGTGTGCACCGCCGGCCGCACTGTTTGACCTAAACGTTCCACCTGGATGTGGTGCTCAGTTGTCCGAAATAACCCTCCTGTCCGGCCACCCGCAAGTTGTTGTTCTTGAAGACGAGCCAAGGAAAAAACTTCTTGCAAGGATTTGGGTTGGAACATGCGAACGCCGTATTAAATCTCATCCTTCAATCCCGCGAGGCAAAAAACTAATTGCGTGCTCGTCAGAAACAAACACACGATGGAGAAGTAAGTCAAATTCGTCCAAGTAAGCTTGAACCGAAGTGCGTTGGCGCAAATCTTTTAGCTCTGTCATGGGGTCATCAAACGAAACCGAGTCGAAGCGTCCGCGTAATGCCTGGTTGTAATCCTCCCAGGTTGGCCACTGGCGCGTCAAACGAGCCCGCATGAAAGCTTGGTGCCAGAACAGGGCTTTACCTTCCATGTGCACGGACGCAATCTTCACCTTCATATCGTCGGCGTGCCATCGATGTCGAAGAACTGATCACATCGATAAATCCACTCCATTAATTCCTCTCCAGAAAATCGAGGAAATTCCAACAGCGGAAAGCGCGTTGCGATATGGTTGGATGAGTTCAGATAGCACCTGCTGTCCGGCGATAGTCCCCGCCGGTTTTCACTGCCACGTTCCCCTTTCCAGCCCGCCAACATCGCGCGCATCTCTTCTCCCAGGGCCTGGACAGAACGAGCCAACTCCTCTTGACCTTGTTTGAGAATCTCCAGTTCTGAAGGTGTGTCCTTGGATCGAGTGGCATCGGAGACCGGCATCCCTGTCACCCGCAGTGAATGGCCGCTTGCGAGCAAGGCCGCGCACGGTCCTGGTCGTGCGTGCCTGGCCGCGTGCGTCCGGGTGCGCGCGCCTGGCCGTGCGTGCGTGTGCGGGCTTGCGTGCCTGTTCGTGGCCATATGCGGATGTTCGTGCGGGGGCCTTCCGTGCGTGTCGGGGCACGTGTATGTGTTCGGGAGCGTCGCGAACTTTTTGTGCATGACGAGGGTGGATGATTTTTGCTCAGACTTTTTAGTCTAAATTAATTTTTAATTTTTGTGACAGGGCTCGAAGCGTACTGCGAGGCCGATGCGTCTTCGCTCCTCTCTTACCGAGGATCAAGTCGCAATATGGAGGAGGAGGTTCGGCCTGTTTGCCGATCTTGAAGTGAGGATACCGCGTGCTGAGGAGAGGGTCCAAAATCCTCCTTGTGGTTGGTTGACGATCTACGAGACTACCTTGAGATCGGGATTTCGTTTCCCCCCGTGCGAGGAAGTGGTCGAGATTCTGAAGTTCTGCGGCGTGCCGATTTCCCAGTTTACTCCTTTGGGAGTGGTACGCCTCATGGGGTTGGTTGTCTTCTTTCGCGAGCATGGCGGGAAACTTTCTTTGGATTGCTTCTGGGACTAGTGCGACGTTAGATCTGAGGGTGGCGAGCGGGTGGAGATTTACAGCAATAAGAGTTGGCTTGATTTTGATATTCGGACGGACCGCCGCCACGGAAATACTTTGTTTGGTTACGTCAGGAATTCTTGGGGCTTGCCGGAGCTGTGGAACGCTTTGCCTGACCATTGTCGTCGTCAAAAGGGAAAGGAGCGGGAGTTTTCTCCAGTACTTGGATTTTCAGAGCCTCGCGAGTTGGTGAACCGTCTGTTCAGCATTTCTTCATTTCGTTCATAGAAGAGAAACGCTTGTTGCGATGTGGCATTTCTTCAGTCTCAGGGCAGACTGCTGAGACGTCTTTGGGTTGTAGTCGAAAACGGAAGGCTATTGTAGTTTCTCGGGGTGGCGGTAGCTCGGCTCTTCTCCGAGTGATGACTCTCCTTCTGGTGGTCGTGGCGGTTCGCCTCCCGAGGTACAGGTGCTAGGTTCATCTGCACCCCAGTCTTTCCCTGCGGAGGCAGCGGCTCCGAGGCTATCTTCTTCTTTGAAGGCGATGAATGAAGTGGTAAGTGAGCTTGATCATTTTTGGCTCTTCTTTATTGTTGTATTGTGCTAACTTTTATCCATCCTTTTCTTTTGCAGATTGAGGCTCAGGTTCAGATTGTCGTTACCTGGAACGATCATTATGTGAGTTTGAAGGACGGGTATTTGGCCCTCCAGAAGAAGTTTCAAGCTACGGTGGGTTCTCTTGTTGCCCTGAAGGATGATCATGACCGGGACGTTTCTCGATTTCGCCGGATTGGATCGGAGCTGAAGGCGGAATTGGAGGAGACTCAGGCCTGTCTGGAGGTGGAGAAATCTCTGGCGGAAAGGACTACACAGATGTTGAAGCGTGCTCAAGAGGAGACTTCTCGTTTGGAGACGGATCTTTGTGCGGCGAAGGCCCAAGTGCAGGTGTTATCTTCTGATAGCTATGTGTCAGAGTTGAAGGCTGCTGACCTTGCAGAGTATATGGAGTCTCTGGATTACATGCGAGATCGTTGCTTGATTAGCGAGGAATTTCGTGATGAGATCTGGAGCAAGAAGGTGGAGCCTCAGATGGAAGATGTTCGAGAGTTGGCCCTCAGGCGTGGAGTCTCGAAGGCTTTTTGTCTTGTTAGTAGGAGTTTGGGATGTGACGTATCCAGCTTTAGCTTTGATGATATCTCTGGCGACGAGAGTTCTGATGTTGACGCGGCTGATGTGTAGTAGCGTTATTTCTTTGTATTAGTGTGTGTTTGCATTTTTTTTCTAGTCCGGTGTCTTGTACGTCGTCTTTATTATTTGACGGTTCTTGATTGGTGCGTTTGCGCATGTACTTGTATGTTGTTGTGATGATTGTGTCCTTTTTCATCTTTTTGTCTGAGCGTTGTTTGACTCGTGGTGTGAAAGCTCCTGGTGGCATCAGAGAGTGTCTTAACTCAATCCCAGGGTCGGTGAATGTAAGGATTTTATCCGATTGCGAGGTCAAACCTGGCCAAGAGAGTATTACTAGAGAATGTGAATATTCAATCCAGGTGTCGGAGAATGTAAGGATTCTATCCGGTTGCGAGGCCAAACCTGTCCAAGAGAGTATTACTGGAGAATGTGAATATTCAATCCAGGTGTCGGAGAATGTAAGGATTCTATCCGGTTGCGAGGTCGAACCTGGCCAAGAGAGTATTGTCGGAGAATGTGAATATTCAATCCAGGTGTCGGAGAATGTAAGTATTCAATCCGACGGCGCGATCGCGAGGGGGGCAGACCCTAGCGATGGTGGGACGTTGGCTTGCAGTATCAGAGGAGAATGTGAGTATTCAATCCAACTGCCGGAGAATGTAAGTATTCAATCCGGAGGTGCGATCGCGAGGGGGGCAGGCTCTGGCGATGGCAGGGCGTTGGCCTGCAGTAGCAGAGGAGAATGCGAGTATTCAATCCAACTGCCGGAGAATGTGAGTATTCAATCTGGTTGCACGGCCTAGCCTGACAATGAGCCGATTGCCGAAGAATGTAAGTATTCTATCCGGAGGTGCGATCACGAGGGGGGCAGGCTCTGGCGATGGCGGGACGTTGGCTTGCAGTATCATAGGAGAATGTGAGTATTCAATCCAACTGCCGGAGAATGTAAGTATTCAATTCGGTTGCACGACCTCTCCTGGCAGAAGAAGTGGCTTCCAGAGAATATAAAGATTCAACCTGGAAGTGTCCGAGCCTGGTCGGAAATGGCTCACCGGAGAATGTAAGTATTCAATCCGGGGAGTGGCCTAGCCCGGCCGAAGAAGCGGCTTCCAGAGAATGTAAAGATTCAACCTGGAAGTGTCCAAGCCTGGTCGGAAATGGCTCACCAGAGAATGTAAGTATTCAATCCGAGGAGTGGTCATGCCTGAACGAAAAAGTCTCAAAGAGAAACATAATGCGGTATAATTAAGTCAAAGATAGTCTGCGCGAGTCATGACTAGTAACTTTTACGTCACTCAGAGTTTAAGAAAATAAAAGGACAAAAATAAAGTCTTGCTCTCGGCCGGTGTGGGGCCGTCTTCTCTTACGGAGAGTTTTCAGGTTGTATGGAGGATTTGTTGCGCAGGTTGATGTCTTTGACTTCGAATGCGATTGTTGCTTCCGGCTGAGCCTGCTTTAAGTAGCAAGTACGGGCTGCTTCTTGACTACTGCGAACGACCCCTATGCCTCCTGGGGTCGTGAATTTCATGGATCGGTGAGGAATTGATGGGATTGCTCCAAAGATTGACTGGACCGGTCTTCCGAAGATGGCGTTGTAGGGTGAACTTGAGTCGATGACAACGAACTGGATATTTTGAGAAACCTGTCTCGGGAATTCCCCCAATGTCACGGGTAAGGATGAATGTTCCCTAAAAAGAAACCGGGTGGTTTCCAAAACCATATACGGGCCCTGTAGCGAGACTGAGATGTTGTAGAGTAAGTTTCATACTGCGGAGAGTGGACAAAAAAAGAACATCGATTGAGCTCTCATTGTCTATTAGAATTCTTTTAACGTTGAAGCAGGGATCTCCTATCCCTGCGGTAATGACAAGCGGATCTTGATGAGGAATCTGCACCCTTTAGAGGTCTTCTCCAAAAAAGATAGTGGAATCTAGGTCGAATTCCAGACTCTTGCGGGTTTCATCTGTAATTCCTAGTGAAAATATCCGGGTAGAGAGGAGTGGGGGTCCGGCGATGGTTTCGATGTTACCCAATATTTTCCTGGCGCCAGGAGCCCCCTGCAGCGCGTTCTGCTGGTTTCTTTCTAGACGCTGTGCTTGTTGGCCTTGTGCTTGTCCCTGTAGAAATCTTCCAAGGAGCCCTTGGCGGACAAGGCGCTCGATTTGATTTTTCAGCCCGGAACACTCCTTAGTGGTGTGACCGGTTGCGCGGTGAAACTCACAGTGTTTTGTTTGTTCGGCTCTGGGGTTTGGAAGCGATTTCCTTGGTCGTCGGAATGCTGGATCGTCCTGTATTGCATACATCACGTTGGTGCAGGTTGTATTTAGTGGAGTGTATTCTTGAGACGGACCCTGATCCCCATTCCTTGGCGGGTCCCGTTGACGGTTATCACTCCAGCGGTCATTCTGGCGTCGCCCTTCTTGCCTTACGGGGGCTAGTTCCTGCCCCTTCTTCCTTTTCTATCCGCCCTCAAATTGCTGGCGATGTGCTTCGATGGCCTCGTCGGCTGCTATTTGCGCTTCTACGCGATGTACAAGGTCTGGATAACTAGGTACGGTTTCCCTCATCAGTGCTGAGTAGAAACCACTGGAGCGGAGCCCTCCAAGAAATACTCCCCTCAAGATTTCTGAGTCTACTCCCGGAATCTGGCGTGCTTCTGCGGTAAACCGGCGGAAAAACTCCTTCAAAGACTCCCCTTCGTTTTGTCGAATCCCTGAAAAATGTGAAGGGTCTCGGACGATTCTTCGGTTGGCGATGAACTGGTCAGCGAATTGTCTTGTCAATTCTGTAAAGTTTGTAATAGTTCCCTCCCTTAGAGAGTGGAACCAAATCCGAGTTTGGCCTTTGAGAGTGGCTGAGAAGACTTAACAGAGTAGCTGATCAGGTGCATTATAGATCCTCATAATCGTAGTAAAGTGGTTGACGTGTTCTAACGGGTCGTCCGTCCCGTCGAAGGTTTCGACACCAAAACCGGGGGTGCAAGCGGGGAGCCTTGGTGAAGTGGTCGACGGGGTAGAATATCTCGTCAGCCAACCTGTCTGCATTCCTCGACGATCAGTTCCCGTATCTCTTCCCGAGTGAATCTTTCGCGTGGCGGTAAGAGGGCTTCTTCTTCCGGGATGTGATTATGACGACCAGCTTCGGTTCCCTATGAACCGGGTGAGTGGAACCAACGGCGTCGAAGAGCTCTTCTGACATTTCTTCTCTTTGCGGGGCTTCTTGTGCCAAGCCATGATTCGACTGCGGTAGGGGATTGGCCGGTGTTGGTGATTGAGGATGCGCGGGAGGTGCTCTCGTGTTCCTGAGCAGAGTGAGCATCTCGGTTTGCTGCTCCTCCATTTGTCGAACTCATCCCTCCAATGTTGTTACTGGGGCGAGAACAATTTCTGCCTCGAGGGGCACGTCTACAAGTAAATGGGAGTGGCCTGGGACGGATGCTTCCGCTGTCCGGGCGCTTCTTTTTGTCATTGAAGTCGTTCTTTGGAAGCTGTCAGGTTGGAAGTTCTGTTTCTTCGTACCGTTGTGCTGAGGATACAATCTTCGGAAGATGTTGGGAACTCGTTTCCCACAGACGGCGTCAAACAGTTGCGTACTAACTCGACGTCCCGGTCGGGCCGGAATACTTGGACCGTCTTAGCTCTCGGAACGATCGAGCGCGTACACAGTCAAAAGAGTAGGTTGATTGTACACAAGCAGTTAACATGGAAAAACCCCTCAATTGGGTAAAAAACCACGTGACCGGATCTGAGCTAGTCAAAATCCCATATTTCCTGGAGGTTACAACTGGTTTGTGAAGCCGAGTGTGACATGCCACCTCTCATTACAATTATGGGGTAAGAGAACACTTTGCACACATCGGACGACAGGCTGTCGCGCCGGGAGTTGTTACAAATTGCGCTCTGCACTGGTGGTCTTCGGATAGCGGCTTGCCGATTCTGGATGGGAGGGGGAGCACTTGGCCTTGCAGTTGCAGGAGCCGCTTGGAACTTGAACGATTTGGCTTCGTTGGGTGGCTTTGACTTGACCCGCTTGTGGCTCGGGTGTGGCTCGAGTGCGATTCGGGTGTGACTCGGAGGTGGCTCGTAGGAGGAAATTGGCAGAGCTTCGACCTGAGGAAGAAAAAGACTCGGAAGAGAAAGATGAGAAATGAGGAGGCCTGGAGCTCCTTTTATAGGCTCCGGGTGGTGGTTATGGTGGTTACGCGGTTATCCGCACACCATAACCACCATCATGATTATTTTTAATATAGTTTTAATGCGCGTATTTAGCTATTTGGAGACTGTCATAAATAAAGTAATAAAATATTAATTAAATTCCCCCAACTAACCCGGTGGTTAGTGGGTGGTTACGCGCAAATCGAACGGCCGAGGACGCTCCCCCTTGATCGGACGGCGGGAGTGGGCCTCGACGGGTGGCCGGCGAACTTGCCGCCAAGTTCGCCGGCGAGGGGAGGGCCGCCGACGGCGGCCAGGGAGGAGCGGCCGCTCTCCTTGGCCGCGCGCCTGCGGCCGAGGGAGGGGGCTGTCGGGGCGACCGCGCCCTTGGCCGTCGGTGGCCAAGGATGGCGGCGGCCCGGGCAGCCGCCCCCTTTGGCCGCGCGGGCGGCCGAGCGAGGGGGTGGCTCGGGTGTCCGCCCCCTCGGCCGCTCTGGCGGCCGAGCGAACGGCCCGGGCGGCCGCTCCGGCGGCCGAGCGAGGGGGCGGCCCGGGCGAGCGAACGGCCCGGGCGGCCGCCCCCTTGGCCGCTCTCTCGGCCGCGGCCGGGGCCGGTGCGGTGAACGGGGGAGGGCGGCCAGCGTCCGGGGAGGAGGCCAGCCGCCCGCCGCCGGCGAGGTGCGGCGGTTTCCCCGTTATGCGTAGTGGGATCGGTGCGTGGGGGATCGGGCGTGACGATCGCGCGCGCGGTCAAACCCATGATCTCACTCCTTTTGGGTGGAGATCATGGGGGTGTGGCTATGTGCACGCCTATTTCCTATAAAATGGGGTTCATCCCCAACAATTTTCATTCAATAAAAAACTGTTAAATTCTTTTATCCTCTACAAATGTTGTAAAGGAAAGGTTCTGATTTTATAAGTTCAGTTCTTTTTTAAATACTCTTTTTGAAAATTTATTGGCAATTAAATCAGCACGATAGATTGTTTTCATTAATTGTTATGATTAGACATGAAAGTATGTTACGGACTTGTGATTGGGGAGATCATACTCATGCCTGAACAAGGCGTAACAGAAGTGTTTTAGGTTTTCGGCACTCAAGTAGTGCACTACCTATGCTATTGTGCTCTGTTTAACTTTCTTTGAAGCTTTGGGGCATGTCATTATGTGCTGAATGTGGACTTCGGTTTCCACCGCGCATGGGAGTATAGTCGAGCTTGGCTCTGTCCCCCTTGCAATTGTGGATGCCGTCAAGCTCGCCTCAAGTATTCCGACTATAGTCCGGCGGCAGAATGCTCTTCTTCATGATTAGTCCCTCCAAAAATACCCGCTCCAAAAGGGGATGGTATGGTCTGTAATTGGTCGGAGTGTAATGTGTTTTTGGTACTCGAGTAGTGCACTACCTATGTTATTGTGCTATTTGTTTAATTTTCCTTGAAGCTTCGGGGCATGTCGTTGTGTGCTGAATGTGGACTTCTGTGGAAACCGCGCCCGGGAATACAGTCGAGCTTGGCTCTGTCCCCCATTGCAATTGTGGATGCCGACAAGCTTACCTCCAGTATTCCGACTATAATCCGGCGCCAGAATGCTCCTCTTCATGATTAGTCCCTCCAAAAATACCCGCTCCAAAAAGGGATGGTATGGTCTCTTAATCAACCCCAATCTTATTGGTCGGAATGCTTGAGAGTCTCCGGGATTCCATAACAAAGTACATATAGCTCATCATAGAAAAAGTTACTTTAGAAATAGAGCAATGCTCGGACGGAGACTACAACCGAACCCCCCCATGCAATATGAATTCATGAAACAGCTACACAAGGATGAACACAACAAAGAAAGTTCTCATAGAGAAATCAAATAATTGTTTTGATAAGTTCACGCATCAAATCACAATTTGCATAGAACTCCATGGCACAAAAATTAGACTGGTCCAAAAACGGATAGAAAAACAAAGAGCACCATCATTAACATAATGACATGGTATTCCATGTTAAAAGTCTAGAGTAAATTGATAGCAAGAAAATATACACCATTCAAAAAATAAACACTTCCCAATGATTAATATATAAAGGTGGAAACAAATAGCAGACAGCAGATGCAAACAGCTTTTTGAGTCACCTGAAAATCTTGTACTTGTTTTTGTTGCTCAGCTTGCCATTGGCCAAACACACTTAAGACCTCACCAACCGCAAAACCTACTCGTTCATTAAGTGATTCTGCAAACGCCTTTCCCAAAAAGAATGCATCCAAAACAGCTTTACTGTCATTATCACCTATCCAACGGTGAATTTCATTAATCAGTATGCATGCTCTTGTAACTTTAGACAAAAAAATTATAATCTGATTAATCAAATAAATGGTATGGTATCCATCACACTGATTACATAATAAAAACATTTATGAGGATAGAATATACTGCATTCTAGAATCTGAAATATCAGCTTCTGCCTATTGGATCAAATATAATGTGCTGGATCACTTTGTTTAGATAATAAAAGCATTTATGAGGATAGAATATATTTGCTGATTTTTCATGAATTGAGCGCCCAATTCACTGATTTTATTTTTCCCCCAATTTTGCGCCGCACGTGCCTCAGGCGTGTGCCTGCGCCTAGTGCCTAGGCTCCAGGGATCCTTGCGCCTTTAATAACATAGGGCGAGTATATGCTTGATGCTCGCTTATGCTTGTGACTAGCTGTTTGCTTGGGCGAGTATGATACCCTAATAAAAAACGCCTATTTTGGTAGGTTACTGACTTTGACCTGCTCTTCGATGTTGACTTTGACCTTTGCCTACGTGGTGCAACTGGGTCCCCCCTTGACAAATACTGGTTGTACATAATCCCCACTCTTTTCAAGCAATCTTGGAACTCGGAAAGAAACATCCAACCCGATATTCGGCAAGGCTGCTGGCAAATTGACGATTTGCTCGGCGTATGGCTAGGGGCCAACCCATCCCATCCCCCCCATCTATATAAATAGAGGGGAAGGCGCCTTTTCTCGGGAGTTCCTTCTGAACTCTCGTGAGATGCCGATTACAGATGACAAAATCGCAAAGAAGCTTCTGCACTTAGGGGAGGTATTGGGCCCGCTAGCCCCTACCTCCAAGAAGCGAGACCGTGATGGCGACAATGAGGAGGGTGGTCGCCAAAAGAAGAAGAAGAAGAAGAGGAGGAGAAGCGCCCCTGCTGGGGAGGTCTCCTCTGTTCCTACTGAGGATCTCCTACCCCCCGTCGAGCACTCCATCCCGCTCGCGACTCAGGATATTCTGAACAAGATGAGTTTAGGCGAGGATGTCGACCCTCCTGCTGGTGAACTGGCTCGCCCCTGCACGCCGTCGAGCGAGCCTTCTGTTGATTCGTCCATGCAACGCGCTCCGAACCTTCTCACCGAGGTCCTAAATACCTCGTAAGGTATAAAAACGCGGCCAAGCATTATCTCCGTTGTACTCAAAATGCTCGCCCTTTTTTGACAATTGTGACTACTGCAGAAATGATGCCATCAGGGAACCCTGGCGAGATGTCTGTCGCGCCACCGAACTAGAGTATCCTGCTGATACCCCTACCTAATGTGTCGAGCTCTTTGTTTCATTGCACAGTGCGGATCAACCTAGGTACAGGGAGGGTCACCCCTGGGTCGAGTACTCCTGTGGCAAGGACCACACCGGTAAGAGATCTGGCAGAAAGTTTGCCTCCTCCGCCTTCTATAATTGCAGCTTCCTGCCATCCTCAGTGGTCCCTGCCGCCCCCATCTTCCCACGGTGGCGGGAATGGGAGACCGCAACCATTAAGCCTATAGTCTTTCAGTGATCGTCGGGCTTCGGACATTCACGGGAAAGCGCCCGCTGATCCGCCTACTGATTCCTCTGTGTGACCAGAGACCTCGCAGCACTATACCTCGCACTCCCATAGGGGTCAACACAGGGGTCGGTTCTCAGGAAGGCGGGGATAGCATCATTGGTTGGAACCCCTCCCCTCACCGAGTACGTTCACCACGGCGTAGTTCCCCTTGTCGAGATTGCCTTTCCCCTCGGTATGAGTCCCCTCTCCGGGAGCGTTCTCCCCATTGGCATGAGGCTAGGCCCTAAGTCCCGCGCGTTGGTAATGCTCCTCTCCTGGCTTAAGACCTTTTTGTCCCTCTTAGCTCGTGCTGACCTAGGCGAATTTATATATAGGTCACCCCCGACGTCGGGGGCCGTATTGATCGACCTCATTGGACTCCCGCTCTGCGAGTACCAGGAGAAGGTCGCCTCGGCCTACCTCGACCTGGAGACCAAGTTCGACTACTTGGCGATCTGTGAGCCGCTCTGTCTCCTAGACTAACTGGAAACGCGAGTCGCCAAACTAGAGGAGTTCGAGGAGTGCCTGATCTTCGCGCAGGGACTCGGACTACGGCAGAGCCTAAGAGGGACCTGAAGGAGACGTCGCGACGGTCAGGGGGGTGCATCCGAATTTGGTGATACTCTGAAAAAGCATTAAGGAAACTCATCACAGAAAAACAGACGGCTGAATCAACATGCACGTCGATCCGAGGTAAGGGATAACAATCATTCGGACAGACATTATTTAATAATGAAAAGTCGACACACATCCTCCAGCCTCCCGAGACCTTCTTTATCAACACCACATTAGAGACTCAGCCTGGGTATTGGATCTCTGATACAATACCTGCCTCCGACAGTTTTTTAACCCCCTCCCAGATAGGCTCGGCTAATTTGGTGGCCATCGCCCTTTGATTCTGCCTGATGGACTTGACCTCTGGGTCGAGGTTGAGGCAATGACAAGGCACGTCGGCATCAACCTCGGGCATGTCGGCGGCGCTCCAGGAAAAGATGTCCACATTCTCCTGCAAACATGCCACAAGCTTCACCTTCTCCTCGGCCTTCAGAGCCCTACCTATCTTCAGCATTTCGGGCCTCCCGCCCTCGGTCACCACTTCCACCTCCTTTGCAGCCTACACCTTGGCTCTTCCCTCAAAGACAATCTCCAACTCCTCTGCTTCCTCCATCCAGCTGATGTGCTCACCGCGTTTAGATAGCACTCTCGGGCGGCTCTTGGATCGCTCCTGATCCACACTTAGACGTCCCCCTGACAGTAATTTAGGTATTGCTGATAAGAGGACGGGACTGTCTTGAAGGAGTTGATCAAAGGCCTTCCGAAGATGACAATATAACAACCCGGCGCGTCTACAATGACAAACTTGCACTGGATTGTCTCCCCTCCCAAGGTCACCTGCAGCTCCACCCCTCCTTCCACTTCCTTCGTCTCTCCGGAGAAGCCAAAAAAAGGGTCATCTGAGGCAATCACCCTTCCTGCCTCCACCTCCAACCCGTCGAGCGTCTTATGAAGATGACATTCACGGAGCCAAAAAAAGGATCCGATCTACGATGAAATCTTCGACGGCTGCCTGGAAGGTCGAAGAGACACTCCTCCGATAAATGGCGTGGAGAGTTCCCTTGTGGGAGGCCTCCACCCCGACTTCTCCAGGAATTGCACCGACCCCTCTCCCTCCTCCTTGACCAACTGCTGCACGAGCCCCTTGGTCAACTCGGTCTTCATTCCTCTGCACGGGGGCTTGTTGTCTCTCCGAGTCCTCCTGACTCCTCTGCCTCGGTGCTTCCTCTTCTCCCGCTCCTTCTCCGGCTCTTCTCCTAGTCTCCAGGAAGTCTGGGCACGTCATGGTACCAAGCCCCTCAACTTGATGGAGCTCCCAGTAAAGGGGAACCTCCAATGGCTTGTTCCTCGTCTTCTAGTTCCTCCTATGGAACTGGTTGCCTTGCCTTACAACCGTCATTGCTTCCCTCCGGCCTCCTCCTTGACACCCTCCTGGTTGGTAGCGATTGTTCCCCCTCTCTGGGGAATACCTCCTTCCAGCTGGCCTCCATGGAGGTCGGTTCATGGGGTATTGGAACCTCCCCTCAACTCGGTTCTCAGGAACCACGAAGGGCCTCCTCTCCTCTTGTCTCCTCTGCTCCTCCCTTCTTCTCGGCTCTTCTCTCCTCTCCTCCCGCTTCTTCTCTTCTCCCTTCCTCTGCCCCTCCTTGGGCCTCCTTTTTGGCGTCTTCTCCTTATCATCCTCTTTTTGGGTTTGCCTTGTCCAGCCTAACTAGGAAACTGGGGTTGGTTGACTCCCCCTGCACGAATTTGTTGGCCCTCTCGATCAACTCCTCGTACGACTACAGGGGATCCGTGCTGATTTCTAGATTAAAGAGCCCCTGCTTCAGGCCGAAAGGCAAGGTCAGCTGCAGGGTAGCGCTATCCACCACCTGGATACCAAGGACTTCCTCCTGAAAGCGGTCAATGTAATGACCCAACGTCTCGTGCTCCGCCTGCGTCAGATGGAAAAGGGCAACCTCCTCCTTCCTCTTCTTCGATGTGGCGAACCTCACCATCATCCCTCGGCGCAGATCCTTGAAGCAGTTGATCGAATTTGCTGGCTGGTGGTGAAACCAGTCCCTGACCTTCCCCTCGAAGGTGATAGTGAAGAACATGCGCTTGAAAGCATCTGTCATGCTACAGATCGACACTACGTCCTCGAACCACTGATGATGCCTGACCGGGTCATCTCTACCTGAGTAGTAGCTCAGGAACGAATCCCTGAAACCTTTGGGGACTGGAGCGGACAACACCTCCTCGCTTAAATGGGCTCATCTCTCCTTGGCGGCGACTGAAACCTGCAACAACACCTCCTCGTTGGCTCATCTCTCCTTGGCGGCGAGAAGTTGGCGAAAGAACCAAACTCGCCTGCACGAGTATCCCGGATCCTCCTCTTATACCCTCCTTCCCTGATCCTGATCCCCTGGTTTCTCGTCGGGTAGTACATCGACTGTACTGGTTGCTCCTGCTCCTCCAGCATCGGCTCCTTGCCCGCTCGCCTAGACGGCGAGACGTCCTCCGACGAGGTCCCGCGACGGGGTGAAATCGCCGTGACCTCCGCGCGAGGAGCCAGAAGCGAGCGCACAGTATCCTCGAGACGTTGTGTGAGCCTGCCGAACTCTGAACTGAACTCAACCCTAGTCACATACTCGCTCGGACACTGCGACTTTCCCGCCACTCCTTGCTCGCCACCATCCACCATGCTGCCTCCTCGCTGGACTTTCCCCCTCCGATTGCGATCCATGCTCACCGCATCAAAGTGTTGAAGCCAACAAAATCTCGACTTCAAACATTCGGATCTAAATGCAATCCAAGGCTACTGGTCCCGCGATTTGGCAGACCGGTTCTGAAGACAAGAGAAAAGAAGAGAGAAAAAGCTAATGTACCTCATGCGCTACAGCAAGGAGGTCCCACCACGTACCTGAAAATTTGGAGTAAATTTCCCCTCCACAACAAAAATGGCTGAGCGAGGTACGAGAAAGACACCACCTAGAGAGTTACAGTCTCAAGAGAATGGGGGGGTCAGGATTGCAAGGTTTCAAGGTATCATTCCTGGTAACCCTGGGGTCCTAAGGAGTTGCAGTCTCAAGAGAATGGGGGATCAGGATTGCAAGGTTTTAAGGTGTCATTCCTGGTACCGCTGGGGTCCTATTTATAGACAAATCCTCGGGGGGGTCTCTAGGCGAGAATACCTAGCCCCGCAGGGTGGTTGGTTCTCAGGACCTACTGATCTCGCAACTTATGACCTGACGACTATTGAAAGATCTCACCTGAGTCTGGAGAGATGTTACTGAAAGTTGCCAAGTATGTAAGTATTCCTGATGCTCGTCAAAACCTCCTGTTGACTGCTCGCACAGACGAGCATATGCTTGATGCTTGCTTATGCTTCTGAGTAGCTGCTCGCTTTGGCGAGTATGATACTCACCCCTTATAAAGAACGCCTATTTTGGTAGGTTGTTGACTTTGACCTGTTATTCGATGTTGACTATGACATTTGCCTATGTGGAGTGACTGGTCCCCCTTTACAAATGCGGGTTGCACACTATATCTATATGCCAAAACATTTGTGCACATGTGAAGCCCGATAAATGTACATCAGAATAACATCAGCCACAGGATTGGCGAGCGTACGGGCATGGGGTTTTGGGGGTTAAGGAGGCTCCAAATCGAAAAGTGATCAACATGAAAGTTATAGATCTCGGCGATCCGAACAACTTTCATGTTGATCACTTTTTAATTTGGAGCCTCCTTGACCTTCGATTTGGGACCCGAAAATTGAAAAATCGTAGCCTTACTGTAGAAGTCTCGCCGCCCAGACTTTTCGGGTCCCAAATCGAAGGTCACAGAGGCTCCAAATCAAAAAGTGATCAACATGAAAGTTGTTCGGATCGCCGAGATCTACAACTTTCATGTTGATCACTTTTCGATTTGGAGCCTCCTTGACCTTCGATTTGGGACCCGAAAATTGAAAAATCGTAGCCTTACTGTAGCAGTCTTGCCGCCCAGACTTTTCGGGTCCCAAATCGAAGGTCACAGAGGCTCCAAATCAAAAAGTGATCAACATGAAAGTTGTTCGGATCGCCGAGATCTACAACTTTCATGTTGATCACTTTTCGATTTGAAGCCGTTTTGACCCTTGCTCGTACGCCCGTTTGCCCGCAGCGACCCGTCGGGACGAGCGAAGCATGCCGTCGCTGGCCGGGTACTGTCACGCGTGGCCATCCGGGGCCGGATACTGTGGCGCGTGATCAAGTGAAGGTTGTGAATCCATCTTAACGTAAGTCATATGCTATCCTTAATATAGTCGGTGCGGTGAATGGAATCATGAAAGTGGAGTGTCAATATTATTACTTCATTCCATATACTTCTCATTCTTCAGAAAATTTTAATTGTGTAGGAGATTACCAAAGTAAACAATTTAATTCTTATTCAAATTACACATGGGTTAATGTTTACAACAAATTGACACATGAAAACAGCAAACCCCACCACAAGAGGATGAGACCCACTTGGAAGAGCTGTTCGTCTAACTAATAGCTTCTATGAAGTATGCATCCAAAATGAGGAAACATCAGTAGTTAATTTGGCAAAGCAAGTGAGAATCTTGAATAATCTAATTGCCAATCACATCAAAAATTCTTCCATGGACAATGCAAGGGAATTTCCTGAGAAGCACATGGATGTGGTGTATATGGAAGATGAACGGAACTGAAAGATAGCAGGGTACAAGACAAACTAATTTGAAGGACCGCAACCCTTATCCTAAGCGCAACTCCACACCGGTGATCCATGAAAAAGAATATCTGAAGACGGGTCATCCCAAATTGGTGAGTAAGAAATACTATTCCTTCTAGTAACACAAAATACATAATTAGTGTGTATGTAAAAATATGAGCTTTAGATTATTAATGTATGCTTCTGTTTAATCTGTCTGAAGTCATATAAGTTGTTATCTATGATAATGCAATATGTATTAAGTCTTATTATCTGAGTTCTTATTTGTACTACATTTTGATACTTTAAACTCTTCAAAAAGATTGGGTAATTAGATTTCTTTTTTATGATTTATTATACTTAATCTGATTATGGAGACCAAATGGCGACCCATGTACGCCATAAACTGAAGTGCTCCCTGCGTGGAACACGAGCTCGTAACTGAAAATTTCCAAATATGGCACTGTGGCTGACGACCCACGTCTGAGGCTCAAACGTACTGCACGATTTTACTTTTACGATTATTGTACTTCATCTGATTATGGAGCCCAAATAACTGCCCAAAGGTGCCCTGACCTGAAGTGTTCCCTGAGTGAAACACAGACTCGTATCTGAAAAACTTCAAGTCTGGAATTATGGCTGATGACCCCACGTTTGAGGCTCAAACGGACTGCAAGATTTTACTTTTAAGGTTATTGTACTTAATCTGATTATGGAACCCAAATGGCGGCCCGAATGTGCCCTGAACTGAAGTGCCCCTTGAGTAAAACACAAATACGGAAAAACTCCAAGTCTAGAACTATGGGTAGTGACCCCACGTCTGAGGCTCATGTGGACTGCTGTCCAGGTGAGAAAGAGGTCACTGATCTGAATTTTATTATGTGATTGAAACTTTTCTTCTTCGTCTGAGTTTATCCAATATACTTGATTGTATTTGTTCTTGCTGTGGATATATGTAATATTGTTATGTTATGTATATTGTATCATACTCAATTACTGATTTTATCATGCATTACTAAGTTATGTGTTCATTGCTATTCTGCATTATCTAAAGAAATTTAGTTAAAATGATTATGACACTGAAAGTTGCATAATTAAATCACGAAGCATTCTTAAATATCTTAGTTAATGCAAATATTTAAAGTGGTATGTCTAGCCAAGATGAGTCGAATTTTTCACCTTGAGATTGCGATGCTTGAAAACACGGTGCAGAGGTATGTTTCCTTGCAAAAATATTCTGAAGGCACCATTTGTTCTCTGAGTGTCGACGGGGTTCCCTTTCTCAGGTCTCCTCAAGAACCCTAAAAGAATAAGTCCAAGCACTCATTTTTCCTAATATTGAAGGAATGCTAAATTAGTACTAGGGAGGGAGGAGGTTTACCACTTCTCTATTAGTGGAGGATTTCAAATCTTGAAATGAAATTAGTGAACCTAAAAGTGCACGAAGACGGTTGATCTAACCCTGACTGGCACACCAATTTCACGGATCACGATAGGATTTATTGGAACTACTGAATGACAATATGATGGCAAGATCGGAAATTTGGAGAAGGGCTCGATGGTACCTGAAGGGGATTGTTGCATACAGTGGATTTGTCTGGGAATGGTAGGATCCCAACTAGGGCTGTCGAGGCAAAGAGAAATCTTTGATTTCTAGCTGAAAAAGGAGAGAAAATAATCAAACCTAATTTCTGAATTTGAGACATGAGGGAGAAGAATTCATAGAACCAATGAAACAGAAATTCTCTGTTATTTGCCTAAAGACACGAAGGAGGGAGGTCAGCGGGAGTCGGAACTGTCGTGAGAGGGGTTAGTCTGCGACTGAAAACAACTAAGAACTGAAGAGCAAGCAGGATTTGTACTGATGAGACTCACGACGCCAGAAGAAGGCTCCTCGAGGGACATTGTCGCTTCCGATCGACATCAGAGAGGTCAAAAACAAACATGGCGTTGAAGGATGGGTCGTATGACATCTCCGGCGAGAGAGCAACCTTCAGGAACTAAAAAAGAAGGGAGGAGCGCCCACAGAACCGCCTGCATACCATGGAGAGCCTCCAACTTCGATTACACACGCTGGCAGGGAGAGGAAACAAGGGTCACAGTCCTCCTTGGATTGAAATCGAAAACCTAGCGAGCGCTCATCCAGACGACGGAAGGGGAAGGCGTGCGCGGTTACCAAACCGATCGTGATGAGGGGGGGGAGAAATAGACGTGGCTCTCTGTTTATAACCTAAGGTTGGAGAAGGAAAGTCTAATTTCCCATAAATTACGAATCTGCCACTGCCTCAAATGAAATTCATCATTTAAGTGCTTTTCATTATCGCGCACCCTAAACATTCGCAGAATTAAACCTCTTAATAAATGACATAAAAAAATGGCGATTTGGCGAGAAACATAACATAAATACCATGATTCATCGAAGCTTCTGATTGTTCTTATACGCGATCGGATCATGCGATTAACAGGACACGACGCTTAAATTTTGGGATATTACAAATCTCTCCAATTAAAATTTTTGTACTCGAAAATTACAATCATACTTGAATAAAAAAAGAAGGCATATTTTTCATTGTTTTAAAGTTCATCTTCTCTTTCCGAAGTATACTATAGTCGACCTCAATTCATCAATGAGACTTTCACAAAGCAGATCTCTTTATTCCTGGGCTTTTGAGTCCTTGAGTCCACTAACCTGTCTGACTCAACACTGATACTAAGATTTGATTCGATCGGTGCATCCTCAGTACTGATCACCTAACTAGGATCTCTGAGTGCACTCCTTAGATAGGAGACGTGGAATACGTTATGTAATCCATTCATTTTTTTCGGGTAAGGCTAATCTGTATGCAACCCCACCTATGTGTTCAAGTACTTTTGAAGGACCAATGAACCTTGGACTCAATTTATTCATCTGCGTGATTTGAGAGTCGCCCTTGACTGGTCTGACCTTTAGATAAACGTAGTCTTCAATGATAAGTTCCACTGAACTATGCTTCTGGTCATAATACTTGACTTGAGTGTCCTGGGTCTTCTTCATGTGCTCCTGAATGAGCTTTAACTCGAGCAAAGACCTTGTTAATCTGCGAAACTTTTTTTTGCAACATCCCTCTTCTCTTTCAGTCCAACACAACGGTGACCGACTACGTTTGTCCTTCTGTCTGGGGATGAAAGCGATATAGAAATGTAGCTTAGTGCACAAACATTCCTGAACGTATTTTCATCCCTTAGAGGTAAACCTGTCATCTCTGTCTGAACTGATATAGTCTTTGAAATGCCATGCAATCAGACTATCCCGTCTACGAACAACTGAGCCAATTTCAAACCCTGATCTGCCCTCTTATTAGGAATGAAATGGAAACCTTGGACAGACGGTCAACTATAATTCATAAAGAATCATCCTCACTCCAAGAACTGGGGAGGCCATGAACGAAATCCATCGATATATCCTCAATATTCCATTTTGGAAAAGAAAGTGAGTGCAACTTGCTCCCTGGCCTCTAGCACTCAGCTTTAATAAATTTGTAAGTTTCATACTTCCCAACATGCTCTGCAATATCAGTCCTCAAACATGGCCTCCAATCTATATTTTTAAGATCTGTATACATTTTCATGTTATCCAGATGTATCGAATATCTGAAATTATGAGCCACAAAGAGTATGTCCTCGCGAAGATGTCTGACATCTGGAATGCACACTCTACTATCGCATAAAAGTAAACTCTCCTGAATTATGAACTTCTCTTTCTGACCTGCCTGAGACAACTCTCAAATCTATCATCTTTGGATCTAAGGGTAAAGCCTTTTTGATCTTGTCTTTAATGTCACAAGTGATTTCTATCCAGCTCAAACTTACAGAACTAATATTAGTGTGCAGTATCACACTGATATCAAAACTCTCCAGAGCTCGCGCTAGATCCTCCTGCTAAATAGTGAGGGAAAAACTTGAACTTCTTCTGTTGAGAGTATCTGATATCACATTTGATCTCCTCGGGATGGTACTGGATATTTATATCATAATCTGATAGAAACTTTATCAAACTATGCTGCCTCATATTGAGCTCTTGCTGGTAAAATATATTTGAGGCTTTTGTGATTTGTAACGATTTCACAACGAACTCTGCAAAGGTAATGTCCCCAAGTTTTCAGTGTGTGAACCACTATTTCTGATTTCAAATCATGAACATGGTAATTCTTCTTATGAACCTTTAATTGTATGAAGACAAAGGCTAAGACCTTTCCACGTTGCATAAGCATACATCCTAGGCTTTGACCCGAAGCGTCGCTATAAATCTAAAAATCATTTGTGCCTGAAGTTACACACCATATTGATACGGTCATCAACCGAGTTTTCAACTCTTCAAAAGCAAGCTCGCAGTTGACTGTATAACGAAAAGAATTTCCTTTCCTGGTGAGCAGGGTCATCCGTAAAATGTTAGGAGAAAACTAGAGAAGTGGAAGCTATGAGAGAGCTAAGAGAGATTAGGGTTAGGGAGAAAGAGGAAAGAAATACCTGAAATTACTCTTGCACACTCCACACCAAGGGGCACGGGTATATATATATACCCGGGCCAAGAGGGGCCGGCAGGCCCCTCCCAAGCGGGGCTGAACCGCGGTGGTTCAGCCCCCCCCCCCCCCAACCCGCCAACTTTAGAGAGTGGGGGCTTGAACCGGATGGTTCAGCCCTATTGTCGTATGTCTTCGTCTTCCGCCTGCGAGTGTAAGTACCCCAAAGGATTGAGTCACGTTCGGGGGCGTAACATTCCCCTCTCCATCAAGAATCAGCTTGTCCTCAAGGTGATAATCCAGGTAGAGTTCCCGGAATTCCAGCATATCAACTCATGTATTGTGCGCTTCTGACAAGGGTTTCCATTTGACAAGGAGCTCAGGTCGGTACTCAGCACCCCGTCGCTTCCATTTGAGCATCAGGACGCCCTCGGGTAGTGGGCGAAGTTCGCCCGCCACTGTTGCCTCGGGAAGAAAAGGACTGGCCTCTACGGTATCGCCAATCTTTTATTTCAATAAGGTCACATGAAATGTCGGATGAATGCGCGACCCCTCGGGAAGGGCCAAGGTGTAAGCAATAGGTCCGACGCGACGGAGAATGCGAAAGGACCCATAGTAGCGAGGAGCTAATTTCTAGTTCACTCGGCGTGCGACCGAGACTTGCCGGTAGGCTCGTAGCTTGAGAAAGACTTCATCGCCGACTGTGAACTCCCTTTCCTTGCGATGCTTGTCTGCTTGAGTCTTCATGCGGTCCTGTGTTGTGTGGAGATTCTCACGCAACGTGGCTATAGTACGGTCCCGGCCGCGGATTGCCCGATCCACAGCTGGCAATGTTGTGCTGCCTGGCTCGTAGCTGCTCAAAGAAGGGGGAGGACGGCCGTATACGACCACGAAGGGGGTCATCTTGTTGGCGGAATGGTAGGAGGTGTTGTAGCAGTATTCGGCCCAGTGTAGCCAACTGGTCCACGTTCGCGGCTCATCCATCACAAACGGAGGTATGTTTCCACCCCCCCCCCCCCGATTGAGGACCTCTGTCTGGCCATCCGTCTGGGGGTGATTCGTCGTGCTAAAGCGTAGGCTAGTCCCTTGTAATCGGAAGAGCTCCCGCCAAAAATTGTCGATGAAAGTCGGATCCCGATCTGGAATGATGGCGCGCGGAATGTAGTGGAGACGAATAATCTCTCGAAAAAAGAGATCGACAACTAACTCGCTGGTGTAAGAATGGCTCAGAGCCAAGAAATGGCCATACTTGGAGAGTTTGTCGACCAAAACCAATATAACTGTCTTGCCCTGAGATTTGGGCAATCCGTCGATGAAGTCCATGGACACTGTCTCCCAAATATGGCGCAGGATCTCCAGAGATGTCAGTAAGCCAGCTGGGGAGGTCGTCTCGTATTTCTGTCGTTGGCATATCTTGCACTGCTGTACAAACTGCTGAATGTCGCGTCGTAATGCCGTACAGAAAACATTAGCCCGTGCGTGCTGAAGGGTACGGAGGATTCTCGCGTGTCCACCCGATGGTGATGAATGGAACTCGTGCATCATGACCGTCTTCCAGACCGAGTTTGGTGGAATGACCACCCGTCCCTCATAATATAGTTGGTCGTTCTGCAGTTGATAGCCTGACGTAGTGATCTATCTTTGTCGAAGAGCCTCCACAATGGCTCGCAGTGCGGGGTCCCGCATGATCTCCTTCTGAACATCATCTAACGAGTCGAGTAGGGGCCCGGAAATGTGGGCGGCTGTGCTCTCCGGTAGGCGTGATAAGGCGTCGGGAACCACGTTCTCCTTACCCTGCAGGTAAAGGATCTCATAATCATACCGCAACAGCTTCGTCACCCACTTTTGCTGAAGCGGGGTGGAGACCCGCTGATCCAAGAAGTGCTTCAAGCTTTGATGGTCTGTGCGTACTTTGAAATGTCATCCCAACAAGTATGGTCGCCACAAAGCCACTGCATGGATGATCACCAACATCTCCTTCTCATACGTGGAGAGCCCCAGAGTACGAGGCGCTAACGCCCTGCTGTAGAACGTCATGGCCGCCCCTCCTGCATCAACACCGCGCCAATGCCTACGTCGGACGCGTCTGTTTCCAGGACGAACTCCTTGGTGAAGTCAGGAAAAGCGAGCACCGACATAGTCCCCATGCCCCCTTAAGGGCCTGGAAGGCCACCTCCGCCTCAGGCGGCCAGTGGAAATTGTCCTTCTGTAATTGCTGAGTCAACGGTCGAGCGATCTTGCCATAGTCTTTGACAAAGCGCCTGTAATATCCCGTAAGCCCAAGGAACCCCCGTAACGCTCAGACCGTGTGTGGGCGAGGCCACGATAGCATACTCTCGATCTTCTTAGGGTCCGCCCTATGTTGTCAAAGGCGCAAGGCGCACCGAGGCGCAAAGGGGCCCTGGAGCCTAGGCGCAGGCGCGCGCCTGAGGCACGTGAGGCGCAATAAAGGGAAAAAAAGGAAATTGAGCGAATTGAGCGCCCAATTCGCTGAAATTGAGCGAATTGGGAGCCCAATTCGCTGAAATTGAGCGAATTGAGCGCCCAATTCCCACGTGTTCTTCCTATTTTTGTTTTTTATATCAAATTTAGAACAAAAAACTGAACTAACTCACCCACCAATTTAGGCCAACATCTAGATTACCTCCATATAAAATTATGATGTTATTTCAAAACGTGGCATCAGTACAACAACATGAATCAAACATCCTTATTATAGAAAAAGTAATAACACACCCAAATTTATATTGAGCAAAACAAGAGTAAAATGCTAGCATGAAAAATCACAACAAAAGGAATGGCAATGTAATAAGCACACCAAAGTTCAATAACATAAATAAAACTTGAATCAAATATGCAACATCAAATAGTCCAGCCAGAAGATCGAAGTGAGAGTGGAATAGCGATAGCAAGTGGTCCGATCAGAAGATCGAGAGGTGGCACCATTTGAAAATCAGACCTAAAAAATATTATTATTTGTGTAATCAGAAAACATTTATTAATGTATAATTTAAATAAAATAATTAAAGTACTCAGAAATTTAAATAATCTATTACTCGCATGTCTACTCATCCTCTGAAAAGACTATGACTTCATCATCTTCTCCACTATCGTTATATTCTTCTTCTTCGTTGTATTCAACTTCCTCTTCATCGATATCATCAGCATTTCTGAGAACTAATGGAGTATTATCCTCTCTAATGACTAATGGTGTAGTGGGCTCTCTAATGACTAATGAAATAAGAGTTTTCATCTTCGAAATGCTCTTTTTTTCAAGTGTCTTCGTAGAAACCACATTTTTTCCTTTCGATAATCGTGTGCGATAAATTTATTCTTCAACTCCAGTGGCAGTAGCAACTGTGTCCCAAGTTAATAACTCATCATCAAACACATAGTCCTCCCATTCAGCCTCAGCATCATTATCTTCTTCTATTCTACCCATCAACCATTCATTACTATCATCAATATCTGTCAACGAAATTGGATCTATGCGATCACGTGCATCATATCGACGTCTCAACGCTCGATTGTACTTTACAAATACTAAATCATTCAAACGTTGTTGAGCTAGTCTGTTTCTTTTTTTGCTATATATCTGCAATAAACAATAACCGTATAAATAAGTTATATTTAATATATAAAATATAAAATACTGATAATAAATTTTAAAAGCTTACATGTTCAAAAAAAGTCCAATTTCGCTCACAATCGGATGCACTGCATGCAAGGCTAAGCACTTTTATGACAAATCTTCTTAGGTTTGGAGTTGAAGCACCATACGATTGCCACCAGTCAGCTATTAAGATAGTAAATATTTAAAAATTGAAAAATCAAAACAAACGTGTTTGAATATTGTGTAATTTACCTGGGGACATAATTTTTCTATGTCAAATTGCAAACTCCATTCCAAACAGTCCTTCAACATTTCTATATAGAGTTAATTGGTCAATAATTTTATCTTGCTCTTCATGACTTGGAATCAGTCTTTGCATTGTCTTGTATAAGTCCTCCATAATTTCTCCATCTTCTGCAATAGTGGGATTAGAATAGAAATATTCTGGATTTAAATAGTGACCCGCGGCATGAAGAGATCGATGAAGTTGACTTTCCCATCTTTTATCCACAATTTTTAGGACATCCATATATTTGTCCTCCTTCTCATCAAAAGAACTAATGATCGTCTCTTTAGCTCTATCCATCGCTTCATAAATATAACCAATGACAAGTCTTTTCTCACCGTCCACTAATCTTAATACTTAGACTAAATGACCAAATATTTTTAAAATATCTATTATACTTCTCCAAAAAGAAATCATTAGTATAATGCTCTGCACTTGTTTACCTCTATTTTCTTTTGCCCACTTGCTCGAAGACCATTCAGGTGAGGTAAACATCTTCCTTAGATTGTTTTTCTGCTTGTGAATGCGCTGGATAGTTAAGAAAGACGTTGCAAACCTCGTCACAGCCAGCCTAACAAGCTCCACTTGCCCCGTAAAGGTCCTTAACATGTTCACAACTCCAGGCCGAACATAAATATAGCCATTTACGGTCATTGCCCTCTTTAGTGTGTGGCTAATGTTGGGCATTTTTCCAATATCCTCCAGCATTAGATCAATACAATGCGTTGCACATGGCGTCCAATATAAATTTGGACGTTTTGCTTCCAATAATTTACCTGTTAGAGTGTTTGTTAGGTATGAAATTATCATAAAATCGTGTACACAAAAAATAAAAATTGAAGATGATTAAGAATAGTAATGAATAATTACTAATTTACCTGCTATCACATTATTGCTGACAAAAATCACTTTTGAAGTTTGGTATAAAAAACCAAAGAAGAATTTTCAATGCCTACTATTGAGAATCCTCCAAGTAACAAGCTGTTAGATATTTAGGCCTACAAAGCTAAGAATTTTATCATTTTGATGGTAGCCTCTGAAAAAAATAGCAATATGTAAACAGTGAACTGGGCTTCCAGTTCACTGTTTACAGTGAACTGGAAGCCGAGTTCACTGTAAAACAGTGAACTGGAAGACCAGTTCACTGTTTTACAGTGAACTGGAAGACCAGTTCACTGTTTTACAGTGAACTGGGCTTCATCCAGTTCACTGTAAAACAGTGAACTGGAAGCCCAGTTCACTGTTTACAGTTCAGCCCAGTTCACTGTTTACAGTTCAGCCCAGTTCACTGTTTACAGTTCAGCCCAGTTCACTGTTTACAGTTCAGCCCAGTTCACTGTTTACAGTGAACTGGAAGCCCAGTTCACTGTTTACAGTGAACTGGAAGCCCATCACTGTTTACAGTGAACTGGAAGATCAGTTCACTGTTTTACAGTGAACTGGGCTTCATCCTTATGAATGATTACAAAAAATTGGCTTAATTGTTCTTTGATTTTATGCTTGTTTAAAAAAAAATTTGTTTGTGAAGCCAAAGAATGCATTGGAGATAGCTAACAAGATGATGTCAATGAATAGCACAAAACTTCATGAATTTCTGTCAAAACCAAAGGGCCTAAATCAAATTATAATGGAGGCTACTAATAAAGCACTCGGTGTTGAAGATGGAGGCTACCTAGAAAAATTTAGAAATAAAAAGAATGAAGAAAGAAAAACTTAGAAAGAAACCTTTTAGGAGAAATGGAGAAAAGTCAGAAAACATTGAATGTTCTTACAATTAAAGGAAGAAAGAAGAAAGAAGAGGAGAAATGGAGAATGAATCTTACAATTAAAGGAGGAGATGAGAGGATGAAGGAGTTTCCGGCGAGAAATCAGTGCAGGAGAACGACGTCGACGACCGGCTAATCCTTCTTCTGCATCTCCGGCGAGATGAGCGATGGCGACTCCGGCGAGAAGCAAGGAGAAGAGTGGAGGAATCGGGACGGGAATCGGCAGTCGGCGAGATGAGCGATGGCTAACCCTAGATGCTTGCGGAAATGAAGTGAATCGCCTGAAGGAATCGCGATATAATATAAGGTCGCGCCTATTACCTGAACCGGTTTTTAGGTTAAAATTGGTTCATGCATTCAGGCGCGCCTGAACTGCGCCCTGCAGGCACATGAGGCGCGCGTCTGAAGCGCGCCTAAGACACATCGCCCGCCTTGGGCTTACTAAGGCGCACCGTCTTGCGCCCCGTGCGCCTGGCGCCTCAGGCGCGCCTAGGCGCGCACCTTGATAACATAGGGTCCGCCTTGACCCCACTAGCGGATACCAAATGTCCCAGGTACTCCACCTTCGTCTGCCCGAACGAACACTTGGACTGCTTGGCATACAACTGATGTTGGCAGAGGAGGGTGAAAACCTGCTCGACATGGACCAAATGCTCCTCCCAACTGGAATTGTAAATGAGGATGTCATCGAAAAATAGCAACACTTAACAACGGAGGAGAGGCCGGAAGATCTCGTTCATCACTGCTTGGAATGTAGACAGTGCGTTGGTGAACCCGAAGGGCATCACCATGAATTCATAGTGCCCATCATGAGTACGAAAGGTTGTCTTGTGTATGTCCTCCTCGCGCATCCGGATTTGATGGTAGCCCGATCGGAGATCGAGCTTGGTGAAAAGGCGAGCGTCGTGCAGTTCGTCTAGTAGTTCCTCGATTAATGGAATGAGAAACTTGTCCTTGATAGTAGAGTTGTTCAGACCACGGTAGTCCACACAAAACCGCCATGTCCCATCCTTCTTCTTAACCAGAATGATGGGGGACGAGAAGGAACTGGTACTGGGGCGAATAATCCCGGCGTTCAGCATTTCCCTGACGTTGCGCTCTATCTCGGTCTTCTGGATGTACAGGTAATGATAAGGTCGGATATTGGTGGGCTATGTACCTGTTTTGAGCTGAATCTGATGATCTCTAAACCACAGTGGTGGCAGTGTACGGGGTGCCTGAAAGATATCTGCATACCGCGTCATTAGTGCCTGCATCTTAGTTGGTACAATTGGAGCCTCAGTAGGCGTCGGTGTAACCACCATAATCACTGCCATCGTGGTTCCCAGATTCTCTAGCCGCTCCAAGCTACGAATGAATATTTCCTTCATAGGCAAAGATTTGAGGCCCCTCAGGCAGTGTTGTTTCCCTTGCCGCATAAACTCCATCGTCATTTAGTCCCAGTCAAAGGTCACCCGCCTCAGCTGCTGCAGCCACTGCACCCCAAGCACCATGTCAGACCCTCAGATGGGTAGAAGATAGACGTCTGTGGACCCTGCGTACCGCTATATCCGTAGCTCCACACCCTTCATCACCCCTTTGCACTGCAGTTTGCTTCCATCGGCCGCTATGACCTGAAAGGCGGCCCCCTTATCAATCGCATGCCCCACCCGTTGTGCCACATCGGGATGAATGAAGTTGTGGGTGCTCCCACTATCCACCAGAATCGTCACCTTCTCCTGATTGATCCTTCCCCCAATCCGCATAGTAAGGGGAGTGTTGCATCCCTCCATGGTCTGTATGGAAACACTAAGTCCTCCTCCAACTCTGTCCCGGGAACGACCTCATCTTCGGCATCTTCATGTAACATAAAAAACCTATATCTTCTGGTACTTGTGCCCGGATGCAAACTTCTCATCGCAATTGAAACATAGACCCTTCTCTTTCCTTGCTTGTAGCTCGGCCCACGACAGTCGGGTTACAGTTGGCTTATTGGCTGTCGGAGTCTCTCGTCGTACAGCTGCCTGGGTAGTCGTCGGCTTCCCCATGGTGCGCGTCCGCTGCCGATTGTAGTGCTTTTCCTGTATGCGGGCCAGGCTGATGGCATGATTCAGGATGCGGGGCATATAGGCCTGAACCTCATCACGCAAGTGTTCCTTCAGTCCCGAAACAAAACAGCTGAGCAACGTCTTCTCTTCCCAGTGCACCCGATTTGCGAATTTCTCGAATTAAGTCCGGTATTCTATCATGGTTCCCCTCAATCGCACTTCTGCAGGAGGGCCTCACAGTCCTCATACTCCAGTGGCCCGAATCTGGCGGCGAACCCGTCCACGAAATCAGTTCAAGATACGTAATCCCTACCCCTCAGGAACCACTGTGTCTACTGAAAGGCGTCGTCCTCCAAGTGAAACGACGCTAGTTGCACCCATTAGACCTCTGACACTTCTTGATAACTAAAAAAAGCTCGGCCTTATGTACCCATTCTAGCGCGTCCCCTCCGCTGAACCTTGGAAAATTCATGCGCGTTAGCTTAGGAGGCATGTAAGCTCGCGGAGCGGCTTGGTCGTGCCAACCTTGCCCTTGCCCGTTCCATGTCGGTCGTCTCGGCTCCATCGGACCGGTGTTGGCGCCCGGGTAGCCCTGAAATGGCTGACCGCCCCAAGGAGGGCCGACGTCGCAGCCCCCCGGAGGGCCGGCTCCACGTGGTGGAGGCAAGATGCCCCCCGCCCCTCCTATTGGTCCTCCGGAAGCCCTTCCGACCCCTCCTGGCTCGCCGCCAGGCCGAATCCAGGGCGGACAGCCCCCGCCGAACTCCCCTTGCTCACTGTGGTGTCGCTCCCACGCCGGAGGCCCTGTGTCGAAGTCCCTCGTCCGAATGGGGGTCGATTCGGCCGCCGGCGACAGCCCCCGGCTCCCCCACCCTGCTGCGTAGCCGCCAACCCCGTCAGCTCCGGATCCGCTCGATCTCGCGCCTATACGCGCGGGATCTGCCGATCCCGCTAATTCGCCGGTCTGCGGGCCTTGATGTTGGGACGCGTAGGTTTCAGCGGCCTGATTTTGTAGTCTGCCGATCTCCTCGTGCGTCGTCGCCTTCCCTTTCAGATTTTGTGCTAATTGCGCCTTGATCTCCTGCATCCGGGTGTCGATCTGTTCTTCCAATCGCTGTGTAGAAGCCCTCATTTCCTCCTCGATGGCGGCCACCGAGTATGTCAAGCCGACGAAGTTTTCTTCTAGGGTTTCCAATTGAGTGATTTTTTCTTGCATGCGTGTGGTAACCATGGTGGAGAAACGAATCCTCTGATACCAAATGTTAGGAGAAAACTAGAAAAGTGGAGGCTATGAGAGAGCTAAGAGAGATTAGGGTTAGGGTGAAGGAGGGAAGAAATACCTGAAATTACTCTTGCATACTCTACACCAAGGGGCCCGGGTATATATATATACCCGGGCAAAGAAGGGTCGGTCGGCCCCTCCCAAGAGGGGCTGAACCGGGGAGGTTCATCCCCCCCCCCAACCCGCCAACTTTAGAGAGTGGGGGCTGAACCGGATGGTTCAGCCCCGTTGTCGTCTGTCTTCGTCTTCCGTTTGAGAGCGTAAGTACGCCCAAAGAATTGAGTCATGTTCGGGGGCGTAACATAAAACTATCTTCGTGAAGTCCTTATTGAATCCCTTGTAATATCCTGCTAAGCTTAGATAGTTGGAAACTTCAGTGACTGCCTTCGGCCTTGTTCAAACTTAGATTGTTTTTATTTTCTTTGGATCCACTGCTAGACCTCTCTGACTAATAATATGACCCAAGAAAGCAACCTCTGAACGCCAGAATTCACACTTTGGAAATTTAGTGTATAACTGATTCTCCCTGAGAGTGCTTAAAACTGTCATGAGGTGTTTGACATGATCTTCTTGACTCTTTAAATAAACTAGGATATCGTCAAAGAAAACGGTAACAATCGATCTAAGAATTTGTTTTTTTGAAGCACTCTGATGCCAAGTCCATAAAGGCGGACGAGGCATTAATCAGTCTGAATGGTAAGACAACAAACTCATAATGCTCGTACCTCGAGCTGAAAGTTGTCTTCTGAACATCCCATCCCAAATTTTTTAACTTTACCTGAAGCATCATTGCAAAGGCTAAACATCTCTACTTTTGAAGGCAAGTAGACTACTAGCGTTCTCTTTGCTTGAATTTATATTCCTTGAATAATATACTGCATTTACTATCCAATTGTTTTCACTTCCATGATAAAGGCACTCAAAGGTGACGTTATCCTCATGGAAAATATATTGGATCTCCCGTACCAAATGAGAGATTGTGGGCCTCCGAAATTGCCTTGGATTTCGGCAACGAGTCTCAAAATCCAATTTTTGTAAGTGGAACTTGCACTTAGGCAACTTTACATATAGAGTCAAAGATATTCTATAAGAACACTCATAACTGTCCTTCTATCTTTGAATGCACAAAGATATCCTCGAGAAAGAAAGGCATAAACCAATCTATAAATCCTTAAGACACTTTATTTAACAATTTATGGAGGGGGCACTGACAACCTGAAGGGCATACCCACTGACTCGTAGTGTCATTGTTCAACCCTCACATTGAAAGTTGGCTACTTAAATATCATCTTTACCAATTTATAGCTGCTAGAAATCTTATCTAAGATTTATGTCAATGATAGTACAAAACTCTTCAAACTTGTCATTAAAATCATAAATCCTAAAGAGTTATTACTCATTCTTACTCGTGAGCTTATACAACTTATGCTGGTTGACAGCAACTTTAAATTGTCAACACTTAAGAAAAGTCGAGTCATTCTTAAAGGCAACGTTGCTATGCCTAATTAACTCGAGCAAACTCATGTCGTTGAACTACCGACTATGTTGATACTCTGGGTGTCATGTTGTTAAAAATTTGATTGAGAAGCATCGGTAGCTCCTCGGGGCCAAGTATATGAAGGTCATCAAACTAACGACACCTCCTGAAAAGTATTTCTACTTTTACATCATCAACTAGAAATACATCACAATTGATACTAACACTCAAAATTTTTTGTAGCCAACGAGGCAACAACACTGAAAACTCATTTCATACCTCAAGACGTAAAGTGAACTGGTTGAGTCATTCCACATTTGGTTCTATAAGCAATCTGACTTTGGCCTCTGCTAATCGTGTCATATCTATATTTAGATCCAACTCTGTTATAATAGGAGTGTTTACTTCTACTATAGATTCAGACTCATCAAGCTGACAACTACCATTATAGCCTATATGCATATGAGAGTAGTTCAACACCAAAACTCCCAGTACTGACACGACTAGGAGGATTCTAATAATGGTAAGCAAAAGATTTTTTAGTGAACGAGGGGGATGAAATCATGCTAAAGAGAACAAAACATGATTCAGATCATGGAATATAATAAGATAAGGCAATAAATAATCATACTGAATTTGATTGAATATTACCCTATGACGAGTGGTTGTTTCCCTTAAAAGATTTTGATCTCTTTAAATGAATTTTTGCATAATACGATAAGCGTGGAAACTCGTCCTTACACAAGTTACTATCATGACCTCATACACTATCTTGAGTTTCTTCATCTTTAGAAGTCAATATTGGATAAAAGAACATACTGAGCTGAGAAAGTTACCACATGTGACATACTGACATGATCTATGATTTGTCATATGAAGTACGAAAAATTCAAGATTTACACTAGAAAGAATCATAGATAAGGGTGGCGAAGTTACAATTATCACAATAATCACTTTTGACTTTGAAAGATTATGCAATACCAAAAAATTAAACATCCACAAAATTTCCACGCTGAACTTAGTGATGGAAGACATCTCGCATTACTGACACAAAGACTTATGGATAATCGTTTAACAACTCTCATGTCCAAGAAATGATTTAGATGAAAACCTAAGGCTCTGTGAATTTTTTGAGTCATGAGATCTTAAACCTAACTCTAATACCAATTGTAACACCCCAACCTAGTTTAACAACAAATAAACAGTCCGACTGGGCCCTGTGATAAGAAGTAAACTAAGGAACGATACTAAAACTGGGACACAGTAGACATAAATAAAAGTATTAAAAGAAAGCTTAAAGCGAAAGTAAGAAATACAGTTAACTGTAAATAAGGGTACCTCAAAACCGATTAACAGAACCAACTAGTAATGGTAAGAGCCATAAAATCTGAATATTGAATTATTAGATATAATCTGATACAATGAAAATATTAGATAGTCCTGATACATATAAAATCTGAAGTACAGGTACAATAATTGAACCGAAGGATAATATAGTACAAGACAAACTAATATGAAGGACCGTGATGCTTATCCTAAGCGCAACTCCCACCGATGACCCTTGAAAAAGAATGTCTAAAGACGGATCAGCCCAACTGGTGAGTAATAAAGACTACTTCTCTCAGTAAACACTAAAAATACATAATTAGTTTGTATGTAAAAATATGAGCTTTTGATTATTAATGTATGCTTATATGTAATCTGTCTGAAGCCATATAAGTTGTTATTTGTGATAATGCAATATGGATTAAGTCTTATTATTCGAGTTCTTGTTTGTACTGCATTTTGATACTTTGGACTTTTTAAAATGATTGAGTAATTAGATTTCTTCTTTATGATCTATTGTACTTAATGTGATTATGAAGCCCAAATGGCGACCCAAGTACGCCCTAAACTGAAGTGCTCCCTGCATGGAACATGTGCTATTAACTGAAAATTTTCAAGTCTGGCACTATGGCTGACGACCCAACGTCTGAGGCTCAAACAAATTGCAAGATTTTACTTTTACAGTCATTGTACTTAATTTGATTATGGAGCCCAAATAGCGTCCTGAAGGTGCCCTGAACTGAAGTGCTCCCTGAGTGAAACATAAACTCATATCTAAAAAACTCCAAGTATGGAACTGTGGCTGACGACCCCATGTCTGAGGCTCAAACGGACTGCAAGATTTTACTTTTACGATTATTGTACTTAACCTGATTATGGAACCCAAATGGCGGCCCGAAGGTGCCCTGAACTGAAGTACTCCCCAAGTGAAACACAAACTCGTATCTGAAAAACTATAAGTCTAAAACTGTGGTTGAAGGCCCCATGTCTGAGGCTCATGTGGACTGTTGTACAGATGAGAATGATGTCACTGATTTGAATTTTATTAAATGATTGAAACTTTTATTCTTTGTCCGAGTTTATCCAAATATACTTGATTGTATTTGTTCTTGTCGTGGATATATGTAATATTGTTACACTATGTATATTGCATCATACTCAATTACTAACTTTATTATACATTACTAAGTTATGCGTTCATTGCTTTTTTGTATTATCTGAAATAATTAAATTAAATTGATTCTAGCACTGAAAGTTGCATAATTAAATTACGGCGTATTCTTAAATAACTTAATTAATGCAAATATATAAAAGTGTACGTCTAGCCAAGAGGAGTCAAATTTCTTACCTCGGGATTACGCTGCTCGAAAACACAGTGCAGAGGCACGTTTCCTTGCAAAAATATTCTGAAGGCACCATTTGTTCTCTAAGTGTCGACGGGGCTCCCTTCCTCAAGTCTCCTCAAGAAACCTAAAAGTATAAGTCCAACAAGCACTCATTTTTCCTAATATTGAAGGAATGCTAAATTAGTACTAGGGAGGGAGGAGGTTTACCATTCTTTATTAGTGGAGGATTTTAAATCTTGAAATGAAATTAGTGACCCTTAAATTGAACGAAGACGGACGATCTAACCCTGACTGACATACCAATTTCACGGATTACGATAGGATTTATTAGAACTTCTGAATGACAATAATATGGGGGCAAGATCTGAAATTTGGAGAAGGGATCGATGGTACTTGAGGGTTGCTGCATAAAGTGGATTTGTTCGGGAAAGGTAGGCTCCCGACTAGGGTTGTCGAAGCAAAGAGAAATCTTTGATTTCTGGCTAAAAAAGGAGAGAAAATCATCAAACCCAGTTTTTGAATTTGAGATATGAGGGAGAAGAATTCATAGAACCAATGAAACAAAAAGTCCCTGCTATTTACCAAAAGCAAACGAAGAAGGGAGGTCAGCATGAGTCGGATCTGGCATGAGAGGGGTTGGTCTGCGACTGAGAATAGCGACGAACAAAAGAACAAGAGGGATCTGTACAGATGAGACTCAAGACGTCAGAAGAAGGCTCCTGGAGGGACATCATCGCTTCCAATCGACACCAGAGAGGTCGAAAACAAATCATGGTGTTGAAGGATGGGACGTCTGGCGTTTTTGACGAGAGAGCAACCTTCGGTGACTAAGAAAGGAGGAGCACCCACAGGAACCGTCTGCGTACCAGGGAGAGCAGCCGACTACGATTACACTTGCTAGTAGGGAGAGGAAACAGGGGTTGAAGTCCTCCTTGGATCGAAATACCTAACGAGCGCTCACTCCAGACGACGGAAGGGGAAGGCGTGTGGTTACTAAAACGATCATGGCGAGGGGGGAATAGACGTGGCTCTCTGTTTATAACCTAAGTCTAGAGAAGGAAAGTCTAGTTCCCCGTAAATTACGAATCTGCTACCACCTCAAATGAAATTCATCATTTATGTGCTTTCCATTCTCGCGCACCCTAAACATTCGCAAAATTAAACCTCCTAATAAATGACATTAAAATGGCGATTTGGCAAGAAACAACATAAATACCATGATTTGTCGAAGCTGTTGATCGTTCTTATACGTGTTCGGATCCTGCGATTAACAGAACGCGATGCATAAATTTTGGGATGTTACACCTTGTGTTACATGAGAGTATGCATTCATATTTAAGAATAAGTGAAAAAAATGTACTTGAAGAGTCAAATGTTCGTGCGCCCCCACATATTAAATGAGCTATCAAACAAAAATACATGGAGAAGGAAAGATATTTTTGTTTGTATACGAATGGCTAAAAAATTATATGTCAAATAAAGAAGAGGATGTAGAAGTAAATGACATAGTTTAAAAGTGCCCAAATTTTAATATTCCATACATTATATGCATGGTCACAAATTCATCCTAATAAAGATCTTTTATTTTAATTGAATTGAATCCTACGAGAGTGGATAGATTACTAAAAGTAGAGACTATGGGTAATGACTCTAATGAATTTTAGAGGAGACACTCAAATTTTAGTAATAGGCATAATCTGATCTATTATCATATTAACTCAAAGCACATGTGACACAAGGAGGATAATGGTATTTTCTAAATGCAGACATTTTGAGACCAATTTTAACTTGCAATGATTTTTTATAAATTGGTGACATAGCAGCTGGAGTGCAGACCAGAAATCGAATCTCAAGAGAGTTGGTTCTTCAATGCTTCTTGTTTCAGCTAGAACCAAACAAGTTTGAAGAAACCAACAAATATCACCATTGGATCAGGGCAATGCAAGAAGAACTTGCACAATTTGAAAGAAACCAAGTATAGATACTTGTTCCCATACCAAAGAACCACCCAATCTTTAGAACCAAGTGGGTGTTCAAGAGTACAGACAAGAAAAAGGGATTGACCATGACCAGATCTTTGCACCTGTTGCAAGGCTTGAAGCAATAAGAATATTTATGTCATTTGCAACACACAACAAATTCAAGGTTTACCAAATAGATGTTAAAAATACATTCCTAAATGGTGTACTACAAGAAGAATTATAAGCAGAACAACATCCAGGTTTTATCAATCATAACTCTCCTTCTTAGGTTGAATAAAGTTTTATATGGTCTCAAACAAATACCTAGAGCTTGGTATGAGACTCTCTCTATCTTTCTCTTTGAAAACTTCTTTGAAAGAGGAAAAATAGTTAAAAATTTATTCACTAGAACCCAATACCCATAAGGATAAATTGTTACTAGTGCAAATATATATAAGTGACATCATCTTTGTATCTACTGATAATAAATTATATAAGAGATTTGCTAAGCTAATGCAATCAAAGCTTGAAATGAGTAGCATGAGATAGTTCTCTTACTTTCTTGGTCTTCAAGTGAAACAATCTAGTGAAGACATTTACATCTCACAATTAAAATATATCAAAGAACATATTAAAAAGTTTAATATGGAGAATGCTTACACAATGAAACTCTTATGACTACAAATGTTGTCATAGATAGGGTTGAGACAGAGAAAGTTGTGGATCAGAAATCCTACAGAGTAATAATAAGTTCCCTCCTTTATCTAACATCCAGTAGACCATATATCATGTTTGTTACATATATTTGTGCAAGATTTCAAGTTGATCTTAGGAGCTAGAGTAGCATATGACTTTAGTAAAAAAAAATTCTAAGATATTTAAAAGGATCACCTTAATTAGGTCCATGGTACCCTATAGAATCAGGATTTGAATTATCAGAATATTCAGATTCAGATTATGCAGGGTGTAGGCTGGACAAGAAAAACACTTAAGGGACATCAATTTCTTGGAGCTAGGCTTATCTCCAGCCTCTAAATTTAGCAAGAAGCAAACAACTGTCTCCATATCCACAGCAGAAGCTGAGTAAATAACTACTGGAAGTTACTGCACACAACTACTGTAGATGCAAAATTAACTCTTAGACTTTAACTTGAACATAGACAAATCAATAATTCACTATGATAACTCAAGTACAATCTCAATGGCCTCTAATCTTGTTCTTCATAGCAGGACTAAACATATTGAGATTAGACATCATTTTATTTGGGATAATGTAGAAAAATGGAAAGGTGTATTAGAATACATCCCTACAAATGAGCAAAAGACAGACATACTTAATAAGCCTCTTGATGAAATGAAGTACAAACACTTCATAAATGCTCTAGGAATGCTTGATAATTCAAGCTAAAATCTCAATGAAAATAACTCAAATTTCCAAGCTTTTGAAAATCGAACCGGTCCGGGCGGCCCAGTCAGTCCGGTCCAGGTAAGCAGCCCGCGTCTTCCGCGGACCGCCTGGGAACCGCAGAATCGGGAGGGTTGACCGCAGACTGGCGAACCAGAGCGGGTTTTGGAATCCCGCCGGGTTCAAATAGCAGTTTAATTTTTTTTAAATGTGGCTACCATGTTTCGATCCTATGACCGCAAGGATGAGAGGAAGAGCTCAACCTAAACAACTAAAGAGTCATCTATGATATAGGGTTAAATAGTTTTTATTAATATATAATAGTTGTTATGTTTTATGTATTTTTATAAAAAATTAATTATATAAATATATGTATAATATATATAACATATTGTACTATAATTATTTATTATAATATATTCATTATTGCGTATGAGTATATATTATATATATTAACATAGTGATAATCATTATATATATATCATTCATTATATATATAAGTAATATTTTCATAATTCATTATTGCAGCTTTTAAATTGAATAATTGTATATTTACTTATTCATTATAACATATGCTTATTTGGTTTTTAACTATTTTAATATTATTTATTTGTGTGTATAATTTTATATTGTACTTATATATACATTTATAATTATAATTTTAAATTTTATTATTTATCAAATCATATTTAATTCTTTTTTTTAATTATATAATTAAAAGCTATACATATAAAATTATAAATTTAAAATAAATAAATTAATATATATATAACAATAAATATAAAGTAATATATAAAAAAACTCACATATAAAAGTATATATACAACTATACAACTATAAAGATATGTATAAAATAGTATTCTTATATAGTTATAAATAATTTTTATATGTTTTTATTATTTATTTTAATATTACGGTTCAACCCAGGTCCGATCGGTCCGACCTTGAAACTTTGATCTCACTGGTTCGATCTTCGGTGAACATTGCAAATTTCTGACTCTGGACGACTATTCGGCGCTGCGTCAAAATGGTTGAAGTAGCATCGAAATGTATGAAGAAGTCGCATCGAATGCTCTCAATTTCGCATCAATTACTAAACTTAGTGTTGGGAAAATTGACCACAATATTCCTAATTTGAAGAAGTTCTCACAATGTAAAAAAACACACAATGTATTTGATGCAAGTGTTTGGTTATGTTGATTTCAGATATTAAATAGTGCAAGTTTAGCATAGGGCTAGACTTAGTGTCACCATACATAGTTTTATCAATGTAATCCCTCATTGTGCAAAACAACATGTCGACCTAAGATGTAGACTATGCTGGACTTGTCACTCACTCATAAACATCCATAAGTAAAGTCTAGAAGGTTGGTTAAAGCAAATGAATGGAATTCAGAAATATAAAAATATCTCTAAGTAAAATATTGGTTAGACATCTAGCTGATCGGCTAGATATCAAGCCGATCGGCTAGATATCAAGCCGATCGGCTAGATATCAAGCCGATCGGCTAGATATCAAGCCGATCGGCTAGATATCAAGCCGATCGGCTAGATATCAAGCCGATCGTGCATAAGTAAAAATCTAAGTAAAGAATCGCCCAGATATCTAGGTGATCGTGGAGAAGCATCAAGACGACTCAATTGGATGTTTCCTGAATATCAAGACTCTAAGCAAAGAATCGCCTAGACATCTAGCCGATCATTGAGAAGTATCATGACGATACACCTAGATATCCCTTGAAGGTTCAATTAACTAGAAGCTACGTCAAAAAAGAAAAGTTTGTTTATGTCAAGAAGTGTTGAGAACATTTAGACGAGCAGCTAAACCCGGTCTACTAGAAGAACTGCTAAAGGAGAACAAACATGAAGTTTTTATGGATAAAAATATCCCAAGTGTTTTATCGTGTAGAAAGGATTAAGAAAGGTTGATTCGTGCAGATATCAGTTATATCTTGCAGACATCAGCATTATCGTGTTAAAAAGCTCAAGAATGCTTGAATTATGCAGGCATCAGCTATATCGTGTAAATAGAAGTTGTATCGTGCAGACGACAGCTGAATCGAATAGAGAAGGCTATATCGTGCAGACCACAGTTATATCATGCATAAAACAGCTAAATCGTGCAGAGAAGAGCTATGTCGTGCAGACGTCTATGTCGTGCAAACAGCTTCCATAACGCCTAAAAACGCGGTTTTGAATTTGAATTAGCTGTTTGACGGAATCAACGACATACCTTGTGCTGACATATATAGTTTTACATGACACGTGTACGCCTCTAAGAAAAGATTACTTATGAATTATGACAGTTGAAAAGTTGTGCTTATTATAAAAAGGAAGTTGTGGTGATGGCTAACCCTAATCGATCAAATCAAGTTAAAATTATTTTTGAAAAATCTTCTCAATCAAGATCGATTCGAGGTGTTGATAGTTTCCAAGAGCTTAATCCGCAACAACAAGCCAGTTTGTCTTCTAAAGTTCAGAAAATTGCTTTTACTGAAGTCAACCTTCAAGATCTCTGTTAGAAGACCAAGAAGAAGCTAATCTTCATCAAGCTTCAAGAAGACTCTGCTCCTCAAGATTTCTCTTTCAGAGTCTAAGAAAAGTCTTGTGATAATAGTTATATTCCTTCTTCTGTAGGATCTTTCAGAGATCTAAGTGTAGGTTCCATGTGACTTGAGGTAGGATTCATGTTGTGGAATATGAGTGTAGGGTTCTTTGTGACCTAAAGTTAGGTTCTAGCTCGAACCTGAGGTAGGTTTTTTGTGACTTGAGGTAGGAGTGTTGACTCTGAATTGTAAAATCTACGGATCTGAGTTGTTTTAGTTGAAGTTTGCTGAGGCTAACACACTGCTAGATATGCGGAGGGGGAAAGTGGACATACCCAACTCGGGGAACCACTATGGTTTTTTTGTGTTTATGGTGATTGTTTTGGTTGTCTTTTATATTCTCAATATTCCGCAAATAGTTCTAAAAGATCACATCACCTATTAACTCCCCCTAGGTGAAGAGACGTCTCATAACTTGCACCTAGTCTTCGACACAAACTATAAGTAGAAGACATTCTATCACTCGTCTTCTACGCCTTCAAACTCTGTCTTCCTACAATTTCCCTTCATTTTTATTTCTTTGCTCTCATCTTTCTTTCTTGCAGTTACGAATAGACTCCCTCAAAATGAATTCAGGATTCAATATTGATCTCAGTGGATTCGAAAAGGGTGACAACAAGTTCAGGATGATATTAAACTATTTTGAAGAATAAGGGTTGACTACACTCATCTAAACTAGGGACAGATTGTTAGAGCAGCAATTCAAGTCCTTTTATGGTTGTGCTCAACATCCAGAGCATGAAGGTATTATAGGAATTATAAATGAGACTCAAGTAACAATCTCTACGATTGAAATTTGCTCAACATTCGGTCTTCCAAATGGAGAAGATGATGAAAAATTATCTGAGGGAGGGGTTAATGAAGCTCTAATCAAGAAGCAGTTTACAAAAGCAAAGCCTATAAATCTTAAGATGAAAGATTTTGGTGAAGAATATCAATTTCTAGCTGATATTATGGGGAAGGTGCTGATGTGCAAATCTTTCGCACATGTTGTATCCAAGACCCAATTAAATTTGATGGGTACCTTGTTTTGAAGAAAATGATGGATTTTGGGAGTTGTCTCCTGAGATTGATAAAGCATATGGCACAACTAGGAGAAATAGCCTATGTTAGAATGCCGAGTCAATTTGTAAAACATAATTATGCAGATGTATGCAAAAGTGTGGGGGTGCACATTCCCCCTGGAAAAAGATTGACTGGCAAGTTGTTCTCCAAATGAGCAAGGCACATCACAAAAGCCTTGGCCCCAGCAGCCAGGATTACTCCACAGGAAGAAAGCTCTCCACCTCTCTCTCTAACCATCCCATCCACCTTCATGTTTGTTACATCTGTCATTCCATCTTCTCAACCATCAACTCCACAGATTGCTACAATACCTTCCAGCATCCTAGTATCAGTTCCTCCTTCTACCTCTATTCCTATTCACATTATCTCATCATCTCCACAACGTACTCCACTTGACATTCATGTCACTTCCCCAGTCATACACCTCATCTTGATGACAACACTCCTCTCTTCACTGCTACTCTAATCCATCTTGTCATTACATCAACATATCCCATACCTACCTCTGCCATCCACAACATCAATTCTTATCCACAGAATCTTCCAAAATATTTCTACTACCATCTTTGCTCCTCCAATCAACAAACAATTCACCATTCACAATTAGATTGCATCTGCCTTTGCAGCCTCCTCATCTCAATTCTCATCTCAGTTCTCTCAATTCTTTACCACCATGTCTACCTTTTCCACCAAAATAACCAATATCCAAAATTAGCTCACTGAGCTCAATTCCTCCTCCTCTCTAAAGCAATCTCTGGGTGACCCTCATGTCACTCTTTGTCTTGACATGTCTGCTTCAAGATGTCCAGAAGGGGAAGAAACTTCATGACTGGAGTGCCTTCCCAAAAACGGCTCATCCATCTTCTCCCTCCTCACATCCTAATACTCCTGATGGAGATAAAACTAATACATATGATCCCATGGATATAGAGGCTGGGCATAATAATAATGAGATAGTTCAGGCTGAAGATCTTGTTCTAAAGAAGAGCGATCAAGAAATTGTACAGGGAGAACCTCAAAAAAGAAGATCGCTTTTGTTCCCAAAAAAATGTAGGTGGGGAGCAAGAACAATCCATTTCTATTATAACCATTAATGAAACAGAGACGAATATGGACAGTGAGGCTAATTGAAATGAACATACTAAAAATGATAAAGACTACAAAAACTTTATTAACACTGATGAATATGATAAAGAGTTAACTGAGTTTGATAAGGATAAGAAAACAGGAAATATTCTAGATCCAGAGGAGCTAGCTACTGAACATGAGGTTGTTGCTCCTTTTGCTATTGAGGAATCTCCATTGCCTCCTCCTAATACTCAAGTTGACAAGGGCAGATTATCCACATCAGCATTTGTTGAAAATATGTCTGAAGAGGTTACTGTGCAATGTGAATATAATTTCATCAGCTTATGTGAAGACTTTGTGGCCTTTGAAAAGATGACTCCTAATCTTATGGGCATTCCAATCATATGGAAAGTCCATCCAATGCAGCAATAGATATTGAGTTATCTACATCTGAAAATTCAGAATGTCTTGTCTCCACAAGAATCTAGCTCTATGCAATTTTAGGCTACTCATGTTATTCCCGAATATCAATATCTATTGAGACTTCTATGCCTAAAGGCACACCTGAGAAATTTACTGTGTTTCAATTTTCAAAAAGCAGATGTTCCTGAGACCACCCCTAAGACTGTATCTATAATTTATCCTACGGTTCCTTATGATGCTCTTCTTCCTACCCCAGCTGGTAAGAAAGGCACTCAAACTTAGTAAAGGAAGAGGCCACATGATACCAACCCAACATAGGAGAAATTTCCAAAGAAGCAAAGAAATGAGCATAAGCTTATAAAGTCATATTTAGCTCTAACTCCCAGACATGATATCTAGAGGATATTCTTATTTCTACTTCCTTACCTAGAAAGGACATTGAATGGAAGGCTAAATGTGAACAAGAAAAGATGTTGAAAAATAATGGGAAGAAAATCAACTTGTTAAAGAGAAAAGACAAAGGTTCATTGAGAATACAAAGAAAACAAACGAGAAACTAGTGCAGGAAGTCATTAAAATATCAAAGGGGATGTTTGATTTAAAGAAATATACATCACTTCCTCTCAGAGGCATCAACAAAATAGGAGAAGATTGTTGGAAAAAACCTATGATTTGATAAAAGAGATTAGGCTTAAAGTGATTTGAGGATAAGCCTAATGATGTATAGAAAATGCTATTTTAATTATGTTGGTTAGATTTCTTAGAAAGATAGGGAGTCATCGGCAAAATTGTTCTAAGTCAAAGATTTTTCAGAACCGCGTTGAATAGTATTTGATGCAACGCCAAAAGAAATTGACACAACGTCGATATATATATATATATTAAGAGAGTTACATAGGGTTCTCTCTACTTCTTGAAGCTTATATATATATATATATTAAGAGAGTTACATAGGGTTCTCTCTACTTCTTGAAGCTGCATCAACTTATGATGCCCAAGATGTGTCGACTTCTGATGTTAAAGCAGCATCGACTTCTCAAATACCATCTCTCTTGAATTAAGATAAATCTCTTCAAGATATCCTCAGCTCCATCAAGAAGGATTATTTTTTAGCCGTTAGAGCAAGTTTCAAGAAAGATATAATTCCAGCAGGAAAGATAACTTTTAGCCGATACCTATTTCAAGAAATATATAATCCTATTAGGAAAGCTATCTCCTAGCCACTACCTAATTCAAGAAACAAATAATAATTTTGGAACTTGATTTGGCAAGGTATGAAGAGATATCATATGTCAGCATTTAATACTCAAAAGAAGACAATTGGAAAGAATTTGAATCGGTTAAAATGAGTATTTACCAAAGAATATAAAGAAATAAAAAGGGGATAAGGCATATACAAAATAAGATAGAAGAAGAAGAACGACTGATTGTTTTTTTAAGAGACTCTTCCTCCTTCCTCTTTTCTTAGTGAAAATTCTTGAACTCTAAAGAACAACTGCAGCAAGCAAGGAAGCAAATAGAAATCTTCTATTCTCAGAAGATCACAAAAACAATTCTCTCTTCTCTTGAGAATCAACTCTTTTTTCCTTCATTAAAGGAGTTGAAGTTGATCCTACATGAATCCACAATGTGCTATCAAAACTACATCTCCAGAATTCTCTTGAAAGGAAATATTTTTGTGGAAACTTCACTTCAATCCAACTAGTGTAGGAATCTTGAGAATCCTTCCTCAAAGGATTCAGTGGTTCTAAGAGCCTCCTTATCAAAAGACTCAGTAGTTACTGGACATCTTATTTAAAGTTCTGATTTTAAGAGTCTCTTTATCAAAACACTAACGTGGTTTTTGGACACCTTATCAAAAGTTCTAGTTCTAAGAGTCTCCTTATCAAAAGACTCGATACTAGTAATAGGCAGAAGAGTGGATATACCCGATATTTGGGGAACCGCTATAAAATTTAGTGTCGTCTGTGTTGTGCATTTTCTCAGTGCTTTTTCTTTTCCTTGTGTTGTTTATTACTTGATTACTGTGATTAGATAGCGAGTGCGATAGAAATTTAACGTCTTTGTGGATCTGTAAAACAGTGGAACTGAGTCGTTTAAAAATTAAATACTTTATTCACCCCCACACCTCTATAGTACTTCTCAAGAGATTTCTCTCTTTTATCCTCCCAATCGTAGAACTTCAAATTCATCCTCATGGTTATTACTTACTCACATCTCTTCCTTCTCCACGACATTCCAAAGATCGCAGGACAATAACTACTTAGACTCTTCAACCATCTCACAGAGTATTTTAACTTGCATTTTTTTAATTACGTTTAAAACAAACTTGAGATTCAAATAAATAATCTGAACACCCGAGCATTTCAATTGATTTGTACCATTTTACATTACGAACCCTTTTGATTGCGAATCCAAGTTTTAACTTGCACCTTTTCTAATTAAATATTTGCACTTCTTTGATCTATTTTTTGAATTATATGTTTGCTAGTGATTTGGTATTAAGTTCTCATTTGATCTGACATTTAAGATCTATATTGCTTACATTTTCTAAACTTTTAGAATTGCTAAATTATTTCAACTGCGACAATTTTTGTTTGTTACAATGTTGTGATCTTTGTTAAACATATTTCTTTTGTATTTCAGTTTTTATTTTAAATTTATGTTGAACTTGATGGATAGTATTAATTTTACTCAATCTCCTCAAACAATTTCCAAAAGTTCTAAGAAAGAAATCATAGATCTAGAACAAAAAATTCTAGTAAAGATTTGGTAAGTGTTAGACAGACTGTTTTAACTGTCATTAGAAATAGGATCTGACTCGAAAAATACATTGAACTGAACCAGAACCGCAAAGAACCAATCCAGACCATTAGTGAATAATTTAGTTAAGAGGCCTCGGTCGCAATCCCCGCCAGGTACGCGAACTGCCTCTCATGTACATTGCATGTGTGACTTCTTGGCCTATTCGCAGGGTGTCTGCCCCCAGCGAGGCCACCTCGCCCCACATAGTATTCATCGCCGCCAGTGACGTCGCCTTGTGATCATCAATGTAGGTTGAGCTAGAGGAGGGGACATCGATGGCAAGAGGAGACTCCATTGATGCCTTCAACTAAGCGATGTTTGCAAGGGAAACTTTCAAGGATGGATCCCCCATAGTGGTCCTTGTAGCAGTCCTCTTCCAGCTTGCCTCGCGCTCCGCAAGATCTTTGGCGAAAAGGTAGAGGGTGTCATCCTACTAAGCAACTTAGCTTTTTTTTCACTGCTTTTGCAAGATATTCCTTTTTTGCAATCTCCAGCGACTCCCGAAACTCCCAAACCTTTTCAATTGATACGATAAAAACCTGCTCATAATCATTTATGTTGCGCATGGTAAATTCTGGCACACCTTTCATGAACGCAAGTTGCATCTCCATAGAGGGAAGAGAACCCTTGGGAAATATTTGAACTGGAGGAGTACGTGAGAGGAATCACATCACGGCCATTCTAGTCAAATTCTAGTCGATAATACGAAACACGAACCTTTCTTGAGTCTTGAAGACTGAGAACCCCCTGCAGCCCAAATTTCGGACACAAGGGTTTTCTTAGTAGTTATCACCATCATAGGGGAAGCGATCATCACCATGGATGAGGAAACTGCTGCCACTACCAATTATGTAGTCAAAGTTGTCTTGTCTCCCTGGGTTGTCGCATGAGTGTTAACCACTTTTGCTAGAAGAGTACCCAGACTCTCTAAGTCACCCCCTGGCCGCACATAGGCCAGCAACTCCATCCTAGCCATCGGGCCAGTGGAAGATGATAATAGCAACATCGCCAGGAGAGAAGAAATAAAAGATTTAGTGATGCTTTTTGATTCAGATGCTAGGTTCATGTTCCTTCTTCCATTACACATGCACGAGAGAATTCTAAAGAGATTATAGAGACAAGAAGCAAAGAGAGGGAAAGACTCTTCGCGACAGAACACAAGGAATCAACCAAGATCGATAGCCTGTGATGATCCAGCATTACCTCCTGTTTTTTCTCCACAAAACATTAAAAGTTTATTTAAAACATTCTTACATCTACATGATAGTTTAGTTGGATATGCTGTTGATTCAGAATGTCTACAATGCATATTATTGTATAAATGTCTTGTTTGCTAATGATTTCTGGATTTTCTATTGTTCTTGTCAGGCAGAATCGATTCTGTCAGCAGTAACTTTTGCAAGCAATGCTGCACTTGCCAATAAGATTTCAGCAGATTAGCTAGTAAATCAAGGAGCAAGCTGGTAAAACCAGAAAATACACGGGAATCTTACTATCATAGATATATTCAGTAGCTCTTTGCTTGTTCAGTCATGTTTAAGGACGGAAATATGAAATCAAATTATCTTCACTGTGATAAGTGCAATGAGTCAAATTTCAAGTGTAGCAGGGCCTCTTCCTATCCAACATTACAATATTATAAGAAATCCTTTGCATTAATTTGGCATAATTTTGGAAATTGGAAATGGTTTTTAATGGGTTATGCGCAGGCCAGTACTTTAAAGTTTTAACAGCTGTAGGGTTCCGTCTCTAAACAACATAAACAAGGAAAGCCCTTAAATCACTGGGTACTATCTGAGCAGAAGCAAAGCCAACTTCTAATGAAACTAACTATAATTTTTTACCTGAAGGAGATGCCGGATTTCCTCCATAGTTCTGGCATCGCAACGGAATATGTGGTCTCTTTGATCGTCGGCCCAGCCGGAGAAGGAACAGAGGTGACTGAAGCCGAGCGCCAGTAGCTTCAGAGTGGCATCGGTTAGTTGCTCGACAGCAAGGAAAGGGAGAGCTTGAAATCCCTATCACCATTCTACAGAAATCTCCGGAACCCAAAAGGCCAACACTGTACCGTACATGATAGCATGAAACAGGTCTATTTTTTATGCGAAAATTTTCGGTCCGGAGCCTGGAATATGTCAGTGTCCGGGTTTAAATTGGGTTTTATTTTAGGGCCTATGTTTCTTCTCTCCCAGAAGGCCGATCCACCATCTTCTCTCCCAAAAAACTTCCTTCCGTCCTTTTTCTCTGTCGACCTCCTACCAGCATCCTCCCGGAAAGGAATAAAAGTGCTACCTGCATCCTCCAGGAAAGGATTTCATAAGCAAGCTCATATTATTTTGATTCTACAACTAACTGTAAGACAAGGTCAATGAAATATGACTGTAAAATAAGAAAACATTACGACTGTAACAGATCCCACAAAAACAACTGTAACAAAAGATTGTAAAACCCGCAAACACCAGCGAAAATCAGCATAAATCAACCAAAAACCAGCAAAACCACACAGACTCGAAACTGGAAATGCATTTATACCTGTGGATCTGTGGTTGCAGTTGAGGAGAGGACAGTCGGACGCAGTGCTCCTTGCTTTCTACCTCGACACAGCCTAAACGTGAAGCGCAGAACTCCTTCTAATGCATCTCGCCGGTTGAGAAGCCATATAAGAAGAGGCCGGCAGTTGTCGACGGGAGCCGGAGTGGACGGGAAGAAGACGAGAAGGTAGGGTTTCGTCCCTTCGAAATTGGAGATTTATGGTGGGCCCCTGAAATTTGAAAACTTATTTAAAGTCCGACGATATGCATCGTCCGTTGCCCGGACCGAAAATTCTTCCATTTTTATGGATTAATATTAGGACACCTCTAATAGGTATAGGCAGTCCTTAGGAATAGGCAGCCCTTCGCTTAAACTCGTACTCCAGTCTGATAAGCGTAGCCCGTAACAAATTATGCATTCAGATCCCCCCCCCCAAAGATTATGGAGTAAAACCGGCAGTAATCTGACCAAAATACACAAGTAATGTGACCCGATCGAGCGAGTCGCGCACGTTTGAGAGGACCAAAAATCACCCCAAAAGATGGGGCGGAACCAAGCATGGCACCCAAGCATAGCGCACCCGTGTGTCACACACGCACGCTCGTGCAACGTGCGAGAGCGCGCGCCCCTGTGCACATGCGCTCCCTGCGCACACGCGCTCCCTGTGCACATGCGCTCCCTTCGCGCGCGCGCAACGGCGAACGTGCGCACTTCCTGCACGCGCGAGCACGCGCGCTCCCTGCATGCCCCAACACGCCGGTCGTCGCCACCCCTACGGCCGTTGCCGACCTCCGCGACGGATTGACGTCATTCGCTAGCACTCGTATGCGTGATCCAGGTGACCGGAACGACTTGACGTCATTCGCTAGCACAAATTCCGCCTCAGCGCAATTACCAGTATATCTCTCCAAAAAATTGAGAAATGACACACATACCTTCATTTGAGGATAAGCAACTCTAGAGGCTATAAAGAACTTTGAGGTGTTCCGGAGAGAATGTGAGACTTAGATTATTCCTTCACTCGGAACTCTCTCCGCTCCCTCTCTAGCACGAAGACTTCTCAAGGCTTCAAGAACGCGGGTTTTCCTTCTCCAAGGGAACACTCTCATCAAGGCTCCGGCTTAATAGGAGTGTTTCCACCGAGGCTCCGAGGACTTGGAGATTTTCACCACCGGAGTGCATCCACCCAGGCTCCGAGGACTTAGTTTCTTTTTTGTTGTTTTCATACATTGTACTTGTAATGGAGAGGTGGCATGTTACCCTCCGAGAAATTATTTTAACTATTATAAAACTCAGAGGAAATAATGGATTTTGGCCCGACACATATCCGGCCACGTGGTTTTTCACCCTTTCCAGGTTTTTCATGTCAAAAAAAGTCTTTTGACATTTGATGTTATTTTTCTTTGACTGTTTGTGCGCCTGGTCTAATTTCGAGCCAAGGCATTTCGATTCTCCGGACCGGGGAAAAATCGGGTGACCCACTATAGTTTGGCTTCATCTATAGGAAAGTGTTTCAAAACTCTGCAACTTCCTGAAAGAAGCAATCGCTCCCCAACTAACAACAATGGTAAGGAAGAGTGCACGCACCGCCAACGGCACAACCCCAGAAGAACGCGCCGCATTAGACCTCACCAGTTCACATGCAAGCAATGTTACGCTATTGAATGGAGTCACTAATGTCGCACCTACGGACTCAATAGAGCAACTTATCCGAGCAATGAAGGAGCATCAGGTAAAAGTACTCACCCTCCTATGGGAGTTGGGAGTGTCCAATCCTCACAACGTACCTAACGCACGCGGAGCACGGTCGACAATCGTGTAGAAGCGTGTACCACCTCGAGGCGCAACTCGCCTCGAGGATCCCCCCCCCCCCCCCCCCGCCGAAGAACTCTCCAATGAAACAAGATCCATGCAAACCACTTCGAGACAATCATACGTATCTTCAATGCGCCAGATCAATTGTTGTGTCAAGTGTTCCCTATAACTCTGAAGGGGCAAGTGCATATATGGTTCCACTCCCTTCGGGAGGGGTATATCAACGACTTTGCGGAGCTCACCCATCTCTTCATCGACAATTCAAAGCCAACCGACGGATTTCCAGAGACCCCTCCCACCTCTCTGGCATTCGCCAAAATGAGGGAGAATCACTCAAAGAGTTCTTTCTCTGCTTCACCTCTGAGGCGCGACAAATCTCGGGAGTCGATCTAAAGTTCCTTCGCGTCGTCTTTCTTGGAGGGCTCCGCCCAGGTGGATTATACTCTACTCTAATGCGAGAAATAGTATCAAGCTACGCAGACCATTTTCATCAAGTCGAGGTGTAGATCGCAACAGATGAGGCCATCGAGGCCTTTTACCAACAATTCGAAGGAACCTCCAAGCGAAAGAGGGAGTCGGAGCCTGAACCCTCGCCAGGATCAAGGCTCCCGCCGGCATCGACAATTCACCCCCCTGAATACCACCCGAACACAGGTGTTCATGGCCATTTACTACTCCTACATGCTCTAGTGACCTAAGTCGTTGCCCCAAAACTGAGGAGACTAGACGCAGTACTGCGAGTTCCATTGCGGGAACATGCACATTACGCAGGACTGCACCAGCCTAAAGGAGGAGATAGAACGCCTCATCTAACAGTGGCATCTGGGGATTTACTTGTAGAATCAAGTGACACCCTGACCCCCACCGCACCAACCTGGGCGGGATTAGTCCCCTTACATGCCGAGATATGCAAGGGGAGGGTAAATGGTTAGGGAGGTCGAGACCATCGCTTACTTACCCTCCCCTGTCACCCAAGTCCTCTCCATCGCACAGTATGAAAAGGATCCAGAAGACCTGAAGCCACTATCGGATACTGATATCAACATCGAGGACAAGACTTAAAGGGAGTGCGCAAACCACACCAAGATCCCCTCATCATTATCGTTGGAATTGGTAATCCCTACTTTAGGTTTAGGCGGATATTGATTGAAAGATAAATCCATGGATTGTTAATCACCTAGAGGGGGGTGAATAGGTGTCTTTTAAGTTTCTTTATCACTTATATTAAATGTTTACCATATACTTGAAAAATAAACATCCACAATAACACATCACAAACAATCCATAAAACACAAAGAATTTATAGTGGTTCCTCTATCTAGGGTACATCCACATTCCCCCTTCTTCCTCACTATCAATGTGCTAGATAAAGTAATATCTCCTCTTCTTCAACTCAGATCAACAGATCTTACTGGCTCAATTTCTATTAAGAAACTTACAACTCAGACTCACTGGTCCCACCTCAGAGATCCACCCAATCTCCTACCTCAGGTCCCTCAAAAACCCTACCTCAGACTATACAAGTCTTACAACTCAATGATCCCACACAAATCACATACCTCAGGTCCCTCAAGAACTCTACCATAGTATTTATAACACAGGATTACAACTCATAGAATTTATCTCCGACCCACTCAGATCTCAAAGAGATCTTACAAAATTAAGAGGTAAATAAGAATGAAAGTAATCTTAGAAAACAATAATTTTGTAATCCGACTTATCTGAGAATTCAGATTCTTCAATTCAACAGCAAAGGATTGATTCTTAATGAGCAAGCTGGCTGAAATGATTCTTCACTGGATCTGTAAAGTTCTTGATGATGATCAGCTTGATTTCCTTGAAGAACTTGTAGAACAGATCCGCCTTAATCCTATGATCAACTTGTTGAAAGGATCAGAAGACTTTCTTGAAAACCTGCGTCTTCCTTCTTCTTCTTGGAGTTGTCGCCCTCCTCTGACTTAGAAGAAATTAGAATGAGAGAAATGATTGATCGATTGATTCCTTGAATTCTGTGTAGACGACCCCTCTATATATAGCCTTCACGGGTTGTTGGCTTCTGATTGATGACATCATCATATGACATCATACTTCATTTTTTTCTTCAAAAGGATTCTAATGAGATGCCAAGTCACTGTAGCTGACATGACACTTCTGACTTGACTTGACACTCAGCTGTGTTGACTCTGTTCAAATTCAGGATCAATCAAGAGGTCTAAAGTGTCTCTACACAATATTACTTACTGTTCTTAGAAGGTGTCGAGACATCTTAGCAGTCTCGACACAATATTACTTGATAGAATTTACAGTCTGAACTTGAAGGTGTCGAAATAGTTGACTTGTCTCGACACAACTGTCGACTGGGTGTCAACATATTTAAATCTACACTGTGTCGAGACATTTGAATTGTCTCGACACTTCAGTCTGCTTGGTGTCGACATATGCTTTTAAATCTTCACTGTGTCGAGACAGTCGAATTGTCTCGACACTTCTCCTTCATTGTGTCGAGACATTTGTATTTTCTCGACATTACTGTCCTGAGCTTTAAGGTGTCGAGATATCTGACTTGTCTCGACACTGCTGACTTGATCTTCAAGGTATCGAGATAACTGAAATGTCTCGACACAGCTGTCTTAATCTTGAAGGTGTCGAGACAACTGACTTGTCTCGACACTGCTCCTACAAAGGTGTCAGCATAGTTGCGAAGTGTGTCGATACTTTTGTACTTAGTCATTTCTTCTGCGCTGCAACTTGACATTTGGCTTTGACTGTCCTGACTTCACTCAGCACTTTTAGTTATATGCCGTTGAGTGAACTGGCTTCACTCAACACTTGTGAACTTAGTCAATTTTTCTTCAGCAACTGTCTTAATATTTTGAATTGAGTGAGCTTGCTTCACTCAATGCCTGTGGACTTAGGCAATTTTCTGTCTTTCCAGTCAGCTTCTTTGGGTCCATCCGTCAATGTCACTTGGACCACATGTCCAATCAATTTGACATAGACTAACCTGCATGTATGAATTGAAACATACATCAAATATAAACTTGTGTATATCATTGAGTTGAAAGAGCTTCTTCAAATCAAGTACATTGTTTTCAATGTACCTAACAATCTCCCGTTATTTGGAGAAGTCATAACCCCAATTCAATGATATACACCACAATACTAAAATATGATAATTATGATGACATGAAAAGTGCTGAACAAAATTATAAAGAGAAGAGCAATGATAACACAGATATAACAAAGTGCAACCAAACTTTTCATTTCAATTTATTAAAAGATTACACTTTTTCATTTTTTACAATGTTCTTAAAACAAAATTACATAGTTTCTAGAAAAAGAAATAATCTAAGATTATTCTGGCTCTTTGATGACAATGTCTTTTCCGGATTGTATTTTAGTTTTGACTTCAGGCACCTCGTCATCAACCACTTTCTTGCTCTTGACATCCTTAGCCTTCAAGATCTCTTCTTCCTTGAGTCTTTGCCTTTTAGCATAATGATATGGCTTGGGGAAGTATTTGTCGGGCTCTATAGAATCAGTAGGGATCTTCCCTGCCTTCAGATCTTTTCTGAATTTAAAGATGATCTCCTGCTACTTTATATGTTTGACCCATTCTTGTTCTTAGTACCATTTTCTCCTGTCAACTGTATTGTTATTGACTGTTTTTCATGTAGTGAGTATAATAGATCTAGAAATTGGACTCCATTGCTCAAAATCTGACTTTGTTTCAGTCTGCTCCCTGAATCTTTTCTTAGATAATTGAGCTTCTTTTTCTTTGATCAATGCCGAAGTAATCATCTTCACCTCCTCACATACTATATTCTGAATCTGTGGTGGAGGACTGTACTTGGACTGTACTGCAGTTTGAATAGCCTCAAACTGAGTTGGTTGGCAGCCAGACTCAGCAGTTTGATCTTTATCATACCTTAAGGGAGGATATCCTAGAGTTTCTCTGATGCTATTGGAGGTCCAAATAGCATGCTCAGAGATGGACTTTATCATTACTCTCTCCCCCTTTATAACTTCTCTCTCCATGTGGTCCCATAAGTCATTCTTATGAAATCTGACTTGACTCTCTAGATGATTAATCCCTAAGGACAAATGATTTTTTTCTTTGAGCAAGTGGTCATCTAGTTCTTTACAAGAAGCCTTTACTTCCTGAACCACTGAGGCTGAGTGAGTAGATATCCAAGATTCAATATCTTTGGAGGTAGAGGCTATCTTTGTTTCCAGAGCTGTAGTTTGCTCAGCTATCTTTACCATTGTAGTATCATGCATTACTATCATGTTCTCATTCATTCCAGTCTGATTTTCAAGGACATATCCTTGTTTAACAGCTATTTCATCTTGAGTTTTCTTTGAATCCTGTTGCTGTTGAGAAAGGTAGACTACTGTATTAGCTCCTCTTTGGAAGAAATCAATCATATCCTTCTTTAATAGACTCACTTCAAATCTAATAGATTTGATGTCTTGTGCTAACTGGAACTGCAACTCCTTATTGCTTTCATCTACATATTTTTCCAATTGATTTCTTTGTTGATCTAACATTATTTGCATTTGAACTAATAAGGAGCTGAAATCCATAGGAGGGTCAGGTGCTGTTCCAAATTGAACTATTTTCTTATAGCTCCTACTCCTCTTCTTGAGTTCAGCTAGTTTCCTTTTCTTAACCTGAGAGACTTCCTCCTCCTTAAAATCAGAAGAACTGACTACTTCAAATGATGCAGGCTCTTTAACTCCTTCAATATTTGGGGCCAGATCTACTATCTCCCCCTCAACTCTTGCACCTTCTTCACCAAGATCTTTGGTATCAGGAACTGGATCCTCTAGAAGAGCTATCAACTCCTCCTAGATATCAGTATATTTATTCAGAAAGACTTCTTCCTCAGTCTCCTTAGAGACTACATCCTCATTCTCTTTATCATACATTTCTTATTCAGGAACCTCTACTTGTTCCAGGACAGTGTCTAGTTCTTGTACCACTTCCATTACTATTGTGTTAACAGTATCTAAATCTATATCTGGCAGAATATTAAGGTTCTCCCCCTCACTAGGATCCCTAGCTGGGATTGTCTCCCCCTGCATCTGATTACCAGTACCAAGAGAGGTCCTTGGAGATTTTTTAGGTGCTGCATTATCTTGGTTTTCTGAGCTGGAACTTCCCTGAACTTCAGATTCATTAGAAGATTCTTCTTTCACAACCACTACTTTCTTCTTTTTCTCCTTCTCCTTCTCTACTATAGGTGTATCCTTGGATAATACTCTATCCCACCTTGTTAGGATTCTCATGTCCATTGTCACAACCCGCATTTTTCCCAACAATTTAATTATATCAGAGCAAGGGGAAAATACGCGTCGTGATGCCACGCCGTACAGGGGATAACTGCAGACGTTCAGGCAAAACTCCAAACTCTACAATTCTAATAGAAAACATAGATGTTTATGAATAAAATCCAGTTTAAGTTATGATGGTAGCCGTATCCCTCGGCTTAGTGAATCATCTAGTTCACGATTTAAAAATATAAATTCTACGCTTGCGGAAAATACTTATTTAAATTGACTCTCATATCCTACATAAGTATAAATGTCCCCGAGGAACAACTCTGAAAGTGAGGGGATAAGTTGTAAACTACTCTAGAGGGGGGGGGTGAATAGAGTATTCAAAATTTTATGAACACTTAGTCAGCTCCCTTGGAGTTTATTTGCGGAATAAAAAATCTGATACTTGAACCCTAAGAGCCTAACACAGTGAAGTGCACAAGTGAAGAAGTTGACTGAAATTTCAGTTAACTACAAGCCTATCACAGCAACTAGCAATCCTAGGTAGTTCTATCACAGCCACAGAATAAAATGAATAAACAAGATAACCAGATGGACACAGGATATATAGTGGTTCCCTTTAAATAGGTACATCCACTCTTCTACCACCCTGGTAGGAATCCACTACAGGTTTTTGCTAAGGTGCCCTGCCACCAATGATCTGATTCAGGTAGATCAAACAGACCCTTTGAGCTTTTGATAAGGATGCTCAACCACAGGTTGTTGATAAGGTGCCCTGTCACCAACGTTCACTTTTGAAGAGGTGTGAACAAACTCTTTTTACAAAGGGGTTGAGAGGGTTAGATTATCTTCTCTATTTTAAATACAGATTAGAGAAGATTTGTGGATTCTCTAAAGAATCAAAGTCTCCCCCTGGCTCAGTGGAAGTCCAGGGAAAGCCTTTGCTTCAGGATGAAGGAGTTTCAGATAAACTGAAACTAAATCCTCAGAGATCTGAAGACTGATTTTTATCAGGTCTTAAGATTCTGGAGCACTTGAAGCAGATCTTGAGCTTTTTCTGAAGTCTTTGAAAAACTCTAAGCAATTTGCTCAGGAGACTTGAGAATGAAAGATGATTGCTCGGGGCTTTTGCTTCAGGAAAACTTTTCTTCTTCTTGTTGTGAGATTGTGAAGAGCTGCTCTGATGATGCTTGAGCGAATGGATAATATTTCTCTGTGTCTGTAACTCTTCTTTTTTGAGAGAAGAATCTCTTTTAAATATGTCTTCACGTTTTTCTTTTGGAACGGCTCTATTGATTTGAATTCTCGAGCCCTGCAACAGATTATCTCAAAATAGAATATAGCAATAGGAATAGAATGGCCTATTAACTTTCTGTCAGTCCCAATAAGGAATAAAATAAGCGGGAAAAAATATCTCAGCATAAAGACGTACCATTCTTGGAAATAGTACATAATACCAACGGCTAGAAAACAGGCTGGAAAGATAAAGTCAACGCAATTTGTATAATAGGACAAAATGCTTTATCAAGAATACTGAATCCCGTGATTTATGCTTGACAGAATTTGTAATCAATTTATTTGAATTTAAACCATAAATTTAGCAACAATAATATCAGAGAATCAATCTAACCACCAACTAAAACACTTGGAAATAAACCAAGGAATAGAATAAATACAAACAGATAAAGGCAGACAGAAATCGTCGAACAGGGGTTCGAAGATCGTCGACCTACTGACAGATCGTCGACTAAAAACAGAAGTCTGTCAAAACAGAAATCGTCGAACGGAAATCGTCAACCAGCTCAAACTATCGTCGACCAAAGCAAAAGATCTGTCGAGACAGATATCGTCGACCAGAAATCGTCGACCAGGTCTAGATATCGTCGACTGAAGCAGAAAGCTGTCGAGACAGAAAACGTCGACCAGAAATCGTCGACAACTAAGGCAACAATCTGTCGACACAGAAATCGTGAAGCAAGAACACGATCGTCGATCTGTTGATGACAGATCGTCGACCAACCTTCAGAGCGTAATAAGCTTGCTCTGAGATCGTCGACCATCGGTCGACGATAATTGTCTTGACTCAACGATTCGATAGCCCTGCTATCGTCGATCAATGATCGACGATCGCGAGGCCTCGTTCGACGATAGTCGAACGGAAAAAGCCTTGACCAAAACACATCTAGAACTTCTAACCTAAGCTCTAGGTCAGTTATATACTGCCCTAGGGAGACTAAGCAAAGTCTAAACATGATCATATATCTTTATATGGATCAAGAGGGGCTGGAAAGGGATTACATAAGCCAAATCACATCTAGGGTACCAACAATCTCCCCCTATTTGGGTTATGTCATCCAATCCAATTTAAAAGCTAAAGCAGACAACACCAAATCTAAAGATTAACCAGAATGATAAAACACAGGCAATACACAGAAAATATAACAAGCATAAATCAGCAGAAATGGAATGTATCAAGCAGATTTATCAGCATGTTTAGCATCAGATGAGTTTTTGGGTATTGCAGCTGGTTTGAAAATAATTTCTCTGTTAGGGTTTGCTGCTTGTCTCTTGGATAGCATTAGATCATGTTCACCTATGATTTTCTTTTCAGCATAACTTGGTAGAACTGCAGCAGGATGTAGTCTCATGTACTCTTCAGTGTCAAAGGCTTCTGGATTGACTTGAATTCTGCTGAGTTCCTTTTCTCTGAATTCTGACATTGTTGAGTAGGCTGTAGGATCTAGTCCTTGAGATTTGGCTCTCTCCATCAAGCTTAGTGCAATAGACTCTTTGAATCTTGCCATAGAGGCAATCCTTTCAGCTTCAGTTTTATCTGATGGAGAGGGAGGTCTATCAGTATCTGTATGAGCTGCAATCTCTATGTTTCTTTGAAGAGCTGTAGCAAGTTTGCTTGAATCAAGAGGAATCTGCACAGCCTTCTTAGGATCAGTTTGAGCATATAGAGATCTTGGAGGTGCAAGCTCAATGAACTTTTTGTGGGATTTTTCTGAAAAGACCACTCTTTTTCCTTTTGATTCAGTTGTCTCAGCAGCAGCAGGTTTTCTTGAAGAAGAGGATGAACCTTTCCTGGGAGGAGGAGGAGGAGAGAATGAAGGTTGCTGAAAGGTCATCTCCTTTATTTGTTCCACGAGAGCATTGTCATTTCTTTTCTTCCCTGTCCTGAAACATCTTGGCCTCCCTGGCTTTGATTAATTCTTCTTTGGTAGGTCTGAGAAGTGTTAGAACTGGCTGACCTTGCAGAGGGGGCAGAAGATAGACTTCCAGAGGCTCCAGCACCAGGAGGTGGAGGAGGACCTCTGGGGGGAATTTCTGAACAGGAGTGTCATATCTCTTTGTCCTCTTCTTCTCTTTAGTCTGATTCTTTGACAGTCTCATCCATGGCTGAAATTTCTTGCTCTTAGGATCTATTCCCTTCAGAATGTAATAGGGAACATCCTTGTTAGGATTGGCAGTAAGAGGAGCAGGAGCTTTTCTTTTCTTGGAAGTAACTCTTTTCCTTTTCTTGGTGGAGTCAGAATCATCAGAATCATCATCATCATCATCAGAATGAGATGAGTCTTTCCCAGCATAATCATCAAAATCAAGTTCAGAAGGATCCTTGACAGCAGGTTCAGCTTTGTCTTTCTTTTCTCTTTCTTCTTTCTCTTTAGCTTCCTCAATGGCATCTTGCCTAAGAAGGGCATCAAGATCCACATTTGGAGACCTCTTCCAGAGTTCTGATTCTGGATACAACTCAGGAACTGTCTTGGGGACCAGTTCTGCAATAGAAGGAATGGATAGAGGATAGGTAAGGATAGGTGGAGAAAAGATGACGATATCTGCAGGGGCAGATGCTTTCTCTAGAGAGATGGCTAGGGAATCCAGATGATAATTAGCCATCCCTTCAATGTACTCAGAGGCAATGTTCTCAGCCACAAAGGCTATAAATTGTTCTAGGTTTAGAGTACCTGAGCTTGAGTCCATTTCAGTCATCTTGGGAGCATTGTCTGCCCTATCTTGCACATCTTCAATTTCTTCAGCAGCAGCATCAGCAGAGATGTTGATGTTTTCAGCAGCAGCAGCATTTATGGTTGTGCCTGCATGCAAAGAGAGATAGGTTAACAACCAAGTGGGAATAAAATATTCCCCCCAAGGTGAACAAACAACAGGTAATAGATAGGATTACCTGAAGATCTACACAGGATACCACTTTGCATCTAGGAAGGAGGTTATAATTCCTTCTAGATGTTCAGTGACATCAGGGATAGACACCTCTGCAAGGCACAAGAGGAGTGCCATACAGGAAAAGAAAAGAGTATCCTTGACCAAGGGGTCATCAAGGTACTCAGGTCTATAAGGGACCATTTTCTCTTGAAAAGAGGGAACAGGAGGAGTAGATGTGAGTGAGGACTCACAGTCTAGATTAAGATAGGATTCTAAATCTTTATCAGAATCAAGGGACTTAGCAGCATCAACTTGCAATACTGATGTGAGATCATCAGCAGCTGTGATGGAAAGAAGAGAAAGGGATAAGAAATTAACTCTAATTTGGAGTTAGAATTAATTAGACTCTTAAATAAAGCTATACCATCAGGTTGAGCAGCATCATTCTCACAAACGTCCATGGGGACTTCCTCATTTTCTTTTTCAGGAACTTCTTCCCCAGAAGCTAGATTCACTAGGGAGTGAATGTCTTTGTTAGATACAAATATCAAATTGAAGTCCTGATTATATCCTTTGGAGGAAGAGTTTTAAGGTTTACCTTCTGGTTCTTTCTCTGGACTCTCTTGAGGTTCTTCTACAGCTTCTTGAAGGGGAAGAGAGGAATTGTCCTGAAGGGTCAGGGCATCACCTGAGACCACTTCAACAGACATCTCCCCCTGCATGACTTCAGTGGGGACTGGAGTCATGCATCTCACAGAAGGGGGCTCAGCAGAAGATGAGATGGATTTGATGGCATCAGTGAGAGAATTGATGGATGCAATGAGAGGGGCATTTGCAGCCTCAATCATTTTTTGGATGGAGGGAGTAATGAGCTCAACAAGGTGTGCAAGCATTTCAGGGGATATCTGAAATGCTGATGATGTAGAGGTGGATGGAATGGAAGCAGGATGTTCTGCCACATGATCAAAGGAATCATGTGGAGATGGGTGAACATCAACATGAGTGTGGGATTCATGTTGAGAAAGATTTGTGAGAATGGTAGCAGTCACCATGTCAACACTGGCTGAAGCTGCCAGATGTTGTGGTGTTGGTGACTGGTGTGGAGATGCAGGTGGAATGAAGGATGCATGTTGAGGTGGCACTGCAGGTGTTGTAGAAAGTAATGCATGAGATGAGGATGCAGGGGTTGCTGAGCCTTCCCCAGTAAGCGGGAGAGCGGCCGAATCAGCCCTTGTGTCTGAAGGAGGGTTAGGATCAACCCTGGCTGACTTCTTGATAATCCTCTGGGATTTCTTGAATAGAGAAGGGTCCAACCTTTTGCTAGCGTTGACGGCGGACGGTGCAGAAACAAGCAGCAGGGGTGCTTTTACATACAGAAATACACCCAGTACCCTGGCAAGATTTACCTCTTTCTGATTGTTCTTTCTCCTTATTAGTTCAAACAAAACTTTTCCCCAAGCAATCTGTGCCTTATTCACCAAAGCTGACATCAGGGCAAACTGTTGCCTGTTGATATTGTCATGAGCAGAATGTTTTCCCAAAACGACCTTGCCCACCAGGTCGGCCAGAAACTTGTATTCTGGAGACAAGTTTATCTTCAGCAGCTTAGCCGGAATCCCTTCGGCATGGCCCATCATAGTGAGCATGCGGCCATATTCCTCTGTGCTTTGCTCATATTCCTCAGTTCCTGTTGGCAGTCCAAACAACTCAGTCAATACTTCAGGAGTCAGGGTGACCTCCTCGCCATTTATCTTTCCTGTCATGGCGTCGTCGCTGGAGGACGAAGTGTATACCCATTCTCGTATCTCCGGTATGTTAATCTTAGGTACAAATGACATGAATCTCTTGAGGCCTTGCTCTTCACATAGCTGCAGGATATCTTGGATTGGTTGATCGCATCGGCTGAAAGAATCGAAGTCGACACAGAAGCCAGTGTCGAACTTCATTCCGAAGAGGACAGCAGAAGGAATCGCCATAGGATTTGAGAGAAGATGGCGAATCGAGAAGCAAAACAGGGGAGAAGAGAATCGCGCGGGATTAGAGTTCGAGAGCGAATTCTAAGCCAGAAGAAGGAATATGAAAAGACGGAGCGGAAGGACGACGATCTTCAGACCTAAATCGACTATTAGAAACAAATCTGCGATCGTCGAACCCGGAATAAAATCGGTCGTCGAACACAGACCGACGATAGTCAATGTTTGACTGAATCGGTAAACATCGACCGACTACACGCAATTACCACGATCGTCGATCAATATATGATGGTCGACGATTCTCCACACAACACAGAAAATCTGTCGTCGACCATTGGTCGACGATAGATACCTAAGGAGAGATCGTTGACCAGTTGGTCGACGATTTCTGCCTTACTACAGAACGAGCTGTCGTCGACGGTTGGTCGACGATAGTTCTGACTTGGTCGAAGATCGTCGAGCAGTCGTTCGACGATTTTAGACAGAAAACAAAACTAACCAAATTTTCACTACTCTGAACCATTAATCATGCCAAGCTGGTTCAGGAAGAACAAATGCTTTTGTTCATCAAGGGGCTTAGTGAAAATATCTCCTCTCTGCAGGTCTGTGGATATAAATTCCATTACTATCTTGTTCTTTTCCACATTATCTCTCAGAAAATGATGTCTAATCTCAATGTGCTTGGTTCTGGAATGGTGCACAGGATTTTGAGCAATTGATATTGCACTGGTACTGTCACACAGAATTTTTGTGTTTGAGTGTGTGTACCCATAATCCACTAGCTGATTTTGAATCCACAGAATCTGTGAACAACAACTAGCTGCTGCAATATATTCAACCTCAGCAGTTGAAGTAGACACAGATGCCTGTTTCTTGCAAAACCAAGAGACGAGTCTCTCTCCCAGGAACTGACAAGTCCCTGAGGTGCTTTTCCTGTCAACTCTACAACCAGCATAATCAGCATCTGAATATCCAATTAATTCAAATCCTGACTCAGCTGGGTACCACAGTCCTAAGTTAGGGCATCCCTTAAGGTATCTCAAGATCCTCTTGAGGAGAGTTAAGTGAGATTCCTTTGGGTTGACCTGAAACCTAGCACATAGGCATGTAGCAAACATTATGTCAGGCCTACTTGCAGTCAAATACAGCAGGGAACCAACAATGGCTCTATAATTCTTTTGATCAACAGGCTTGCCATTGACATCAGAATCAATAACTGCATTTGAGGCCATAGGTGTGCTCATTGATGAAGCATCAGACATTCCAAATCTTTTAACCAGCTCCCTGGCATATTTTGATTGAGAAATGAAAATGCCATCAACACTCTGTTTCACTTGGAGACCAAGGAAATAGGATAACTCACCCATGCTGCTCATCTCAAACTTAGAGTGCATTAGTTCAGAGAACCTCTTGCATAGTTTGGGATCAGTAGAGCCAAATATAATGTCATCTACATAGATTTGAACTAACAGTTGTGAGTCCTTATGATGTCTAATGAATAGGGTTCTATCTACTACACCTCTCACAAACTTGTGTTCTAGAAGAAAATTTGCTAAGGTCTCATACCAAGCTCTAGGAGCTTGCTTAAGTCCATATAGAGCCTTTTGGAGTTTGAACACATGAGTGGGTAAGGTTGATGAAACAAACCCTGGTGGTTGTTCAACAAACACTTCTTCCTTTAAATCTCCATTGAGGAAGGCACTCTTCACATCCATTTGGAAGACCTTAAATCTTTTATAGGCATCATAGGCTAGGAAAATCCTAATGGCTTCTAGTCTAGCTACAGGGGCAAAAGTCTGATCATAATCTATGCCTTCCTCCTGTCTATAGTCTTGAGCTACTAGCCTAGCCTTATTTCTAACTACTATGCCTTGGGCATCAAGCTTGTTTCTAAACACCCACTTGGTGCCTATGATCCGTTGGCCTCTTGGTCTTGGAACCAAGGTCCAAACTTTACATCTTTCAAACTGGTTAAGCTCCTCTTGCATTGCTATAATCCAGTGGGGATCAAGCTCAGCATCTTTAATGGTTAGGGGCTCAACCTGAGAAAGGAAACAAGCAAACATCACATTTTTGTTGAGTTGATGTCTTGTCTGGACTCCTGCTGAAATGTCTCCAATCACTTGAGATACAGGGTGATCTCTAAGTGTGACAAGATCAGTAGGTTCAACAATGATCTGATCTTCAACAATTTCAAGATTTAATTCCTCATGTGGAATTTGATCAACTGTTGGAGCAGGTGCTTTAACTTCAAAAAGTTCTACATCAGATTCAGAATCTGAAGGAGCAACCTGAGGAGTTTGTTGGGGATGATTCTCCTGTGTGAGTCTCAAACCTTCCAAATCCTTACTTACTCCTAGGACTTGCACTGTACTATTAGAAGAAGAATCCTTCTCCTTATAATACATGACTGTCTCATCAAAAGAGACATGTGCAGACTCTTCTATCTTAAGAGAGGATTTATTAAGGACCCTATAGGCTTTGCTTACTTGAGAGTATCCTAGAAAAACTCCCATTGAAGCTTTTGCCTCAAATTTTCTATGGTATTCTTTGTTATTGTTATGAACAAAAGCAACACAGCCAAATACTCTAAAATAGTCTATTTTAGGTTTCACTTGCTTAAGTAATTCATAGGGAGTCTTACCCTTAAGTTTATGTATCAGACTTCTGTTCAATACATAGTTAGCTGTGCTAACTGCTTCAGCCCAAAAGGACAGAGGCATGTTAGCATCTGCCAACAATGTACTTGCAGCTTCAATTAGGGTTCTGTTTTTCCTTTCAACTACCCCATTTTGTTGAGGAGTTCTAGGAGCAGAGAAGCTATGTTTGATACCTTCCTTCTCACAGAATTCTTGCATAAGAAGAGACTCAAACTCAGTACCATGATCACTTCTGATCAAGGCAATCTGAGTAGAATACTCACTCTGTATACACTTTAGAAAATCTGTAAGAACCTTGAAGTTATCAGCCTTAGTTCTCAAGAAGAATACCCAAGTGAACCTGGAGAAGTCATCTACAATTACTAGAGTGTAAGACTTTCCTCCAAGACTCTGCACAGCAATAGGACCAAATAAGTCCAAATGTAGCAAGTACAGAATCCTGGGAGAATCACTTTTATTAACTGATTTAAAGCTATTTCTTGTTTGCTTACCTAATTGACAAGCTTTGCAAAAGCCTTCCTTCTTGTAGGGGCAAGAAGGTAAACCTCGTACAAGATTGTATTTAGCCAACCTAGAAATGTTTTTCAAGTTTACATGACTAAGTCTCTTATGCCAAAGGGTATTATTACTGGTTACTTCATTAAATAAGCATATTTCAGATTTGGAGGAATTAAAATCTACAACATAAACATTTCCAATTCTAATGCCTACTAACACCACAGTATTATTTAAAGAAATATTGCAGGCAGTGTCAGTAAACCATACCTTGTATCCAGCATCACACATTTGACTTACAGAGATTAGGTTGTGCTTTAGTCCTGAGACATAAGCTACCTTCTTGAAGGTTACAGCTCCTATGGTGAAGCTGCCATACCCTTCAGTCTGTCCACAGCTGGAATCCCCAAATACAACTTTTGGTCCCAGCTTGGCTTTGAAACCTGACAGGTTCTTCTTCTTTCCTGTCATATGCTTTGAGCATCCACTATCCAGATACCATTTGTCATGTATGACTGGATAGGTCTTCACCTGCAGAAAGAACAGTTATACATTGTGGACCCAGGTTACCTTGGGTCCAGTATTCTTCACAAAAGAAAAACTAGATATAAAAGATTTTGCAGGCTTTGATTTATATCCTAAAGGGTGTGATCTCCTAGGTGGGATAATCCATTCAGTTGAAGGATTAAACAACCTGGGGTGGTGATTAGGATTTGAAGTTCTGGAAGTTTGGTTTTTATTTTCCAGCTTAAGTCCAGATCGTCGATCGATGGTCGACGATCGCAAGCCATATCGTCGATCATTTCTAGTAGAGCTATATTCTGGATTCAACGATCGTCGATCACTGATCGACGACTCAAGATGAGATCGTCGATCTCCTGCACCAAAGATATCATACTTGGTGAAGGTGTTCAGAGATCGTCGATAGTCGTTCGACGATTGGTTTGACGATCGTCGATTAATGTTCGACGATTTTTGTAAAGCTAGAAATTTTTTCTTCCTATTCTCTTTCTTAATCTTATTCTGAATTTTCTTGCACTTTTCAATTTCCTCAATATTCTTTATTCCTGATTCAGAAATAAATTTTACTGGAGTGCTAAATCTCTCCTTTGTGAGGAGGATGGGTTCACTAGAGGTAGCACCTAAGCCTAGTTTATCATTACCAACCCTAGTGTTTGCTATACAGGTTATTTCAGATAACTTAAGGCTTCTGCCATTTAATTGTTCTTCTAACCTTTTAGATTTAGCTAGTTCTAATTTTAAGAATGTTACTTCTTCTTTTGAGCTTTCTAATTCCTTTTCTAATCTGATTATTTCAGTGCCTTCCATGTCTAGTTCCATTATTTTTAATCTAAGTGACTTAATTTCTTTTTCAGATAGTAGTAAATCTAAACATAGAGTTTTAAATTTTAGTTTGAACTCAAGAGATGAGAAATCAAATGAGTCGATTACCTGATCCTCCATAAAGGAATCTTCTTCATTGTCTCCTTCTTCTTCAGAATTCTCTGCAGCTGACAGAGAGCTGCAGGCATCAATGGCCATGAGGCAGACCTCTTTGGCTTTCTTCTCTTCTTCTTCTTCTGAATCACTGGAGCTAGAGGAGCAGGTATCCTCTTCTGTTTCACTCCAGGTAGCAGCCACAAATCCCTTGTCCTTCTTCTTGTATTTGTGTGATGAGGACTTGGAGTGGTGCTTCCTGTATTCTTTCTCATGTTTCTTCTCCTTGTACTTCTTCTCTGGACAATCTGGAGCAATGTGTCCAGGCTTGCTGCAAACATAACAAATGATTTCTTTAGATGGAGTTTTGTCATACCTTGGCTTGTCCTCATGCTTGGAGAACTTCTTTCTGAGGTCTCTTCTTCCAATGTTGAAGAATCTCTTGGCAATGAGTGCCAGCAACTCCTCATTTGATTGACTTCCTTCAGAAGTCTCAGCAGCCTTAAGAGCTAGAGAGTGCTCTTTCTTTGTAGGAGTAGGAGTCTTCACTTCAGTTACAGCAGCTCTACTCTTTAAGGTTTGCTCATATGACCTGAGCTTTCCCAACAGAGCTTCTGTGGAGAGTTCCACAGTGTTTCTTCCATCCTTGATGGGCCATATCCTTGAGTCCCAAGAGATGGGAAGGCACATCAGGATCTTGTCATTGACTTCTGACAAGGTTATCTCCTTGTCTAAAGACCTCAGTTCACTTATTATTGAACTGAGTCTTGTGTACATGGTGTCAATGTCTTCAGCATCATCTTTCTTGAAGTTTTCATACTGAGAGGTGAGATTGGATCTCCTGTCCTTCCTCTCATCAGCTGAGCCAGCAACTATGTGGTTGAGGGAATCCCACATAGCTTTGGCTGAGGTGCATTCAGCCAGCTTCTGGAATATCTCATCAGACATTGTCTGAGCTAGGATATTCATTGCTTTAGCATCAGCTGCTTTTGCCTTCTTGTAAGTTTCATTGTAGTCAGGTGGTGGCACAGCACTGAGATCAGCAGAAGTGGAAGCAGCAGCAGGCTTAGCAGGTGGTCCTGTCAAAATAGAAGAAAAAATATCTTCATCAATAGAATTCATGTATAGTCTTATCCTGGCCTTCCATATGCCAAACTTGGACAAGTTGCATACAGGAGGTCTGGTGCTTGAATAATCCTTAGACTGGGCCATGTGTGAAAGTGTTTGTGAATGGTATCAGGAAACAACTTATCACAGGATCTTTTAACTCAGGTGTTAGCCTGTATGAACAGCTAACCTCCCTCTGATACCAATTGAAAGTGAGGGGATAAGTTGTAAACTACTCTAGAGGGGGGGGGGAATAGAGTATTCAAAATTTTATGAACACTTAGTCAGCTCCCTTGGAGTTTATTTGCGGAATAAAGAATCTGATACTTGAACCCTAAGAGCCTAACACAGTGAAGTGCACAAGTGAAGAAGTTGACTGAAATTTCAGTTAACTACAAGCCTATCACAGCAACTAGAAATCCTAGGTAGTTCTATCACAGCCACAGAATAAAATGAATAAACAAGATAACCAGATGGACACAGGATATATAGTGGTTCCCTTTAAATAGGTACATCCACCCTTCTACCACCCTGGTAGGAATCCACTACAGGTTTTTGCTAAGGTGCCCTGCCACCAATGATCTGATTCAGGTAGATCAAACAGACCCTTTGAGCTTTTGATAAGGATGCTCAACCACAGGTTGTTGATAAGGTGCCCTGTCACCAACGTTCACTTTTGAAGAGGTGTGAACAAACTCTTTTTACAAAGGGGTTGAGAGGGTTAGATTATCTTCTCTATTTTAAATACAGATTAGAGAAGATTTGTGGATTCTCTAAAGAATCAAAGTCTCCCCCTGGCTCAGTGGAAGTCCAGGGAAAGCCTTTGCTTCAGGATGAAGGAGTTTCAGATAAACTGAAACTAAATCCTCAGAGATCTGAAGACTGATTTTTATCAGGTCTTAAGATTCTGGAGCACTTGAAGCAGATCTTGAGCTTTTTCTGAAGTCTTTGAAAAACTCTAAGCAATTTGCTCAGGAGACTTGAGAATGAAAGATGATTGCTCGGGGCTTTTGCTTCAGGAAAACTTTTCTTCTTCTTGTTGTGAGATTGTGAAGAGCTGCTCTGATGATGCTTGAGCGAATGGATAATATTTCTCTGTGTCTGTAACTCTTCTTTTCTGAGAGAAGAATCTCTTTTAAATATGTCTTCACATTTTTCTTTTGGAACGGCTCTATTGATTTGAATTCTCGAGCCCTGCAACAGATTATCTCAAAATAGAATATAGCAATAGGAATAGAATGGCCTATTAACTTTCTGTCAGTCCCAATAAGGAATAAAATAAGCGGGAAAAAATATCTCAGCATAAAGACGTACCATTCTTGGAAATAGTACATAGTACCAACGGCTAGAAAACAGGCTGGAAAGATAAAGTCAACGCAATTTGTATAATAGGACAAAATGCTTTATCAAGAATACTGAATCCCGTGATTTATGCTTGACAGAATTTGTAATCAATTTATTTGAATTTAAACCATAAATTTAGCAACAATAATATCAGAGAATCAATCTAACCACCAACTAAAACACTTGGAAATAAACCAAGGAATAGAATAAATACAAACAGATAAAGGCAGACAGAAATCGTCGAACAGGGGTTCGAAGATCGTCGACCTACTGACAGATCGTCGACTAAAAACAGAAGTCTGTCAAAACAGAAATCGTCGAACGGAAATCGTCGACCAGCTCAAACTATCGTCGACCAAAGCAAAAGATCTATCGAGACAGATATCGTCGACCAGAAATCGTCGACCAGGTCTAGATATCGTCGACTGAAGCAGAAAGCTGTCGAGACAGAAAACGTCGACCAGAAATCGTCGACAACTAAGGCAACAATCTGTCGACACAGAAATCGTGAAGCAAGAACACGATCGTCGATCTGTTGATGACAGATCGTCGACCAACCTTCAGAGCGTAATAAGCTTGCTCTGAGATCGTCGACCATCGGTCGACGATAATTGTCTTGACTCAACGATTCGATAGCCCTGCTATCATCGATCAATGATCGACGATCGCGAGGCCTCGTTCGACGATAGTCGAACGGAAAAAGCCTTGACCAAAACACATCTAGAACTTCTAACCTAAGCTCTAGGTCAGTTATATACTGCCCTAGGGAGACTAAGCAAAGTCTAAACATGATCATATATCTTTATATGGATCAAGAGGGGCTGGAAAGGGATTACATAAGCCAAATCACATCTAGGGTACCAACAAACTCATACAATGCAAACTCTAGATTTATAATACGGGTAGGAAAGTCTTTACGCTAAATAGAAAATAGTGGCTTAGTTTTGAAGGAGATGATAAGTATGCTTTACTAATAGTAGGGTTTTATAGGTCAAAATACCTAACATGCAGTCCTAGCAAGGAATCATCCCAGAGAGCAAGTAATGTAAACCAAACATAAGAAAACCACATCAGCTAGCAAGTGTCAAAAGAAATCAACAATCCTGTGGGCGTCAACAATCTGACACGAACCCACAGTATGAATAGGTCTGAAACTAGGCAAAGAAAACAAAACCACGAACTACCTCGCTGCGGCGAGGGGAAAAAAAACCACAGCCCACCTGCTGCTGCAAGGGCTCCCAAAACCGGCTCCGCTACTTGCTAATGCTCCGATCCTGAGGCATTCCAAAGACAGAACACCTCAGCAAGAGGGTACAAATGGTGGCAAAAAAAATAAGTCAAAAGAATTAAAGGTCAAAAGGGGTACCAACCCAAGTCCAAAACCATTGAAGTAAGGTTCATAAATAAAACTCGAGAAATAAATCAGAAGAAAAGAACTCTCGTGAATCATCACGTATAACAAATCATGCAGGATACCCGAAGCAAGGGGATAGCATGATTGAATCATAAGAAAGAATATACCAAAACTTTATTAGTAACCTGTAGTCAACTCTACTCATAAACACGGGCAGGGTGGTCACTTCTCTAGATACACCCCTCACAGATGTTAAAATCCGTCTAACCGCGGGGAGACTTGCACACTCCACCAATCACCGCAGATGCCCAAAACCCAGTAGAGTCCCATGGGGTACTAATGAAGGAAACAATCTTGCGGTCGGTGGATTTGCCCACTAACTCCCGCAAATTTTAGAAACCCAAAGAAACCACAACACAAATATATCCGGAGGTTTGGCTCATCAGATTCTACTTGACACTTCTAGTTTCAAGACATGGTTGATCAACCCCTATGAACGATCTACAAACCTAGACACACTCGAATACGCTCAAAACGATAGGTATGATATTTAGAGCCACCATTAAGACACTTCAAGAACAAATAAATATATATAGACAAGATCACGTTCACCATGACAAAATCTTACAACATCGAGTGATCCTCCAAAAAAGGTTAATCGTAACAATAACTTGGAAGAAAAAGTGCAGAAAAATTTTAAAGAACAAAAAGACTAAACCGTTACCATCAAATCGGACAAGGAGAAATGAGGGGAGACCACCACTTGCCTTGATTTTACCGGAAAAGTTCTCCAAATCAGTCCACGTCACAGATCGGGGCAAAGGAGGACGGAGGAAGTTGAAATCTAGACAAAAATGGTCGAAAAGGGGGTTAGGGCTGAAAAACCCTAACGAGAAAACTCAAAGAAAGGGAAAAAATTTACCACGATGGCGTAGCTCTCGATGAGAGCTTTCCAGATCTACGCTCGGTTGAGGATTTCGAGCACCGGAGCTCCGTCGGCGGCCACCGGAAGGTTCATGGAGTATTTTCTCTCTCACGCTCACGCCGCTCTGGTTCGGGAGGAAAAGAATCGGAGAAGATGAAGTTCTGATCAAACCTAAGTCCATATATATATATAAATTATGTACTACTTATAAATTTTTTTGTCTAAATACAAAAAAAACGTGTAATTTATGAGTGGCTACGGGAAAACCGATAATAGAGGTCTAAGATGACATCAAATCGAAAAGTGTCCAACATGAAAGTTGTAGATCTCGTCGAAACGAACAAATTTCATGCTGACCGTTTTTTCGCACGACACCGTTTTGACCCTCAAAACGGTGCCCGAACTGTAACTGTACAGAACCACTCGAGTGGAATGAAGGATACTCGAGTATGAGAGCAAAATACTCGAGAGGAACGAAGGATACTCGAGTATGAGAGCAAAATACTCGAGAGGAACGAAGGATACTCGAGTATGAGAGCAAAATACTCGAGAGGAACGTAACATACTCGAGATAGAACAATAATACTCGAGTAGATCAAGTCTACCCGAGCTGGACATGAGCAGCTTCGGGAAAATCGAAAATAGGGGTCCAAGATGGCTTCTAATCGAAAAGTGGTCAACATGAAAGTTGTAGATCTCGTCGAGACGAACAAATTTGATGTTGACCATTTTTCTATACGATGTATATTTGACCCTCAAAAATTCGCCCGAACGTAGACTGTACATGACTACTCGAGAGGAATGAAGGATACTCGTGTATAAGAGCAAAATACTCGAGTGGAATGAAGGATACTCGTGTATAAGAGCAAATACTCGAGTGGAATGAAGGATACTCGTGTATAAGAGCAAAATACTCGAGTGAAATGAAGGATACTCGTGTATAAGAGCAAATACTCGAGTGGAATAAAAAAAAGGCTTATTTACGAGCAGTTTTGGGAAAATCAAAAATAGAAGCCTAAGATGGCTTCAAATCAAAAAGTGGTCAACATAAAAGTTGTAGCTATCGTCAAGACGAACAAACTTGATGTTTACTATATTTTGATACGACACCGTTTTGACCCCCAAAACGGCGTCCGATCGAAATCTGAAACGGGCTACTCGAGATAACAAAGCGCAATTTCTTGAAATGAAATTTTTTTGAACAAAGGGACACGAGTTCAGAACAGAGGCCCATACACGCACCGAATTAAGCGAAACTCACACCATAGGCGAAAACTGGCGCTACGATTCTAACGGCGAAGCCAAAACCTAAGGCTCAGTTTGGCTCAGCTGCAGCGACTGCAGAAGCAGTGGTGGGAAGCAGTGGTGGAATAATCAGCTGTTTAGCAGAGTGGTGGCAGAATCTGTGAAGCTGTTTGGATGAACAGCTTTTGCAGAGCTGTTTCAAACGCAGAAGCTGTTTAAGGTTCTGTTTGGCGGAGCTGTTTGGTAAAACAGCTGTGCGGTACATAATTTTTTTACAAGCAACACTAACACAAAACAAACATGTTAACTAAATTCATTTTAAGTGTCCAACAACAATATTAAAAAGTAACAGATAGTTCTCAAAAGAGTTTTTCAGTCATAAGTTTGCATATAGATCATAAGTTTGCTCTTCATCCCCTTATATATACTTTAATTTTGTTCTCTTGATTAAAGAATGATTCAACTAAAGACGATGGATGCAATCACAAACATGGAGCAAATATTGAATTTCAAATAGAACTGCAATATGAGCATGAACATGTGATGGAGATGCAAGATCAAGCTCCATAAATAACACATCAATAACAGTCATAAGTTTGCATATAGATTTTTAGCACTAGAAATAGATCCAGCCACTAGAAATTGAGGGGAAGGGTACCTGCAGTGGCGGATAAGCCGGAAGAAGGTGCAGGAAGAAGGGCCGGCTTCAAAGGTGCTCTGCAAACGTGCAGGAAGAAGGCTCCGGCGGCGTCGAAGGAGGAGAGAAGCTGTGTGAGGGAGAACTTCTCCGGCGGCGTCGAAGGAGGGGAGAAGATGTGCGAGGGAGGAGGGACGGCGGCGAAGGCACGAAGTTGAGGGACGGCAGCGAGAAGAGGGACGGCGGAGAAGAAGCGTCGGGGCGATTCGTCGGTCGGGGAAGAGAATCGCCGCGCGTTAGGGCTTCTGGAGGAGAAGCGCGATTCCGGAGTCGTGAAAAATTTTCACGACTCCGGATCGCTGATATTTCGCGGCAGGGCAGCGGGGGCATCCGCAGAAGCAGGGGCGTCTATTCCTGTTTGGCGGGGATTATTGCCCAGTCACGGTGGACTGCTCTTCAAACGTGGAGCCAAACAAAGCCTAAATCCGACGAGCCATTCCTGAGATAAAAATTTCCAAATACAATGACATAAATACTCAAAACTTCAATCGCGCGCCGAGACTCCAAAAATGCTCGGATTGCGACGAAACTTGACGAGCAAGTTTAAAATCACTCAACCTAAACCTCATAGAAATATTTTCTGATTTCGACAAAAATCCAAGAAATTGGCCGACTCGACCGAACGGACGCGAAAATGCCTTATCGGCGATGCGCCGTCAACCCGACGTTAAAAGTAACGCCATGACATCAAAAATATGACGATACCAAAACCAAACAAAATCATCGAAAAATCAGGGGCGTTACAGTCACTCCCCCTAAAAAGAAGTTTCGTCCCGAAACTTAATACAAATCCAAAATCTAACAAAAGCGAAGAAATCAAACACAACCTAAAACATATAAACATACCAGAACTAGGCGAAGAGGCGCGGATGAGATTCTCTCATTGCTGATTCCAATTCCCACGTCGCGCTCTCGACATCTTGATTCCTCCAAAGGATCTTAACCATTGGGATGGTCTTTCTTCGCAATACACGCTCTTGAGATTCCAAAACGCGGACAGGCTCTTCCACATACGACAGATTGGGCTGAATTTGGGGCACCGAGCTGAGAATTTGACGATTACTACGAACACACTTCCGCAACTGGCTCACATGGAACACCTCGTGGACACCAGGGAAGTTAACAGGTAAATCCAGTCGATAAGCTGACACTCCGATGCGCTCCAGAATCTGAAAAGGTCCCACATACCGGGGGTCTAACTTGTGGTTCCTTCCAAATCTTTTTACTCCTGGCATCGGAGAAACTTTAAGAAAAACCAAGTCCCCAACGGCAAACTCCAAGTCAACCCTTCGTCGATTAGCATATTTCTCATAACGCTCTTGTGCTACGCGAAGCTTCTCTCGAATATGAGTTACAACACAATTCATCTCCTCAAGGGCTTCCGGACCTAGCAACGGCCTCTCACCAACTTCAGCCCAAAACAAGGGTGTTCTACAACGCCTCCCATATAAGGCCTCAAACGGGGCCATCTGCAGACTCTCTTGATAGCTATTATTGTAAGCAAATTCCATGAGTCTGAGACGCTCATCCCAAGCACCACCATGATCCAAAATATAACATCTAATCATGTCCTCCACGATCTGATTTACTCTTTCTGTTTGTCCATTCGTCTGCGGATGATAGGCGGTTGAATACCTCAAGTCGGTACCCAACCCCTCTTGCAAGCTCTTCCAAAAGCGAGACGTAAATCTGGAGTCCCGATCTGATACAATGCTAACAGGCACTCCATGTAACCTGATGACCTCTTCAACATAAAGCTCAGCTATCTTCTTCATCGAATACCCAATCTTAAACGGAACAAAGTGGGCACACTTTGTCAATATGTCGACTATCACCCAAACTGAGTCATGCCCACGGGGGGATTTTGGTAGACCGGTGATAAAATCCATCGAAATACTCTCCCATTTCCAACTTGGAATATCAAGCGGTGTCAATTTACCACCAGGCCTTCTATGATCAGCCTTGACACGCTGACACGTAAAACATTCTGATACAAACTTTGCGATATCGCCCTTCATCCCTACCCACCAAACAATTTGCTTTAGATCTTTATACATTTTGGTGGAACCAGGATGATAGGAAACACTGGAACCATGAGCTTCTTTACAAATTTTAGCCCGGATGTCACCCATGTCGGGAATACAGAATCTACCCCGATATTTCAGAGTACCTAGCTCGTCCAAAGAAAAATCAGGTAACTCTCCTTTCTCAGTCCTATTCCAGAGGTGCAACAATTCCGGATCATCCTTTTGGTGCACCCTTGTAAGGGAAATCCAAGAGGGCGCTTCTGTTTCCAAACTAGCAGGCGTAGAACTACTCCCAATCTCGATGTTCATCAACAAGAATTCTTCTACTAAGGACTGTACCGATAGATTAAAAATTTTAGCGGTCTTCCTACTCAAGGCATCAGCTACTACATTAGCCTTTCCTGGATGATAAAGAATTTCTACTTCATAATCCGCCACATATTCTAACCACCGACGCTGGCGCAGATTCAGTTCCTTCTGAGTGAAGACGTACTTCAAACTCTTATGGTCCGTATAGATCTTGCACAGCGCGCCATACAATAAGTGTCGCCACAGCTTCAGCGCATAAATTACGGCAACAAACTCCAAATCGTGCGTAGGATAGTTTCTCTCGTGAATCTTTAGTTGCCTTGATCCATACGCGATCACCTTACCATCTTGCATTAAAACACAACCAAGTCCGATGTGTGACGCATCAACATACACAACATACTCGACTCCTTCAGTAGGTAAGGTTAAAATTGGGGCAGTGCACAGTCTCTTCTTCAACTCTTGGAAAGCCTCTTCACACTTATCGCTCCAAATGAATGCAGTATTCTTCTGAGTAAGTCTAGTTAAAGGGGCAGACAACACCGAAAATCCTTCCACGAATCTTCTATAATAGCCAGCGAGGCCTAAGAAGCTCCTAATCTCCTTAGGTGTAGAAGGTCTTTCCCATTCCATCACGGCAGAAATCTTGGTCGGGTCTACAGAAATACCGTCCTTGCTTACAACATGACCCAGAAAGGACACCTGGGGTAGCCAGAACTCACATTTGCTCAGCTTCGCATATAGCTTATGCTCCCTCAAGGTCGACAAAACCAAACGCAAATGCTGAGTATGCTCCTCAACATTGCGGGAATACACCAGGACATCATCTATAAACACAATAACGAATCGGTCCAAGAAATCCTTAAACACCCTATTCATCAAATCCATGAAAGCAGAGGGTGCATTGGTTAAACCGAAGGACATCACCAAAAACTCATAATGTCCATGCCGTGAACGGAATGCGGTTCGGGGAATATCTTCTTCACGAATCCTCAACTGGTGGTAGCCTGAGCGAAGATCGATTTTTGAAAATACAGAGCTACCACGCAACTGATCGAACAGATCATCGATCCTTGGCAGGGGATATCTATTCTTAACGGTCACCTTATTTAATTCCCTATAATCGATGCAAAGTCTCATCGATCCATCCTTCTTCTTTACAAATAAAACCGGAGCACCCCACGGAGAAGAACTTGGTCTAATAAAACCACACCTCAGCAACTCATCGAGCTGAGTACACAACTCGTCCAACTCACGGGGAGCCATACGGTACGGTGCTTTGGCGATGGGACGAGTGCCTGGCTCGAGGTCAATCACGAACTCAATCTCCCTCTCAGGAGGAAGCCCTGGAAGACTATCAGGAAAGACATCTGAAAACTCTCGCACCACCGAGACATCCTCAAGACGTGGTATAACAAAAGCTGTTTCCAGAGCAGAAATAGAAACTAAAAATGCCTCGCAACCAGACGCTATAGCACGTACCGCAGAAATGATAGGGGAAACTCTGTCCTGAAATCCATAGACGCTCATAGGTTGGCCATTGTCCATCCTGAAGTCCAGTCTTTTTGCCTTGCACTGGATGACTGCATCATACTTGGACAACCAGTCCATGCCCAAAATCACATCAAAATCAGCCAGGTCTAAAATTATCAGATCCGCAAGGGCCAGAAAATTGCCAAGATGAATAGGGCATCTCAGAACTCCTTGATTGGATATCACCGAATCACCGGAGGGAAGCTTGATGTTGAAGGAGTCTCTCAATTGATCAACATCCATGCGATGTTTATCAACAAACCTCATGGCCACAAAGGAATGAGTGGCACCCGAATCGAACAGAATACGCGCCCACCTATTCCGCACCTTAAACTCCCCTAAAACCGTAACATACATAACTAAACGAATGATAGCTAGGGCAACAACGATAAATAATAAGGATAAAATAGACTGGGGCTAACCTGAAATAACTTGCGTAGAGTTTTGAGCTTCCTCGCTGGTCATGACGTTCAGCTTTCCTTTCCCTTTATCTAGGGTTGGTGGTGGAGGCAGAGCTCGAAGCGGGGCAGGCTGCAGTGGGGATTGAGCTTGGGGGCACGAAGATTTCTGGTGTCCCTTCTGCCCGCATTGGAAGCAGGTCCTTTCCTTCATCCAGCACCGACTCACATCATGACCCTTCCTTGTACAGAACGAGCATACAAGCTCTCCCTTGGGTGCACCCTGGATGGCGTGCACTTGCTGCTTCTTCAGGGTGGCTGTTCTCTTGAAACATCTTTCGTAAGGGTGGCCAGGACGACCGCAGAAACTACACACTTCCTTACCTTTCTTCTTCGAAGAAGGGCCAGATGCCCTGGAGCTACCATCCTCAACACCCTTCCTTTTCTCTTTCCTCGCCGCAGCACCGCGGTTCTTGGCATTTTCAATCGCTTCTACTTTTAGTGCAGCTTCCACTGCCACAGCATAACTGTCAGCTCCATAAGCGCTTGCCCACTGCTGGACATCACTTCTTAGTCCTCCCAGGAAACGTTTCACTCTTCCCTCCTCCGAAGCTACCAAATCGGGAGCAAATCTACTCAACTTGCTAAACTCAATCTCATATTCGCTCACCGTGAGCTGTCTCTGCTTCAAATGCAGGAAGTTATTCATGAGACGGTCCTGCTCGACCGAGGGCAGAAACTTCTTCAGCAACATTCCCTTAAAAGAGTCCCAGGAACAGCCTTCCTTCAGACTCTTCTTTTCACGAATCCACCAACTCCTTGCTAGGCCTTTTAACTGATAGGCTGCAATCATAACCTTCTGGGCTTCTAGAATCCCGGAATATGAAAACATCTCCTCGATAGAGATGATCCAATCATCCAAAACCATAAAGTCTGCACTTCCGTCATAGGTAGGAGGCCCCAGCCGCTGGAAGTGTGAAATAAAATTCATCTCTGGTGGTAGAGTCACCGGGGGCACTAGAGGAGCAGGGGTATCGGGTACCACTCGATCCACAATAGGGTCTTGCACTAAGGGTTGCTGCACAGGGGCGGCAGACAAAAAGGATTCCATTTGCGATTGCATCGCAAGCACTTGCCTTGACAGAGCCTCGTTGCTCTGGCGCAAACTCTCGATCAACGCATCACTCTGCGCTCCTGACGACTCACCCTCCGACTGGGGAGTCGACCTCGTTGCAGGACGCTTAGGCGGCATTTCTAAAAGGCAAACCAACAACCCAATTAACATCCTAGACTACGCCTAGGGCAAACAAATCTAGTTCAGACCATACATGAAAGACACTTGCTAAAGCTGTCACTTGCTCTGGGATTATATGATGATGATATGCCCTACTCAGGATGATATCTTATCATCCTATTGACTCATGTGCATATGATATGAATGCATGAATCCTTTACTCTTATTTAAAATCATGTGTGTACATATGTCATCAAGTAAATCTTTAGCTTGGCATGTTGTGCTTATGTTATGTTATGCTATGCATGTGGTGCTATGAATTCTATAAAAGGCCCTAATGCATGTTATGAGCGGCGTACACATGCAATGTTATGCATCCCATACTACATAATATTGCATGCAACGAAAAGAAAACGTGCTAATGAGCATTCATGTGGTGAGGTTATGCATCCCATACTACATAACCCTCACATGTTGCCGTCTATGGTGGATCCATATACAAACACATATTATGCATCCCATACTACATAATATGCCCCGTATACTTCTAATCATGCTTATGAGTGTAGTGTTCATGCTTCAGCCAAGACATATTGATGACACATCGGTGTGTGTATGACATGACACTAAACAACTAACACTAACAAGGGAAGGTTGCCCGACCAATTGTCAAGAAACCTCCCTCTGATACCAACTGTCACAACCCGCATTTTTCCCAACAATTTAATTATATCAGAGCAAGGGGAAAATACGCGTCGTGATGCCACGCCGTACAGGGGATAACTGCAGACGTTCAGGCAAAACTCCAAACTCTACAATTCTAATAGAAAACATAGATGTTTATGAATAAAATCCAGTTTAAGTTATGATGGTAGCCGTATCCCTCGGCTTAGTGAATCATCTAGTTCACGATTTAAAAATATAAATTCTACGCTTGCGGAAAATACTTATTTAAATTGACTCTCATATCCTACATAAGTATAAATGTCCCCGAGGAACAACTCATACAATGCAAACTCTAGATTTATAATACGGGTAGGAAAGTCTTTACGCTAAATAGAAAATAGTGGCTTAGTTTTGAAGGAGATGATAAGTATGCTTTACTAATAGTAGGGTTTTATAGGTCAAAATACCTAACATGCAGTCCTAGCAAGGAATCATCCCAGAGAGCAAGTAATGTAAACCAAACATAAGAAAACCACATCAGCTAGCAAGTGTCAAAAGAAATCAACAATCCTGTGGGCGTCAACAATCTGACACGAACCCACAGTATGAATAGGTCTGAAACTAGGCAAAGAAAACAAAACCACGAACTACCTCGCTGCGGCGAGGGGAAAAAAAACCACAGCCCACCTGCTGCTGCAAGGGCTCCCAAAACCGGCTCCGCTACTTGCTAATGCTCCGATCCTGAGGCATTCCAAAGACAGAACACCTCAGCAAGAGGGTACAAATGGTGGCAAAAAAAATAAGTCAAAATAATTAAAGGTCAAAAGGGGTACCAACCCAAGTCCAAAACCATTGAAGTAAGGTTCATAAATAAAACTCGAGAAATAAATCAGAAGAAAAGAACTCTCGTGAATCATCACGTATAACAAATCATGCAGGATACCCGAAGCAAGGGGATAGCATGATTGAATCATAAGAAAGAATATACCAAAACTTTATTAGTAACCTGTAGTCAACTCTACTCATAAACACGGGCAGGGTGGTCACTTCTCTAGATACACCCCTCACAGATGTTAAAATCCGTCTAACCGCGGGGGAGACTTGCACACTCCACCAATCACCGCAGATGCCCAAAACCCAGTAGAGTCCCATGGGGTACTAATGAAGGAAACAATCTTGCGGTCGGTGGATTTGCCCACTAACTCCCGCAAATTTTAGAAACCCAAAGAAACCACAACACAAATATATCCCGAGGTTTGGCTCATCAGATTCTACTTGACACTTCTAGTTTCAAGACATGGTTGATCAACCCCTATGAACGATCTACAAACCTAGACACACTCGAATACGCTCAAAACGATAGGTATGATATTTACAGCCACCATTAAGACACTTCAAGAACAAATAAATATATATAGACAAGATCACGTTCACCATGACAAAATCTTACAACATCGAGTGATCCTCCAAAAAAGGTTAATCGTAACAATAACTTGGAAGAAAAAGTGCAGAAAAATTTTAAAGAACAAAAAGACTAAACCGTTACCATCAAATCGGACAAGGAGAAATGAGGGGAGACCACCACTTGCCTTGATTTTACCGGAAAAGTTCTCCAAATCAGTCCACGTCACAGATCGGGGCAAAGGAGGACGGAGGAAGTTGAAATCTAGACAAAAATGGTCGAAAAGGGGGTTAGGGCTGAAAAACCCTAACGAGAAAACTCAAAGAAAGGGAAAAAATTTACCACGATGGCGTAGCTCTCGATGAGAGCTTTCCAGATCTACGCTCGGTTGAGGATTTCGAGCACCGGAGCTCCGTCGGCGGCCACCGGAAGGTTCACGGAGTATTTTCTCTCTCACGCTCACGCCGCTCTGGTTCGGGAGGAAAAGAATCGGAGAAGATGAAGTTCTGATCAAACCTAAGTCCATATATATATATAAATTATGTACTACTTATAAATTTTTTTGTCTAAATACAAAAAAAACGTGTAATTTATGAGTGGCTACGGGAAAACCGATAATAGAGGTCTAAGATGACATCAAATCGAAAAGTGTCCAACATGAAAGTTGTAGATCTCGTCGAAACGAACAAATTTCATGCTGACCGTTTTTTCGCACGACACCGTTTTGACCCTCAAAACGGTGCCCGAACTCTAACTGTACAGAACCACTCGAGTGGAATGAAGGATACTCGAGTATGAGAGCAAAATACTCGAGAGGAACGAAGGATACTCGAGTATGAGAGCAAAATACTCGAGAGGAACGAAGGATACTCGAGTATGAGAGCAAAATACTCGAGAGGAACGTAACATACTCGAGATAGAACAATAATACTCGAGTAGATCAAGTCTACCCGAGCTGGACATGAGCAGCTTCGGGAAAATCGAAAATAGGGGTCCAAGATGGCTTCTAATCGAAAAGTAGTCAACATGAAAGTTGTAGATCTCGTCGAGACGAACAAATTTGATGTTGACCATTTTTCTATACGATGCATATTTGACCCTCAAAAATTCGCCCGAACGTAGACTGTACATGACTACTCGAGAGGAATGAAGGATACTCGTGTATAAGAGCAAAATACTCGAGTGGAATGAAGGATACTCGTGTATAAGAGCAAATACTCGAGTGGAATGAAGGATAATCGTGTATAAGAGCAAAATACTCGAGTGAAATGAAGGATACTCGTGTATAAGAGCAAATACTCGAGTGGAATCAAAAAAAAGGCTTATTTACGAGCAGTTTTGGGAAAATCAAAAATAGAAGCCTAAGATGGCTTCAAATCAAAAAGTGGTCAACATAAAAGTTGTAGCTATCGTCAAGACGAACAAACTTGATGTTTACTATATTTTGATACGACACCGTTTTGACCCCCAAAACGGCGTCCGATCGAAATCTGAAACGGGCTACTCGAGATAACAAAGCGCAATTTCTTGAAATGAAATTTTTTTGAACAAAGGGACACGAGTTCAGAACAGAGGCCCATACACGCACCGAATTAAGCGAAACTCACACCATAGGCGAAAACTGGCGCTACGATTCTAACGGCGAAGCCAAAACCTAAATCCGACGAGCCATTCCTGAGATAAAAATTTCCAAATACAATGACATAAATACTCAAAACTTCAATCGCGCGCCGAGACTCCAAAAATGCTCGGATTGCGACGAAACTTGACGAGCAAGTTTAAAATTACTCAACCTAAACCTCATAGAAATATTTTCTGATTTCGACAAAAATCCAAGAAATTGGCCGACTCGACCGAACGGACGCGAAAATGCCTTATCGGCGATGCGCCGTCAACCCGACGTTAAAAGTAACGCCATGACATCAAAAATATGACGATACCAAAACCAAACAAAATCATCGAAAAATCAGGGGCGTTACATCCATTTTCCTCATATGATTGATCTTATATCCAATCTTGAAATTAAGACTGTCAGGAATTGCTTGTAATAAGTAGAGGCTTATAATTTGGCCTATATTGGGCTTCTTGATTCTTTCAGCTATTTTGTCAAAGACTACTTTACTCTAGTTAATCTTGACTTTGAAGATAATTCTAGTTATCAGCTCAAACATATATGCAGAAATTCTATCATATGCTCTTGTTTTACATAGCAACACCTTCCTTATTATCTCATACAGGAATTTCCCTTGAGTGTTCATTCCCTTCCTGACCAGGGTGCTTCCAAGCTTTGTGGTTGGGGCCAATCCACACCAATCCAAAGCTTCTGCAGTCTTGGCAGAATCTAGGTCATCTTCTTGATCAATTCTTGGCAAGTGAAATATCTTAACCAGTCTTCTGGTTGTGATTTTGACTTTAGTTCCATTCACTTTAGACTTATTCTTTTTAGTGTTTGAGTCGAGATGAGCATTTGAAAAGAATTCTGAAACTTCTCATTTCCAGACATTTGAAGGTTCTGAAAGCAGATATTTCAATCCTGTTTCAGTGATTAGGGTTATTACATTCGTAATTTCTTCAAACACCGAGTCAAATCCATTTCAGACAAGTTCATAACCTTCGAAGATGTTATCGTCATTCTTGGGTGCCATGAGAGTGGAGAAAAATGGTTGACGAGTATCAACTGATCTGGGTTCTAGGGCTTGACACTCAGGAATCAGCAGTTCACAATATCAAGAAAGCGTAATCAACTTCTACTCTCACACCCTATTTATAGGCTAATCTTTCCTGAAGACAAAAGGGCGCACTCTATTTAGACTATTCAAAATTTTTAGGTAAAGACCCAGTGTCGACACTGGAAAAATTATCTGTCGAGATGTGTCGACACAAGGATAATGTCTCTCGACATATACCTTAGGGTCTCGACAACCTTGATGTCTCGACACATTGCAGCATGCAGTCTCGACACATTTTTTGGTGTCTCGACACAACTTTTGATTTAGCCAAAATTTTGTCTCCTAAACTATAAAACTTGATAATTAGATGTTTTTTACTTGATCTTTAATTAAGTAAACTTAATTACTGATTAATATTTTATTCTTATTTTCATCAGTCTTTAAGTATTCATTAATTATTCCATATTTAACATGCTAAGTTCAAACTTAAAGAAATTAAATCTCTCTTCATCTAGGGGCTTAGTGAAAATATCAGCAATCTATCTATTTATTAGAACAAATTCTAGATTAATGCATTCCTTTTCTACATGCTTCCTAATAAAATGATATCTAATCTCAATATGTTTAGTTCTACTATATGACAGGGTTATTCGTAATTGAAATGACACTAGTAGAATCACAATATAATGGAGTTTTACTTAGCTGAATATTGTAGTCTTGCAATTGATGTTGAATCCAAAGCAATTATGTACAACAACTTCCAGCTGAAATATACTCAGATTCAGCAATGGATATTGCTACACTTGTTTGTTTTTTGTTATTCCATGACATTAGCCTTATTTCAAGGAACTGACATGAACCTGAAGTATTTTTCCTGTCTTCTTTACAACTTGCATAATCTGCATTTGAAAATCTTGTTAGTTCAAAATCACTATACCTGGGATACCATAGGCCAAGATTAGGCGGCCCTTTAGATATCTCAATATTCTTTTGACTCTTGTATAATGAGACTCTTTAGGGCAAGCTTGATACCTAGTAAAGACACAAGTAACATACATTATGTCTGGTCTACTAGCAGTTAGATAGAGTAGTGATCCAACTATGCTCCTATACAAGATGATATCAACTGACTTGACTGAAAGTCTTGATTTCAAGAACAACTAATCACCTAGAGGGGGATGAATAGGTCCAATTTAAAAACTTAAGCAACTTATCGTTTAAAACCACAGTACAATAATCTTATCACAATCAATACCAGCACAGTACACAGTGATTTATAGTGGTTTCCAATTGATGGGTACATCCACTTTCGCCCCTTCGCATATCTAGCAGTATACTAGATTCGGCCAAACTTCCTTCTATCTTTCTCAGATCCTCAGATCTTACAGCTCAGACCCAACCGGCTCCTGCAACTCAGGCGCAAGCCCTACCACTCAGATCACCAAGATTCTATAACTCAAGTTCTTCCTATGAACTCTACCTCAGAGTGACTCCACACTCCTACAGCTTAAGCAATCCTACCCTACCTCAATGCGAATCCACACACCTACAACTCAGGAAACTCCTACCCTACCTCAGCCTTTATAGCACATGGTTACAACTCAGGCCTTAGCCTTACCACTCAAATTCAAAATAAATCTTACACAGAAATATTCAAGATAATGAATTACAGACACTAGAAAAAAATTCTCTGTGCCTGTCTACCTGGACCGAGTAGATGTCAACTCTAACTTCATCTTCACAGCAACAGGATGATACATCGATCTTGAAATGATGCCCGGCTTGTTTTGGAATCAACTAGCAGATGGATCTGCTTCTTCTTCAGGAATATCCCCCGATCTGAACTGATTAGATTTCAGCCCTTCCTTCTTCCCTGATCCAGCAAATTGATCTTCAGATTCTGGCTTGGCTTGGATCGAGAAGATAACTTCAGCTAGGGCACGCCTAAGCGTATTCGTCTCTCTTAGAGGATTACTCTGAACCTGCTGGAGTGGATGTTGATTGCACCAGCAAACTCAGAAGCCCTTCAGATTTGAACTTGAGATTCTTGGTTTCTATAACAATTGCGGATGAAGACGATGAACCCTGCTTCTCATTTTTTTCAGAAAGTTAATCAAAAATTAATCCAATAATCATTCTTAGATCTCGATCTCTTCTGCTATTTATAATCCCATCATATTGGCGAGATGATCAACACGTGTCTCAGTTTTAACGGTGGTTAAAACCTCAGTTTTATTAACTTGAGGTCCACTGTAGACTGACGACGACGTTAATGTCGATTTGCATCGAATATGAACTTTATTGACTTATTGACTTTGCTGAGTCAGCATCATTCTGGACTTAGCCAAAATCAACTAACTTTTTTTAAATCCTGCTTTCGACGAACTTCAAGCTCAGCTCGATGAAATCTGAGCTCAGCTTGACGAAACAGTGAAGCTAAGATCGACGAATTCTCTCAGCTCAGTTCTTTCTTCAGGTGAAGGCTGAGGTCGACGAACTTCGAGATCAGTTCGACGAAACCTGAGCTCCGGTCAACGATTCTAATAGCTGAGTCCTTCTTATAAGTAAAAGCTGAGATTGACGAACTCTGAACTCCGGTCGACGAAAACTAATTAAACTTAGCTCAATGAGTCATAGACTCGGCAATTCTGGACTTAGAAATTTCTTCAGCTTTGCTTGATGACGTTGAGAGCGTTGAGTGTATAAGCTTCACTCAACGCTATTTGCCTTAGCCGTATTCTTCTGCTTTCCTTTCTGTAAAAAGCGTTGAGAGCGTTGAGTGTATAAGCTTCACTCAACGCTTTTATACTTGGCCTGAATTCTGGTTTCTTCACAGAATGACTGGACTCAAAGCTTTTAAACTTGGCATTGAGTGATGAAGCTTCACTCAATGCTTCTGTACTTAGTCGATTTTTCTGTCTCCTTATACATTGGCCTTGACAGACTTAGCATGGCGTTTAGTGATGAAGCTTCACTCAACGCTTTTGTACTTAGTCGTGAATTCTTCACAGTAAGGCTATGACATGATAACCTTGACTCAACGCTTCTATATATATGACGTTGAGTGAGTTGAGCTCACTCAACGCTTTTGGACTTAGCCCGATTTCTGCCTTTATAATACTGTTAGTTTTGACTGCCTGCCTTCTCTCAACACTATTAGCTAAATGGCGTTGAGTGAGCTTGTCTCACTCAATGCTTTTAGACTTAGGTAGTTTTCTGAGTTTCCAGCTCCACCTTGAGTCCACCTATCATTGTCTATTGAACTAGCTATACAATCATTGCGACAAAGACTAACTTGTATTCATGAACTTAACCATACATCAAATACAACTATATCAGACACATGTAGCATACATGATGTCAGGCCTACTAGCAGTCAAGTATAGAAGGGAGCCAATTATCCCTCTATACAAAGACTCATCAACATGTTTCCCTGCCTCATTTTTGCCTACAGGCATATTTGACCCAATTGGAGTTCTCAAGGTGGAAGCATTCTCCATACTATATTTCTTAATTAACACTATTGTGAACTTAGACTGGGATATGGACAAGCCATCATCAGTCTGTCTTACTTGGAGTCCCAAGAAGAATTTTAGCTTACCTACGCTGCTCATCTCAAACATCCCTTGCATAAGTTTAGCAAACTTCCTGCAAAGGTTGTTTTTAGTAGATCCAAAGATAATGTCATCGATATATATCTGGATTAGGATGACCTTGCCCTTAGATTTTCTTAGGAATATGGTCTTATCTATTTTCCCCCTTGAGAATTTGTTCTCAATGAGGAAAGTAGACAATGTTTCATACCATGCTCTAGGGGCTTACTTCAACCTATATAGAGTTTTTTTAAGCTTATAAACAAAATTAGGAAAGTGAGGATCCACATATACTTCCTCTTTTAAGTCTCCATTCAAAAATTCTGACTTCACATCCATCTAGAAGACTTTGAATCCTTGATAGGTAGCAAAAGCAAGGAATAACCTTATTGATTCTAGCCTTGCTACTATGGCAAAGGTCTGGTCAAAATCTATTCCTTCTTCTTGCCTATATCCTTTTGCCACCAATCTGGCCTTATTTTTGACAATAATGACATTCTCATCTAGCTTATTCCTGTAGATCCACTTTGTTCCTATGACATTATGTCCCTTTGGTCTGGGAACCAGCTTCCAGACTCTACACCTTTTGAACTGGTTAAGCTCTTCCTGTATAACTACAATCCAGGAAGAGTCTTTGATAGCCTCTTCAAGCTTCTTGGGCTCTATTTGTGATAGAAAGCCTGAACATATGTTGGAACAAACAAGGTCGGTCCCTCCTAAAGCTCGGAACTGAAGATGCAGCTCGCCCTTACTCTCTTTGGACCACCCTCTTGACAAGGCTCTCAAAAGACTAGACTAGAGGCCTCAGCGCGGAGGTCCCACCTCATACCCGAAAGAATCAGAAATTCTTCCCCTCCCTAGCCAATGCTGAGCTAGGTGCCTTAGAAGAAGAGAATGAGAGTTAGGAATGCTTGCCTTTTAAGGCACCTTACCGGTCTATTTATAGGTCTCCGAACTGGGACTGCCCATAAACAAATGGAGCTGTCCTGAAATTACTAGAATACCCTCAATCGGGTCTGCCAACAGCCAAACTCCACTGTTCTGAGGGGTTATATGCAGACCACCAAGGGCAAAAGCGTAAAATCCCATGGGGCAAAAAGATAGACCCGACCCTACTTGAACGGGTCTTAAACCGAACCGGGGCTTGGCGAGAACTCCCTTCTGGGGTCTTCTCGCCTGGCGAGAGCTTCCTTCTGGGGTCTTATCGCATGGCGAGAGCTCCGTCTCGCTAGCTAGAGCTCCCCTCTGGAGCCCTCTCGCATGACGAGTCGGCTACTTACCTGCAAGTGCCTCCTCCTTTGGTACTTACTCGTCCATCTCTTGACACAGATCTCGCTCAGACCCTTCTCACCTGGGCCCTCTCGCCTGTCCCTCTTGTCGGGATCCACTCGCTCTGTGGCTTGACGACCGCCCTGGGCTGTCTCGCCTAGCTTCCTTCCTCAAGATTTTGGCTCCATCTCACTCGCCCGAGGTTGTACACAATCCCCACTCTTTTCGAGGTTGTTACAAACTCGGAAAGATAGTCCAACTGAGGCTCGTGTCATTAAAGTGAATTTATGAGGGAATCTTTCGGTGGGCCCCATGCCCAACCTATAAATATAGGACTCCCCTCCCCATAAAGGGTCGCTTCCTTCGCTCTATCCTCCTCTAGCCTCTGCCCCTATGTCTCTCAGCCAAAGTTTTCGTGACCGCGTCGCGGCGGTGCGTTAGAGGAACAAGGCGACTGCGGCAGCTCTGAACAAGATCCCGGTCCATGCTCCTCCTTCCTTACCGTCATCCTCTCCCCCCCCAAAGAAGGCGGAAGCCGCTGATCCTCCCCTCTCGGCAGGGGGGCCTTCTCGTACCTTCCGGGGGGGGGGGGGGGGGGCGTGTCTCTCCTCCCCCGGCCAATCCGAGAGAAAAGGAGGTAAGTCTGTCAACCTCGACATGCCTTCCTCTCCATCTCACGTGTTCTCTTACTTACTTCCCGTATTTATAAGGTCCCGACGCCCTCTCATCGTCTAGAGACCATACGAATCAATACCTCTGAACACCACCACCAGTCCGTCTCGCCACAACCCTCTACTCCTCTATCTACTCCCGCGATGAGGAGGGATGATCCTCCTAATACTGCGGGTTCATCTCGCCGTTTTGGTAAGGACCTTTTCCTTTCGGGCCTTTCTTTTCTACCACTTCTCAACTTTACCTTCCCCATTTTCTGCACAGGTATGCACGACTCGCATGTAGAGGACTCGCTAGCCGAGGACTCGCCTGCTGAAGATTACTCCCGACAGACGGTCGTCTCGCCCCCTCCTCCCATAGACGAAATCGAAGACTACCTAGGCGATCCCATGGATCCGTTGGAAATGAAGCGTAGGGTAGCAGAGATGTTACGGAAGCACGTGTGCATCATCCAGGAGCTGGAAAAGGGGAAGCAAGCTGCGGACCATCGGATCGATTGGCTGGAGGTGGAGTGTGCCCGCCTGTCTTCGGATATCGACGCTGATATTGAAGTGGACGAGACCGACCCCTAGGCGATCCTGAGCGAGGTCGATCAACAGCTCCGTCTCGCTCGCCGCGGTGTTGATGCGGCTCGCGCTTTTCACCTCCCCAGCCGCCCCCTTGCGCGAGATCCCGTGGCGGAGGGCGCTGGAGGTGGCACAAGAACTGACGAGTGCTCGCCTCATCTAGCGTCCCTTCCCTTCCTTTATGGCTTGTACTAAATTATTTATGCCTTCGTCTCGCACAAACTATGCGCTTTGTGAACTTTACGCCCGCCTCGCGCGGGATGAACTTTATTAATTTAATATTTGTCCGCTTCTCCGTATTTATTTGATTTTCTGTAATTAGTACTTAAATTATGCATTTACGCTAATTTCTCTGGATCTACCGATCTTTAATTTTAATTTGTTCCTACTGCTTGGCTGTGCTGTGGGCCCACCTAAGGCTACACAAATCGAGGCCTGGGGAGAAAAAAGGCCGACTGCCTCTTCCCCTCCCCCTGCACAACTTCTTAGCCCGTACACTTTTTTCCATGCCCTATGATTGCTATAAATATCCCCTTAACCGGGGTCGGACCCACGCTTTCACAAACCGTTACGCTTCAGCCCCTTATTCTCTTCGTCCTTCTCGCGTACCAACCATGCGTCTGCCATCTCTCCATCTCGCCTCCTCACCCCCGGGTCACCTCGCCAGCCTCCTCTTCCTCCAATCCCGGCCGTTTCGCACGATTATGGGGAAGAAAAAACCTGAAGAAGGCGAGGGACGCAGCCGCTGCGGGAAGCGATTCGCGGATCATGATTTTCCACCCGGGCGTATCTCTGCGGACGAGTACGACCCCTTTATTCGCGAATACCTGCCGGAAAGCTTCGAATCGCGCCCCCCCAAAGTCGGCGAGAGCAAAAACACATTCTACCTCGGGGAGCTCGCTTTCCCCGTCTCGCACTTCGAGGCGGGGTTGAGACTACCCCTCTGGCCGGAGGTGAAGCAGGTCTTGAAGTACTTCGGCGCCATGCCAGCCCATCTGAACCCTAACGCCATCTCCGTCCTGGTTGCCTTTGCGAGCTACATGCGGCAAGAGCGAATAGAGTTTAGCCTAACCGTCTTCCGCAAGCTGTTCATCTACCACGCCAATCAGGACGGGGTGTCCTACTTCACAGGGCTAGGTCTCAAAGTCAGTGAGACGCCGAACAAGAACCATCATTGGCTCACACGGTTCATCTTCATCCATGGTAACCTGGGCAGCGTCCCTCTCGCGCCTGCCTCGCCCGCCGAAGCCTTTTACGCAACCCCCCAAGTTGGCGGCACGGACCAGCTACTCTTCGAGTACCTCGTCGGAAAGAACTTTGAGGTCCGGTACTTGAGGCGCGGCCTTGGCTCACTCCTCCCCGTATTTCCTGGTGAAGGTATGCTCGACTTACCTTTCTGGTCTCATCTTTATTACTTCACTCTCGCTGATTTCTTCATTTAACTCCGCATCTCGCCTTTATCAGGAGAGAGGAACGTGCCAGTTCATCCCCCTTATAAAAGCAACATCAAGCCGTCCAAAGGCGTCGCTCTCGCTACTATGGCGGCCGAGGCGGCTAAAGAATCGCTGACCCCCTCCCTTAAGAAGAGGCCGACCGAAGATCCCGCTCCGTCTCGCCTCAGCCCCTCGAAGAAGATGAAGATGAAAATGAAGGTGAAGAAGGTGGTCTCTCTCCCACCCGACAAGAAAACTCCTCAGGAGACGGTGGTGATGTCTGGGTCCCTGAGCCCCATTTCCCTGGGGTCACAGTCCCCCAGTCTCCTCCTCGAGTTTCTCCTCGCAAGGCCGTCTCGCTATCTGAAGAGGCGACACCGCTCGCGCAATACGCCCACTCTTCTCAACAACCCTCCAGGTCCCCCTCTCGCGAGGGGGCTCCTTCTCACTACCCCGCATCGTCTGCTCACTTCAACTTCAATATGGGCCCCATTGTACCTGATGCGGCCAACGACCCCGCACTAATATGGGACAAGGGGGCGCACCGAGTTTCAATCTCTACCCTCCTCCGCTCTTGGAGGGAGCAGGACCAGCCTACAGGCAACGCCTTCTCCTTAGGCTTTGGTCTCTACGGAGGTCATGGCCCCGATCCCCTTGACAAGGCCTCCTCGCAAGACCTGGTCCTGAGGGTGACGCACTCCCAACTACGCACCTTGGGGCTTTCGCACAGGCTCTCGCGCTGCCTAATTTATAACAACCAGAACTGGAAAGTATCCGAGGCCAACTTTGCCGCCGAGCGCGAGAAGTTGGGAGATCTTGCAAAGAGACTGGAGGTAGCCGAGAACCTTCTCGCCAAGGCTCGCGGCGGAGTGGTGAGTTCTCGCTTAGCTCATTTTCTATGTACCTGACACCAATTTAATAAAGACTCTCTGCAGGATGTCGAGATGGCGGAGAGGTTACACACACGCGTAGCGGAGCTGGAGGCAGAGGTGAAGGAGCTAAGTGCCCATGTCGTCCAGCTCAAGGACGTCGCTCCTTCGACCTCTCGCTCGGTGATTCTCCCACCTCCCCCTTCTCACTACACCCATGAGGAGGTCGAGGAGTTTTGCCGAGACGCGAACATCAGAACCGCCGAGCTGATCCTGAAGATGATGCGCGAGATGGGCGTCGTCAAGGATGATTGCGAGTATGTTACCGCCCGCGACCTTGTGCTGGAGATCTACGATGAGGGAGAAGGCTCGTCGGCCAGCGAGAAGGATTAAAGCTTCTAGAGCATGACTTTTCTTTTACTTCTGATGCTTCCTTTTGCAACTGATGTAATTTTGTATTGGACTACTTACTGGATGTGCTGCGTATAGATATATATATATTACCCATGTGTTACTCTAGGGCTAGTTCTCTTTTTTTTGTTTCGATTGTTTGCGAGATCTGAGGATCCGCTCATTTGCGATACAGGGTCGCCGCTCGTCTCGCCTCCTAGCGGGAGCAAACCTGGCCCAGGGGGCCAGTCACCATACCCCCGTCATTCTCGCACATGGAAACGCCTTTCCCCCTTCTCGTCTCGCTCCTTGATACCTCTCGGAGCGAGTGGCCTTGAAGGGTCAGTCCCATCCCTTTTTTCTTGGGCAGGGAGCTTTCCTACTCCTTTACGATTAGAGTCCTTCCTCTTGCTGGCCAATAGTGTGGTTTTTCCCTTGAGACTTCCCATCTTTTGTTATTGTTTCACAACCACTTATCGGCCTTGCCAAGTTGGCGGTCCCGGTCAACGTGTACTTCCCGGATCCCCTCCAAAACCCTCTCCAACCACCGAGTGAGCCTACAGCCCTGCTAGCTTGATGGGAGACTGGTCAGCGGGTCTTCTCAGGGTCTCCTCTCCTCATCCAACTCCAACCACCGAGTGATCCTACATCCCTGCCAGCTTGATGGGAGCCTGGTCAGCGGGTCTTCTCGGGGTCTCCTCTCCTCATCCAACTCCAACCACCGAGTGAGCCTACATCCCTGCTAGCTTGATGGGAGCCTGGTCAGCGGGTCTTCTCGGGGTCTCCTCTCATCAACAAACTCCAACCACCGAGTGAGCCTACATCCCTGCCAGCTTGATGGGAGCCTGGTCAGCGGGTCTTCTCGGGGTCTCCTCTCCTCATCCAACTCCAACCACCGAGTGAGCCTACAGCCCTGCCAGCTTGATGGGAGCCTGGTCAGCGGGTCTTCTCGGGGTCTCCTCTCCTCATCCAACTCTAACCACTGAGTGAGCCTACAGCCCTGCCAGCTTGATGGGAGCTTGGTCAGTGGGTCTTCTCGGGGTCTCCTCTCCTCAACCAACTCCAACCACCGAGTGAGCCTACAACCCTGCCAGCTTGATGGTAGCCTGGTCAGCGGGTCTTCTCGGGGTCTCCTCTCCTCAACCTACTCCAACCACCGAGTGAGCCTACAACCCTGTCAGCTTGATGGTATCCTGGTCAGTGGGTCTTCTCGGGGTCTCCTCTCCTCATCCAACTCCAACCACCGAGTGAGCCTACAGCCCTGCCAGCTTGATGAGATCCTGGTTAGCGGGTCTTCTCGGGGTCTCCTCTCCTCAACAAACTCCAACCACCGAATGAGCCTACAACCCTGCCAGCTTGATGGGAGCCTGGTAAGCGGGTCTTCTCGGGGTCTCCTCTCCTCAACTAAATCCAACCACCGAGTGAGCCTACAGCCCTGCCAGCTTGATGGGAGCCTGGTCAGCGGGTCTTCTCTAGGTCTCCTCTCCTCATCCAACTCCAACCATCGAGTGAGCCTACAATCTTACCAGCTTGATGGGAGCCTGGTCAGCGGGTCTTCTCGGGGTCTCCTCTACTCAACCAACTCCAACCACCGAGTGAGCCTACAGCCCTGCCAGCTTGATGGGAGCCTGGTTAGCGGGTCTTCTTGGGATCTCCTCTCCTCATCCAACTCCAACCACCGAGTGAGCCTACAGCCCTGCCAGCTTGATGGGAGCCTGGTCAGCGGGTCTTCTCGGGGTCTCCTCTCCTCATCCAACTCCATCCACTGAGTGAGCCTACATCCCTGCCAGCTTGATGGGAGCCTGGTCAGCGGGTCTTCTCGGGGTCTCCTCTCCTTATCCAACTCCAACCACTGAGTGAGCCTACAGTCCTGCCAGCTTGATGGGAGCCTGGTCAGCGGGTCTTCTCGGTGTCTCCTCTCCTCAACCACAATAATCTCATCTCTCAAGGAAGGTCACCTCGAAGTGCATTGTACTGAGAAATCGTGCCATGTATACAAGTAGAAAAATCTTTAGAAACATGTTCAAATAAGTACAAAAAGGTATAACATTAGGGGTAGAATCGCTTCAGATCGTCATCGCTTCGGGCGCGATCCTAGGGTATCCCGTCCACATCCTGGAGGTGGTACCCTCCTGACTTCAAGACCTCCTTTACAATAAAGGGACCCTCCTAGTTGGGGTTGAGCTTCCCCACGGAGGCCTCCCTTCCTGCGACATCTACCTTTTTGAGGATCAAGTCCCCCTTTTGGAACGGTTTTATCCTGATGTGTTTATCAAAGTACTTGGACATTCGGCGCTTGACTTCCTTCTATCGGATCGACGCTAGCTCCCTGAGCTCCTCTACCAGGTCGAGAGAGAGCTTTTGCTCCTCCCCATTGTCCTCTTGCCACCCTTCATCTCCTCTCCTTGATGCTGTCACCCTGGGGGATTCAACATTGAATTCTACGGGTATGACGGCCTCTGAGTCATGGGAGAGTTTGAAGGGTGTCTCTCCTGTGGCGGTATTTGGTATAGTCCTCAGAGCCCAAAGAACGAAGGGGAGCTGCTCCACCCAACTTCCCCTCAGGTTTTCTACCTTCTTCTTTAAGAGGTTCACGATGATCTTGTTCGCGGCTTCTACCTGTCCATTGCTTCAGGGGTGATGAACCGAGGCGAACCGAAGATCTATGCCAAGCTGGACACAAAAGTCTACAAATTCTCTACTAGCAAACTGTGGCCCGTTATTCGTGACAATGGCCAAAGGGAGCCCGTGCCGGCAGATAATTTCTCCCCATACAAAGTTCTTGACCACCTACGTCGTCACCTTTGCCAAGGCCTTCACCTCCAACCACTTCAAAAAGTAATCCACCATGACCAGCAGGAACTTCCTCTGACCACTAGCTTGGGGAAACGGGCCTACTAGGTCTAGCCCCCATATGGCGAAGGGCCATGGATCCGTTATCATGCGTAATCTTTGCGCCAGGAGGAGTTGAAGTGGGGCGAACTCCTGACACTTTCTATATCTCTTTGCGAATTCCTCAGCATCCTTCCTGAGGGTAGGCCAAAAGTAGCCCTGCCTCATCACCCTCCCTTCCAGGGTCCGACTCCCTAAGTGGCTTCCGCATTCCCCTGAGTGAACTTCCTCCAATACCCTTGACGCCTCCTTCTCAGACACACACCGAACTAGTAAGCCCGACAATGTTTTTCGATAAAGGATCCCTTCCCTCAGCAGGTAATAGGCCGACTTGTACCTGACCCGCTTCTTCTCAAGATCCCCCTCGGGTAGATGTCCCGATGTCAAGAATGTCATAAATGGGTCCATCCAGGACCCCTCCTGGTCCACTTCCATTAACTCCCCTTCCTTTATAGAAGGTCTAAAGAGTTCTTTCCTGGTCCCTCCGGCCTGAGGGCCGTGCTTAGTGAGCAGGTCTGCCCTAGTATTCTCCTTCCTTTGGACGCGTTGGATTGAGAAGCTATGGACCTGCCCGATGATGCCTTTTATCTTTACCAGGTACAACTACAGGGTCAGTTCCCTCACTTCAAACTCTCCTCTGATATGCCCCGCGACCACCAGAGAATCCGTGGAGACTCTGATGTCCTATAAGCCCAGCTCACGAGCCAGCCTGAGCCCGACGATGATGGCTTCGTACTCGGACTGGTTATTTGTGAGGGCGAAATGATTTTTAAAGCCTGCTCGATTATGGTCCCCTCGGGACTTGTTAAAACCACCCCGCCTCCAAAAGAACTTCTGCTCGAGGCCCTATCAACGAGCATTTCCCAAGCCACTATGGAAGATATCTCCGCCTCTTTGACCTCAACCACATAATCTGCTAAGAAATCTGCCACCACCTGCGCCTTGATAGCTACCCGAGGGATGTAGGCGAGGTCGAACTCACTAAGCTCTATCGACCACTTGGCTAACCTCCCTGAATGCTCCACCCCTTCTAGAATGCGGCGGAGAGGGTGGTCCGTCATGACCTGAATCGAATGGGCTTGGAAGTACGACCTGAGCTTCCGGGCTGACATGATGAGGGTGAAGGCTAACTTTTCAAGGATTGGGTACTTTAGCTCTACCTTTTTGAGAACCCTGATCACATAATATATGGGGAACTGCTTCTTTCCCTCTTCTTGCACGAGGACTAAGCTAACTGCCCCTGTCCCTACTCCTAAGTAGAAGAACAAACTCTCCCCCTCTCGCGGCCCTTGAAGTAGCGGCGTCTGGGTGAGCTGTTGCTTCAGAGCTAGGAAGGCCTTCTCGCATTCGGGGGTCCACTCGAATTTCTTCCAACCCCTCAAAGTTTGAAAGAAGGAGGAACACCTCTCTCCTGCCCTGGAGAGGAACCTGCTCAACCCTGCCAACTTACCAGTAAGATGTTGGACCTCCTTAGCATCCTTTGGAGATTCCAGCTCCAGGATTGCTTTTACCTTATTTGGATTAGGCTCCACTCCTAAAGGAGTGAGGAGGTGCCCTAAAAACTTCCCTCTGCTGGCCCCGAATACACATTTTAGAGGGTTGAGTCTCATTTTATATTTTTTTATAGTTCTAAAAGTTTCTTGCAGGTCCAAGACGTGGGACTCGAGGTCTCGACTCTTAATCATCAGGTCATCTATGTAGACCTCGAGGTTCCGCCCTTTCTGCTCCCGAAATATCTGGTCCATTCTTTGGTAGGTCGCCCCTGCGTTCTTCAATCCGAAGGGCATCATGTTGTAACTGAAGCACCCATCCTCGACGATGAAGATGACGTCTTTGATGTCCGGGGGGTGCATGCGTATCTGGTGGTACCCTGAAAAGGCATCTAAAAAACTCATTAGTGGAAAACCGACTGTTGAATCAACCAGCACGTTGATTCAAGGCAGAGGGTAACAATCCTTCGGGCATGCTTTATTTAAAAGAGAGAAGTCAATACACATTCTCCATTTCCCCTCCCCTTTCTTCACCATTACAATATTGCTCACCAACCCCGGATACCTATTCACAGATATGAACCCCGCCCGAAGTAGCTTCTCCACCTCTTCTCTGATAGGCCTGGCCATCTTGGAAGCGATGACCCTCTTTTTCTGCTGGATGGGGCGGACCTTGGGGTCGAGGTTGAGGAGGTGACACGCCACGTCCGCGTCGACCCCGGGTATATCAGCTGCACTCCAGGCGAATGCATCGATGTTCTCTTGCACGCACCTCCGGATCTCCTCCTGATCCCTGAGGGTGAGCTCTCCGCTGACCTTGATCTTCTCTTTTCGCCCATCCTTCGTGAGGATGTCCATCTACAGAACCTCCAATGCTTCCCTCACCCTCGAAGGCTCCTCCTCTTCTTCTTGCTCCCTTGGATTTTTCTCCCGCTCCCTTGACCTACACTTCACCAATTCCCGCTCCTTGTCAACCGCATCCACTCACTCCAAGGTCCTCCCCCTCTCTTTTTCGGGACTCATTCCTGGCGATGATCCCTTCCTCCCCTCCGGCTGAGTTTCCTTTCCAGACGACTCCCTCATTTACCCCATCTTCCTTTTCCCTCCCTTGGCACCTTCTACCTCCCTCCTACCTTCCTGCTCTCCCGCCATCTCTGGCTCCAGCGCAATGCCTCTCTCTACTTCAGCCACCTCTCTCTCCTCCTGCTCCTCTCCGTCCACCTGCTATCCTCCGTCCACCTGCTCTCCCGCCATCTCTGGCTCCACCGCAATGCCTCTCTCTACTTCAACCACCTCTCTCCTTCTGCTCCTCTCCGTCCACCTACTCTCCTCCGTCCACCTGCTCTCCCGCCATCTCTGGCTCCACCGCAATGCCTCTCTCTACTTCAGCCACCTCTCTCTCCTCCTGCTCCTCTCTGTCCACCTGCTCTCCTTCGTCCACCTTCTCTCCCGCCATCTTTTGCTCCACTGCAGTGCCTCTCTCTACTTCAGCCACCTCTCTCTCCTCTTGCTCCTCTCCGTCCACCTGCTCTCCTCCGTCCACCTGCTCTCCCGCCATCTCTGGCTCCACCACAATGCCTCTCTCTACTTCAGCCACCTCTCTCTCCTCCTGCTCCTCTCGCTCCATCCTCCTCTCTAGTTCTTCTGCATCACCATTCCATAAGATGGTGTTCACTGCCGTCGCATAGCATTCTCGGACTGCCTTCGGATCTCCCCACACCCTGATCTGGGTCCCCCCTGAATTGAGCTTCAAACACTGATGGAACGAGGACGACACACATCTGAAGGCGCTGATTAAAGGGCGCCCAAATATCGCGTTGTAAATGCTGGGGGCGTCCAGTATCACAAAGCGGCAGTTTCTGGACAGCCCCCCCCAGAGTTACCTGGAGCCCTACTCCTCCATCAACCTCCTTCCGCTCTCCTGAGAATTCGAACAATGGTCCGTCTGCCGCCAACACTCTCCTGGCTTCCACTCTCATCTCATTGAACACCTTTTTGAAGATAACATTTACGGAGCTCCCTTTATCCAATAAGATTTTGGGCACCGTGATGTTTTCGATGGCAGTCCTGATCACCAACGCATCGCAGAAGGTATCTTCATGATCTGGTAGGTCCCTCCTGGAAAAAGTAATCTTCTCATCCGGGGGCGGGTCCTGCGACATCAAGGCGACGCTCCGACGGTACATGGTGTGGAGGCTGGTTTTGCGGGTAGCCTCAATCCCCCCCCCCCCCCCGTGGATCACCCCGATCCCCCTCGATCCCCTGTATCTGATCGATCCACACACCTGTCCTCCTCCCCGGTTCCCGTCACCTCTACAATCTGCACTGGTAGCTGTTGCTCCCCCGCTACTCTTCTCCCCCTCAATTCCAGAAACTCTGGGCAGGTAGCCGTCACGTGGCCTTCCTCCTCGTGGAAGTCACAATACGACAAGGCTACCCCCCATCCTGCCTCCCCTCTTGGGGGTTCCTCCTCCCTGCTCCTGCTCCTGCTCTTCCTCGCTCTCTTCCTCTTCTTCTTCCTCGGCCGATGGACATTGCTTGCTGAGGAGGGGGTGGGAGTGGCCTCGGATCATGCCCCCACCCTAACGGATTAAACCTTCCCTGTCCTGGATAATAGTTTCTTCCTCCCTGGGGGGGGGGGGCTCCCTTGTCCTTGAACATGACCTCCTGGCTGCCTCCAGCCGAGTTCTGGATGCACTGGCCCCCTTGGCTCCTCCCTTCTCCTTCCCTCCTGTTGCCTTGCTCCTCCCGGTTCCTTCTGCTCCACATCCGTCAGTCTCGCCAACTTCCTAGCAAAGGCCGGGTTTGCTGCCTCCATAGCTATTTCCTTCGCCGCTTTCTCCATCAACCCTTCGAATGTCAACGATTCCTTCCTGGTCAGGCTTATCTTAAAAAAGCCCTCCCTCAGTCCCATAGTGAAGGCCATCTGGAGAGCGAAACCGGGTACCTCCTGGATGTCTAGAATCTCCTCCTGGGAGCGGTCCACGTATTGAGCCAAGGACTCGTTGGCCTTCTGCTTGATTAAGAAAATGGACTCCGGGTTCTTCTTCCTCTTCTTAGAGGTCGAGAAGCGCAGCTGTAAGCTTCTACTCAGGTCCTCGAAGCCGTAAATCGACCCCGCTGGGAGTTGGTGGAACCAATCCCTAGCCTTGTCCTTCAGGGTGATGGCGAAAAGGCGACACTTAAAAGTGTCCGTCATTGGTCTGATGGAGACTGCATCTTCGAACCACTGCAGGTGCTGGAGGGGATCGTCCTTCCCCACATAGTAAGTCATCTCGGGATCGCGGAACCCTTCCGGGACGGGTGCCGAGAGGATCAACTCGCAGAAAGTATACCCTCTCGCCGGGGGTCTCGCCGCCTCCACTCGCGCAACCATCCCTCCAGGTGAGATGGCACTCGCTAGGCTGGCGAAAAGTTCTCTGCCTTCCACGTCTCGCCGGCTGCCTTCCGCCACTACCTCCTTTCCCGGTCGCCTCCCGGGTGCGTCCTCGCCTATTCTTGCCTGGTCGATCCCCTCGCGGGGCACGAGACCTAGCACCTGGGGTGGAGGGGTCTCGCATTCTCCTCTCTGTGAGATCTAATTTAGCATGTCCATGATCCCCCAATGGATGTCATGAACTCCTCCCTCCCGACGTATCCTCCCGGGTTCGGGGACCCGCCTCCATCTCCTTCAAGATCCCCCGCCATGAGGTAACCTAAGTTCTTCTGTGCAAGCTGCTGTTTCGCGTTCACCGCACCAAAAATGTTGGAACCAACAAGGTCGGTCCCTCCTAAAGCTCGGAACTGAAGATGCAGCTCGCCCTTACTCTCTTTGGACCACCCTCTTGACAAGGCTCTCAAAAGACTAGACCGGAGGCCTCAGCGCGGAGGTCCCACCTCATACCCAGAAGAATCAGAAATTCTTCCCCTCCCTAGCCAATGCTGAGCTAGGTGCCTTAGAAGAAGAGAAGGAGAGTTAGGAATGCTTGCCTTCTAAGGCACCTTACCGGTCTATTTATAGGCCTCCGAACTGGGACTGCCCATAACCAAATGGAGCTGTCCTAAAATTACTAGAATACCCTCAGCCGGGTTTGCCAACAGCCAAACTCCGCTGTTCTGAGGGGTTATATGCAGACCACCCAAGGCAAAAGCGTAAAATCCTATGGGGCTAAAAGATAGACCCGGCCCTACCTGAACCGGTCTTAAACCAAACTGGGGCTTGGAGAGAACTCCTTTCTGGAGTCTTCTCGCCTGGCGAGAGCTTCCTTCTGGGGTATTCTCTCCTGGAGAGAGCTCCGTCTTGCTAGCGAGAGCTCCCCTCTGGAGCCCTCTCGCATGGCGAGTCGGCTACTTACCCGCGAGTGCTCCTCCTTTGGTACTTACTCGTCCATCTCCTGACGCATCTCTCGCTCAGACCCTTCTCACCTGGACCCTCTCGCCTGTCCCTCTTGCCGTGATCCACTCGCTCTGTGGCTTGACGACCGCCCTGGGCCGTCTCTCCTAGCTTCCTTCCTCAAGCTTTTGGCTTCGTCTCGCTCGCCCGAGGTTGTACAACATAGAGCTATATTGGTACTCTTGCTCCTTGTCTGGACACCATGTCTTGAATCACCAATGATTTGGTGTGCTGGATGGTCCCTCAGATGTCTATTTTGCTTCAGCTTGATGTTTTGCATTGTTCTCAATTGGCTGAACTTCATTGTCTTCAGCTGGCTGTACTGCATTGTCTTCAGCTGACTGTTCTTCATCCTCAGCTTGTGAGTCTTGAGCCCCCCTGGACAGTACCCATCTTCTTCCTTATCTTGTCATACTGGATCTATTTCCCTGATGGTAAACTTTTCCATCACATCCTTTAAACCCGCAGAACTAGAAGAGGTGCTTGTCAGCTCACAGTTCATTAGGTTTGACTCATCAAAGATAACATGTACTAATTATTCTACAACTTGAGTAGTCAAGTTATAGATCCTATATGCCCTACTATTATTGTTGTACCCAACAAATATCCCTTCTTTGGACTTGGCAGCAAACTTAGTCACATAGGACTTACCATTATTTAGAACATAGCACTTGCTACCAAAAATCTTGAAGTAGGATAAGTTTGGTTTTCTGCCTTTCAGAATCTTATAGGGAGTCTTCTTGTGGCTTTTGGTGATGGAAGCCCTATTAAGGACATGACATGTAGTGTTTACTGCCTCAGCCAAGAAATATTCTGTGATAAATGTGTCACTTAACAAGGTTCTACCAGCCTCTATGAGAATTCTATTTTTCGTCTCAGCAATCCCATTTTGCTGGAGTGTTTTAGGAGAGGAGAATTCTTGATGAATCCCAAGCCCTTCACAGAATCTTATCATGCATTTAGACTGAAACTCAGTCTCATGGTCACTTCTGATTTTGACCATAGTACTGTTAAGTTCATTCTGAATTTGCTTAACAAATGTTTGGAAGACATCAGGGGTTTTAGATTTCTTTCTTAGAAAGAACACCCAGGCAAATCTGGAAAAGTCATCAACAACCATAAGGGTGTAGACTTTCCTACCTAGACTATGAACTAGCATAAGACCAAATAGATCCATATATAGGAGGTATAAACACCTCACTGAGTCTTTGCTATCAAGGCTCTGGAAGGAGGTCCTGGTCTACTTGCCCTTTTGGCATGCTGAGCAGATACCCTCCTTGATGAACTTCACCTTAGGGCCATTTCTCACTAACTCTTCACTAAAGAGTTTGTCTATGATCTTGTAATTCAGATGAGCTAGCCTCTTGTGCCATTGGACATATTGTGAAGCTTTCTCATATGCAACTAGGTATATAAGAAAGTCCTTACTCTCACAAACAAAATTGAGACAATAGACATTTTCTCTCATAGTGTCTGTCAAGATGACCCCTTGGTCACTTGACCTCCTAATTTGGCTCATCCTTGAGGAAAGAAATGTCATAGCCAAGATCACAGAGTTGGCTTATGCTTATTAGGTTATGTTGCAAACCTTTCACATAAGCTACTTGTGTGATAGTGATTATGCCATTAAATATCTTACCAAGCCCTTTGGTTACTCCTCTTTCTGAACCACCAAAGATGACTTTGGGTCCATTTTCAACTAGAGTGTACTCCTTCAGCATGCCCCTTGTTCTAGTCATGTGCTTGGAACATCCACTGTCCAAGTACCATATAGGGGTATGGACACTTGGACTTACCTACAACAATTAAATCATCTTTCCTTAGTACCCCAATTCTTATTGGGTCCTAGGTGCAGGTTACACTAAATTGAACATGCCTGCTTGCAGCTCTTCTGACAGGTAAGCTGTCATTATCTCTCTGGACACTCTTATTATGCTAGCAATTAGTAGCATAGTGGTCGACTTTGCCACAACACCAGCACTCATAAATGTTGTACCTTCTTTTAAGGGCTGGCTTTACAGCATAGCAGTCAACAGCTCTCATTCCAGCAGGTACAGTAGCCTTTTTCTTAAGCCTTCCATCCACAACCTGATTTGGGATTTGTTTGGCAGCAGAGGTACTAGGGATATCTTGGACCCTATCAGCAGCTGCCTATTTTTCAGAGTGCAAGCTCCTGATAGCTTCAGATATACCCAAGTCTGGTGTGCTGACAGACTTTCCTTTAGTCTGATTGTGGACTGGCAGACTTTGAGAATGGGCTGCAGCCTTATTTTTGAGTGTTGGGGATGGTACACCAAACACAAAAGGTCCAGGATGGGCCATTTGGATTTCTTCATGGGCTATCTTGTAAGCACTAGCACCCTTGTCATTCTTAACACCATACTCCCAGTGACCATAAATGCTCTCATGGTTATACCTGTTAGATGGTAACACCACTTTCCTGAAAGAAATTGGAGGCTTGGAGGATAGTTGTTGCACTGGAGCTTTGCCCTTCATTTAGGAATAGGCTGCTCTAGTTCTCCCTTTGAAGCCTAACCCCTTCTTATCCTTTTGGGAAGAGAAGGAATCAATCAAAGGTAATACTGAACATGGTATTGAGAACTTAGCCACTAGTTCCTTCTCCTTTGGGAGTTTACCTTTAAGATTACTAATGTGGTCATTTTTGAAGGTGATTGTGTTCATTTGAATAACAGTGATGTTTTAATGCTTGCTGACTTCTTTTATCTTCAGGTTCAGCATGTTTGTTGAGTTTGAAATAGCCAGCTTTAGAGAGACAATCTCCTCAGCCTGTTTTTTAGCTAGGAGTCTGCTTCTCTTCAGTGCTTGCAGGAGTTCACCATAATCATCAATCAATTGATTGACATCTCCTTCAGATTCAGAACCATCTTCATCTCTTGATGCAGATTCTTCTGATTCTGGACTAATATCATAATCTGACACAGAAGGTGTAGAATGTACCTTACTAGGGCCAGGCTACTCTTGGCTGGATCCTTCCTCAATCAAAGCCATCAGCCCAAGGCAATGGCTGACTTCTTCTCCTTCTTTAGATCTGGCAGCATCATCAGCTTCTCTAGTGATTGTAGCCAGCATCTCTAAGAAGTCTGCTTCTACAGATTCTTCTTCAGCAGTAAATAACCCAATATAGGCTTTAACTTCATCTACCTCTTCTGACTCTGATGATGAGGAGTCAGTCCAGCTCTTTTGCTTCTTGGCAATAAAGGGCTTCTACTTCTTGCCCTTCGGCTGATGTTCCTTTTTTCCACTAACATCCTTTCTTTTGATAGGGCAGTCGGCTATGACATGCCCTTACTTGTTGCAACAATAACACACCACTTTAGAAGAAGTATGTTTACTTGGTTTAGAGCCATACCTGTCCTCTTTAGAGTATTTCTTCTTGCCCTTGTAGTAATCTTCCTTGGGATAAGAAGAAGAGAATGGCCTGCTTCTCCAGTGCTTCTTCTTTATAAATTTCTGAAATTGCCTAGATAAGGCAGCTAAGTCTTCATCAGAAATGTGGCAGTCTGATGCACTGGTTCCTGAGCTTTCTGACTCAGAATCAGCAACTCTCCATAGTGGATAAGGAATCTTTCTCCTGCTCTTCCTTATGGCTTTAGCTTTGAAGGCCACTGACTTGTCTTTGATTGTATGCTTGCTGATTTTCTCCTCCTCCTTTCTAGCAGTCAGCTGCATTTCATAAGACAATAGCTTTCCAAATAGGGTTGGTGGTGGAGTGTCTACAAGTCTGTCCACTTCTCTAATGGCACAGATTTTTGTGTCCCGGTCTTTAGTTAAAGACCTGAGGAACTTGTTATTCAATTCATAAGTGCTGAAGACTCTGCCATATGTCATTAGCTCATTCACAATTCTGAAAAACTTCTCATAGCACTTAACAATGTCATCTGACTTATCCTGCCTGAAGCTTTCATACTCTTGATTGAGCATGGACTTCCTGTCCTCCCTCACTTCTTCAATCCCCTCCATGTAGACAACTAGTGTGTCCCACATCTCCTTAGATGTCTTGTAGTGGACTAGGTTTTGGAAGGTTGAGTCATCTATGATACTAACAATAAGGTTTTGTGTCCTCTTATCTAATGTAGCTAAGATGATGTCATCTTTAGTCTTCTCAGAATACTGCTTCGGAGTCTTCAGATTTGCATCAAGGACTGATGTCTTCATTGGGATGAAGGGTCCTTCCTGTACTATGATAGGATCAGATACTTCCATGAAAAGTCTGACCCTTTCCTTCTAGATGCCAAAGGTCTCCTTCCTGCAAAGAGGAATATTCATGGATCCAAGTTCTTTATGATTCTCACTTGAACCCATTTTGGCCTTCTGATTGTACAACCTCGTATCCGGCGAGTGGGTCAGCAGGAGCCAGACAGGCCAAATCGGGCAGTCTGAGCCCATAAGCGAGCTCGGTAGAAGGTAGAGCTCAACAGACTCCCGCTCGCCCAGGCCGGATGAAATTCTTTTGGGAGGCAAGCTCGTACTCGTCGAGCTCCGGGCTGTTCGTCGAGCTCCGGGCTGTTCGTCGAGCTCCGGGCTTTTCGTCAAGCTCCGGGCTGTTCGTCGAGCTCCGGGCTGTTCGTCGAGCTCCGGGCTGTTTGCCTAGTTCTGGGCTATTCGTCGAGCTCCGGGTTGATCGCCGAGCTCCGGGCTATTCGCCGAGCTCTAGGCTATTCATCGAGCTCTGTATCCTTCGATGATCTCTGAATCGCTCGCCGAGTCTGAACCAATCAATAAGTCTGCGGCGTGCGAGTAGGGCAGGTCCGGCCCATGCTCGCCCCAAGTTGAGGATAGGCTGCGAGTGTCAGTTTCATCGAGCACTCGCCGCCCCTGCCGAGTAGGGTTTGTTGAGGGCTACTCGGCCAGTGACCAACAAGATGTTTTTACCATTTTGCCCCAACTGGCCTGCCCATAGCCAGTTAGAACAATGGAATCACGCTGTTGGCAGACCTAGTTGGGCTGCACATAGCTGTTTAGAATAACAGAGGTTGGCTATTTGCAGGCCGCTTTCAAAAATCTATAAATAGTACCCAAGGGGTACCTCAGAAGGCATGCTTACTTGTCTCCCAACCTTCTAGCGCTTTCTGAGGTACCTTAGCCTGACACTTGGCTAAGGTGGAGAAGCGCTTAGTGATCTTTCAGGTGTGTGGTGGGTCCTCTGCGTCGGGCCCTTGGGTCAGTCCTTTGTTCCTTTTCCTTGTTTTTCTGCTTGCTGGAGAGAAGTATATGCGCGATCACCCCTTCCCCAAGGATGAACTCCACAGAGACCGGTTCTCCGGTTTCAACATTCTGGTGCGGTGAGCGTGGAGCGTTGTTAGCACAAAAAATCTTCAGCAGGCTTGATGACGAGAGGATCGGGACAAGGTTCTGACAGGTCCGACTCGCCAACCCCCTCCCCCTCTCTCCATAGTGGGGATGTTTGAGGACTTCAAGAAGGAAGTACTAAGCTTGGTCCGATTCGCACTCGGCGTGCGTGCCGAGTGCTCGACTCCAGCGGTCCCGGTTCTCGCGGTTCCAGCTCTCGGCGAGGACGCTCCCGGCAGGCGAGCTGGGAAGGAGGTTGCCGAGGAAGGGAGAGGAGGCGAGCACCCCGTGCGAGTGCTCTTCCTCGGATCGGCAAGCGGCGACAGGTTGGACGAGATGGGGGGTGCGAGACCCCCCAGCTCGCCCAGCAGGGGGAAGCAGCCCATTCAGCGAGCTGGTCTCTTCTGCTCTGGTTCCAGAGGAGTTCAGGGTACCCGAGATGTCCTACTACACCAGGAAGGGAGACCCGATCTAGCACGTCCAATGGTTTGAGGACATGGTCTCGATCCGACAGATGTCGGATGGATTCAAGTGCAGGCTCTTCGCCAACACCCTCAAAGAGAAGGCGAGAGAATGGTTCCACCAGCTGCTGGCCAACTCCATTTACTGCTTCGAGGACCTACGCAGTGGGTTCATGCTGAGGTTCACCACCTCCAAGAGGAGGAAGAAGGAGTCAGAGTCCCTGTTCCACATCAAGCAAGGGGTGAACGAGACCTTGTGGAGCTACATCGATGGCTTCCAGGAGGAGGTCACCCAAGTACAAGAGATGCCATGACATACCCTGATGATGGCCTTCACCCTGGGGCTGCAACATGGTTTCTTTCGAATGGAGTTAAAGAGGGTGCCGCCCCTGTCCTACGAGGAACTGATGGAGAGGGCGATAAGAGAAGTTGACGGGGAGGCATCGAACCCGGAAGTTAGCCAGATGGGCTACGGAGGAGGAAAGGCCACGAGGGGGTAGAGGTCAGGAGGAGAGGAGAGTTGAACCCCGACAGAGGGAGCAACAACAGCAACCTAGGTGGGGGCGTTAGGAGCCGAACCATCGGCTAGGGAGGATGCCAGAGTGGCACGATCAAGGGCTGAGAAGAGGTCATCATGGCGGGGATAACCGCCAGGGAGGCTAGGGCCAGTTCTATCCTCCAGGCGGGAGGCAAGGAAAGAGGCCACCTCTCCCCGACCAGGAGCAGGCTATGGCAATAGCCATGGGGGAGAGGAGGAGAGCAACGCGGAGGAGAAGAAGGGTGTTTAGGGTGGAACTGCCCTACTGTGACTTCCATCGGGAGGAAGGGCACACCACGGCCACGTGCCCGGAGTTCCTCTAGATGAGAGGAAACAGGGAGCAGCAGCATCAATAAGACCGCCAGGGATTGCGGATCGAGGAGGTCCTGCCTCGGGAAGAGGAGGATAGATGTGAAGATCTGGTAGATATGGGGACCCGGGGAGGGATCAGAGTGATCCATGGGGGGGGAGGGGGGGTCGAGGATTCTCGTAAGGCAAGTCTCCACACAATGTACCGCAGGAGCGTTGGCTCCACATCCTAGACTCCTCCCCCAGAAGAGAAGATCACCTTCTCAATCAAGGATATGTTGGGTCATGAAGATCCCTTTTGCGATGCGCTGGTCATCCAGACGACCATCGAGAATTTCACCGTTTCCCGGATCCTCATCGACAATGGGAGCTTGGTCAACGTCATCTTCAAGAAGGCATTTGACGTGATGAAGGTTGAGGCCAGGAGGGTGCTGGCCTCGGACGGGCCCCTGTTTGGCTTCTCGGGGGAGAGGAAGGAGGTCGAATGAGGAGTGGGACTCCATGTCTCTCTGGGGGGCAGTCCTGCACCTGCAGGTTTATCATTGTGGACGCCCCCAATAACTACAATGCCATCTTTGGGAGGCCCCCTCATTAGCGCCTTCTGCTGCATCACCTCATCCTTCGACCAGTGTCTGAAGTTCAACGCGGAGGTCATCCAGTCCGGGTCCGTGGAGACCCCAAGGTGGCGAGGGAGTGCTATGTCATCGCCGTGAACTCCATCTCTTGGCAGGAGAGGGTCGAGGAGATGGAACGGAGGATGGAGGAGGCGGAGCAGGAGACCGACTGGGAGGAGATGGAGGTAGAGGAGAACCGCACCCAGGTGGAGGTGGCGGAAGAAGTTTAGGGGTCTGCCGAGGCAATGACCATGGAGGAGGCTGGAGAGGAAGTCCCTCCCCCGGGAGGGGAGGACGTTGAAGAATGGGGGGGGGGGAGCAGTCCCGCCTGGAAGCAGCAGAGGAGGTGGTAGAGATGTAGATTTTCACCCTGGGAGGCAGGGTGGAGAAGGCTCGCATCAGCGGGGGGCTGACCCCGGAGGCCCAGGGCAGGATACTGGAGTGCATCTAGAAGGATGTGGACATCTTCGCTTGGAGCGCCGCAGAGATGCCAGGGATTGATGCTGACGTAGCCTGCCATCGCCTCAACCTGGACCCGGAAGCTCGCCCCGTCTAACAAAAGAAGAGATCCACTGCGGACAAGCTGGTCGAGCCAATCTGGGAGGAGGTAGCCAAGCTTCTCAAGGCTGGCTTTGTATCTGAAATCCAATACCCCGGTTGGGTCTCAAATGTAATAATGGTTAAAAAAGGAGATGGCCAATGGCGTATGTGTGTTGACTTTTCTTTACTTAATAAATCATGTCGTAAGGATTATTACCCCTTGCCTCAAATCGACGCGCTGGTTGATTCAACCGTCAGTTTCCCTGTAATGAGTTTTCTAGATGCCTTTTCAGGCTACCACCAGATTAGGATGTACCATCCCGACATCAAAGATGTCTCCTTCATCACCAGGGGATGGGTGCTACTGCTACAAAATGATGCCCTTTGGGCTAAAGAATGCAGGTGCAACCTATCAGAAGATGATGGACAGGGTCTTCCGGGAGCAAAGGGGGAGGAACCTGGAGGTATATGTGGATGATCTCATGATCAAGAGTCGAGATGTTGACTTTCACCTCCGGGACATGGAGGAAACCTTTGCCACCCTCCGCTAGTATAAGATGAGGCTGAACCCCTGAAGTGTGTCTTTGGGGCAAGCAGGGGCAAGTTCTTAGGCCATCTCCTCACCCCAGCAAGTGTAGAGCCCAATCCTGATAAGGTCCGAGCAATCATGGAGCTGGGATCACCTCGAAATTTTAAAGAGGTGCAGCGGTTAATGGGAAAGCTGGCTGGATTGAGCAGGTTCCTTTCTCGGGCTAGGGGAGAAGTGCTCCCCCTTCTTCAAAACTTTGAGGGGAGGCTAGAAATTTGAGTGGACCAAGGAGTGCGAGGAGGCATTCCAAGCCCTGAAGAAGCAGTTGACTCAGGCTCCGCTGCTCGAAGGACCGAAGGAGGGGGAGGATCTATACTTGTATCTCGGGGTCGAAGTCGAGGCCTTGAGTTCCAACCTGGTTCGGGAGGAGGGGAAGAAGCAACTCCCCATATACTATATAAGCCGGGTATTGAGGAAAGCCGAGCTCCGTTATCCCATCTTAGAAAAGCTGGCCTTCGCTCTAGTCATCTAATCCCGGAGGCTCCGACCTTACTTCCAGGCACACTCTATCCGAGTGGTGACTGACCACCCCCTCCACAACATCTTCTAGGGAGTGGAGTATTCAGACAGATTGGCTAAGTGGTCGGTGGAGCTGAGCGAGTTCGATATCTCCTTCGTCCCCCACCTCTCGATTAAGGCCCAAGCCATGGCCAATTTCCTGGCGGACTATGTGGTCGAGGTGGCAGAGGTAGAACTCACTCGCCCCGTTCTTTAGAAGGTGATGGTGGACGGCGCTTCAGGGAGGCATTCCCTGGGGGTGGGGTGATCCTGGAAAGCCCTCAGGGAACGAGAATCAAGCAAATGGTGGTGGTGCACTTTCCCATCACCAATAATCAGTCCGAGTATCAGGCGGTAATCGCAGGGCTCCACCTAGCCAGGGAGTTGGGGGTACGTGATGTGGAAGCCCACACTGACTCCATGGTGGTGGCCTCCCAGATCAACGAGGAGTTTGATGCGAGGGAGCCAACTCTGCAGCTATACTTGGCAAAGTTGAAGGGAGTCATCGACACGTTCCAGACTTTCTCCATCCAACACGTGCCTAGGGAGGATAACGAGCAGGTAGATCAACTAACGAAGCATGGTCCCCGGGTGGGGGTACCATCACCGACCTTGTTCCGCCCTTCCATCGAGGAGGGAGAGCTGATGGAGGTAGACCAGCACCCCTCGTGGATGGATCCATTCACAACCTTCCTCTCTACAGGGGAATATCCCGAAGGGATGGACAAGAAGAAATCCAATTTTAAGTCGACATATTATCTCATGCGAGATGGGAAACTATACTAGAAGACCCTCTCGGGAATGTTGGCGTGTTGCGTGGCTGAGAGAGAGGTCCTGAGGATCTTGGAGGAAATCCACTCCGGAGAGTGTGAGAACCACTCTGAGAGTCGGACCCTGGAAGGAAGAATCATCAGACAGGGGTACTTCTGACCGACCTTGAGCCATGACGCCGCGGAGTTCGCAAGGAAGTGTAGCAAGTGCCAGTTGTTCGCCCCCCTCTAACTGCAACCAGCTCAGCGCCTCAGGAGCATCACAGTGCCCTGGCCCTTTATAATCTAGGGAATGGACCTGGTAGGGCCTTTACCTCGAGCCAGTGGGCATAGGAGATTCTTATTGGTCGTGATTGACTATTTTTCCAAGTGGTTAGAAATCAAGGCGTTGGCCAAGGTGACCTCTCAGGTCATCAGGAACTTTGTTTGGGGAGAAATCATCTGCCGTCATGGGTTTCCCCAGGCCATTATCACGAACAACGGGCCTTAGTTCGCTAGCGCCGAATTCATCAGCTTTTGTGGGCAGCTCGAAATAGCTTTCAGGTTCGCTTCGGTTCCTTACCCCAGGAGTAACGGGCAGGTGGAGGCGACGAACAAGATCATTGTCAATCTCCTCAAGAAGAAGGTGGAGAACTTGAGGGGCAGGTGGGTGGAGCAACTCCCTTCGGTCCTCTGGGCTCTTAGGACCACACCCAACATTGCCATAGGGGAGACCCCCTTCAAGCTCTCCCATGGGTGCGAGGCGGTACTCCCAGTAGAGTTCGAAGTCTGGACGCTTTGGTTGGTCGAGACAGGGGAAGATAGGGAGGAATGGAAAGCCGAGAATGAGGAAGAGCTGCGGCTCTCCCTCGATATGGTGGAAGAACTGTGCGACCTCTCCGCCATCCGGCAGGAAGAGGTGAAAAGAAGGATGGCTAAGTACTTCGACAAGCACGTCAGGGTCAAACAGCTCGTGGAAGGGGACTTGGTCCTAAGAAAGGTAGATGCCGCGAGGAGATCAGTCGTTGTGGGGAAACTCAACCCCAATTGGGAAGGCCCATACATTGTATAGGAAGCGCTAAAATTAGGAGGGTACTGCCTCCAGAATATGGAGGGCGAGGCCCTATCTCTCACTTGGAGTGGTGACGACTTAAAACGTTTCTTTCCTTGAAGCCATGTAAGTAGCGTTCCTTTTTCTAATGAAATTTGGAGTGATAATGCTCTCATTGTGATCTATGTGGACGATTGAAGTATTTGTTTAATAGACCCCCGGGCAGATCCCGCTGCCAGGCTCTCACCTAGCTGGCAGGACTGGATGTCACTCGAGAGAGTCTGCCCCAAACCCCGAGCAGTTCCCGCTGTCAAGCTCTCACCTAGCTGGCAGGGCTGGATGTCACTCGAGGGAGTCTGCCCCAGACCCCGTATAGATCCCGCTATAAGGCTCTCACCTAGCTGGCAGGGCTGGATGTCACTCAAGGGAGTCTGCTCCAGACCCCGAGCAGATCCCGTTGTCAGGCTCTCACCTAGCTGGCAGGGCTAGATGTCACTCGAGGGAGTCTGCCCCAGACCCCGAGCAGATCCCGCTGTCAGGCTCTCACCTAGCTGGCAGGGCTTGATGTCACTCAAGAGAGTCTGCCCCAGACCCCGAGCAGATCCTGCTGTCAGGCTCTTACCTAGCTGGCAGGGCTGGATGTCACTCGAGGGAGTCCGCCCCAAACCCCGTGCAGATCCCGCTGCCAGGCTCTTACCTAGCTGGCAGGGATGGATGTCACTCGAGGGAGCCTGCCCCAGACCCCGAGCAAGTCCTGCTATCAGGCTCTCACCTAGTTGGCAGGGTTGGATGTCACTCGAGGGAGTTTGCCCAGACCCCGAGCAGATCCCGTTGTCAGGCTCTCACCTAGCTGACAGGGTTGGATATCACTCAAGAGAGTCTGCCCCAGACCCTGAGAAGATCCCGCTGTCAGGCTCTCACCTAGCTGGCAGGGCTGGATGTCACTCGAGGGAGTCTGCCCCAGACCCCGAGCAGATCCCGCTGTCAGGCTCTCACATAGCTGGTGGGTTTGGATGTCACTCGAGGGAGTCTGCCCCAGACCCCAAGCAGATCCTGCTGTCAGGCTCTCACCTAGATGGCGGGGTTGGATGTCACTTGAGGGAGTCTGCCCCAGACCCCGAGCAGATCCCGCTGTCAGGCTCTCACCTAGCTGGTAGGGTTGTATGTCACTTGAGGGAGTCTGCCCCAGACCCTGAGCAGATCCCGCTATTAGGCTCTCACCTAGCTGGCAGGGCTGGATGTCACTTGAGGGAGTCTGCCCTAGACCTCGAGCAGATCCTGCTGTCAGGCTCTCACCTAGCTGGCAGGGCTGGATGTCACTCGAGGGAGTCTGCCCCAGACCCCGAGCAGATCCCGCTGTCAGGCTCTCACCTAGTTGGCATGGCTAGATGTCACTCGAGGGAGTCTGCCCCAGACCCCGAGCAGATCCTGCTGCCAGGCTTTCACCTAGCTGGCAGGGCTGGATGTCACTCGCAAGGAGTCCCACCCTCTCTGGGAGTTGTTTGGGAAAATTGCTTTCCTAAGGGTACGGGGGGGGGGGGGGGGGGGGGGGGAGGTCCTTATAGGCGAGTCTGGGCTTGCATGCCTAGCTTGGAAAAAAGGAAGCGAGTCGTCCTAAGCCTCCTATTGAGGAAGGGGGGGGGGGGGGCGAGATTCAACAAGGCGGTCCCCCCCTTCAGTTTACTTATGAAATATTTTGACAATTTTGGCTCGACATTGGCAAGAGAAGAGAACTCGCCCGCGAGCTTGGTAGCGGTGAACTCAGCTCGACAAGTAGATCTTTCCTGGTTAACATAGGGAGGTCGAGCTATTGGAACCCGCTCGCGAGTACGTATCCTAAATAGGCACTATGGCGGCGAGTTCTATCCTAGCGAGGTCCAACAAAGAGGAGGGCTCGCAGGCGAGTACATCACAAAAAGAAAGTTCAAGGAAAAGAAGATGGAAAAATTTACTTTTCATTCAGTATGAAATTTATTACAAAAGAGGAACTCTCCTAGGAAAGGTTATAAAAGAGGGGAGAGAATTACAAAAAAGAAGGGGAGGGGTCAACTCTCATCCCCTCCCCCCAGATTGGCGATCTCCATCCGCCCCGCTAGAGGGATTGTCTTTGAAGTCCTTCCCGAAGAACAAGTCGAGGCTGTCTTCCTTCTCGCTCGGCGGTGTGGTCAGGAACAGACTCGGCATGAGGTCTCAGACCGTGACCTCTTCGCAGCCCTCCACCAGCACCTGCATATCCTTCATGATCTGCAGGGTGCATTCGGCAGTTTCGATTGAGTTGACCCGCAGCCTTTCTACGACCTCAGCCTCGCCAAAGACCCGCGGCCTCCTGAATGGAAGGGAGGGGTCAGTGCCGCTCAGGGGGAGGAGGATCTCTGTCTGGCATATGACCTCGCGATCAAGCCCTTCGATCCTCCCCTTCAGCTTCAGGTTCTCCTCCTCCAGTCCGGTGGCGCGAGCTTCCAGCTCGGCGGTGTGGGCGCGCAATTGGGCACTTTCCTCCGCCAGCCCCACAGCGCGAGCGCGTAACTTGCTGGCGGCCTCGACATCCTGAGGCAAGAACAGGTAAGTGAATATGAAGCAGGAAAATCCAAGTAAAAAGGGAAAGGGATAACCAGTACTCACCAGTCCGCCGACACCCTTGGCGAGTAAGTCCTCGGCAATCCTGAGCCTCCTCTCCATGTCGATGACCTTGTTCTGAGCCAGGTCGCGCTTTTGCTCAGCATTATACAGAAGGTGGATGAGATTGAAGCCACGACGAACCAACATGTAGTGCAGCTCAAGTGCCCGCATGTGGGCTTGCAGGCCCTCATGGCCGAGCTGGCGCAGGGTCAAGTGCTTGTAGGCCGCGACATCCTCGCGCCTGTAGAGGCCGAAGCCAAGCGCATAGGCTTGACTGGAGGAGGGCTCACAGTTGGCCCAGGAGGGTTGGAGGGTGGAGACGGAGATCCTGTGGGCTGACTCATCCCACTGGACCACGAGCTCACTGGTCGAGTCCTTCTACCTCCCCTAAGGCCGAAGAGGGGGTGACTCTTTGGCAGATCCGACTTGTTGGCCGGGGTCTTCTTGACTGCAGGAGCAGAGGGCCCGCCTCCCTCCTGTTCTTCGCCGGTTGTCTCCTTCAGCGGGCTCTCCAGCGATCCTTTCGGGGAGTCTCAGGCGAGCTCATGTACTTGAGCTGTTTATGATGTTGTTGCTTCGCCTGAGAAGCCACCACCGCTTTCAGCTTCTTCTGCGGTGGATGACGGCGAGGCGACCTTGACCTCGCGGGATCAACCCGCTTCTTGCCAGAGGGCTTGGACGACGACGGTTCGTCTTAGCAGGCGGCTGCAGCCGCCTTCTCGCGGTCGAGGGGGTCAGGGAGCGGTCCTGAGTCTGCGAAGGGCAGATTTTTGGGGAGCAGTCGTTCTTCTGTGCAAGGAACATGTTAGAAAATTTCATTGATTTGGCGAGGCCTGGAAGGGAGAGAAAGTTGAAAGGTATACCTTTGCCGGGAAGGACGGGGAGGAGCGAGTCGAGGCCCCTTCGGAGGAAGGCGACCTCAAAGTCCTTGTGGAGGAAGAACTTGTGGAGCTTGACGTCATTGCCAGAGATGGCAGGGGGTCGGTATACCTCTTCACCCTTCTGCTGGGGCGAGTAGGGGACGTTGCCGAGATCTCCCTTGATGAAGACGATCCTGGTCATCCAGTTGTGATGCTTGTTCGTGATCTCGCAAACCTTGATAAAGGAGCCCCCAAAGAAGGCGACGCCGTCGGGGGTCGCCTTGTAAGTAAGGAGCTTCCTGAATACGGTCAGGTATAACTCGATTCGCTCCCGGCGGAGGAAGCTCGCGAACGCCACCATCATGGCGATGGAGTTCGGGTTCAGCTGCGCGGGCACCGCACCAAAGTACTTGAGGATTTGGCGGATTTCCCACCAGTGCCGAAGGCGCAACCCCATCTCAAAATGCGAGATAGGGAAGGCGAGCCTCGGGGCAGAAATGTTGATGGCCTCACCCTCCCTAGGCCGGCGTGCCGCGAAGATAGGAGGCAGGTAGTCGACTTTGAACGCGGCGAACTCCTCCTCCGTCATGTGCCCCTCGAAGAAACAGTAGTCAGTGAAGCGTTGAGCACACTTGGATCGACCGTCGGAATCAGGGTTAGTCTTACCCATGCTCGCGGAAGGTGTGGGAGCGAGTACAGGTAGGAAGAAGGCGGGTAGGGGAGGAAGTTACGGAAGCAATAAAAGCGGTATGTCGGGGTAGGTGAGGGGGCCTATTTATAGGAAAAGGAAAAGGGTCGAGCCGACCGATCGGTCTAGCTCGCCTAACACAGCTCGCCGACCCCAGCTCGCCAACTTCCCAAACCTGTCCCAACACGTGCCTAACTGGAGAATATTATATTTGAAATAACAAGCAATAAAATCTAAAAATGTTCCAAGTTATTACAGATCAAGGAAGGACATTGCTCAAAGAAATCAAAAGCGAATAAACAAAGAAGCAGCGAGTTCGGCACATGCGCGGACGGGGCAGGAGGCGAGTTCCGGTAGGCCTGACAGGGGGACGTTCTCTATCTACGTCGGCCTCGCGTCTCCTTCCCCGCAGGATGGCGTGAATCGCGGAACTCGCGGATCCGCCTCAAGCACCCTCGGGCGGCCAGGAGGTTCTCGTCCAGCTCCTTCAGCAGCGGTGAAAGGGACGTCGCCTCACCTTCCAGGTCCCCCCTCGTGTCGCCTATTAGCCACGTGCACTCCCACTGCAGCACCTTGTTGTCTTCCCGCAACCGGTGGAGCTCGCGTACCATCTTTTTGAGGACCTCAATTCCTCGCTTCGTCATCTCGGGGCCCTCCATCTCGGCATCCAGGAAGGACTCTAAGGTCTTCGGGGAAGGAAGGGGCGAGTGACGAGCTCGCTCCAGGGATTCGTCGGCCTCCGACTGACTGAAGAAGGCTACAAGAATAGAATATCAATGTGAGGGGGAAGAACACCAGGGGAACTATAGATGAGAACTAATAAAGGATGACTCGCCTGAAGAGCTCAGCGCCTCGAAGGAGAGGCGAGGTGGAGGTATCTTCAGATTTTTACCACGACCCGGAGGATGTGTTCTGGGCGGAAGAAGGCTGAAGCCCGACACTGGGATAGTTCCAGCCCCTCCCTCAAAGTTCTAGCGAGCTGAGAAAAGGGAACAGGGCTGGTGAGCTCGGTCTTTGCAAGCTCAACCCCAGAGTCTCAAAGGGCGGGGACGGTTCGCGTTGACGAACCTCCGGAGCCTTAAATCATGGGTCGGCAGGAAGAATATCGGCTCGTAGAGAGGTGACCTCACCGCCCCCATCCCGACAGTCTTGGTCGGTGTAGAGGTAAATGAAATTCCCCTCCTTCCCAGGGGCAGGTAGGGTAGAGGAGCCGGTCTCTGGCTCCAGGGTCATTTTCAAGTCTTGGAAGGCGCGCTCGATGCCTCTACATCTGGCTTCTCCCTCTTAGTGGAATTAGACTGGGCCAGGACGCTCTGCGGGATGTTAAGGGGAACGGAGGTCAGGCTGGCGACGCAGGCAGAGGATATCTCGCGAGCCTTCGCAATCCTCCCTTGGAGCTCCTTGGAGAAAGGCATCTCGGCAAAATCAGAGCAAAGGGGAGTGACAAGGGTATCCCAGGTACGCAGGAACATATTTATAGCTGCCGGTGGACCCCGCCAAAAGATTCTCTGGCTCCTGCCACACTCGCCGAATCCTGTGGTGTTGGATGATTCTTTCCGAGCTTGTGCCAACCTCCTAAAGAGCGGGGATTATGTACAATCCCGTATCCGTCGAGTGGGTCAGCAGGAGCCAGACTGGCCAAATCGAGCAGTCTGAGCCCCTTGGCGAGCTCGGTAGAAGGAGGAGCTCGGCAGACTCCGGCTCGCCCAGGCGGGATGAAATTCTTTTGAGAGGCGAGCTTGTACTCGCCGAGCTCTGGGCTATTCATCAAGCTCTGGGATGTTCGTCAAGCTCTGGGCTGTTCGTCGAGCTTCGGGCTGTTCGTCGAGCTCCGGGCTGTTCGCCGAGCTCTAAGCTGTTCGTCGAGCTTCGGGCTGTTCGTCGAGCTACGGGCTGTTCGTCGAGCTCTGGGCTGTTCGTCGAGCTCTGGATCCTTCGACGAGCTCTGAATTGCTCACCGAGTCCGAACCAATCAATAAGCCTGCGACATGCGAGTAGGGCAGGCCCGGCCCGTGCTCTCCCCAGGTCGAGGATTGACGGCGAGTGCCAGTTTCATCGAGCACTCGCTGCCTCTGCCGAGTAGGGTTTGTTGAGGGCTACTCGTCCAGTGACCAGCAAGATGTTTTTACCATTTTTCCCCCGCTGGCCTGCCCATTTCCAGTTAGAACAATGGAGTCACACTGTTGGCAGACTTAGTTGGGCTGCACATAGTTGTTTAGAACAGCGAAGGTTGGATATTTGCAGTCCGCTTTCAGAAATCTATAAATAGGACCCAAGGGGTACCTCAGAAGGCATGCTTACTTGTCTCCCAACCTTCTAGCGCTTTCTGAGGTACCTTAGCCCGACACTTGGCTAAGAAGCGGAAGCGCTCAGTGATCTTCCGGGTGTGTGGTGGGTCCTCCGCACTGGGTCCTTGGGTAAGTCCTTTGTTCTTTTTTCCTTGTCTTTCTTCTTGTAGGAGAGAAGTAGGTGCGTGATCACCCCTTCCCCAAGGGTGAACTCCACAGAGACCAGTTCTCCGGTTTCAACACTGATAGTTGCCCCTGGAGATCAACTCAGACGGTTAAGTCTATCTTGAGAAAACTCTCTCTGATACCACTTGAAAGTCTTGATTTCAATAACAACTAATCACCTAGAGGGGGGGGGGGGGTGAATAGGTCCAATTTAAAAACTTAGGCAACTTATCGATTAAAATCACATCACAGTAATCTTATCACAATCAATACCAGCATAGTACACAACACAGTACATAGTGATTTATAGTGGTTCCCCAATTGATGGGTACATCCACTTCCCCCCTTCGCCTATCTAGAAGTATACTAGATTCAGCCAAACTTCCTTCTTTCTCAGATCCTCAGATCTTACAGCTTAGAGCCTAACCGGCTTCTACAACTCAGGCACAAGCCCTACCACTGAGATCACCAAGATCCTACAACTCAAGTTCTTCCCAAGAACTCTACCTCAGAGTGACTCCAAACTCCTACAACTCAGGCAATCCTGCCCTACCTCAGTTTGAATCCACACACCTACAACTAAGTCAACTCCTACCCTACCTCAGCCTTTATAATACAGGCTTACAACTCATGCCTTAGCCTTACCACTCTGATTCAAAATGAATCTTACACAGAAATATTCAAGATAATGAATTACAGACACAAGAGAAAATTCTTTATGCCTATTTACATGGAGCAAACATATGTCAACCCTAACTTAGTCTTCATAACAACAAGTTGATACAGTGATCTTGAAATGATGCCCGGCTTATTCTGAAATCAACTAGAAGATAGATCTACTTCTTCTTCTTCTTCTTCTTCAAGAATATCTCCTGATCTGGACTGAGCATATTTCAGCCCTTCCTTCTTTTTTGATCCAACGAATTGATCTTCTGATTCTGGCTCGGCTTGGATCGAGAAGATAACTTCAGCTAGGGCACTCCTAGCCTGGTTCGTCTCTCTCAGAGGATTACTATGAACCTGCTGGAGTGGATGTTGATTGCACCAAAAAACTCAGAAGCCATTCAAATTTGAACTTGAGGTTCTTGGCTTCTACAACAATGGCGGATGAAGACGACGAACTCCGCTTCTAGTTTTTTCAGAAAGTTAATCAGAAATTAATCCAATAATTATTCTTAGATCTCGATATCTTCTGCTATTTATAATCCCATCATATTGGCGAGATGATCGACATGTGTCTCAATTTTAATGGTGGTTAAAACATCAGCTTTATTAACTTGAGGTCCACTATAGACTGACGACGACATTAATATCGATTTGCATCGAATCTGAACTTTATTGGCTTGTTGACTTTGCTGAGTCAGCATCATTCTGGACTTAGCCAAAATCAACTAACTTTTCTGAAATCCTGCGTTCGACGAACTTCAAGCTTAGCTCGACGAAATCTGAGCTCAGCTTGACGAAACAGTGAAGCTGAGATTGACAAATTCTCTCAGCTCAGTTCTTTCTTCAGGTTAAGGCTGAGGTCGGCGAACATCGAGCTCAGTTCGACAAAACTTTAGCTCTGGTCGACGATTCTGATAGCTGAGTCCTTTTTATAGGTAAAAGCTGAGATCGATGAACTCTGAACTTCGGTCGATGAAAGCAAGGCTCAGCTCGATGAATGGTAGGCTCAGCAATTCTGGACTTAGAAATTTCTTCAGCTTTGCTTAATGGCATTGAGAGCGTTGAGTGTATAAGCTTCACTCAATGCTATTTGCCTTAGCCGTATTCTTCTACTTTCCTTTCTGCTAAAAAGCGTTGAGAGTGTTGAGTGTATAAGATTCACTCAACGCTTTTATACTTGGTCTGAATTCTGGTTTCTTCACAGAATGACTGAACTCAAAGCTTTTAAACTTGGCGTTTAGTGATGAAGCTTCACTCAACGCTTCTGTACTTAGTCGATTTTTCTGTCTCCTTATACAATGGCGTTGACAGACTTAGCATGACGTTGAGTGACGAAGCTTTACTCAACGCTTTTGTACTTAGTCGATTTTTCTGTATTCTTCACAGTAAGGCTATGACAGGATAACCTTGACTCAACGCTTCTAGGTATATGGCGTTGAGTGAGTTGAGCTCACTCAACGCTTCTGAACTTAGCCCGATTTCTGCCTTTGCAATACTATCAGTTTTGACTGCCTTCCTTCTCTCAGCACTATTAGGTAAATGGAGTTGAGTGAGTTTGCCTCACTCAATGCTTTTGGACTTAGGTAGTTTTCTGAGTTTCCAGCTCCACCTTGAGTCCACCTGTTATTGTCTCTTGAACTAGTTGTCCAATCATTGTGACAAAGACTAACATGTATGCATGAACTTAACCATACATCAAATACAACTATATCTATCTCATCGACACATTTGACATCATCAAATCAGGGCTATTGGGATCATTGGACCCAACAATGACAACACCATCCTTGTCTAAAGACATACTCGATCCCATAAGAGTTCTCATGGAAGTGGTTGTTTCCATTCCAAACTTCTTGATTAACTCCTTGGTGAACTTAGACGGACTAATGAAAAGTCCATCTATAGTTTGCTTACCCAAGAAAAACTTGAGTTCACCCATGCTACTCATCTCAAACTTACCTTGCATGAGTTTGGCAAATTTGGTGCAAAGTGACTCATCAGTAGAACCAAATATAATATCATCTACATATATTTATACTAAGATAGTCTTGCCTTTGACTTCCTTTAGAAATAGTATTTTGTCTATTTTCCCTCTTGAGAATTTGTTCTCTAGAAGAAATTTAGACAGAGTCTCATACCAAGCCCTTGGAGCTTGTTTTAACTCATAGGGAGCTCTTAATAAAAGATAAACATAATTAGGATTAGTAGAGTCAACAAAACCTTAGGTTTGCTCAATATAGACTCTTTCTTTGATGTTACCATTAAGGAAGGCCGACTTCACATCCATTTGGTAAACCTTGAATCCTTTGTAGGTTGCATATGCCAGGAAGAGTCTAATAGTCTCCAATCTAGCCACTGGTGCAAAGGTTTGATCAAAGTATATACCCTCTTCTTGTCTATGTCCCTTTGCAACCAGTCTAGACTTATTTCTGACTATAACACCATTCTCATCCAGTTTGTTCTTGTAGATCCACTTGGTTCCTATGATGTTATATTCATCTGGTCTGGGAACCAGCTTCCAGACTTTACATCTCTTGAACTGGTTCAATTCTTCCTGCATAGCCCCTATCCAAAATGGGTCTATATTGGCTTATTCAAACTTCTTTGGTTCTATTTGAGACAGAAAACTTGAGTACATTATAGTGTTGTGTTGTCTACTTCTAGTGGTCACACCATGAGCTGCATCTCCAATGATCAGTTCCCTTGGATGACCCCTTAGATGTCTGACAGTAACTAGTAATGTGACCTCTTCTCTTTGAAAAACTACATCTTATTGCTAAATTTCTTCTTTTAGTTATTCCTGTGTAAGTTCTTCCTCAACAATGTTGACTCCATCTTGTATACTTTGGCTTGCTAAAATTGAGTCTTCTATTAAAAACTTCTTTATCTTTAGGTCTTCTTCTGTTGTGCTTGATGTACCTGGCTTATCATTGTAATACATAGAACTTTCATCAAATACAACATGAATAGACTCCTCTACAACTTGATCCCTCAAGTTATAGACCTTATAGGCCTTACTGTGGTTATTATAACCAATAAATATGCTTTCACATGACTTCTCAGCAAACTTAGTTATGTATGTTTTCCTATTATTAAGGACCAAACATTTACATCCAAAGATTCTGAAGTAGGCCAAGTCTGATTTTCTTCTCTTCATTAGCTCATAAGGAGCCTTATTCAGCATTTTGTTGATTGAAGATCTATTAAGAACATGATATGTTGCGTTAACAGCTTCAACCCAAAAATATTCTGGGAGAGAAGAATCACTCAGCATGGTTCTTCCAGCTTCAATGAGAGTCATGTTCTTTCTCTCAACAATCCCATTTTGCTGGGGTGTTCTTGGAGAGGAAAACTCTTGCTGAATCCCAAGTTCTTCACAAAACTTTATTATACATTCAGATTGAAACTCAGTTCCATGATCACTTCTGATTCTGACCACAGAACTGTTCAATTCATTATGTATTTGTTTGACAAATGTCTTAAAGACAACAGGAGTTTCACACTTTTTCCTTAAAAAGAAAACCCAAGTAAATCTGGAATAGTCATCAACAACCACAAAGGTATAGAGTTTCCTACCAAGACTATGAATTGACATAGGACCAAGCAAGTTCATATGCAAGAAGTATAAACACCTCACAGAGTCTTTGGTTTCAATGCTTTTAAAGGAAGTTTTGGTCTGCTTTCCTTTTTGGCATGCAGTGCAAATGCTTTCCTTAGAGCATTTAATGTTAGGACCATTCCTAACTAGCTCTTTACTGAATAGTTTTTTTATGGTCTTATAGTTCAAATGAGATAGCCTCTTGTGCTATTTAACACAGTGTGAGATTCTCATTTGCAACTAGGAATATGGGAGAGTCTGAATTTAAACAAAGGAAATTTAAACAATACACATTCCCACACCTATTGCTTGTCAAGATGACCTCTTGGTCACTTGACTTCTTAATGTGGCACTCATCCTTGTGGAATGAAATGTCATAGCCAATATCACAAAGTTGACTTATGCTTATAAGGTTGTGTTGCAACCCTTCTACATAAGCTACTTTAGTGAAAGTGACTAAGCCATTTGTGATCTTACCATAACCTCTGGTAATCCCTTTGTCAACTCCACCAAAGATCACCTTTGGTCTATTCTTTATTGGAATAAACTCCCTGAAGTTGCTCCTTATTCCAGTCATATGTCTGGAATATCCACTATCCAAGAACCAAATGGGCCTATCTTTAGTGCTTGCATATTCCTACAAAATGAAGATTTATTTATCCTTAGGAACCCAAATTATCTTGGGTCCTAGGTGTTTGTTAGTTGGGGATTCATTGAGACCTCCTGATAACTTTTTAGCTGGGTACACTTTCTGTCCATGAGACACTGTGTGATTGAACTAGCAGTCCAGGGAAAAGTGTCTAATCTTTCCACAACACCAGCACTCATATCTATTGTATCTCCTCTTTGGAGGTACATTATGAACTTTATGCTGACATTCCTTAGTATAGGAATCAGCAGCTTTTACAGTTGCATGTTAACTGTGAGCAAATTGTTTGTTTTGTCTCACTGTCATAGCAGTCCTCCTTGGAGGAAACACATGAGGAATAATTTTCCTATTCACAGATGTGTTAGGTGCTCCTAGTCCAAAATTCTGGATTTCTTTTCTTTTGGTCTGAGGCACAGGCTGTGGCAACACTGGACCCTTTTGTCCTGTCAGCTTTCTGCCTCTCCTTCTCCTATGTTTTATATAGCCAAGACCACTTCCAGGAGTTCCTGAGAAGGTATATATTATGGGGAGCATAGTCTTAGGTTTAGAGAACTGCTGAACAAGACTTTTGTCATTCTGGAGTTTGAGTTCTAACTCCTGAATGGTTGCATCTCTTTGTTTGAGTAACATGATTTGATTATCAATGATCTTAGTTAGATTGGCTAACTTTGAACTTTGAAGAATAATCTGCTGAGTAACCATCTCATGATGGTACTCAGGATCTCTTAGTGATGCAATTTTAATGGCTTGTTCTTTGATAAGCTTTTTACTCTGTACAAGTTCCTCTAGCAGTTTTCTAAATTTAACTGTGAGTTGCTGCAGTTCAGTCTCAGAGTTGGACTTATATGACTCAAAATTTGAGTTATATGAGTCTGACTCATCCCCAGTCTCATAAACAGAAGTTTTAGAACAAATGGAATTGTCAAAGATTACCTTAGTATCCTGACAGCCAACAGTTTTTGTTTCTGGATTATCAGACAGTGCCATCAAGTTAACCTCCATATCATCTTCAGATTCACCATGGAGTGATGAAGTTGTGGATTTATTGCCCTTATATATGACATCTCTGATGAATTCCTCTTCACAGGAGAACAATCCAATGTGAGCATGTTCTTCATCTAATTCAGTTGAATCTGAATCACTATCAGATAGAGTCTTTGGCTTGTTTGCCATCAAACACTTTTCTGACTTCTTATCTTTGTAGAACTTCTTTTACTTGGACTTCATGTTCTTCTTTCTTTTTATTGGACAATCAATAATGACATGTCCAGGCCTGTTACAGTAATTACAAATAATGTCTGTCTTAATTTGTTTATTCTTATTTGAATCATACCTGACCACAAAATTGTTTCTGTGTTTGTCTTTATTTTTGCTTGAACTTGGTCCAGATGATGTCTTCTTGTTCCATTGCTTCCTTCTTCTCATAATCTTCTTGAATTGCCTGGTGAACAATGACAATATACCACCTGACAATTCTTCTGATGAAGAACTAGTCCCAGTGCTAATTGTATCTTCATCCCTTATTGGTGATGATGAAAATGTTCTTCTAGCAATCTTTGATGTGTCAGCTTTGAAAGCCACATATCCAGTCTGATTTGAACTTCTGGCAGATTCATCTTCAGCTTTTTATAATTTAACTGAAGCTCATGTGACAACAGCTTCCCATACAAATCTTGGGGTAACATGTTCCTCAGATTGCCCATTTCTCTTACAACACAAATCTTTATGTCCCATTCTTTTTTTAGGGATCTCAGAAACTTATCATTAAGCTCATAGTTTGAGAATTCTTTGCCATAATTCTTTAAATCATTGACTATTCTAAAGAAATTTTCATGACAAAGTTCTATAGAATCAGTCTTCCCTTGCCTAAATGACTCATACTACTGGTTGAGTAGAGACTTCTGTCATCTCTAACTTCTTCTATTCCTTCCATATAGACTATTAGAGTGTCTCACATCTCCATGGATGTTTTACAGTGTACTAAGTTCTGAATGGTTGAATTATCTATTGCACTGACAATTATGTTTTGTGTTGTTTTATCCATGGTGGTAAGAACCACCTTATACTTTGTCATCTCAGATAATCTCTTAGGGGTTTGCACATTTGCATCTAAGACAAATACTTTCATAGGAATATATGGTCCTTCTTGAACTGTGACAAATATTCTTGGATCTGATGCCTCCATAAACAATCTCACCTTTGCTTCCAAATAACAAAATTATCCTTTTTATATATAAGAAGCTTTATAGAACTTAGTTCTCTGTGAGATTCTGAGGCCAAGAAATTTGATATGTTTCAACCACCCTTAGGATCTTTTTCTGACTGTTAGGTCTTTCTTTGAATAATCTCTCTCTGATACCACTTGAAAGATAAATCTATGGGTAGTAAATCACCTAGAGGGAGGGGGGGGGGGGTGAATAGGTGTCTTTTAAGTTTCTTTGTCACTTATATTAAATGTTTAGCAGATACTTAAAAAATAAACATCCACAAGAACACATCACAAGCAATCCACAAAACACAAATAATTTATAGTGGTTCCCCTATCTAGGGTACATCCACTTCCCCCCTTCTTCCTCACTAGCAATATGTTAGATAAGATTATATCTCCTCCTATTCAACTCAGATCAATAGATCTTACAGTCTCAGTTTCTGTTAAGAAATCTACAACTCAGACCCACTGGTCCTACCTCATAGATCCACCCAATCTCCTACCTCAGGTCCCTCAAGAACCCTACCTTAGATTATACAAGTCTTATAACTCAGTGATCCCACACAAATCACCTACCTCAGGTCCCTCAAGAACCCTACCTCGGCCTTTATAATACAGGCTTACAACTCAGAGATTTTATCTTCTACCCACTCAGATCTCAAAGAGATCTTAAAAAATTAAGATGTCAATGAGAATAAAAGTAATCTCAGAAAACATCAATTCTGTAATCTAACTTATCTGAGAATTCAGATTCTTCAATTCAACAATAAAGGATAGATTATTAATGAGCAGACTGGCTAAAATGATTCTTCATTGGATCTGCAAAGTTTATGATGATGATCGGCTTGATTTCCATGAAGAACTTATAGAACAGATCCACCTTAATCCTCTGATCAACTTATTGAAAGGATCAGAAGACTTTCTTGAAGACCTGCGTCTTCCTTCTTCTTCTTGGAGTTGCTCCCTCCTCTGACTTAGAAGAAACTAGAATGAGAGAAATGATTGATCGATTGATTTCTTGAATTCTGTGTAGATGACCCCTATATATATAGCCTTCACGGGTTGCTGGCTTCTATTGATGACATCATTATATGACATCATAGTTCAATTTTTCCTTCAAACAGATTCTGAAAAGATGTCAAGTCACTGCAGCTGACATGAGACTTCTGACTTGACTTGACACTCAGCTTTATCGACTCTGTTCAACTTCAGGATCAAAAGGGTCAAGAGGTCGAAAGTGTCTCGACACAGTATTACTTAGTGTTCTTAGAAGGTGTCGAGACATCTTAGCAGTCTAGACACAATATTACTTAATAGAATTTTCAGCCTGAACTTGAAGGTGTCGAGATAGTTGACTTGTCTCGACACAACTGTTGATTGGGTGTCGACATCTTTAAATCTGCACTATGTCAAGACAGTTGAATTGTCTCTACACTTCAGTCTGCTTAGTGTCGACATCTGCTTTTAAATCTTCACTGTGTCGAGACAGTTGAATTGTCTCGACAATTCTCCTTCATTGTATCGAGACATTTGTATTGTCTCGACACTACTGTCCTGAGATTTAAAGTGTTGATATATTTTACTTGTCTCGACACTGCTTACTTGATCTTCAAGGTGTCAAGATAACCGAATTGTCTCGACACAGCTGTCTTAATCTTCAAGGTGTCGAGACAACTGACTTGTCTCGACACTGCTCCTACAAAGGTGTTGACATAGTTGTGTCGACACTTTTGTACTTAGTCATTTCTTTTGTGCTGCAACTTGACATTTGGCTTTGACTGTTCTGACTTCACTCAGCACTTTCAGCTGTATGGTATTAAGTGAACTTGCTTCACTCAACGCTTGTGGACTTCATCAATTTTCTTCAGCAACTGTCCTGATATTCGACGTTGAGTGAGCAATTTTTTTAATTGCACAAAATCCAGTGCATCATAGTAGGACCAAGCATATAGAAATTAGACATCATTTCATTAAGGATTGTGTAGACAAAAATAAAATTAATCTTATCTTTATCTCTACTGATTTACAAAGAGCAGACATTTTCACCAAACCTTTGGATGAAAAGAAACATTTGTTCTTCCTAAATCAGCTAGGTATGATTAATGGAGAAGGCCTAAATTAATTTCTATATGAGGTCGACGAATTGGTCACCTTTCGTCGAACGAAGATCGATGATCTGTGAACTCTTCGTGAGATTTTCGTTGAACAGAGATCGACGAAATCTCTTTGTGAAATCTTTTCGTCGAACGGAGATCGACGAATTTATTTCTGAAAATATTTCGTCGAACGGAGATCGACGATCTGTTTTCTTGCTCTTTTAACTTAGGTCGACGACTTTTATATCTTTATGAGAGTTTTCGTCGAACTGAGTTCAAAGATTTTCCTTTTTCATCGGACGGAGTTCGTCTTTTCATCTTCTAAAACCTATAATTAGGTTTTAGCCGAACTCCATCCCGCGCTTTCCTATTCTTTTGCACTTGATCTCTCTCTCATTTTTGCAAGAAAATAATGGCGACTTTGGCGGCGACCCTTTCTGCAATGAAGTTCTATGCAGGTTTCGACATTGACATCGACTCCTTCAGTCACTTTGATCAAATATTTAAAGACATCCTTGAGTTTTTTGAAGGACCTCAGTTAAAAAAGTTCGTTACTTTCAGAATCAAACTTCTAGTGGCTGAAATTAAAGAATGGGTATTTACAGCAACATTTCCAGAACAAACCATCATCTTAGGATCAATGTCTGGAAACCAGGTTTTTCTTACTCTTGATGTTCTAACATAAGTTTTTGGTTTTATTAATGGATAATATGATTTTGAATTAACTAGCAATGAGTTTGAGGACATGTTAGTTTTAATGGGTCACTCCCAGAGAAACTCTAACAAGCTATTTAAAAAGAACTTGTCAGTTGAATACAAGTTTCTAGCAGATGTGGTTGGAAAGGTCATCCTGGGTAAGCACTCTGCCCATGACCATATTATCACGCATCAATTTGACTTGACGAGTGCCTTGGTAAACAAGAAATCAGTGAACTGGGGAGGAATTCTATTTGATTTGATTAAAAAGAAAATCAGTAAGAAGGATGTGAGTTTTGGAAGAGTTCTGGAAATCTTCCTCCAAGCAAAGGTTCCAGAATTATTGGTCTCCCGGATCATTTTCATTAATGCCTCTAAGAGGCTTACCTCTGTCCTATTTGGCAGATGGGAGAGGACTATCCCCAAGTCCTCTAGGGCCTCCTCCTCCAGGATTGCTTCAGAGGACACAAGGGCTGAAACAGCCACTTCTCCAACCCCAGAAGAAGCTCCTGCTCCTCCATCTCCACCTCATTCTATATTTCCTTCATCAACTCAACTTCACCAACCTTCTACCTCCATTCATCCAGTCTCACCATCTCAACCACCATCTCAACCATAATCACCAATTCATATCCATGAGGATACACCACCATCTCCACCTCCTCAATCACCTATTCCACAACATCTTGATGACATTCCATCATCTCTTACATTCAATCTGCTCTCATCTCCATCACCTCAACCATCTCCACAACATTCACATCTTCAGGATCAATTACCTGATTTCATCCCTCCATCAAACATTCCACCAACATTCCCATCATTCCAACAAACAGACTTCCCTCAAGCATTCTCGCTCTGTTCCAATTGTGGTCACCAATCCACCTTCACACCATCTACTCCTGAACCCCTTTATCTAAAATTCTCTGACATAGCTACTGACCTTCTCAAATTCATCTCTTCTTCTCTGAAAAAGCTAATAGAGGAAGTAGTTTCCCCTCTTATTTCTGCCATTACAGATCTTTCTTCCAAAATTGCCTCCTCCTCTTCTGTCCCTTCTTTTAGGGGCCTGGATTCAGGTATCTCTGAAACCAGGCAGGGAGAGATGTCCAATAAAGAAGCTCCTCAAGCAGTAGCAACTCCAATAATAATAGCAGCAATTCCAGCACCAGAGATAATTGAAATTCTTGATGATGATACTGATATGACTTGCTTTGAAGAAGAGTCAGTTGATACAGTAATAAACACTGTTGGTGATTTCATTATAAATCCCACAGTTTATATTCATTCTTTATTACAGTCTTTTGATACAGTTTATAGCAGAAATATTCCAGTTGATATAGTTTCTGATTATTCTAAAGCAATAATCTGCTATTCTGCTCCAGTTTCTCCTTTAGTATTAGAAGAAATAAGAAATAGCTTCTGTATTTCTACTTCCAGTACTTCTGTTATAGAGCCAAAGGCTCTTTCTCCTCCAACTTTTGCTTGGGTCGAATCTCCCATGCCAGACATGGATGAGATTATGTTTGAAGATTTAGATTCAGCAGATACTGATGTATAGGCCAATGCATAACTTTCAGACCCACAGCCTCAGGCTGATATAAAAGATACATGTATATAGCCACAGTCTCATCCTATATTTTCTGAAGAAATGCTTAAAAGGATTCATGCCCTTTATGATAATCCTATCAGTGAATCTGATGATGATAATGAGTCAGATGATTCAGAGTATACTAGTTTTAAAAAGAGAAAATCTAAAAAGAAGGCTCATCCCAAAGCTACTCCAAAACCTAACCCCACTGCTGACACTCCCTACTACATTCTACACAACATAACTCTCACTCCAGACACCCCTAACTGGATGAGATATTCAAAGAATGAAATTAAAGCTAGGAAGAAGAGTAGGAGATACTCTCCTCCACCTCAATTTAGGAGAGGTTCTCCTCCTCCTCCTCCTCCTGCAGCTAGATTAGCAAGCAGTGTTTCTTAAGCTCAAAGATCTGCTTCTCACTCTTATCAATCAAGATCAACTCACAGCAGTAGAGAAAGACCTTCTAGGTCAGATGCTCAGTCTAGTAGTCAACAAATAAAACAATCACATCAGTAGCAACATGACAGTCAGCCAGCAGAACAAGGCAGCCAAAAAGACAAATCTAGTCCAGAAAGGCCACTATCTCCAATGTGTGATCCAGAAATGGATCCTAATTCAAGGATGGCCAGATTTAAAGAGCTTATAGGACTGTCTCAAATCAGAAAGGCTAAAGAGGAAGGATAGGATGTTTTTCAGTTTACTGTAATGTCATCATATAAAAAGAAAGAACTAGACAAATATCAGGTATAAAATCTTTTTAATGTTGATACTTACATGTCTTTACATCCTGAAGCAGTTGTGCCAAGAGCTGCTTCTGTGACAATTCTTGGAGCTGAAGATATGAAAATGACAAAACTGCAAGCTGCTGATCCCAAAAGAGAAATAATCTTCACCAAACCATCTACTGAAACTTCACATGATGCAACAAAGAAAGTTTGACAGATTTTCTATTTCTGTTTTTTAACTTAACTAGTATTTGCTGTAAATATTTCATAAGGCACATTTTGTTTATATCTATTGAAACATTATAATTCTGCCAGATATTGTTTTATGCTTTGTGAATTTTCTTTTAAGTTGTTCATAGTGACCTCACCCAAATAGGGGAGATTGTTGGAACCCCACCTATGTTTAGGGTTGATTTGGACTAGGTTCACTATTAGGATTATTAGATGACCCAACATGTATAATATATGGTCATAGGTTTTTATCAGTGTCAAGGTCAAGTCAACAAACCTAGATTGATTGGTTCTCACCTTCAGAAGACTTAGAGATAAAAGACCTCCAGAGAAAAGCAGTTTTCTAAGAGACAGAAAAGACGTTCGACGATAGCTAAACTCAGCTCGACGATCATGGATCTCAAATCGACGAACTCAGAGTTCCTTCTCTTAGTTGAGCTTGATGAAAGTCTAGCTGAGATCGACGATCTGTGAGCTTATACCAGACTCTCAGCTCGACGAAGTGCCTTCTCAGTTCGACGAACTTAGAGCTCAAATTGGCTAGTGTATTTTCTGCTCGACGAAATTGGAGCTCCGTTCGACGATCTTCTACCTCTTAATCTGCCATCTCAGGTCGACGATCAAGCAGTTTTCAGTTCGAAGAATTTGGATCTCAGGTCGACGAAAGTTTGCTGAGTTCGACTATTTTCTCCCAAGTTCAGTTCAACTATTCTTTGATGATTTCAGTTCGACTAAGGCAGAAGAATTTCAAATTATATTATAATATGTCTGTAATTCTCTAGTAATTAATGCTCAATATTCTTATGAATATAGCCATTCCATGACAGTATTAATTATGGTTTTCACAGAGTTATTACTTGGCTTATTTACTGGGACAGTTGGGGAAACCCATTAAAGACAAATTCTAGTCGTTCAACTCCCAGAATTTCTGTTGTTAGTCAAGGAAAGGAATTCAAAATTCAAAGGTTGAAATCTGCAAGGAATATATATAAGGATTTCTTTTCAAGGTAAAAAGAGAGTCAGACATACAGTAAGCTGTGACAAAAAGAAAAGGTTACAGAAAACTGAAAGAAGAACAACTCTCATACAACTCAAGTTCTTCATCAGTTTTTACTTCAGAGCTTTCAAGAGACAATCCTCAACATCTGTCTAAAAGCTTCTCGAAGATCAACAAGCAATCTGAAGGCCTACACCCTGAGCAAAGCTTCCATTCTCCTGAACTATTCTACATCTCAGGGGAGCTTTGACAACATCAACAAATCCACTAGTCTTCTCTCAGATTATTGACAGAGAAGAACAACATCATCTTTATTTTTTTTCACTGTAAAAGGGTTTTTAATTCCCTTCAAAAGTTATCCCTTTGGTTGTCAAGTCTCCTGATCAAAAGACTTGGTTTGGTTTTTGAGCACCTGGTCAAAAGCTCAAAGGGTTGTAGATCTCCCTTGAAAATAGATCTGGTGGTGGCAGGGCACCTGATCAAAAACTTGTAGTTGATTCCTACCAGGGTGGTAGAAGAGTGGATGTACCCAAGTTTTAGGGAATCCACTATAAAATCTTTGTGTCGACTTGTTGCTCGATTCTTTATTTTCTGTGTTGTGATTTTTTGTGTTTTATTTCTGCCTATTTTCATATAGTTATCACATATTTTAATCCTCTATAAAAATTAATCAAAAGATTTTTAATACTCTATTCACCCCCTCTAGAGTTAATGTGATCTATCCCTTCACTTTCACAATCAAACCCAAGACAAGCTGACCAAGCTTAGAAATTTTCGGGCTTGTCGCTTTGTAGTCCATGACCCATACAAATTTAAGGGCATTTGATCGGGTTACCCACAAAATATTATCGAGTCAAACCGTTAGTACTCTGACCAAAACATACAAGTAATGCGACCTGAATGAGCGAGCCACACATACGAGTTATGCACACTCAAGAGGACCAAAAATCACCCCAAAAGACGAGGAGAAACCAAGCACGGGTACCCAAGCACAATGCACCCATGTGGCTCACACACATTATCCCTACACGCGCGACCTCCTTGCGCTTGCGCAGTGTACAAGTCCTACCTAGGCATGTACAACATGCGAACCCTCCCTAAGTGTTTGCTAGCGTACATCATGTGAGCTAGCGCGCAACGCACAAGCGTGTGCAGATGCTATCTGCGCATGCGTGCAGCACACGAGCACCCGTGCAGTGAGCGAGCGCGCGCATGCTCCCTGCATGCGTGCGTAGTGCGTCGACGGCTGACATCGCCTCGTGCCACCTCTATCGCCTATAGCCTCCGTCATCACCAGAAAACCTACCCGGGTTACCCGAACCGCCTGGGGGGGGGGCAGATTCATCATTTTTCTAAAATTTGTAATTCAGGTGACCGGAACGGAGCGACGCCATTCAGTAACACAAATTCTGCACCAGCACAATTACTAGCATATCCCTACAGAAAATTATTAGAAAACCACAGGGCCTTCATTTGAGGATAAGCAACTCTAGAGGCTAAAAAGGGCTCTAAGGTTTTCCGGCGAGAATGTAAGACTTAGATCATTCCTATGCTCGAAACTCTCTCCACTTCCTCTCTAGCATAAAGACATATCAAGGATCTAATAATATGATTTTTTGTTATCCAAATGAGCGCTCTTATCAAGGCTCTGACTCAACAAGAGCGCTTCCACCGAGGCTCCGAGGATTTGATAATTTTCACTACCTAAGCGCTTCCACCCAGACTCTGAGGACTTAGTTTCTTTCTCGTTGCTTTCATACTTTGTACTTGTACGGAGAGGTGGTCTGTCAGCCTCCAAGGAATTATCTTAACTCTTATAAAACTTTGACGAAATAGTGGATTTTGGCCCGAAACAGATCCGACCACATTGTTTTTCACCCTTTCCGGGTTTTCCATGTCAAATTTAACCTTTTGTCATTTGTTGTTGTTTTTTCTTTATCTGTTTGCGCGCTAGGTCAAATTCCGAGCTAAGGTGATCTGATTCTCCAAACAAGGGAAAAATCGGGTGACCTGCAACAAATATAACACAACACTTATTCCTTAACACATCTAAATATGGCTGAACAGAACACAACATTATGAAATGGAATCATTTACACTTGCTTGTACAAAATTGAAAATTCCATTAAATGCAATTAACCTGCAAGAAGAATACAGCTGATAGTAGGCCACATTAATATTTTGTGCATGTAACCATTTAATTAACTTATTCATGACATATAAATAAGGAGAGAAATATTAACACGGTTCAACTTCATCAATATAGCAATTAGCAAGAGCCTGCCCTATACCTCCTGAAGTGCCAAAAACTGGCACTTTGAACCCAAAAAAAACCTCCCTTAGTGCGGCAATTTGAGCCATGGAGTAATTTAACTCCACCATTCTTCAAGTAAAAAACAATAAACCAATGCAAGGTTCAGAAAAATGCAATCTCATAGAAATAACAAGAGTAAACTGATGATTACATGTGAACAAAAGAAATAATTGTTAATGGGTGGATCAATACACAAACTTTTCAAATACCATTAGGCTACAAAATGTTTCTTAAAGTAAAAAATTCTTGGCCCATAGTAGTGCAATTATTCTGCAGGATCTGCAATAATGGCAAACCAATTAGATAGTCTTTTAAGCTACATAAATAGTCAAGCACCAAAAGTCGTATCAAAAATGTCTTCATGATCTGTGGCCTACATTAAAAGTACTTATGTTAAACAACACAAATTATTTTTCCCTAAGGAATTATAGTTAATCAATTTTAAATCAATATACTTTGTAGTCAACCTTGAACTCATATTGTGTGAGAAACATCTCACTGCTCGGTCAATTATTCATGATATCTTATCCAAACAGAAAATATCTGAAAAAGTGGGCAATCATTAGTCATCCGCGGCAAAAAAAATGATTCTCGTTTATAATTGCAATTGATGGGTTCCCCTAAGTTTGTTCCGAGTCAAGTAGGTTTTTTCAAAATCAAAGTTTTGACTAGGCGGACAAAATGGGTCAAGTCAACCAAGTGAGAATGCCCCCAAGCCAAGCAAGCAAATAACTTGAAAGCAAGCGCAATTACCGCCCCCCCCCCCCCAAAAAAAAACTATAAAAACCCATAGGCCTTCATTTGAAGATAAGAAACTAAGGAGAGAGGAGAAAGCTATGAAGTTTTTCAGCAAAGACTTGACACTCTACTCGCTCTCCCGCTTAAGTGTTCACTTTGCCCACTCTCTCGCTTAAGGGTTCACTCCGCTCTCCATAATGATTTCTCAAGAAGCCATTCCTGCGAGCACCAAAGAAGCCTTTTCTATTTTTTTCAAGTACTTGTAAATGGAGCGGTGGCCTGTCACCCTCTAGAGGAATCTAACAGTACTTGTAACCGCCTACGAATTAGTGGATTTGGTTGGCACCTAACCGACCTCATGGTTTTTCCCTTTCTGAGTTTTCCACGTAAAACGTCTTGCCATTTTTGTTATTGGTTTTCTTTTAACTGTTTGCATGCTTGGCTCACTTTCGAGCTAAGTCAGTTTGATTCTTCCAAACTAGGATAGCACTAAGCGACCCACAATAGTAATTTAAATATCATTTTGGCTCTCTGAAGGGGTTGAATGCAGTGGGAGAAATGTGAAAGATTGCTCGCATGATAAATGGACAAGTTGAACATTATAGTGTGATGCAACTACTAGACCCATGTTGGGCATTGTCATCCATTTATTAATTGTCATTTAAATCACACAACAATCAAGAGAGCATTATAATTTAGATTTCCTACATGTACCAAAAAATTCATTATATAGCACCTCGTACTATCGTAGCTCATGTGAAAGATCCCAACACACTTCTTCCAATCATCATTCATGTTCAATGTCTTGCCAATTACATTGTACCCACAATGGTCATCTCTCTTAAAGTATATAAACATACACACACGAAAACATACACAAACATGCACATCCACACATACACACCCATACACGCACAAATGCATATTTACACACAGCAGACACACACACACACACACACACACACACACACACACACACACACACACACACACACACACACAGACACAGACACAGACACAGACACAGACACATACACAGACACAGACACAGACACACACAGACACACACACACACACACACACACACACACACACACACACACACACACACACACACACATAAACAAAAAATGACAAAACTTTTACAAACATGCCCACTCACACACAAACACAAAAAGAGACATATTTACTCACAAAAACACAAACATGCACTCCCCCCCCCCACACACACAACACCCACATACACAAACACACAAGCACACTCACACACACACAAACACACTCACACACACAGAATTAATTTACATTGAAAACAAAACAAAGATTATACCAACAAAAATAATACGGCATAGTTTGAGTGTTATTGTTTATAGAGGGAAAAAATTAGGGGGAATAAGAGTTCCTAGTTCCACCATTGCTTGGGGAGGCCAAAAATCAAAGATTTCAAAGTAAAAAAGTTTCAGATCTAAATTTCCCCTTAATATTCCTTAGAATCATGCTAGGAGAAGGCACTGATGATAAGGGGTCATGCTAAGTAGGTCCAACAATGATGGAGCTTCGATCTCTATTAAGGTTGATAAGCTTCAATGGGGGGGGGACTAACACCGTTATTAGCTCATTCCACTGGAGGGGGATAAAAGATCGATTGAGAGAGTAGGGGCTGCATTCAGAATGAGGAGGGTGATAAGTAGTATTTAGGTTTAATTTTGGTATAATATTTAGATCAATATTTGTGTTTATTTAGTAATATTATATTTATTTTAGTATCACAACTTTGTTTTATAATCTTGTTAATAATAAAGTTTAATTTCATTTTTTTCAGGTTTTTAGAGATTTCACCAAAAATTGGCAGTGGCAGTACACGCTTATGTACACGAAGTCACACCCATGACTTGCACATGACATACTCGTGACACTCCTCCAGCCGATCCCGCAGTTCACCCAGAAGTCACACCCCTAATCAAGCCAAGCCACGAACGTTACTTTCATGGGTCACGCCTGTGTACTCCCACGGATCAGCTGTTACAAGCTGCCCCGCCAAGACTTTCCTGCCAGAACTAGTTTCAAGAGATCACACCCCCATGTCACGAGCATAACCAATGAGCATGACATGCTCGTAACACCTACATTGATTACAGAACACTGCTCTTTTGCATCCAGCCTTATGCCCTAGGTCACAGACGTGTATTGGGCAAGTGTAACTTCATTTTTTCAGCTATAAAAAGCCAGGTGCACCATGAAGTTAAGAGTCCATTATCAACCCCCTTTGGGCCACTTTTAGCTTCATTTCTTAGATTTTTAAGTTTCTTTTCCATGTTTTGTAATTTCAATTCTTAGTGTAGAATTTCCCCTTTCATTCAATTGTACTTTCTCTTCCTTAGTTAATAAAAAAACGTCTCTCTCTTTTATCTATCCTTTGTCTTTTCTGATTCATGTCTGACTAAATTACTTTAGTATTTGATCCGATGATATCTTTTGGACTTATATTTTGTAATTATTTCTTGAAGGCTTTGAATGAAAACTAAGATTTATTCTCAATTAATCTTGATTTCATATGTTGATGTATTATCTCATATTTGTTTTCGTATTCTAGTTGGCCAAGTGGTTCCTGCGTATGAATCAATCACTCGAGAATAAAAGGAGTTAATCACAACCCTCGAGAGAGAACGACAAAAATCTTCCGGAAATGAGTCAAATCCTATAGTGAGATTCACAACGTAAAGCAAGACTTAGGTGATGCGATTTGAGAACTAGAGTTTGGTCGCTAAACCTAAGCTTAGGTGAGCACTTTCCTCGAGAGAGGAGTATTCATGCTTCTGGAATCTCCACGGTCAAGTTCTCTTCTTCAAGCTCTTGAGCTTTAATCGTGATAATTATATGTTTATTAAGGTTGATTCTAGATCAAGTGCTTTTCTTTTGTTCTTAGTTATTTCTTTTATCAACCCCCAAAGTCTTATTCGATAAGATAATAATAATTTGCTCGAAGTAGAAGTACTCAGTAAACCCGAGTTTAATACGATCATGACTTTATAAATCTTATACTATTCTCGATAAGGTACACTTGTTTTTGTTGTTTGTAGTCTAAGTTTAGCGCATCAAGTTTTTAACGTCGTTGCATGAGACATTTGTTGATATTTTGAAAAGGGTAAATTTTATTAATTTTATCTTTTTTCTCTTTCTTAATTTTTTTTTTCAAGGGAAAATTTTGTTTGTAAAGTGAAAATTTATTTTTAGAAAGGAAGGTTTGGGCTATTATCTCAACACATCACCTAGTACCGGTGTAAACCCCACATAGGATAGATCTTGGGAAGTCTAGGATTAACTTTTAATCGCCTAAAAAGCAATTTTTTAAAATCTTTTATAGTTTTTAAAAATTCCACTCTTCTAAGTTAAGGTTGTTTATTTCAATAAGAAAATGTTATCTCAAAATGCAGCTACACTTGTCGAGTTTCAAAATAAACTTAATACTTTGGAAACTGCAAAAAATCACAATATTATTTGTAATTTTTGTGATGCAAATCATAAAATAGAGGAATGCTCTTATTTTCAGAATTTTCAAAATTTTAACAATGAAAATAATTTTTATAATATTATGAAAACAATTTTTCTTATGAAAACAATTTTTCTTATGAAAACAATTTTTATAATTCTTATGAAAATGATTTTTCTAACACTTTTAAGAAAATTTTGTTTAATAAAATTAATTCTAATTTTCAAAATTCTCAAAAATTTTCTTATGGAAATAATTCTTATAATTCCTATGAAAATGATTTTCATGATTCTTATGAAAATAATTTTTATAATTATATTGAAAATAATTCTTATGATGAATATAATTTTTATAATAATAACAAAAATAAGAATATTTATAATACTAATGAATTTTCTCCATCCTCTGACATTGACTATTCTTGGTGGCAAGATCCCCCAGATAGTTTTCTGTGTGATGGAGAAAATTCATTCAATTAAGATTTACATTTCTCATCTTTAGCGCCACAAATTTCTTTTTTTTCTACTCTCAGGAATTTGCTGGATATTCTTTTTCAAATTTCAAATAATTATTCCCAAGAACAAGAAGAGATTATATTCCAAGAAATTAAAAGAGCCTTGGAGGAACCAAATGAAATAGTAGTTGAACATATTTCTTCCCTACTCCGCCCGAGCGCACTCCTTTTTTTGAATTTTCTCTTTTACACCGCATATTTATTCTAAAAATAAAATTCATGAAAATAATGTCTCGCAAGATTTTATTCCACTTGGTATTTCACTTGAATTTTCGGATAACAATTTTATTTTAACCACCAAAGAGCCGGAACTTAATCATTTTCTTTCACAAGAATCCCCTCCTTGTGAAATGATATCTGACGTGTTTTTTTTATTATTATTTTACAACTATTAATTTTTATGTAGATGATGAGGCGTGGCAAGTAAACATCTTTGATGATCCATTTGTCGCTCATTTCAAGCAATCCAAATTACCTTCAGTATGTATAGGTAATTTGGATTCACAATTTCAAACTAACAGAGAACACACAAAAATCAAGACTATAGTGAAGGAGTTGTCGGGCAGCAGACTTCGGCATGTTCCCCGCAAGACATATTAATGGAGTTGTCATAGTTAGTTAGATTTAGTATTTAGAAAAGTTAGTTTTAAGGAATATCTTATGATTTTTATTTGTTTAGATTAATTATTTTGGTACTTTTTCTCTTTAATTTTAATTATTTTCAATTTTATGGATTTTTTGGCTTAACATCTTTAGATTTTAATTATATTCACTTCATATTTTTTGATTTTTAGGAAAAATTTAATCTACCGGTAGTTGCTCTCTTATATTTTAATTTATATTCTAGAATTTGTTTAGCCATTCCCTTCTTTTTTTCATTTTTTGTTAGATCATATGTCATAGAGGTAAGAGGATAAAATTTATTATCTTTTGATAAACATATGTAATTTTCTTTTTATTGTTAGATCATATGTCATGAGAATTCAATATTCATTGGTAATCATATGCAACCCCAAAAAGAAAAAAAAGATGGAGTAAAAATGATAAAATTCATTACACATAATCATTTTATTTTTATATAAAGAGAATAATATTTGTTAATATATCATGAAAAATAAGAAAATAAAATTCTTCATTTTTCCAATAAACATATGCAAATATGTATGATGGGGTTTCCCGTGAAATTTCTACGCCAAACTGGAAGATCTCGGACCAAGGACGCGCGTGAAAAGCCAGCCTGATCATATAAGTCGCGCGCCCAAGCCGCGCTACCCCAAAGTCCCGAAATCCCCCGTGAAGAGGGCCAAGCCCGCGCATGCGCACATGTAGCAACCCCATGCGAGTATGGCAAGGCCAGGCAGGTGCGCACGACCTACACTCACGAGGCCCCCGCGTGCGCGGCCCTCGTATAATATCCCAGCACGCACGAGCAACTTGCATGCATACGGCTTACGCATGCACGACCAACCCGCATGGTAGCACCCCATACACATCCTGCGTGGTCGCGCGTGCACGCCCCCCCCCCCCCCCCCCCCCCCGTGCGGAACCCGCTGGGAGCTCCACCGGCAGCTCCCGCCATCTCCGACCGTTATCGCCGCCTCCGGCCGCCGTCGACCTCCACCGCCGTCGGGCACACCACCAAGGCCTCCCGAACCGCCCAGGGGCACTTTCGTTATTTTGCTAAATTTGGTGATCCAGGTGACAGAAATGGAGCGTCGTCATTCGCCAGCACAAAATCCGCCCCAGTGAAATTATAGATATACCTATCCAAAAAACTATAAATAGGTCCTCAGACCTTCATTTGATGACAAGCAACTCTAGAGGCTAAAAATAGCTCTGAGGTTTTCTGGCGATATTGTGGACTTAGGTCGATCCTCTGCTCAGGAATTCGCTCCGCTCCACTCATAGCGCAAAGGCTCCAAACAGGCTTCATGGCACAACGCTCTTCCCAGCCGGAACGCTTCCATCAAGGTTCCATGGACAGCCAAATTTCTAGGCCAGAACGCTTCCATTGAGGTTCCATGGACTTAGCCAAACTCCTAGGCTAGAGCGCTTCCATCGAGGCACCAACTTAGTTGTTTTTCATCATTTTTTACTTTATGCTTGTAGCAAAGAGGTGACCTATCACCCTCCGAGAGATCATCCCAAACTCTTGTAAACTCCAACAAAATAGTGGATTTTTGCTCGACATAGATCCAACCACGTGGTTTTTCACCTTTTCCTGGTTTTCCACGTAAAAAAAGTCTTCTATCATTTATTGTTATTTTACTTTGACTCTTTGCGTGCCCGATCCGACTCCGAGCTAAGGTTGTCTGATTCTTCAGACCGAGGAAAAACCTAGCAACTCGCTAGCAATAATGACAAAGAAAAGCGCGAACACTGCCAACCAAGTAGCTTACAAAGAAACTAGTGACCAGGAATCCAACGGATTGCCCGCTAGCCCCACACCGTACCTCGAGGAGGTAATCTCCACACTAGCGTCCTCAGTGGAAGAACGAATGGGCTGGATGGAAGAGCACTAAACACAAGCGCTCATTTTGCCAAGGGAGTTGGGAGCCTCCCATACCTTGGGGGCATATCCAGTCGAAGGCGGCCAGAGGTCATTTCCCACAAGACACCGACCCCTTAGTGGGGTGGCTCATGTCATGCGCCGCATGGAAACTCGAGGGGCACTACCCGCAGGAGGTCCAACCCCTGAAAAATATTATAGACATCCCGACAATACCTCACAAGCTGGGGGGGGGGGAAACAACACTTTGCCGAGTTTAGTATCTCTCTTACAGAGGTTCTGTGCGCTCTGAAGAACCACCCACAACTTCAGAGGCCAAAAGCACTCTCGCGAGGTAGGGACGACTAGTCCCAGTATTATAACTTTCATAAAAGGAAAGGGAACGACACAGAGGAATGCATGTGCCTGAAGGAGGAAGTCAGATGGCTCGCACGTCACAGATTCCTTAAATAAATCAATGGAAGGAAAACATCAACATCCCAAGCCCTGGGCAAACCCACAAAAGGGCAGTACCACGAGGAGGCAATACTCAGAAAGCATCTGGTGCGGATCTAGCCAACCGCCCCCAGCATACCGGGATATTTTACTCAACACATACATGCAACCCTCGAAAGCCCACCAGTCTAGGTGTCCAGAATATTAATCGATGACGACGTATCCGCTAATGTGCCATTCTTATCAATGCTACTCCAGCTCGAAATCTCTAGAAGAGGCGTCCAGCTTGGCTCGGGAGGTGAACACATCACGGGACACCCAACGATCCCCATTATAGGAAATACCATCCTTCTAGTAACTCTGGAAGTCTCTCCAGTACTAGCCACACACAACGTTCAGTTCATCATCATCCAAACTACCTCAACATGCGATTCCATCCTCAGGGGACCAATGCTAAGGGTGCTCAGTGCCGACGCGTTAGCTTAAGGCATCGCACTGGACATTTTCTCGCAAGACGTATCTCCCAAGGGACCTAGGCTTTCAAAGTATGGGCACAACTTAAGCTAGCATGCCCCATGTTATCTACTGCTTTCCCTACTTTCCGAAGAATAAGCCGTGATAGGGAATCCGCGAGCACTTGTATCTTCCTTTCCAAGCAATAAAATATTTGATTTTTCTTCCACAAAAAATAGAGCACCTCCTAGGCAAGATAGACATTTGTCTTTCTACACCTCCTAGGCAAGTTAAATGAAAGTCTTTCTGCACCTCCCAGACGAGATTGATGAAAGCCCTTCTGCACCTCCCAGGAAAGATATACAAAAGTCTCTCTCTACCTTTCAGGAGAGATCAATGAAAGTCTTTTTATACCTCAGACGAGATTGACAAAAGCCCTTCAGCACCTTGGGAAAGATGGATAAAGGTTTGTCTGTACCTCCCAGGTGAAATGGACAAAGGTCTGTATACACCTTCACTTGGACAAACCTCGATTCTCCTGCGGCATGAACGAGCAATGGTTCTTCGCCACCTCCACTCGGATAAACCCCGGTCTTCCTAAGGCATGAGCAAACAAAGGTTCTTTGCCACATCCACTTGAACGCACCCTGGTTCTCCTAAGGCACGAATGAACAAAGGTTCTTTGCCACCTCCATCTAGACGGACTCTGGTTCTCCTGGTGCAAATGAACAAAGGTTTTTTGCCACCTCCACTCGAATGGACCCTGATCCTCCTGAGGTGCAAATGAACAAATATTCTTCACGACCTCACTTGGACGGACCCCGGTCCTCCTGAGGCATGAAAAAATAAAGGTTCTTCACCACCACACTTAGACTAACCCCAGTTCTTCTGAGGTGTCAATGAAAAAAAGGTTCTTTGCCACCTCCACTCGGATAGACCTCAGTCCTCCTGGGGCGCAAATGAACAAAGGTTTTTTCCCACCTCCAATCGAATGAACCCCGGCTCTCCTAAGGTGTGAACGATCAAAGGTTCTTCGTCACCTCCACTTGGACGAACCCTAATTCTCTTGAGGCGCGAACGAATGAAGGTCCTTCGCCACCTCCACTTGGATGAACCTTGGTTCCTTAAGGCGAAATTAACAAAGGTTCTTTGCCACCTCTACTCGGACGAACCCTAGTTCTCTTGAGGCCCGAATGAACAAAGGTTCTTTGTTACCTCCACCTAGACGAACCTCGGTCCTCCTGAGGCACGAATGAATCAAGGTTCTTTGCCACCTCCACTTGGACAAACTTCATTTCTCCTTAGACATAAGCATATAAGGGCTACTCACCTCCACATTCTAAGCGGCCTCCGACCCTCTTAAAATGCGAGCAAACAAATACCTCCCGTTGGCAAGATGTTTGAAGTACCAATACTAGAGCAACACATTACTCCGCCAAAAACACACAAGCACCCAAGAAGCACAACTAGAACACAATAGATCCAAAAGTAAAAAGGGCCTCCACTTAGATAAAAAATGCCTTACGGGCTATATCATCATGAAAACAAAAAAAACACTCAACGACATAAAAATGTGCCAACAAAACAAAATTAAGCAGAATAAACAAACAGGGGAAAAGGGGGTCCATAGAATAATTCCTTGGCATCAATGCTAGCATCGTCATCTAAGGCATCCTCCATGCCCAAATCATCATGCTCTAGAAACCATCGAGCAACCCAAAACCCCTTATCAAAGCCCAAGCAGTATGCCTCTTTGCGCTGATCCTCCACAATTGAGTCAACCTCAGTCACCATTATATCAGAGTGGGTCTCCTCCGCAATACAAGATCGCTCAATCACAAAGTCATGAGAGGCTTTGTACTCAACGCACGACCTAAACCTACTCCCGCTCTGTGATCAGCTGGGCCTTCTATTTCATCAGCTTCCCAACCTCTTCCTCTTGCTGAGACAACATAGCCTTAGCTGCCTTGGTACAATGGATCAACTCCACAAGGGTCGATTCAGAAAAAAAACCAACCACCCACGAAGGGCCTCGATCTATGTATCGACGATACTCAGCTTCGACCGAAGCACCTCAACCTCAGCCTAAGACGAGGACAACTAAGACTCCACATTAACTAACTAGGAGACAACTTCTTTCTCCTTCCTCTGAACATATGACAAAGAATACTCGGATATGGCTTGATTTGTCCGTAAAGAAAAAAAGTCATCTTTTGTGGTCACATAATTGCTATTCCAAGAAAGTGCAATGTAACGTATCTCGTCCAACTGCAAACACAAGGAAAAAATTATTCAGTACATGACACAAACTAGAGATGAAAAAGCATTGGGGTGCAACAAACATACCTTTTGAAGAAGCACTCGACAAACGGAGCATTCCCACACCTTTCTCTTCATCATCACCATCGAATCTCTCGAGAAATTAGCTCAGTCCCATGAAGCTCTGTGGGATCCTAAGTCTCTGCAGGCGAAAGCACATCAACTGGGTCATCTGGGCAGTCGTCGAAAACCTCAACAACAGACTCAACAACAGTAGAGGATGGCTTATCTTCTCTATGATGCTGCGAAAAATCCAGTTTCCTCATCTTTTCATGCACTGTACGACTCCACCCAGCATCCATCGAAAGGCCCAAAATAACCAGCCGCTTCTCAACAATAAACACACTGACCTTATAAAGAATAATGCTCAGCTCACGTGGATCCTCAAAACCGAACAATGGAGTAAAGTCGTATTCCTATCTTGCAAGGTGGTGATAGCGGTCCAGAGGATCCCACCACGTCTTAAGAAGCCCCCATGGGTTTTTGATAAACCCAAACAATGTTTCCCTATGTCGGTGATCATACTTCTCCTCGAATCACAACCATCTCTTGTTGCTCTGCACCTCAACTCGATAATCAGAGCCATGATAGACTTCGCATCATTCTTGGAAGAGTAGAACTGACATTTGGGAACCATGCTCTCAAAAGAAGCAAAGCAATCCAATGATCCTCGTCAGCCCCCCTAAGTGAGAACTACGTCACTGGAACGCAGCAAAACTAAAATACTTCAATTGCCTCTTTGATTGGGGGACCCGAAAGCCCACCTTCAAACGTCCCTCTGTAATCACGACGTGGCCCTGGGGAGGGTACTGAGTGTGCTCTAGTGGGAAAGGTATCATGACCTCCATATCCTCCAAGATTCTAAAGTGCTTCCTCCAACTACTCAATTGGGCAAGGTTCAGAGTCGATGGGAGACGCATCGACCATTGTAGGACACCATACTTCGACACTACAAAATGAAGGACAACTGTCAACGCTGAAACGAACAAAGCAACGTTGTTAGGATCCTAGCATGCATTGCCAAGAGCCCATGCAACCACGCATGGGTCCCCACACGAAGCGCCACATAAGCTCGTATTGACGGCACCTCCCGTACCCACATGGAACCACGCAGGGGAGGCGCGCACACGCCACTATGCATGGCACGGTGCGCACACGACACTATGCTGGAGCACGCGTGTGCACGCCACTACACAGGGGCGGAGCGCGCACGGCCTCGCGCGTGCTCCAACAGGCGGTCGCGCGCATGCTTGGTCGCGTGCACACACCCCCAAGCAATGCTACACATGCCCTCATGAGTGCCCCCATCTGCGCACCCGCACAGATGCCCCCACGCACATGACCGTGCAGGAACTCTTGCACGCACCCCCGCATAGACGACCCCATGCGTGTGCACCCCAGCACGGACGGCCCCAAGCATGTGCACCCCGCAGGTGGCTCCATGTGATCCTTCGCAGGAGGCCCCGCCCACACCCTTATCTGTGCTATCGTGCTCATGCGCAGCAACCCCTGTGAGGTTTGCCCTCGAGCATGCCACCCCCACATGCGCCGCCTCCATGTCAGCACTGACAAGAGACGGATTCCCCGCATACAGTCATTCCCGCCCTATTGCTCTCCAATTCACATGAAATTAAATTTTTTCATGAACGTACTAACCTTTGTCGAGGAGGACAGATGATGACAAGACAAAACGAACTCCAAGAGAAAGCTCCACAGACTTCAAAATCTCTACAATAGTGTGGAAGAAGAATCAAGTGACCCTTTACAATACATAGGCCTCAAAGGAGCACTCATATGAAAAGGCGTTCAAGATAACAAAATATCTCTTGCCAGAGTTATCCTGCCTTAAAACAGGCAGTGAATAAAAGCCATCTTGGTCAAATACCTCGCAGATGTGATAGATAATATCCGACACATTATATCTAGAAATATCCTTCTTTCTGCTCTCTCTAAATTTTGGCAAACGATTATTCGCAGCTGAGCCTGACAATCACAATCTTCTGAAATACTCTGAGCAATAACAAAATAAATCGACGCTCATCGCTCTGCAGGACCATGATTCACAAAAACTTGGGGGCATTTGATGGGGTTCCGCTTGAAATTTCTGAGCCAAACCAGAAGATCTCGGACCAAGGATGCATGGGAAAGCCAATCTGTCTAGACAAGCCGCACTCCTTCCAAGTATCGAAAAGCCCTTGAGAAGAAGTCCAAGACCGCGCCCAGGCAGTAGCACTACAAACACACTGCTAGGCCGCACAAGCATGGGTAGACTGCGCACACAATCCCCCCTCGCATGTGGCCCTTACGCATGAGGCCCCGACGCTCGGGTGCACACGCACGGCCTGCGCACACATGGTCTGTGCGTGTGCGACTAGCACGTACGGTCGTTCCCCATACGACCATGTCTCGAGCACTCGTGCCCCACATACGAGGTCGTGCCATACACAAGCGGTCCTACCCCACACGCGCTGCTGTAGCTTACACGTGTGCGACAACTGTCACGCGCAACACAGATGAGCCCCGCTGCCTCCGACCGCCGTCAGGCACCGTACTTGGGCCGCCTGAACCGCCCGGGGGGGGGGGGCACTTTCATCATTGAGCAGTGCCATTTGCCAGCATAAATTCGGCCCTGATGCAATTTATGACATATCCCTCCAGAAAACTATAAACATGCCTCCATACCTTTATTCAAAGACAAGCAACTTCAGATGCTAGAAAGAGCTCTGAGGTTTTCCAACAAGAATGTGGGCTTAGGCCGATCCTCCGCTCAGGAATTCACTTCAGTTCTCTTCTAGCACAAAGGCTCTAGCAGGCTTCAAGACATGTCGCTATTCCTAGGCGGAACGCTTATATCAAGTTTCCATGTACTTAACCAAATTTCCAGGTCGGAATGCTTCCATTGAGGTCCCGTAGACTTAGACAAATTCCTAGGCCAGAGCGCTTTCATTGAGGCTCCAATGACTTAGTTATTTTTCATCATTTTTGTACTTTATGCTTGTAACAAAGAGATGGTCTGTCAGCCTCCTAGAGATCATCTCAAGCTCCTATAAACTCTAACAAAATAGTGGATTTTGTCTTGACATAGATCCAACCACATGGTTTTTCACCCTTTCCGGATTTTCCACGTCAAAAAAAGCCTTCTGTCATTTGCTGTTGTTTTTCTTTGACTGTTTACGCGCTTGGTCTGACTCTGAGCTAAGGCGGTCCAATTCTATGGACTAGGGAAAACCGGGTAACCCACAATATTGTAAAAGAGAAAAAAAGAGTGTGGTGAGATGATGAAATTCATCATCTCCAATCAAAGAACTCTTCATATCCCTTGTCTCTCACAAAAACATATTAGCAAATAAAATTGTCTTAGATTTAAATTAAAATACTAAGAGAGCATAAGTAGTAGTTTGAACTTTTTCTTCAAGTATATTTTATGTTAAGGGTTTTTATAATTCTAATCGAATTTTATTTTCAAAATTACTCAATCTTACTTGCTAATTAATTATTTTGAGAAGTCTTTGTTAAATTTCTACTTTTTTTTATTTTAATTTCATAATTTAGAACTTAATTTTTAAATCTTTAAATTTTATTTTTAGCTTTCTTTTGATTTAATAAATTTGAGTTTAAATTAAAAATTTTATTAGTTATGAATACTTCTCATTCTTTTGCTCTGAAATTACAAAAAATTAAGTATGAGGATATTTGATATACATTACTTAAGTTTAATTTTAGTATAATATTTAGGTCAATATTTGTGTTTATTTAGTAATATTTATTTATTTTAATATCAAAACCTTTCTTTTTACAATTTTGTTTCTAATAAAGTTTGTTTCATTATATGCAGGTTTCTGGAGATTTCACCAAAAATTGGCAGTATGCACCCTAGGTCAAGGGGCGTGTAATATTAATCCAACGTGTCCTAACCAGCTGACGTGATCTGGAGCCCAAATTGTAAAAAAATCCAAAGAACACGCTCGTATACTTGAAGCCACGCCCATGAATTACACAGGACATACTCACGACATGCCTCCAGCCGATCCCGCAGTTCATCCAGAAGTCACGGCCCTTATCGAGCCAAGACACGTCCATAACTTTCAAGGGTCACACCCATGTACTTCCACAGATCAGCCATTACATGCCGCCCTACCAAGATTTCTTGCCATAACTTTTCAAGAGGTCATGCTGTCACGCAATAGCATGTTGATTCTAGATCGTTATCCGCCTCTAACCATTATGCCCTAGACACGTCCTATGTCACGGATGTGTACTAAGGGCGTGTAACTTCATTTTTTCAGCTATAAAAAGCCAGCTGTGCCATGAAGTAAGAGTCCAATGTCAGTCATTTGACCTTTTAACTTCATTTCTTGTAGTCTTATATGTGTAGATTTTCCTTCCATGCAATTGTACTAGTTAATAAAAATTATCTCTCTCTATTACTATTCTTTGTCTTTTTTGATTCTTGTCTAGCTAAATTACTTTAGCATTTTATCAAATGATATATTTTAAACTTATATTTTTGTAATTACTTCTTGAAGGCTTTGAATGAAAACTACGATTGATTAATCATGATTTCATATGTTGATGTATGATCTTAACTCTAGTTAGCTGAGAGGTTTGTGCATATGAATCAATCACTCGAGAATAAAATAGTTGATCGCAACCTTGTGAGAGGATGATGAAACTCTTTTGGATAGGAGTCAAATCCTATTGTGGGATTTATAATGTAAAGCAAGACTTAGGGGAAGCGATTTGAGAACTAGAGTTCGGTCGCTAAACCTAAGCTTAGATGAACAATTTCCTAGAGAGAGGAGTATTCATGCTTCAGAAATCTCCAAAGTCAAGTTCTCTTCTTCAAGCTTTTGAGTTTTTAATCGTGATAATTATATGTTCCTTAAGGTTGATTCATGATCAAGTGCTTTTCTTTTGTTCTTAGTTATTTATTTTCTCAATCAAGTCTTATTTGATAAGATAAGATAATAATAATTTGCTCGAAGTAGAAGTACTCAGCAGACCCGAGTCTAATGTGACCTTGATTTTATAAATCCTATACTACTCTCGATAAGGTACGCTTTCCTTTGTCGTTTGTAGTCTAAGAATAGCGCATCAGTGGGGTTTTTTACTTTACTTTTTACTCTATATTATAGGATGTGAATATCAGTTTATAATGTGCTTATATTAATCATGTTTTATTGGTTCTTAATTTACATAAAGATTAAAATTGGTATATCTTCCCATAAATTTTATTGGCTGAAATGTAAATGGCAGATTATATGGGAAGTAATATCCGAGCTAATCCCTTCAACCCATCAGTTTCCAATTTAGGTTTTTTTTCATCTCTAAATTTGCTTCTCTATTTCTTCGCTTCTCTAAGTTTGCTCATTCTTTCTTTCGTATCTTACAAACCTCTCCCTCTCCCTTGTGGACATCCTATCTTTCACTCCCATTGACTTCCAACATCTTCCCATTAAATTATTTCGTTGGGGTAAATCAGTCCCAATTTCAGTTAGATCTTTGCCACGTCGGCTTCATTCGACCTGCTTCATTGCCTAAAGGATCACCATCCAATAAGATATGTATATCTAAACCATATTCTTCTCCTTCTTCTTCTTTGTCTTCCTCTTCTTTCTCCTATTCCTCTTCCCTTGATTCTTCTTCTTTGTCATCTTCCTCTTCTTTCTCCTATTCCTCTTCTCCAGATTATTCGTTCTTTAATTCTGACAATGTTTTTCCTCTTCGACCTGTTCCTCCTCTCTGTCATCGTCTTCAAATTTTTTACTCCTCTTCAATCTCCTAATTTGTTTCCTTTTTTTAATAACATTGTTTATTCTAGTCTTCTTATTCCTCTTCTTCTTTATACAACTAGATTTTAAGGTCTAGATTGGATAAAGAGTTGCATTTCTAAAGATGACAATTTTTTACAATCACTAGCTACATTTGTGATAAATAGCTTCACTTATTTTGTGTTTGGATGAATATTTGCTATCATAGTCAAGTTATGTTATCTTTTTTTAGTTCTTATATGTTTCAATCTCTGAGTTTTTAACTTTGTTATCTTGAAATATTTTTTTCAAAAAGTAAACTTTGATCCTTGTTTAATGATTTCATAGGACTTAAGATGATCATTTTTCTCTTAGATATGTAATGGAGCTAGATAATGAAGATATTATGCCAGAGGAAAGTGACTGTCATAGTGATGATAACATTATAAACATCACATTTGGAAATGAAGAAGAGTTATATATATATATATAACTCTTTTATAGTCAACTTTTTTGATGTATATTCTCATAACTTATGCAAGGATGTTGATAAAAATGTTATGTCAGGTGAACTTCAATCAACTACTGGTGATTGTAAACAAGAGAGTTCAAAGAGGAAAAAAATAAAAAAAAACATATATTTTCATTGTGGTGCACATACCTGTTGTTACAACATAATAAATTTTAAACCTTTAAAAGGATATGAAGTGACAATCATGAATAATTTTAAACCTAGCTACAAAAGATTTTAAGGATCTTGTTACAATATATGTGGTGCACATACGCATTAGTTTAAAATTTACGAAGAATGTGAAGTCAAGATACATATGCATTAGGTTCAAACATAAGCATGGATGCGACTAAAAATCTATAATGTGCAAATAAGGATTCAAGACACACAAGAATTAAGAACCATTGTTGACAAACATACTTGTAGTAGATCGTTTAACGATAAGCTATTAAGTGCTCAAAAGTGTGGGAAATTCTCAATATACACCTCAAACAAATAATTGAGATGACAAATTAAAAAATGAGTTGCGGGGATCTCCAAAGTTAATGCATATAAAGGAAATATGCATGCAAATAATTTGTTTAAAGATAGTGTTGGAGAGCAATATAATTGGTATTTATGTTGTGCAAAGAGTTTACTATCAAATCAAGAAAGCTCAGTTTGATGAAATTTACTTGACTTATAAAACTTTTTCATTATCTCAAACAAATGATCGTCACTTCCAAAGATTGCATACCTCTTTTAATGATTATCGTGAATCATTTACATAATATAGGCTTATTATTTGATTAGTTGGATGTTTCTTAAGAGTCTTTATGGTGGATAATTACTAACTGCGACTGGTAGAGATCTTAATGATCAAATGCAACTAATTGCTTATCCATTTATGGATGTAAAAAACAAAGACTCATAGAGTTGGTTTCTCTCCATCCTTGCAAGAGATATCAATTACTCCAACATCACATACATTTCCAACCAACAAAAGTTTTTTCATTTTCTATTTAAACTTGAATTTGTGTATTGAAATTATTTATAATTTATTTTATTTCTTTCACATATAAGGTTTAGTTGAGACATTTAATGAGTTGTTTGTGGAATTGATCATTGTTAATGTGCACAAGACCTTTATAATGATTTCAGGAAAAAAATTCAAGAATAAATCTAAGAAGAATATTATAGAAAGACTCCAATGCAAATTGTGAAGTTGAGCGGGTTAAAATAATGCATGAAATTAAAAAGATGCCTGATAATACGTATGATCATCTAATAAGTATAGACGATTGACCATTACCATGTAACCATGCATTTAGTGGTCATATTAATTGTGATGAGTGGTGAAGAATATGTTAGAGGCTTTTAACTATGTAATTATAAATATGCGAGATAAACCGACAGTTACTATACTTGAGTATATTCAGAATTACTTGATGCGTAGATGAGCAACTATTTGAGCGAGGGTTGAAAAACAACAAAGTGAAATAATCACTCAAATTGTCAAGAAACTTGATAAGGAGGCTAAATATAGTGGAGTTTTGAAGCCCATATAGTCATTTAACAAAGTGTTTAAGATAATAAATGTTTATGATAAATTTGTTGTTGACTTGGATAGAAGATTTTACTTTTGTGGTAAATGGAGAGAATAAATTGACTTCCTTGACAACACACTATAAGTTGCATGCAATATTTAAATACCAATGAGAACTTCTATGTTACAGAGTTTTTCAAGAAATTGGCTGGTGTGGGGTGCTACAAACATATTATCTAGCCCATTAATGATCCCAATTTTTAGTAATCTATATAACCTACTCAAATTCTTTCATTGATTTGTAGGGAACCACCAAATAGAACCAAGAAGAAACGAAACAAGGATGACGATGAAGAGAGAAGTTTAGAAAATGAGTCGTAATAATGGTATGCTCTAAGTGTGCAATTATATGCTCTAAGTGTGCAATCATTGGGTATAATAAAAAAGGTTGTATGTAGGTATTATAAATTTAGACATTTTATTCATTAATCAACTGTAATTTGAAATTTTTAATAGTTTTCTTCACTATAACAGGTATGTTGGAGCACATATAGATAAGTCTTAATTTGTAGCACTAATACCCCATCACTTCAATATCAAGTCAATTAAAGGGGGTGCTTTGAGGATTTTGTAAGTTTGTGCACATCAGAGGCTTTTGCAAGGTCATATACATGTTTATTTGCTATTTATGTCTATGCATTTGTAAGAGATTATTAGTTGGTAGTTTTATTAATTATTTCTGAATATTTGAGTTTGGTAAATGAATTTAGCATGACTAACAGGTATTTGAAGGCATAAAGAGATGATCTTTTCTCTCTCTTAATCATTGTCATGTAGTATATACAATATTTTTCTTTCTCTTAATATGAAAGTATAGAGACTTCTATCCAATATTTTTCTTTTAATATATATTACATGAGCCCCACATACATGTTTTTTAACTTCACCTTGGTGTTGGTGTTGTCGCACACTATCCATGGGGATGCATGCTTGATCATTAGCTTACAATATACTAATATAAATTTTACTAAATTAATTATATATTTGATATAATATATTCAAATTATATTATTATAGTATATACTATTTTTTGCATATATTTATTAGATATTATATATTTTAAATAATAGCTGTAAATAAATTATGTAATTGGAAGAATATGATATATGTATTGATTAAGTTGAAAAGAAAAAGTCAAATATTAATTTTTTTAGTATTTAAAACAACATATCTACATTATATATAGAAATGGAAAATTTCTCTTTGATAAAATATTTACTTTTTTTTACAATTTTACCTATATTTATTATAATTTTGTACACCTATTTCAAAGTGACGCTCAATTTGTGTTTTTTTCTTTCTAGGTGAAGCTCACATTTTTTTAATAAAAATTGTATAAGCATCATTCTATTGAGAACATTAAACATCACACTTTCTCATCTCACTCCTCTCCGTATCTTTTAAATTTTGCATTTTGCAAAAAAAATTTGTCACAAAGACGACGAGTTCCATGGATCACTCATAGACATGGGAAACTCCATGCATTATTTCTTGTATAAAATAGGAGAGTTATTTAGTGCCATAATAAACTTGTAATTTCTATTTCTAATTTGATCTTTGTTTTTGAGAAAAATTTTCAATTAGATGATAACGGTAGTGCAACATCTCCTCACGCACTTTGCTTTCTCAAAAATCGATAAGCAATGAGTATTGCTCTCAACTAATGACATTATTCATGAGGAGGTGAAAGTTTCTTTACACCTCTTGGATCAAACACCTCTTCCATTATTGTGATATTAAGGTAAGAAAATAATGATAAATTTCCACAAGTAATATTTTATACATACAACTTTTTTGCTCGTACTAGATGAGAAATGTTAGATCTCTAGGCAACCTCACAATGGAGGGAGGTTAATAAGTTTATTGACAAATAATTATTTTTTTACTAATTATTTAAAGATGCATGATGGAAATAAAAGAACAAAAAAAAATCAAGAATACAAGTAAAAGTTTTTTTTCATTTTCATCAATATGAATGAATATCAGATAAAGGTATATTTGTTCAAAAACCTATATACAAAATTGAATCTTTTGACACAAAGATAAAATATGATGAATATTACAACTTCGATTTTCTATACTGACTTGCATCACGAGCTGGTTGACCCTAGCAAATCTACTCCTAGTGTAAGACCCTGCCCATCCCAAACAACATAACAATATGTCTGGTTGGGACCCCACGACATATTAAGTACACAAACTAAGGGTTACTAAATGAGAATCAGAATAGAACCATACATATCAAATAATACACGCTAACATAAGCATTTTATTTATTTAACCAGAATATTCACATCACTATAGGAATGAAACAACAACTATATGTTGTCTTGGTGTTAAAGTCTTACATGTTTACAAATATAACTATCATGATTTACATACATCGACATGCAGGTTGACAATACATAAAAACTATAACAAAACTTTGGTCTTTGAGGGATTGCGTGACATGTAGCTTCAACCAGCTACTTCCCGCTCGGCTTGCCCATACCTGCACCATCCACAAATAAGCGGTAAACATGGGTCAACTTTAGGATTAATGACCCCATCCCCCGACCATCCTAGCCGGCTACAGGTCGGCGGTACGACATTCCTGCAAGCAAGTCGTACAAGCAGTACATATATAAGGAAAGTGCAGCTACTCTAAACAAAGTGAGGTCTCAAGCACAATCAACAGATCTTGGCAGAGCAACAAAAGAAGTGAACATAGATATTCACATGATATTGGTTGATTTACCTGAAGGTTCTATCAACCGTCTAAGCATGAGGCTAGCAAACATCACATCACAAATAATGGCACATGCGACCGCACATTTCATGCTCTCAAGGCATGCAATTTATGTACTCTTTCCCAAGTACCAACCTCAATTAAGCAATTGCTGGTTGCAGACTAATACATATCCCAAACTTCTCCAAGGTCCGAGGAGCCACCTTTTTACTGACTAGCATGGAACAGGTTTAGATCAGCATTGCCCGTGCTCAAATCACTAAAATCCATCGTCACGGTGCAAGTATGGTTTCACCTTGGTCCGTCAATATGATAACCCATGTTATCTCACAACAATATTAACACACAAGGCCTTTAAGTGTTCAACCACTAACACGCTATGCACCAAATACACTCGATAGGATAGAGGATTCACGAACACGATCATCGTATGAGGGATAAGTGTTGGAGCCTAAAACTAGCCCTCAATGAGAGTTCGGACCCTAGGATGTAGCCAACACCTACTTCTCCCAAGCCTCAGACCCCTGACCAGCCACAAGGAACCAGAGAACTGATACTAGGATTTAACACGGAGGTCCCTCCACTAACTCGGAAGATCTCAAAGCGCTTCCCCTCCTTGGCCAAGTGCTGAGCTAAGGATACCTTAAAAAGCAATACAAGACTTCAGAAAATGAGAAGGCTTGCCTTCTGAAGGTACCATGTTGGGTCTATTTATAGAATCCAAAAATATGGTCTACCAACAGCGTAGCTCCGCTATTCCAAAAGACTATATGCAGCCCGGAGTGGTCTGCCAACAGCTAAACTCCACTTTTATGAGGAGCTAAATGCAGGCCTCTAAGGGCATCCAGGTAAATTCACCCCTAGAAAAAACTGGGCTGGAGGATTTTCGCACGCCTGGGCGAAAACCATTCTGCATGCTTCACTTACCTGACCGAACCATCCTATGCCCCAGGAAATCTGTCTAGGTACTAATATGCGTTGAGAGCGAGAACTACACTCAATGCCTTAACTTAAAAAGCACCGAGAGCGAGACCTACAATCAACGCCTTAGGACAAAAAGAGTTGAGAGTATTGAGTGAAGGAGCTACGCTCAACACCTCAAGACAAAAAAGCGTTGAGTGGGTTGATTGAAGGGTCTACACTCAATGCCTTGGGTCCAAAGAGTTCTGCCAACTCCGAGGACTTTCCGCCTATCCAGGAGGAAGCCTTTCTTCCTGCCCTAACGAAAGGATCTTGAATTACCTGTCCTGAGGGACAAAAGATCCGCTCAGCGAATACATGGTTGCACAAAATCCTCGCTCTTTGCGATCGAGTTCTACGCACAGAAAGAAAAGTCCAACCCCTAATATTCAGTAAGTGCTATCTGATCTGGAAGGGAATCTTTTGTGGGTCATACTTCAGCCCTATATATATGCCAGGGATTTTCTCCAAGACATCGTTCATCCTGCCCCTATTTATCGCTTGAGCTCTCGCATTGCTTCAAATATGTATATCAAACGGACCATAAAACCACACTCGCAAGAGGTCCAGGATCGCCTCACCGCTTCTCTGGCAAGGGCTCTCGCTGACTGTGCTGGGTTCGCCCCTAGCTCATGGGCAAGAGGCCAGTAGACACGGCCTATCAGCGAAAGAAGGCCAAGTCGGTTCAACGAGACCATTCTAGTAATGAGCCTAACTCGCTGACCCAAACCCTTGCTCGCGAGGAGCCTGCTCTTTTGCCAGAGGTTCTTTTCTTGCCCCTCCTTTTGGTGCTAACCCCCAAAGCGAGATCGTTGTATTGACATACTACCTCTCTCGCAGGGGACGTTTTCGGGAGGCATCGCCGATGCTCCTCCGATGAATACCGAGTCAACCCGACTCCCTGATTAAAACTTACAGTCGTTCTCGGAGGTTACCCCTCCAATTACCCGAGCCAAGCTTGCGATTGCTCCCGATAATTTTCATGCCTGACTTTCTCATTTACTGGCCTACTTTTTCCTTCCTTCACATACATAGCTTTTCGCAGTATCCTCTACCGGAACCTTGGGTATCGTCAGTCCGAGGCCCAGAACTCCTACCAGCAAGGACCCTATCGATCTAGCGATCGACCTTCCCCTCTCGCCCAGGAGAACTGCTGAAAAGTCTCATGTTTCTTGCATCAAATTCCCACCCACCCGACGAGGAGGACACTACCCTCTCGTCTCTGGCCTAGACTCACTTATCGGGGAAGGCATCCTTTACCCTGTGTCGGGGAAAGCCGCACCACCCACTCCTTGGGAGAACTTTCAAAGGGTGAGTTGGGTCTTCCCACCAGCAATCAGGTAAACACAGCCCCTTCTCGCCCTTTGATTACTCTTCCCGCCCCTAAATTGGCCCTGAAACAGCCCCTCACCAGATCATCGGGAGACTACGGAGGAGCCCGATGCAAATGAAGGAGGTGATCTCGCTGCCACCTTCCCCCATCAAGATGGTGAGCTTCCTTGAATCCTCCGGAGATGTCGAGAAGTAGAGGGAGAGAATAGTCGAGGTCCTATTGAAACTCATTTGGATGCGCCGAGAGGACTCCTTATGGGAAACTTCCCTACTGGCCACGATTGAGCGATGTCTATGTGTGATCAAGCGGGATTATACGCACCTTATTGGCGATACGGAGCACCAGAGTGGCGGAAGCGGGGAGAATTCTCCTGGAAGGCACTTCGCGCGGGCTCGGGACCAACTGCGTCTGGTCTACCAGGAGCTCACCGTTGTGACAACCCATCACTATCCTCGAGTGCCCCTGAGGACAAGGAGGCGAGGTCGGGTTACTGGCGGTGGGAACAATACTGAGCCCCACTGGTTCTCGCCCCTTCTTACCTCAACCTCCCTGCCTACCCTTCTCTCCATGTACCCCTTTCCGCGCTTATGTAATAAACAATAAATGTATATTTTATTATGGCTCGTGCCTAGCGAGAGGCCATTCTTACTATCTTGCCGAATGCCTAGCTCTCGCGCCATGCTTACTTTTTATACTTGTTGTTTCTTTGCTCTTACTCGGGATCCTACCCGGAGGCTCTCTCCATTTGTAGGTACACGAAGCATCGTCGGGCGGGGAGGGATACAAAGCGTCGAAAAATAAAAGTTGTTATCCGCACTTCCGACGTTAGGAAAAATCTCATGATTACTGCGTTTTTCTATAAATAGGTCGGCTTACCAACCGCATTTACTTCCATTTGATTCTAAACCTTCGTCTTCCTCCTTATTCCTCTCTCTCGCTACTTCTATAATCTCAAGCCACTCACCTACAATTCTACTCTCCATTTCTGCCTTTTTACAAAATGCCAGGCGATACCGAGGGCCGCACTAAGTGTGCGTAAAACTTCATCGAGCATGACTTCCGCCCTTGCTGCTTAACCAAGGCGGATTATGCTTCCATAACCGCAAACTATATTCCCCGCGAGTTCATCGCGCACAACCCCGAGAGTGAAGACAAGGTCAATCTCATACTGGAAGGGGAGCTTGCCATCCTGCTGGAGCACTTTGAGGTAGGTTTTCGCCTCTCCCTCTAGTCGGAAGTGCGCCAGGCCCTCCGGTACTACGGAGTGATCCCAACCCAACTCAATCCTAACTTCATTGCGCTTCTAGTGGCTTTCGCCTGTTATATGTGTGCGAAAAGGATTGAGTTCAATCTATCCATCTTCCAAAAACTATTCAACTTCCGGCCAAAAGCCGAATCGTCTTCTTCTCAGGGTAGACGATCAAGAACATCAGTCTCGTAAACAAGAATCACAACTGGGCCCAGAAGTTCGTGTTCGTATCCGGGAACTTCGGAAACATTCCCCTGTTGCCGATCCAGTACGATGAGGCAACTTACATGCCTCCGGAACTTGGTGTACGTGAGACAGCCATCCTCACCTTCTTCGGGACCAAAAACTTCGACGTCAAGTTCTTGCGACGGAATCTCGACTCTCTTCCGCCGATTCCCACTGGCGAAGGTACCATTCTGCCTTGTCACTTTAATCTCTTGCCTCAAACTATAATACTTACTTTTATGGTTGGCATAGGTGAGTGGTAGATCCCCCTCAACCAACCTTTCGACGAGACTAGGGGTTCCACCACTACCCTGGCTCTCGCTAAGTCCGCAGCCCTTGCCTGCCGGAATGAGTCGGGCTCTTCCTCCCAGCCGAGTGCCCGAAAGCGAAAGCTTGACGCTCCTCCTGTGGCCCCTTCCAAGAAGTCAAAACCATCTGTGATGGACAAGGGCAAATCCGTCGCTGAAACCCTAGCTGAATCCCCACCTACCGCGGGTGAAATAGATGTTACTACGCAGGTTGTCGCCGCCTCAAAGAAAGTTCTCGCGAAACCGGTGCCGAGAGGGCATCAGAATTTTGTCCTTAGAGGGAAGAACTTGGATGAAGATGGGCAACCACTTCTACAGTGGGACTCAGAGGCTAACCTAGTCTCCATCTCGTCGTTCCTTCCATCATGGATGGAGCAAGAAATGAGCAGCGGCGAAGCCTTCGCGCTCAGCTTCGGGCTTTACAGCTGGGTGGATACAAGCATATATGACCAGGAATCTACCAAGGCTCTCTCCCATGAAGATGTTCGAGCCCAGGTATGCTCATTTGAGCTTACACATATGTCTACGCACCACAGCCTCAACATTGAGCGCAACCTGGGCGAGGCACTCAAGACACGGGATCTCGTTGCTGCCGAGGTGGTCACCCTAAAGGCAGATCTAGAGGCCTCCCAAAAACTTCTCTCTCTTCGCGCGGTGACTGAGGTACCTGAAACTTTAAATGTCTCCTGCCTTATAGTTATTTCCTGTCATTTAGTTCCATTTAATTCTAACAAAATTCTTACAAGATTTCACCCAAGCCCAGCTATCGCGTACGCGGGAGGCTGCTCTTAGGTGCGAGATCGTGTTGTTGAAGGCCGAGCTCAAACGAGTGCAAGAGGCAAAGGCACTAGTTCTGCCACCATTGGACGAGAAGGTCAAGCGCCATCAATATTCTAATTATGAGATAGAAGTGATGATGCAGGAGAATACAAAGGTGGTGGTCAAGTGCGTGATCAAGGTGCTGCAAGAGTCTGGGTTTTTAAATTAGGGCAGTGAGACGCTCATGCCGTGCGGAATCCTGCCCTAGCTGTTTGATCCCATCGCAAAGCCAGTGGGAGAGGATGACTCCCTGAGCGAAGATGACGAAGTGATCTTCGATGAGAGCGATAGGTCTACTGGCGAGACATCCAGCGAGACATCCAGTGGGAAGCCCGACGAATCGTCCTGAAGACCCTTTGCATGTTTTAATTTGTAATTTTTCTTTTCTTTGAACCTTCATGTAAGGGGCGAGACCCCTAGAAACGTGTATCTTTTTGGGATATAAGTAAAAATGAATTTTCTTCTGTTTTTGCCGAAAATCCTTTTTATTATTAATTTTCACTTCTCGCTTATTGTCATTCGCAAATTCTTTCGCACATTCGCTCAAACCTTAGGCTTTTAGGTTATGACCACACAGAACCCTTACTCAAAGAGTGGATTTTCATTGATGGATCTTGCAGAAAGGATCTTGTTGAAAGGTCCTTGCCGAAATGTTGTTTTCTGAGACCCTCTCTTTTTGCTTATATCAATCATGCACGTCTTCGCGTTTTCGCATACGCCTTTGGCTCTTAAGTGATGACTGCAGACCATTCGCCAAATTGATTAATTAGGTAAATTTTTCCAAGAAGGGTATGCCGAGAGGGACACGCCAAAGAGACACGTTGAGAAATCCCTACCGAGAGAAAGGTGTCGTGATGGGTCTAGATTACCTTATCCCTATTTAAGATAGATGTTAGCTATTTGAAAACCTATTGGCGAGGCACTTCGTAACGCTTGTCATGAGTCTGATAGCCCCGTCATCTAGGTGAGAGCCTGACAGCAGGAGCGGCTCCAGATCTAATTATTCCAAATAATTTGTGTCTTGCCACCGAGCGAGCCTTCAGATCTGCCAGCTAGTGAGAGCCTGGACAGCGGGTCAACTCGGGGCCATCAAAACCACAAACTTTTCACCTTACCCCACAAGAGAGCCTTCGGACCTGCTAGCCAGTGAGAGCCTGAAAGACGGGTCTACTCGGGGCTGAGTGCGCCTTCCAGTCCTGCCAGCTGATGGGAGCCTTGTCAGCGGGATCTACTCGGGGTTGTTCAAACCACAAACTTTTAACCTTACCCCCCAAGCAAGCCTTCGGACCTGCCAGCTAGAACCTAGACAGCGGGTCTACTTGGGGCCGAATGCGCCTTCCAGCCCTGCCAGTTGATGGGAGCCTGGTCAGCGGGATCTACTCGGGGTCGTTCAAACCACAAAGTTTTCACCATACCCTCAAGTGATCCTTCGACCCTTCCAGCTAGTGAGAGCCTGGACAGCAGGCCTACTCGGAGCCATCAAAACCACAAACTTTTCACCTTACTCACCAAGCGAGCCTTTGGCCGAGCCAGCTAGTGAGAGCCTGGACAGCGGGTCTAATTGGGGCCGAGTGTGCCTTCAAGCCCTGTCAGCTGATTGGAGCCTAGCCAGTGGGATCTACTCGGGGTCGTTCAAACCACAAACTTTTCACCTTACCCCTCAAGCGAGCCTTCGATCCTGCCAGCTAGTGAGCGGCTGGAAAGCGGGTCTACTCAGGGCCATCAAAACCACAAACTTTTCACCTTACCCCCAAGCGAGCCTTTGGCCCTATCAGTTAGTGAGAGCCTGGATAGCGGGTCTACTCGAGGCCGAGTGCACCTTCCAGCCCTACCAACTGATGGGAGCTTGGTCAGCGGGATCTACTCGGGGTCGTTCAAATCACAACCTTTAACAACCTTTAAGGGAAACAAACCTGAAACAATTCAATGAATTTATTATAATAGGATGTACAATCTTACCCCAACTAAGGGTAGAAGCTCTTCAAATCGTCTCCACTCCAAGTGTGGCCCATTGTTACCCCTTCCATATCCTGGAGGTGGTATCCTCCCGACCCCAGGGTCTTTTCAACTATGTAGGGACCCTCCCAGTTACCATGGAGTTTCACAATAGCCGCCAACCTTCCAGCAGCGTCGACCTTCTTCAAGACTAGATCTCCTTCTTTGAACTACTTGATCCTGACATGTTTATTGAAGTACCTGGCCATCCTCCATTTAATCTCCTCCTGCCTAATAGCGGCCACACACGAAGTTCCTATACCATGTATAGCGAGAGTCGCAGCTCCCCTTCATTTTCTTCCCTCCATTCCTCATCTCCTCTGCTAGCAGCCATGACTCCCGGCGACCGAACCTCAAACTCCACGGGCAAGACCACCTCATACCCATGAGAAAGTTTGAAGGGGGTCTCCGCAGTGGTTGTATTGGGGGTAGTCCGCAGAGCTCACAACACCGTGGGGAGTTGCTCTACCCAACTCCCCCTTAAGTTCTCTACCTTCTTCTTAAGTAGGTTCACAATGATTTTGTTTGCCGCCACCACCTGGCTGTTGCTCCTTGGGTGGTGGACGGAGGCAAACCTGAGGTCGATCCCCAAATGGGTGCAAACTGATGAATTCTTCGCTAGCAAACTAGGGCCCATTATCCGTGACAATGGCTTAATGCAACCCATGTCGGTAGATGATCTCCCCCCATACAAAATTTCTGATGACTTGGGAGGTCACCTTGGCCAATGCCTTAACCACCAGTCATTTTAAGAAATAATCAATCATTAATAGAAGGAACCTTCTTTGCCCGCTTGGCACGAGAAAATGCCCAACCAAATATATCCCCCAGATGGCGAAAGGTCATGGCATAGTGATGCTTCGAAGCCTTTGGGCGGGCAAGAGTTGGAGGGGGACATATAGCTGACACTTTTGGCACCTCCTTGTAAACTCCACCGTATCCTTCCTCAGGGATGGCCAGAAGTACCCCTGCCTGACCACCCTTGCTTCCAAATTCCTGCCTCCCGAGTGACTTCCACATTCGCCAGAGTGTATTTCCTCCAGGATCTGCGAGATCTCCTCTTCTGCCACGCATCGGGCCAGGAGCCCTGACAAAATTTTCCAATGCATCCCTCCTTCATGCATTAAGTAATCTGCTCACTTGTGCCTGAATCCCTTCACATCTATGGTCCCTTCGGGAAGTTTATCGGTGGTTAAGAAAGCTACGAAGGGGTCCACTCATGAGGGACACTGATCTGCTTCCATCACCTCTCCCTCCTCGATTACTGGGTAGAATAGCTCGGGCAAAGTTCATCCACCATGGGTTCCGAATTTAGCCAACCGATCGGTTGCTGCACTCTCCTCCATGGGGACATGCTTGATTGAGAATGTCTGAAACCCGCCAACAATCACCCTTATCTTGGACAAGTACTTTATGAGGGTAGGCTCCCTAGTCTTATACTCACCCCTGATCTACAACGCCACCACCAACGAGTCTGTGAGTACTTCCATGTCGTGTACCCTGAGCTCTTTAGTCAGTCGCAACCCTGCTATGACAGCCTAATATTCCGTCTGAATGTTGGTGATGGTGAAGTGCAAGACCACTGCATGTTCTATAGTGACCCCCTGAGGGCTTACTAGCACTACCCTCCCCCTAGAGAATGCTTCCCCGAGGCTCCGACGACTAACATATTCCAAAATTCCCATGGTTGTGGCTTCTCAACTTCTACATCGGCGACGTAGTCGACCAAGAAATCGTCCACCACTTGCCAATCGCCCCGAGTGCTCCAGCCCTTCGAAAATCTTGTGCAGGGGGTGGTCCGTCAATACCTTGATTGAATGGGCTTGAAAGTATGACCTAAGCTTCCTGGCCGAGATGATCAAGGAGAAGGCCAACTTCTCCAGGATGGGGTAATGAATCTCAACCTTCTTCAAGATTCTGCTGGCGTAGTAGATGGGTAATTGTTTCTTCCCTGACCAAAATAGAGCTCACAACCTTCGCCCCCACCCTGAGATATAAAGCTAGAACCTCCCCCCTCCTTTGGGTTTTGAAGGAGCGGCACTCGAGAGAGTTGTCCCTTCAATCCGTAGAAAGCCTCCTTGCATTCCTGTGCCCACCCGAACTTTTGGTTTCCACGCAGACCTTGAAGAAAGGTGCACATTTCTTCCCAGCCCGTGAGAGAAACCTATTAGCCCGATGAGCTTACCTGTCAAGCAATGAACCTTCTTAGTGTTACGTGGTGATTCCAAGTCCATTATGGCCTTTACCTTATCGGGGTTAGGATCTACCCCTGCGGAGGTTAGAAGATGGCCAAGGAACTTTCCTCAGCTTGCCCCAAATACGCACTTCAAGGGGTTTAGACGCATATTCTATTTTCTCAAGGTGGTAAACATTTCTTCCAAGTCAAGAAGATGGGAGTCCACTTCCCTACTCTTCACCATGAGGTCGTCAACATAGACTTTCAGATTTCTCCCCATTTGATTTTGGAAAACCCGGTCCATCATACATTGGTACGTGGATCTTGCGTTCTTTATCCCAAAGGGCATCATCTTATAGTTAAATATATGTGTTTTTGAATAGTTTAGACATTTTGGTATTTCAATAGTACCCCTAGTTTTTGTTTTTATTTTACTCAAAATCTCCTATAAACAACTTAGTTAATTATAATATTTCTAACTGCTGAATCAACCAACACGTAGATCCGAGGCAGGGGGTAGCAATCCTTGGGCATGATTTATTTAAAAGCAAAAAGTCTACACACATTCTCCAACTCCCTTATCCATTTCTTACCATTACCAATTTGGAGACCCTGCTTGGATACTGGATCTCCGATACAAAACCTGCCTCGAGGAGCTTCTTTACCTCCTCACGGATGGGCTCCTCCAGCTTTGCAGCGATGGTTCTTATTTTCTGGCATATGGGACGTGTCTTGGTTAAGATTCAGACGGTGGCATTCCATGTCCGCATCGATGCCCGACATGTTTGCCACGCTCCAAGCGAAGATGTCGATGTTCTTTTGGATGCACTCCCACACCCTCTCCTGATCATCAAAGCTCAAGCGGTCATTGATCCTCACCCGCTCTGCCTTCCTCGCCCCGGTGAAGACCACCACCTCCACGACCTCCTCCGCTGGCTCCAACAGGGATTGCTCCCCTCCGATCCTTAACCCTCCACCCTGCTCGGGCTCTTCCTCTTCTCCTGCTTCCTCAACCTCCATCACCTCTAGCTGACTTCCTTGTAGCTCCAATTCTCCGCCCCCTTGGACCCCTACCCCTGCTTTACCTTCTCCCTGCTCCTTCTCCACAGCTTTCTCCCAGACCTCCACAATGCCCACTTACCCCTCCTCTGCAACCTCCTTCTACGCCGCCAGCTCCTTCTCCAACTCCCCCTCCTCCACCATCTAAGATATGGTGTTGAAAGCCATCACATAGTACTGTCTTGCCACCTTTGGATCTCCCCTGATCCGGACCTGGACTCCTCCACTACTGAACTTGAGACATTGATGGAATGAGGAGGGGATGCAACAAAAGGCATTGATGAGAGGGCGCCCAAAGATGGCATTATAGCTACTCAGAGCGTCAATAATGACGATCCAACAGTTCCTCTATACCCCCAAGCATCATGTGCAGTCCCACCCCTCCCTCAACTTCCTTCCTCTCTCATGAGAACCCGAACAACGGTCCATTTAAGGCCACCACCCTCCAAACCTCCACCTTAATCTCGCCGAACAACTTCTTGAAGATCACATTCACAGAGCTCCCATTGTCCACTAGAATCATGGAGACCGTGAAGTTCTCTATGGCCGTCTGGATCACTAAGGCATCACAGAACAGGTCTCCGTAGTCCGGCATGTCCTTCGATGAGAAAGTGATCTTTTCCTCCTGGGGAGAGTTAGGGAGGTTGAGGCGACTCTCCTCCTATACATGGTTTGGAAGCTCCCCTTTCTGGTGGCCTCAATCCCCACCCCTCGTGTATTACTCTGATCCCTCCTCGAGCTCTCACATCCACCCTATCCTTGCACTTATCCTCTCCTCCTCTTGGCAGAACTTCCTCGATCCTCACGGGCGGCTGCCGCTGCACTTTCCCCCTGGCCTCCCTCATCTCCAGAAACTCTAGGCAGGTGGCCATCGCGTGACCCTCCTCTTGATGAAAGTCATAGAAAGGCAACGCTACCCTGCCTTCTCTTCTCCTTCCTCCTCTTCTAGCCCCTCTTCTCTCTATCCTTGCTCAGGCGATCGCCATCGCCTCTTATTGCTACGGGAGAGGGACCCTATGCCCCTTCCTCCAAGCCTATGGATTAAACCTTCCCTAACCGCGGAAGTTCACTCCACCTTGAAATCCTCCCTTGCCCCCGGGGGGACCTTCTTGAGGCCTCCAGGCCAACCGGTTGTTCGGCTCCCTATGCCCCCAACCTTGGTGTTGACCCTGGTGCCCCTGACCTCGGGGCTACACTCTCCTCCTCTCTTCTCTCTACTCTCTCTGCTTCCCTGCTCCTGGCTCCTTCACCTCCTCCTCTACCAATTTGGCCAGCTTCTTGGAGAATTTTAGGTTGGCAGCCTCGATCTCTATCTCCTTCGCCCCCCTCTCCATCAACTCTATAAAAGAGAGGGGCACACTTTTAATCTCCATGCTGAAGAACCCAGATCTCAATCCTAGGGTAAACGCGAACATCAGCGTTGTTAGAAACGAACTAAAACAAACCGGAAATAGTATAACTGAAACTTTATTATCAGAAAAAGGTATCTATTACAAAGGTATGCCCTCCCTTATATAGAATGGAGGAGATATGAGAGAATACAAATAAGAGATGTGGGACTAAAAATTTACAGGACTAAGCGGACTATACAGAACAAACCGCACAAGCCGCGCGGTTAGACAGAAGGGCTAACCGCACGGCTACCACCAGAGAGAGAGAGAGAGACCACAAGGGGAGACCGCCTGAGAGCCCGGCAACTAGACAGCAACAGCACAACAATCAAACCGCTGAGGGAAACTGCCAGACCGCGCGGTCTCTAACCCGCCAAGATAGACCGCCAGACCGCCCGGTCTCTAACTTCAACACTCCCCCTCAAGCTGGAGCATATATATCGATCATGCCCAGCTTGTCACAAATATGATGAAACGAGGCGGAAACTAGCTTGGTGAAGATGTCAGCCAGCTCTTTATCAGAAGTGACAAAGGGAGTGCAAATTTGTTCCTTCAAAATCTCTTCACGAATGAAATGACAGTCGACCTCAATGTGCTTGGTTCTTTCATGGAAGACCGGATTTTTGGAGATGTATATGGCAGCCTTGTTATCACAGAACATAGGTAGCGGATGGTTGTAGACCTCTCCTAAATCCAGCATTAGAGCCCGTAGCCATTTTAGCTCATAAGTGGTCGACGCCATACTCCGATACTCTGCTTCAGCACTGGACCTGGAAACAACAGACTGCTTCTTGCTCTTCAGGCTTACCAGATTACCCCCAACAAAGGTATAGAAACCGGAGGTAGACTTGCGATCCCCTTTGTCATCAACGTAACTCGCATCTGAGTAAGCTTCAACCCTCAGATGACCATTCTTCTGGAAAAGCAATCCTTTCCCAGGTGCGGCTTTGACGTACTCCAAGATCCAAAAGGCGGACTGCAGTAGGCACTCCCTGGGAGCTTGCATGAATTGACTCACCTTGCCAACAGCATAGGAAATGTCGGGTCTAGTCACTGTGAGATATATGAGCTTACCAACAAGACGTCTGTACCTCATAGTATCTAAAAGAAGAGGCGAATCATCTGTCCAGGTTTTGTCTTCTCCAACAGCCATGGGACATCGAGCAGGTTTGGCCCCAGTCAATCCTGCATCTTTTAAAAGATCAAGGGCATACTTATGCTGGGAGAGGACTAAGGAATTGGGCTTCCGAGAGATTTCGATCCCCAAAAAGTACTTTGGAGAGCTCATATCTTTCGTGACCAGATGTTGACGAAGATGCCGCTTTGTCAAGGCTACCCCTTCCTGGTCATCGCCAGTGAGCAGAATATCATCAACATACACTGCAAGAACCACCAGTCCCGAGGCGGTTTTGCGAGTAAATAGAGAGTGATTGGCAGAGCTGCGCACAAAACCAACGGCCTCCACGATGCCGCTGAACTTGTCAAACCAAGCACGAGGGCTCTGCTTGAGGCCATAGATTGCCTTCTTCAGCCGGCATACTCGTGTCTCCCCCTGAGCAACATACCCAGGAGGTTGCTCCATGTAGACGGCCTCCTGAAGATCACCATAAAGGAAGGCATTCTTTACATCCAGCTGGGAAATCGGCCAATCTTTATTGACCCCCACAGAGAGAAGAACCTGTATAGTGCTGAGACGAGCTACGAGAGAGAAGGTGTCAAAGTAATCAACCCCATAGGTCTGAGTAAAGCCCTTAGCAACAAGGCGAGCTTTATAACGGCCACAGTGCCATCCAGGGCAAATTTCACCACAAAGACCCAGCGCCAGCCAACAACATCAGTACCGAAGGGAGGAGGAACAAGAGTCCAGGTACCCCGCTCCGTTAGGTTGGCCATTTCCTCATCAATGGCCATCTTCCAGTGAGGAATAGCAAGGGCCTCCTGGTAGGTGCGGGGCGTGGCAGTGGCAGAGATAGCTAGAGCAAAGGCCCTGCGAGAAGGGGTAAGACGATCATATGAAACAACAGCAGTAAGAGGGTGTAGGGTACACGTCCGCACCCCTTTGCGAAGAGCTATAGGAAGATCCAGGTCAGCAGGTTCCTCGGCATCCGGATTATCCATGGCAGAGAGAGCTGGCCCGAGAGTAGAGAGCGACGGCGGCGGAGATGTGGGAGACGGTGGTGGAGAAGAGGGAGAGAGAGGTGGAAGAAGAGGAGTGGACGAGGGCAGAGTAGGGGTGAATATCGTAGTGGGATACGAGGGAACAAAGGGAACAACAGGAGAATCAGAGGCTGGGAGAAGAGGAGAGGAGTCATCCGAGAAGTAGGAGGTATTCTCAAAGAAGGTGACGTCAGCAGAAACGAACTGCTTATGAAGGATGGGATCAAAGCAACAATAACTTTTCTGAGTGGTGGAGTACCCCAGAAAGATACATTTGGTGGAGCGAGGAGATAGCTTATCACGGGTGGCAGAAGGGGCATGCACAAAGGCAGTGCATCCAAATATTTGGAGAGAGAGAGGAAACGGCTCCTTGCCCGGATACAAAATGGAGAAAGGGGTTTTTCCGTGTAGAACGGTGGAGGGAATGCGATTGATGAGGTAACAGGCAAGGAGAACAGCATAGCCCCAAAAGGAGCGAGGAACATGCATCTGGGTCATCAAGGAGCGAGCGACATCAAGAAGGTGACGGTTTTTGCGTTCTGCCACACCATTTTGTTGTGAAGTATAGACACAACTCGTTTGATGAATAATCCCATTTTGCATGCAGAAGGCAGAAAAGTCATGACTGATATATTCTTTGGCATTATCAGATCGAAGAACTTTAATAGAAACATCAAACTGAGTTTTGATCATGAGATAGAAGGACGTCCATACAGAGAATAATTCGGAGCGATCTTTTAACAGATACACCCACGTACAGCGAGAGAAATCATCAATGAATGTGACAAAATATGAACTACCCCGACCAACGGTAAGAGTAGGAGAAGGACCCCAAATATCGGAGTGGATGAGATCAAACAGACGGGTGGATCCACGAACGTGCTTTGGAGGGAAGGAGGAGCGGTTATGCTTGCCAAGCTGACAGGCTTCACAGTTGAGCGGAGGACTTTGTGGAGGAAGGTGGGGCAGAAGTTGACGAAGAAGATGAGGAGGAGCATGACCATGGTGGAGATGCCATTGGAGAAGATCTGTGGAGGTGGAGGAGAAGGTGGAGAATGCGGAAATGTTGTCCAGGAAGTATAGGCCGCCACTCTCAGTCCCAGTAGCAATCGTCCGTTGGGAGTCCGGATCCTGAAAAGAGCAAGTAGTAGAAGTAAAAGTAACAGAACATTGTAATTGCTTGCATAGAGAGGTAACAGATAATAAGTTGCACGGGAACTTGGGCACGTAGAGAGTATCCTCCAAACGAAGAGACAGAGTGACATGAACTATCCCCGTCCCATGAACCGATGATGAAGAGCCGTCAGCGAGAGTAACCGGGGCAACCGACCATGTGTTTCTAGGAGAGAAAAACACTGGAGATTGCCGGTCATATGATTAGTAGCACCGGTGTCGATCAACCATTTTCCTTGAGTAACAACGTGGGCACTACCAGAATACGTGACCACCGAGATGAACGGCTTTGAGGAGTATATGGAAGCCATAAAGGGAGGAACAAAAGAACTGCAGCGGTCACGGTGACAGCACACCAGCGGCAAGAAGGGCCACGACCAAGATGCAGAGCAAGGCAAAAGTTGACGAAGAGGGAAGCACAAGCCGCGCGGCTCAACAGGAGGTCGCGATGACTAACAAGAAGGAGCGGCTAAAGGAAGAGCCGTCAGAGGAGAACAAGCCGCTGCGACTTAGAGACAGGTCGCGCGAACAGAGAGAAATCGCAGCGGTTAGGAGAAAGAGCTCTACCGCGCAAACAACAGGAAGCCACGCGGTTAGGAAACTAGCCGCGCGGATAGGAAGAAGAAGATCTGTAGCGGTCACGATGTCAGACACCAGCGGACAGAAAAGCCACGACCAAGCCGCAGAACCAAACAGAGGGAGAGAAGTCGGGCGGCTAGCAGACAGACCGCGCGAACAGAAGTGGAGGATATCGGGAGGCAAAAGGCGAACAAGGCAAAAGAGGCCACGGAGACAGGTCGCGGCGACTAGAGAGAGAAGGAGGAAGCGACGACTAGAACAGGTCGCAAGAAAGAAGCAAGAAACAGAAACAGGCCATGCAAACAGGGCGCAAGCAAACAGGCAGAAGAAACAAGCCGCGGGAGACAGGCCGCGAGAAGAAGAGGCAGGTCGCGCGGACAGGAGAACGCACAGAATCAGGAGCGAAAGATCGAATCCTCTGATACCATGTTAGAAACGAACTAAAACAAACCGGAAATAGTATAACTGAAACTTTATTATCAGAAAAAGGTATCTATTACAAAAGTATGTCATCCCTTATATAGAATGGAGGAGAGATGAGAGAATACAAATAAGAGATGTGGGACTAAAAATTTACAGGACTAAGCGGACTATACAGAACAAACTGCACAAGCCGCGCGGTTAGACAGAAGGGCTAACCGCACGACTACCACCAGAGAGAGAGAGACCGCAAGGGGAGACCGCCTGAGAGCCCGGCAACCAGACAGCAACAGCACAGCAATCAAACCGCTGAGGGAAACCGCCAGACCGCGCGGTCTCTAACCCGCCAAGACAGACCGCCAGACCGCCCGGTCTCTAACTTCAACAAGCGTGTACCCCAAGAACTCCTGAACTAGAATGATCTCCTCCTGGAACCGATTAATATAGTGTCCCAGCATCTCCTCCGGCTTTTTCTTGATGGCGAACAAGCTCCCCGCCCCCTTCTTCCTCTTCTTTGATGTAGAGAACCTCAATAGGAACCTATGACGCATATCTTCAAAGCAATAGATGGAACTTGCGGGAAGTTGATGAAACCAGTCCCTGGCCTTCTCCTTCAAAGTGATGGTGAAGATCCTGCACTTGAAGGCGTCCGACATCTGTCTAATGGAGACGACATCTTCAAACAACTGAACATGTTGTACTAGGTCATCCCTCCCCGCATAGTAAGATATATCTGGTTCTCTAAACCGGTCAGGGACTGGGGCAGAGACAATTAATTCACTAAAAGGGCTCCTGCCCACAACCTGGCGAGAGGGAACATCCCGCGGCCTTGAATCACTAACCCTATCAGCACTGGCCTGCCTGAGGAAGAGTTATCGCCCGACGATATCCCTCTCGGCACTCTCTGCTGAAATCTCCTTCCTGGGACACTGTCCTGGAGGGTTTTTGCCCAAAGAAGGGGTTGTAACTACTGGAATTGAAGGCGTTGCCTAGCCACTTCTCGCAGTGAAAGATAACTGGATGGTCTTCAAGACTTCCTGCCTGAAGTCTTCAAGCATCCCCATCATCACCCCACTCGCCGGAGGTGGAGAACCTCCCGAGCCTGCACCCTCATCCTCGTATCTAGCCATGAGACTTAGCCTGAGATTTTCTTGTATCAGCTACGATCCACGCTCACCATACCAGAAATGTTAGAGCCAAAAACTAGCCCTCAACGAGAGTTCGGACCCTGGGATGTAGCCAACACCTATTTCTCCCAAGCCTAGAACCCTGACCACCCACAAGGAACCAAAGAACTGATCCTAGGCTTTAGTACGGAGGTCCCTCCACTAACCCGGAAGATCTCAGAGTACTTACCCTCCTTAGACAAGTGCTGAGCTAAGGATATCTCAGAAAGAGCTATGAGACTTCAGAAAATGAGAAGGCTTGCCTTCTAAGCTACCTTGTGGGTCTATTTATAAAATCCATAAATCTGGTCTTCCAACAGCGTAGCTTCACTGTTCAAAAAGACTATATGTAGCCCAGAGTGGTCTGTAAATATCTAAACTCTGCTATTCTGAGGAGCAAAATGCAGACCTCCAAGGGCATCCAGATAAATTCACCCCTAGACCAAACTGGCGGGAGAATTTTTACATGCCTGCGCAGAAGCCCTTCTGCCTGCTTCACATATCTGACTGAACCATCCTAGGCCCCATGAAATCTATCTAGGTGCTGATGCTTTGAGAGTGAGAGCTACACTCAATACCTTAACTCAGAAAGCATCGAGAGTGCTGAGAGCGAGACCTACACTCAATGACTTAGGAAAAAGAGCGTTGAGAGTGTTGAGTGAAGGAGCTACACTCAATGCCTCAAGACAAAACAATGTTGAGAGCGTTGAGTGAAGGGGCTATACTCAACGCCTTGGGTCCAAAGAGCTCTGCCCACTCCGGGGACTTTCTGCCTATCCAGGGAGAAGCCTTTCCACCTGCCCTGGTGAAAGGCTCTTGAATTACCTGTCTTGAGGGCCAAAATACACACTCAGCGAATACAGGGTTGTACAATAAGAGCTCTCCATTATGGATATGTAGAGAATTATACATACTACCACCATAATACAACAGGGTTTTCATGAAAGTGCTTCAAAAGATCTCTCAAGCCCACCTCTCACGATGCATAAAAGCATTGTAGGAATCATTTTTTGGCACACACATCAAGCATCACTAATTTGGTCCAACCTATCGCAGATGGGCTTCACAAAGCATGCCTAATCCACAAACCAAGCAGATTTATATATGTAATATATGTCGGGGATGGACACAATCGACCCGGAGAAAGTCTAGCTTTTTCTTAATTAGCAAATGAGGTACTTCCATATGCAAAGATATAAACATGAAATAGAAAAATCACATCCTAAGCTCAGGAAGAAGGTTTGTTACCATTAACGATTGCTTTGGCACCATGAATCAGAAATTGATTTGGATAGAAAGGATCGCACCAGGTTCCTCTCTGCAGATCTGAACCCGGCTCGTAATTCGGAGCTTTGTAGCTTCTCCAATGGTTAGATCACCTTCCTACTTATCCTTTCCTGTCTTCTTTCTCTTCTTTGGAGAGAGAATCCTAAATAGAAAATTGAGAATAAAACACCTCTTTGCCGACCTTAATGGATCAGGATGAAATCCCAATCATCAGATCTCAAGAGCCCAGAATGAATGGTCATGATTTTTGCTTGAAATAAGCTTCTTGGGCCCGTACACAGCTTGTTACATGCCCGTGTTCCATGTCGTGCACCTACACTTACATAAATCTACCTTCCAGGTCTTAAACTTGGAGCTCTATATGGCTTTGCACATAGCTGTGTGCCAGGCCAAATAACTCTAGATGGCTTTGTACAAACCGTATATCAGACCGTATAACACTCTAACTCAAAATTGTCTAGAAAAACTGGCACAAGAATTTGCACACAACCATGTGTCAGGTCAAGTACAACCTTAAAGGTTCAAAAGGGTTCCAAAGCATCCCCAATTCGACCCCAATCTGCACTGGACTTCTCTAGGTCTCTTAGGCTACATATTATATACTCGTATCAGGTTTTAGGGTGTTACAACTCTCACCCTTAAATGAATATCATCCAGACATTTCAAGAATAGGTCAGTACAAAATTTGAAGTTGTACCTTACTAGAATAGCTTGGGAACTCCTCAAGCATGGTTTACTCTCGATCCCAAGATAGCTCCTCGTAACCGCAATTGTCCCTGTTAACTTTGACCATCCTGATCATTTTGTTCCACAACTGCTTGACTTTTATGTCTTCAATACGAATAGGCTTTACTTTTTTCTTTAGCCCACCATCAACTGGCACCTGATCAGCCACAACCACTTGAGTAGCCCTTGTACAGCCTTCATCAACACAGATATATGGAATGTATCATGCAAACTGCTTACTACTGTCAAAAGAGCGAGCCTATAGGCAACTTCACTAACACGTTCCAATATTTCAAATGGTCCAAGGTATCTTGGACTTAGCTTTTTCAAGCGTCAATCATCGATACACCCTTGAATGGTTTGATATTCAAATAAACCCAGTCGCCAATGACGAACTCGATGTTTCTATGATTGGTGTTATATTACTTTGTTTGCTTCTCTTAAGCAATCAATAATCGATCCCAGATCATTTTAATCATCGAATTTGCATCATCGACATCCTTTCTCTTGAACAACTTTTTTTCACTCATTTCCCTCAAGTGAAGGGAGTACAACATTTTCTTTCATAAAGGGACTCGAAGAGAGTCATTTGAATACTAACTTGGTAGTTATTATTGTAGGCGAACTCAATCATATAGAGAGAATTTTCCCATCTCTTTCTGAAATCCAAGGGGCATATTCTGAGCATATCCTCCATAGTGTTATTGGTCCTTTCAGACTACTTATCCATTTGTGGATGGAAGGTCGTGCTAAAATTTAGGTTTATACCCAATAGTTGGTGGATTGTCCTCCAATCATTCGATGTGAAGCACTCATCTCGATCACTTACGATGCTACGGGGCATACTGTGCAATTGTACTATGTTACCAACATAGAGCTTTGCCAACTTTTCCACAATCATCTTTACGGTTAGGAATGAAGTTTGACACCTTTGTCAAATGGTTTGCAATCACCCATATGGTATTATTCCCATGTTGCGATCTCGGTAAGCCATGCACAACATCCAAAGAGATAGTATCGAACTTCTATTCCAGAATCAACAAAGACTTGAGTAATCCAATAGGTTTTTGACTTTCTGCCTTTACAAGTGCACAAGTATGACACTTTGCCATGTAGAGGGCTATCTTTCTTCAAACTCAGCCACTAGAAAAGTATCTTCATGTCTTTATACATCTTTGGGTTCCCTGGATAGATCGAGTACTTGGTAAAATGAGGCTCGTACATCAAATCCTCCTACAATTTGCCAAACTTCGAGAAACACAATCAATTGTCTTTTTATAGAAGACCATTTTTGAAGGATAATTCAACATTTGACTCATTCACAGTTTCTGCCACAAAAAGCTTCTTGCATTCGTCAAGCTCCAATGCCCATTAAATTCTATCAGCAAGGTCATATTGCACCTCTGTCTAGTTCAAGCATGAATTTATACTTGTCCTCCTATCAACACAAGAGATCTTTAAGGCCTCCAAGTCCCAAATTAGGTGCTTGTCATGCATTTGAATCCCGTTTTCTTATGCTGGAATCATTCATCTTAATACATTAATGACAACATTCCCCTTCCGAGAGTGTAATGAATCTCAAAGGTATAGTCCAACAAAAAACTCCATCCACCTCCTTTGTTGCATGTTTAGATCTTTCTGATTTAATAGATACTTCAGGATCTTGTGGTCCGTAAATATGTCAATCTTCACGCCATATAAGTAATGCTGTCAAATCTTAAGAGTGAATATCATGGCTGATAATTCCAAGTCATGAAACGTATAATTTCTCTCATGCACTTTCAAATGGCTAGAGTTATATACAATAACTTTTCCAAACTGAAGAAGAACGCATCCTAATCCAATCCCTAAGGCATCACTATATATTTCATAGCCTTCTGTACCACATGACGATCACAAAATAAGCAATGTGGTCAGGCGACTCTTCAGTTCCTCAAAAGCTCATGAGTATGTCGGCGACCAAACGAACTTCTGATCTTTTCTAGTTTAGGTTATGAGAGGTAGAGCTATCCTCAAAAAGTTTTCCATAAAGCTCCTATAGTAACCGACAAGTCTTGAGAAATTTCAGACTTCCGTCATAGTTTTCAGCATATGCCACTCTCATATAAAAACTATTTTCTCTGGATCCACTATAATGCCTCTCCACTTACCACATGACCTAAGAATGCCATAGACGATAGACAAAACTCACACTTTGAGAACTTGGCATACAATTGAATCCTCCTCAGGGTATCCAGAATTATGCATAAGTGAACTGCATGCTCTTCTTCCTACTGAGAGTAAACCAGTATATCATCGATGAAGACAATCACAAACCAGTCTAAATACTCTTTGAACGTTCTGTTCATCAAATCCATAAATATTGATGGCACATTGGTTAGCCCAAATGATAATAATGCAAACTTATAGTACCTATAATGGGTACTAAATGTCATTTTAGGAATATCACATTCCCTGATACACAGTTGATCCAACAAGCTGATCAAATAAATAATTGATTTTCAGAATCAGATACTTATTCTTCTCTGTCAACTTATTTAGTTCCCTGTAGTCTATACACAGACACAAGCTTCCGTCATTCTACTTCACAAAGAGGATCGGTGCACTCCAAAGAGATGAACTTGGATGTACATATTACTGATCTAGTAACTCCTATAGCTGAACTTACAATTCTACAATCTCCTTTGGTGTTATTCGATACGGAGAGTGTGACCCAGGTTTGTCACCTGACACAAGCTCAATTATAAAATCGATCCCTCGCTGATGGTGGAGCTCCAGGGAGATCTTTTGGAAATACATCAACATACTCTGACACAATATGAATATCAATCAAACTAGGCTTGGGATTTGAAGCCACTAACAGCATGAAGAACAACTCCGCGTCTTTCTAAACCGTCTTGACCACATAAAGAGCAGACATCAGTATCTTGCTCGATCCTTTCATACCCGAAAGTTTTATCTCGCGTTCAGTTTTTTACCCTAGTATAACCTCCTTCAGGTTAAAATTAATGCATGAACGTAGCTTCGAGAGCCAGCCCATGCCAAATATTACATCAAATTCAGATATCAATAGCATTGACACTTCCAAGTCAAACTCTTGACTTCCTATCTGTACCATAACACAACAATACCTATCCATATGCATCATGCTCCCATTTGGCAGCAATACATCCAATCTATCATTTGATACAAAAGAAGACACTTTGAAACACAGTACGAAATCCTAGATAGAAAGGAGTGAGATGCTACATCGCCAAATAAAGTTCTTGTCTAATAGTTAAGAATTAAGACAAAACCTACAAAAATAGGTTATATAAACAATCACACACAAGTTATTATGTACATAAAGTTATATGCCAAGTCATACCTGTCACGACATTGCTTTGTTTAATAGACTCTTGCTGACCAAGATTGTAAACTCAGGATTGTGTTGGAGTATAATGGGATGCAGATGACTCCACTGCTTTCCCCTTTTCAGCATAAGATACACCCACCTTTTTGTATATCTTTGGGGAACCATTACGATAATCTATGGCATAGTGTCCCAGCTTGCCGCAATTGTAGTAAGTGGGCGGACCTCACCCAATAGTTTCTCACAACACAAAAGAGGAACCTAGATCCAAAAACCTAGACTTCTTCTAAAATCTTTGATATCCAGACTTTGGCACCTTGAACTCTGTTTTCTTTATAGATAGGTCCTTCTTGCTTTTAACACGTTTCATATCCCTCTCAAGGTATCTGATAGTATTAACCAAGGTTCAAAAGCCTTATATCACCAGCCCTGCAAGGAGCAATCTTAAATCATCATGCAGACTTTCTTAGAACTTATTGGCCTTTCTTTCTTCATCATCAAATGATGATCCTGCATATCTCCCAGTCTTATAAACTCTTGGAAGTAATCATCCACCAAGCGATCAACTTGAGTCAACCTCTGGAATTGATTCTCTAACACAATGTGTTGAGTAATGTGTTGATGACAAGTGCACCAATCACATAAGTTATATAAAATGGGAGTGAATCCCTAAGTATTGATCTCTTAAGTAATGCAGGTTGGGGTTGTGCTTCGATTGATAGAAAATTAAACATAAGGGTTAACAAAAATGGTTTAAGTTATTTTGTTGGTGGGGTTGTGAATGGTAGAAATTAAAAAGAAAAGGATTGTGAGATGCATTCACTAGTTCACAATAAGGTAGATTACACGGGTCATTAGCACCACTATGTTTGGTGAAAGGATGTGTGTGAAGGTGTGGTATTCGAAGTGAGGGTCTAGAGAACCTCTTCCCAAGGCGAGTGGATGCAAGAGCATGTGAATGGATATGGGAACTATTTGCAGAAATGAGATTCGTATTCACCTCTTCACTTAGTTCACACCTAGCAATTACTAGTGTAGCATATCCAATCCACACAACACAAAAAAAGTTAGGGCACACCTCCAACACTCATAAAAAATACCTACTTTCATAGAAATGAAATAAAACTTAAGATAATTAGTTTATAGTGCATACTGTTAGATTTTGATCTTTGCGGTCTGGCAGTTTGGTCGGGCGGATTGGTGCTTAGCAGTCTGGCAGTTTGATCAGGTGACCTAGTGTTTGGTAGTCTGGTGGATAGATCAGGCGGCCTGGTGTTTGCCAGTCTAGCAGCTTGAACCAGGCAGACTGAAGGGTTGGTGGTCTTACAGCTTATGTCCTAGCGGACTGGAGGATTGATTATTGCAGACTGCCTTTAGCGGTCTGGTCAGAGATCTAGCCATCCTGCTGCTATTCAATCCTGTTGCGGGTATAGAGAACAAGAGATTCTAATCATAGTGGATAGAGATCGTGATCTGAGGAGCAGCTGAAGCTGCGGGTAGAGGTTGTTGTTGTGGCCTGTTGATCAAGGGAGCTGAGTACCAGAAGCTCGGTGGACTTATGTGTCTATCCGATGGTATTGGGTAGACTATTAATCAGGTTGATAGTGGGCTATGTAGAGACCGTCAGATACTCCTGTGGAGTGAACAGTCTGTCTAACAACTCCAGTTGTAGTTATTTGAAAATTTTTAACCACCTATCTGTCTGTTGTAATTTAGTCTCACATCACATATTGTATTTTTCTTCTTTATTTTCTCCCTATAAATAAGGATTCATACTCTTGTAATTCATCTTTTTATGCAATGCAAATTGTTATTTAAATTTTCTCACATGGTATCAGACCTCAACCAATCCTTGCGGTTTTTGGTTTTCTAATCGCCCGCTTTGCTCATCCGTGTTTTTTGCGGATTTCAGTTTTCTAACCACCCTACTTTTGTGGGTTCTCACATTCCTGCGATTTATGCCCTTGCATGTATCCCGTCTTCTCTTTTGTCCGCGAATTTGTTTGCGTCATTTGCCTTGTCTCTTACCAGTTTCCTGCTCCGCGACTTCTCTTTAACCGAAGTTTCCTTCACTGTGATTTTTTAGATGCACCCTCCCTCCCTCCCATCTCTAAACCGCGCGGCTTTAGCCGTAGTTCCTCTCCCTCCCTTCCCTTAACTGCGTGGATTCTCTTATTTAATTGCGCGACCTCTCTTCTTTAACCGCGCGGCTTGTCTCTTCTTTTTATGGGGCCTCTGGTTTTTTACTTCTCTATCCACATTCCTTGCCTCCTCTTTAGGGCGTGCTCATTTGGATACTAATCATAAGTGGCTCTTTGACTATGGATTTACCACTCATATGACGGGCAATCCCCTTCTCTTCTCTCATTTGGACAAACATAATCGACTAACTCCGATTTTTATTACAGATGATTCTCCGTCTTCTATCTGTGGGTTTGTCAGTGTTCAATTCATTCCATCTCTTGAACTTGAGGATACTCTCTATGTTCCCACTTTTCTGCAATTTACTTTCTGTTCCTGCACTCTGCAAACAGCTAAATTGCATGGTTACCTTTATGACTAAAACTTGTGAGTTTCAGATTCCTCACTCCAATGAGATACTTGCTACTGGAACAAAATGTGGTAGCATTTTCTTCCTTGACAATGTCATTGCTCTCTTTGCTTCTACTTCTCTTCTATAATGGCATTTTCTTCTTTATCCTCCTCCTCCTCGTCTCATCTACCAACTCCTATCGAATTTGCCCAAGGAAGACTCCTCTTTGAACTGTGAGGTCTGCTAACTTGGCAAGCATCATCATTATTCCTTTCTCGCAGGATAAGGACATAGTTCTTCTCATCCATTTGAACTTGTTCATTCCAATGTTTCAGGTCCTTCTCCAGTTAGGATTGTTGGAAGGGGAAGTTTATATTTTATTACATTTGTTGATGATTTTTCTCGTTGTACCTCGATGTATCTCTTACGAGAACGTTCTGAACTTTATTTTGAGTTTACGGTCTTTTTTAATGAGATTCAAACTCAATTTGATGTTTCTATTAATGTTCTTCGAACTGATAATGCTCGAGAATATCTTAGTTACCAATTTTCAGATTTTTGCATGCATCGGGGCATAGTTCATCAAACTAGTTGTCCTTATACCTCTCAGTAAAATGGGATTGTTGAGCGCAAAAATTGACATCTCCTGAATATTACTCGCACCTTTCTCACTAAATGAATGTTCCTAGATTTTACTGGGGACATGATGTGCTTCATTCTTGCTATCTTATCAATTGTATTCCCTCGTCAGTTCCTCATGGTGACACACCATTCTCTGTTAAACAACCAGGAACTCCACCTTTTTCTTTACCTCTTAGTGTGTTTGGATGCACAACATTTGTGCATTCTCCTTCTCATGATCATGACAAGCTTTCACCTCGCTCCGTCAAGTGCATCTTTCTGGGCTACTATCCGACCCAAAAGGAGTATCAGTGATTTGATCTCCTGCTCAGAAAATTGTTTGTTCATATTGATGTTACCTTTTTTGAAGATATACCTTATTTTTTTCGAGCTTCTAATCCCTCACCATCCAATGATTCAACATCTCTTTCTATTATTTTCGCTCCTTCACCTGCCTCTATTCCACCTTCTATGCCATTATCCCTATTTCTGTACCGGAGCCTCTATCTTCTGATTCTCCATTGCCTTTGGAGTCATTGATGACAGTTCCCAAGCCAGTAATCTCTCTGGAGGGTGGATCTACTACAGAAGACAAGTCGGATCTTGACCATCCTATTGCTCTATGAAAGGGGGTTAGGACGTGAACTAAATAATCCATTCAGGATGTTGTTTTCTATGCTCGTCTATCCCTAGATGGAATGATTTTCCGTTGATCTCTCAGCAAATGCTGTCCCGATTAATTATCAAGAGGCCCTTTCTATTCCGCATTGGAAAGTGACAATGGGTGATTAAATGAAGACCTTAATAGAAAGGGGTACATGGGCTCTTGTCCCTTCTCCTGTGGGTATGGATGTGGTTGTATGTCAATGGGTCTTTGTCATTAAGTTTCATCCTGATAACACTATTGACTGCTATAAGACTAGGCTTGTTGCCAAAGCCTTTACTCAAACTTATGGTGTGGACTTTTTTGATACCTTCTCCTCAGTTGCTCGCATCAACATTATTCATGTCCTTTTCTTTATAACAGTTAATAGAGGCTGAGAGATGTATCAGTTAGATGTGAAAATGCCTTCCTGTAGGGTGATTTCCAATATCTAGTTTACATTGATCAACCTCTTGGGTATATTGCTCAGGGGGAGTCTCAGGTATGCAAGTTACGGAAGGCAATTTATGGTCTAAAGCAAAGCCTACGAGCCTAGTTTGATAAGTTCAGCAAGGTTGTCTCTCTTGTTGGCTTCACTTGGAGTTATGTAGATCATTTTCTTTTTTGTTCGCAAGACTACTAAGGGTCTTGTGGTTTTGGTTGTCTATGTAAATGATATTCTCCTTACTAGTGATGATAAGGAATGAGTAGATCTAGCGAAGAGACATCTTTTACAACATTTTGTTACTAAAGATATGAGCTCTCCTAAGTACTTTCTATAAATATAAATATTGCGGAAATAAGACTCTATGATGCTTTCACAGTGGAAGTATGCATTAGATCTTTTGAAAAAAATGGTCTTCTTGGGACAAGGCCTGTTCGCTATCATATGACTGTTGGTGATGACGAGAGTTGGACGGAGGATTATCCTCTTCTTTTAGATAGTACTTTGTATAGATGACTCGTGGGAAAATTGATCTATCTGATTGTCACCAGGTCTGACATTTATTATGATGTAGGGAAGGTCAATCAGTTTATGGTAGTACCCAAAGAATGTCATCTTCGTTCTGCCTAAAAAATTCTGGAGTATGTAAAAGAGTCTCTATGAAAGTGGTTATTGTATCAAAAACATAACCACCTAAAGGTAAAAACATATTCTGATACTAGCTATGCTGACAATAAAGAAGATAGAAAGTCTACTTCTGATTTTTGCAACTTTGTGGGAGAAAAACTTGTAAGGTTGAAAAGCAAGAAATAGTCTTTTGTGTCACGATCAAGCACTGAGACTGAATACCGAAGCATGGCATTGACCACTTGCGAGTTAAAATGGTTCTGTGCCCATATAATTGACTTGGGAGGGTATATGACTATCCTTTATCCATGTTTTGTGACAACCATGTTGTTATACATATATCAAATAATCCAGTATTTCACAAAAGGACAAAATACATTAAGGTTAATTGTCATTTCATCAGTGAAGATATTTTGAAGAATCAAATCTGTACTCCATTCATCACTTCTAACAAGGAGCTTATAGACATCTTTACCAAACCAGTGTCTGCTTCTCTTTCAGATGTCTGTGACAAGCTAGGCATGGTTGACACATATGCTCCAGCTTGAGGGGGAGTGTTATATTTTGAGCTCAGTGGTCTGGCGGCTTGGCCGGGCAGATTGAGGCTTAGCGGTCTGGCAGTTTGATTAGGCAACCTGGTGTTTGGCAATCTAACAGATAGATCAAATGGCCTGGTGTTCGGCGGTCTGGAAACTTGAACCAGGTAGACTAAAGAGTTGGTGGTTTTACAGCTTAAGTCCAAGCAGACTAGTGGATTAATTATTGTGGACTGACTTTGGTGGTCTAGTTAGAGATCTATCCATCCTGGGGCTATTCAACCCTATTGTGGGTTTAGCAGACATGAGATTATAGTCATAACAGATAGTGACTGTAGTTTGAGGAGCAGCTAAAGATGTGGTTAGAGGCAGAGCTGAAGCTGCAGGTAGAGGATGTTCTTGTAGCTTGTTGATCAAGGGAGCTGAGTACCAGAAGCTTGGTGGACTTATGCATATATCTGCTGGTATGGGGCAGAATGCTGATCAGGTCGGTAGCGGGCTATATAGAGACCGTCGAATACTCTCGTGGAGCGTACACTCTGTCTAACTTCTCTAGTTATAGCAGTCTGAAAAATTTTAACTACCTATCCGCCTGTTGTAATTTAGTCCCACATCGTTTGTTGTATTTTTCTTCTTTCTTTTCTCCCTATAAATAGGGATTAATACTCTTGTAATTTATATTTTTGTGGAATGTGAAGCTTGTTATTTAGATTTTCACACACATACATCATCATTGCAATGTAGAAAATGGTCTCAGACATCTAAAAGAACGGAGAAAGAGTGAGGGATACAACCAAATCCAGAGGCTCATGTAAGATTTACGGTAAGAATCACTGGGTCATCACTCCATGTCCTAGCTCGGTCTTTGATTATCGTCCGAGGTCCAAAAGGTCCCTCACCGCCTTCTAATGTACCTGACTTGTCTGGGATAATGATCGGACCACGTATGTTATAGATTTCTCCTTACTTTGTGATGAAAAGATGGCTCGAATATTCTCCTTGAAGTCCTTAGATTATGCAAGGCGGCCTCGCGTGAAGCCCTAGATGTTGGGGAAGAAGGAATGGATCTAGAGCTCCTCCCCTAGGGTTTTTGGTGAAACAGGGCGGAATTGGATGGGTCTGGATCGTCCTCCGAAATAGAGCAGAACCTGCACTTAAATACTATTTTTGACCGAAAAGTTTCCATGCACGATCGATCATACGATCATACAAACAAAACTTTTGTTTCTCTGCTGTTAACTTTCCAAATCGGGCAAAGAAATGGCCCATCAATTTTGTTCACAGGCATAGAAAACCAACTGTATGAGAAGAAATCGCATGGGCCGTGATAGATCATGAATTTTCTAGGCTAAAAAGATAGCTCGTGCGATTTTCTTCAAGCACGGTTAAAGCAACCGTACTAGAAGAAATCACACTGGTACAATAAATTATAAAATTTTTAGACAAACACAGGTCACTCGTGCGATTTTCCTCACACACAGGAAAAGTCAATCGTGCGAGGCAAAATCGTGCGGGCGTGGACAGAACCCACATTTCAGCGAATGGCCATGCATGACTACAAAAAGCATGCATGAAGAAACTTCACACGGTCGTGCAATTAAGAGGTTGTGACATCACAACGATCTTGAAAATAGCTATATCACTACATGTAGAATGCCCGTGGGCGAAGAAAAATCACACGACTGTGTGAATTGCACAGTATTCATTTAAGAGTTGGGATTTGTCCCCGTGTGTCTAAAACAAAATCTTTAGGGCCAATTGCCACCGACAAGCAAACTTATTTTCCAAAATGAAAAGATAATCTAATGGGGAGCACCATGTGCTCACCCCAATCTTCGTTGAATGTGCAATTGCACACCAACACGGGCTTTTTGTGCACTTCCTATGCAAGTAACAATCTAGTGAAATATAAGTGAAATCATATCAAAAGTGAAGTGCACAAACGTGAAAAAGAGTCCATAGGAGTCTTAAAAATATTATATAATTTGGACTCATCACACCCTCAGAATTACTCGTTTGCTCGTCCCGAGCAAACAATCTTCCATAAAGATTAGAAAAATAGTAATGTTGGGAAGGCAATTGAGTACGTAGAGTATCATGCGAAGTCGCATGCTCGCACGTGTAGAAATTTTAGTAGAGAAACATATTTCACATGCGAAATAGATTATAAATTTTCTTGGATTGTATTTCGATCTATTATTTCTACTTGTAACTAGAATCACGGTGAATCCTTCGGTCACACGCAGGGAGAAAGCAGCTCGATCACTCAGAGGTGTTTTGCTAGAAAATGGGGATCGGGCCAGCCTCCAAAGAAATCCATCAATATTGATGGTCATAGGCTTGCATTGTCCCACTCTCTCCACGACTCTGGTTAATACACAATATGAATCAATAAGGCTTTATGTAATATTGTAGGCTTAGGTTTACAGTGCGGTGATCAAAGATAAATTCGGAGGCTTAACACACCTCAACCTAAATGAGCTCGCAAGTTATTTATCCAATCAATAATAAAAATATTTACATGATATCCCCAAACTTGAACATAACAATATGGGATGTGTACAATCCCTAATCCCAAATACAATCTCTTTCCAATTTTTCATTTTCATTTTTTTCTCAATTTTTTCTTTTCTAATTTTAAAATAATAACATCTATATAAGCAAAGTTGCATAGCCACCTCATTCAAACATACACCAATCACTTCCAATTTTTAAATAGACCTTAGAGCTCAGAATTTTGTGTGTGAATAGAAAGGTTGCTTTGGCCTTAGTGAATATATGGTGGAGCTGAATCAACAGGTAGGGTTAAGGATCAAATAGTGTAAGCAAGGAAAACGAGTGTAAGACTGGTGAAAAGGCCCAACCGGGCCAAAGAATGGGCTATATCACATTCGCACTCACGAATTAACCTATACCCATGCTTCAAGAGTCGCTATGAGAAAATTTTAGCCACCGAGAAAGAACATCCTTCCTCCCGACTCAAGCAATACAAATCTAATGACCGTCTACACACTCGCCTACACTATTGTAGAATTCTACTGGATTCACAAGATACGAGTAAAATAACAATGTTCACACAAATAAAAAATAATAAAACTAAAAGCAGATGATTCTACACCAACTCAACATGTGACACGAGCACTCAACTAGGAGCACTAAAAGAGTCAACATTTTACTTGACTCAACTCTATGTCAGCACACAAATTTCCAAACAACATGAAAAATATAATTTACTCAAAACACATCGATAAGTAAGCGTGCACTCATGTGGGTGCTATGGTGTGCGACAAATGCAAATTGCAGAAATTATATATATATTTAAATAGAAAACTGAAATAAAAGATTACTTCTGGCATGCAAATAAAATTATGCATGTGTAGTGGATAACTACGATCACACACTCTCCCCCAGACTTATACCGCACAATAATAAAATGATATAACCATTAAAACTAAACTGGAGATAAGGGGAGAGATTTCCCAAATGCTTAGCTAGTGAGCATACTAGAAGACGCGTGGAAATCGGTAGAACAAGCCCGAAGAATCGCCCACTAATCAGCTATATACTGACTTGTGGTGATTTTCCCCTGACACATGAGATATGCCAGAGGTGAAGGCTTTAGAGCCCAAGGAAATATTAACCTCCTTGCATATAAACTCCTCCTTCATGTATCGGAGGAAAGCAAAATGTGTGGCGTGGTTTAATCTTTCTTGTTTTTTTTCTCTTCTGAAAGTGAGGGATAGATCTACTTTACACTAGAGAGGGGTGAATAGTATATTTTAAAACTTTAATTTATTTTTATAGCGGATTAAAAGTAGGTGATATATATATATACATATATAAAGCAAAAAATTACAGCACACAAATAAAAAGAATAACAATCACAGACGACACAAGGAATTTATAGTGGTTTCCCAATAAACCTGGGTACATCCACTCTTCTACCACCCTGGTAGGAATCCACTACAGGTTTTTGATCAGGTGATCTGCCATCAGAATATCTAGTTTCTAAGGGAGATATAGCAACCCTTTGAGCTTTTGACCAAGTGCCCAAAACCAAGTTAAGTCTTTTGATCAGGTGACTTAGGAACCAAGAGGTTAACTTTTGAAGGGAGTTATAACCCTATACGTAGTTTATGAAAATAAACAAAATGTGATGATGTCTTCTCTATCAATATTCTCTGAGAAGACTAGTGGATGTTGAAGCAGAAAGCTCCCCCTAATTTGAGTAGAGTATATGATCAGAAGAGAAAGACTTTTCTTCAGGGTGTAGGTCTTCAAGAGCAATATTTTTCTCTCAAGTAGCAATTTCAGACTGATGTAAGATTTGATTGTCTCTTGGAGAGTAGAAAGCAAGTGATCCAAAAACTCTACGTCTGTCTGTGTTAGTATGTCTATTTGTCTGAAAAATGTATTTATAAGCAGTAATCTTTTCTGAATATATATTCTCTGAGAAGATTTCCAGTATTTGAATTTTGAAAACATTCCTTGAATAGATCTGGAGATTCTCTGAGAATTTGTAACGGTTGTATTCAAATATTTAGAATAAAAATATTCCTTAACTGTCTTGCTGATTAAGTAAAATATTAACTTTGTGATCAATCCATATTTAATGCTGTCAGGAATGGTTATATTCTTTAAGAATATTTAGCCATAAATATCAGAGCATAATTGACTGAAATTAAGCCTGAAATCATTTTGCCTCTGAATAAAAAAAATGTCCTGAACACTGTAAAGAATTAGTCGAACTAAATCTGGAATTCGTCGAGCTGAGAATGGAGTTTGTCGAGTTGAGCTTGTTGTTCGTTGAGCTGAGCTTTTGAGAAGAGATCAAAGTTTGTCGAACGGAGCTCAGCATTCGTCGAGCAAAGCTCAGAGTCAGAACTCTGAGTTCGTCAAACTGAGCTCGACGTTCGTCGAACAGAGTTCAGCTTTCGTCGAACTAAATGTCTGCATTCGTCGAACTTCATTTCTCTGGAATTCTTCTGAGGCAATTACCCTGGAAATAAACCTATGACCCTAGACTATACAAAATGGGTCAAACTAAACATCCTAATAGTAATCCTAGCCCAAATCAGTAATAGGGTTCCAACATCTTCACTATGGGAGAGCGCCAGCATTTGCAAGAACTTATATCAGCTTTTGCAACTTCAATTTCAGATTTCATGAGGGGGTTTCATATCTTCACCCATAAAGGATAGAAAATCAGTCCAACACACTGCCTTCTTAATTAGTCTAGGAATGGAACCACAACATTTAAAACTATAAATAATGGTGGAGCAGATTTCCACCGCATCAACAATCTCATCTTCCGCCTTATCGCTAGCCTCCTCTGCATCTTCAATTATCTTCAAATCATCATCAACTTCAACTTTTTAACCACCTTTGTCTCATCACTATCATCCATGTTATCATACTTTTTGGCATCAACATTCACATCTCCTTCACCCGGATCACCAAAACTTGGGCTGCAAGCTTCAGAACTAAATAACTCATTAAAAACCACAATAGGATAAAATTCTGCAGTATGCTCGCAGAGGTAGCAGTTGTAGAGAATGGGCATGAGTGGTGTGTTTTCTTATATGGTAAATATACACGACCTTCAATGATATTTAGGGTCATACAAATATTTTTCAAGAATAGAGCACCCAAAATTGGTATAGAATCAATTTCTATAGTCCCCAAAACTTGAAAATTGGCGATGACTGATTCACTATCCAATATAACTTTAAACTCACACACCTCACCCTCCGTCTCAACCAAATAACCATTTGCTAGAGCAAGTGATCCGCTCATCAGCATTAATAGCGAGATTAAATTTCTTAACGTCTTGTAAGACAATAACGTTGTGGGATGATCTGGTGTCACAAAGAGTGGTGGTTACCACATCATTGATTTCACAATTAACCATTATTTCCCCATAATATTTTTGCATTAGTGGAGTCAAAAATTTTCCCTGCTCCTTGGGGTTCATTTCAGTCATGCTAGGAAGTGCACTTTGGGATCTTTCAGATAATACTTGGGCCAATTGACCCATTTGAACCTCCAAGTTACACGTAGAAGCAGTTTGATTGGCCAAGTTATCTTATGTCACATCAATAAACTTCTCCATCATTTCCTCTAATGCGCTCTTCTTTGGCGCAAGAGCAAGTTGATTATTAAAGGGTTGAGGTGGCCACAGTTCGCCGTCGGAAGTCTGCCCATCAAAAGGGTGCTGACTCGACTGCCATCTTTGTCCAGTCACATTTTGGTTCCAAGAAAAGTTAGGGTGATTTCTCACCGCCGGATTATTGGTGTTAAAAAAAGCAATGATCTATTTTGATTACTAGCATGATTCATGGATTCATCAAATTTTAGATTATAAAATTCATGAGAGAGTTCACCTGTGTGGAACTCATATGTGTGATGCCCAGGAGTACCGCAACCTTAACAAGTAATAGCCATCACTGATGCATGTGGTAGCGTTGGGCGATTCAACAATGCAGCATTCTTCAAATGTGGAGGTGACATATCAATGTGACAAGCTTGAGTGTTAACTTCGTAGAGTCCCATAGTTATTCTATGAGGGTTCCATCTGGCCGTCCAATATGAGTTATGTGAAGTAATGACTTATTGGTTTCCAAAAGCTTCTTCTGGAGTACGATTCATCAGTGTTAAACCTGTGGATACATCAATTGTGGCTCTATAATGCGGATTGAGGGAGAAGTAGAAAATTTCTACTATATGCCATTATTGATACTCGTGATGGGGCACTTTCTCAACTCAGTAAATCTCTCCCACGCTTCAGAGAACATCTCCTAATCAGCTTGTCTGAAGGTGGCAATCTCACGCCATGTACTCACAATCTTATCAACGGGATGAAACTTGGATAGGAATTTCATTAATAATGCCTCCCATATGGTCGTCCTCCCAGGAGGAATAGTATGCAACCACATCTTGGCTTTACCACGCAGTAAAAATGGAAATAACCTCAACTTCACTGTGTCGTCAAATATTCTGGCATAACAGAATGTGGCATATATTTCAGAGAAATTAGCCAAATAAAGATAGTGGTATTCACTTGGGAGGCCAGCAAACTGCACATTGTTTTGGATCATATTCATAATTATAGACTTTATCTCAAAGTGGTTGTTGGTGATTGTCGGGCCGAAATATGGATACACACTACCAATAGTGGGAGTGGTATAATCCCTCATTTTTTGGGGACTTAGACCAATCACGTTTTGTTCATCTTGAACTTGCTTAACACGGGGGGTCAACTTCACCCCTCTATTTATTCATTAGAGCCATGTTCCCTTCCATTTTTACAGTTATGCGGTGGCATGCGTGAAATGTCCACTCAATCTCAGGATCAAATTCAGCAAGATCATGAGGGTTACACCCCTACATACACAACTTAACAAAAACAATATTCAAAACAACAAAAACCTAATAACTAGTTTCTTAATAAGAGAAACATAGGTCATCTTCACTCCCCGACAATGGCGCAAAAAAATTATTGCGCTAACAACAAGTTCACTAGTCGTATAAATTATATAAAATGAGAGTAGCTCCTTAAGTATCGATCTTTTAAGGAATGTTGATTGGGTTTGTGTTTCGATTGATAGAAAATTAATTATAATGGTTAACAAAAATGGTTTGAGTTGTTTTATCGGTGGGGTTGTGAATGTAAGAAAAAAGAAAAGGATTGCGGGTTCCAGTCACCGCTTCACAACAAGGTAGATTACACGGTACATTAGCACAGCTTCGCTTGGCAAAAGGATGTGTGTGTAGGTGCAAAAGTTGAAGGATCGAGAGCACCTCTTCGTAAGACGAGTGGATGTGAGAGCATGTGAATGGATTTGCGGAAATGAGGGTCATATTCACCTCTTCACTTGGCTCTCACCAAGCAATTGCTAGTGTAGCCTATCCATCCCACACAACAGAAAAACAAATTAGGGCACAACTTTAACACTCATAAACAATACTTCATAAAAATTAAATAAAATTAAGATTATGAGTTTAAAGTGCATACATCATCATTGCAATGAAGAAAATAGCCTCAAACATCTACAAATGGAGAAAGAGAGAGGGATACAACCAAATCTAGAGGCTCATAGAAGATTCACGGTAGGAATCACCGAGTCGTCACTCTGTGTCCTAGCTCAGTCTTCGACTATTGTTCAGGGTGCAAAAGGTATCTCACCACCTTCTAATGTACTCAACTTCTCTAGGCTCACGATTCAGCTACGTCTGTTGCAAATTTCTCCTTGCTTGGTGATGAAAAGACTGCTAGAATATCCTCCTTAAATTCATTGGATGATGCGAGGTTGCCTCAGCCCTAGGTGTTGGAGAAGAAGAAATGAAGCAGGAGCTCCTCCCCTAGGGTTTTCAGCGAAACAGGGTGGAACTAGTCAGGTCTGGATTGGCCTTCGGAATAGAGTGGAACCTGCGCTTAAATACTGTTTTTGGCTGATATTGGTTGCGCACGGCTGATGGTACGATCGTGCGAACGAAACGTGTGTTTGCCTTTGGTAGAGCACGATCGTGCAAACGAAATGTGTGTTTTCCTTCCGTTAACTTTCCAAATTGAGCAAAGAAATGACCAGTATGATTTTTTTCATGTACGGAGAAAACCGACCGTAGGAGAATAAATCGCATGGGCGACGACAGATCATGAATTTTCCCGGCTCAAAAGATAACTCGTGCGGTTTTTCTTCACACACAGTTAAAAGAACCGTGCGATAAGGAAACACACGGGTATAATAAATTATAAAATTTTAAGACAAACACAGGTCACTCGTGTAATTTTGCTCACGCAAGAAAAAGTTGACCATGCGAGGCAAAATTGCACGAGCGTGGACAGAACCCTCATTTCAGTGAATGGTTATGCACGACTACAGAAAGTGTGCATGAAGAAATTTCATATGACTGTGTGATTAAGCAGTAATGATATCACAACAATCTCAATGATAACGATATCACGCACTGGTAGAATGCCCGTACGTGAAGGAAAATCGCACAAGCATAAAATTCATTTAAGAGTTTAGATCTACGCCCACGCGTCTAAAACCAAATCTTCGGGGCCAATTACCACCGGAAAGCATACTCATTTGACAAAATGAAAAAGATAGACTAATAGGGAGCACCATGTGCTCACCCTAATGTCCGTTGAATGCACAATTGCACACCAACATGGGCTTTTGTGCACTTCCTTCGTAAATAATGATCTAGTGAAATATAAGTGAATTTTAATTAAAAGTGAAGTGCATAAACATGAAAATGAGCTCAGATGAGTCCAAAAAATACTATATAAATCAGAATCATCATTGTGTAGAAGGGATATACCATGCTAAAAACAGTCTCAAAACTCCTCCATCGAGATGTCGGTAAGTTGCTTGCCCATAAACTTATGCACTTTTATCTCGTCGCACTAACGTCTCATTTCTCTATCCAATAGAAAAGTGGCTAACGTAACTATCTGTACTTCCTTTATCTCAGTAGTTGTCAAGGTTCTCTTTATTCATGAGAACTAATCTTCGACTATAGTTGAGAATCCCGTTTTTGCAAAAGAAGGAGGGTTGAAGCTCAGAAAGTGCTTCAATTGTTGGTCTAATGATTGTTTCGCTGATATCGGCACAACTAACTTAATTGGCTCTGGAGCCACTACAGAAACAGGAGGTTGTACAAACCTGCCTGGTTGGGTATTGATCATAGAGAATACAGCTTCAACAACCAACTTTAAAGCTTCATTAGAAGGAGGGGTTGCAGGAAGCTCAACAGATGCACTGCTCTCTACAGTGTGACTGGATTAGGACTTCCCCCACCACTCCTAGTCTCCTATAATTATGTAACATAAAATTTATTATCTACAAACAGAGAAATCAACAAACAAAGGAACATTTAGATTCTACAAATAGTGCTACAAACTTGTGTGTTATTCATTCATAAGTGGACATTGACTTGTTGTTTAGATTTTTTTTAAGGTGACAAACTCACAAGCTCTTCACTCCTTAAAAGAATTCAACCACAAATTTAAACGACAACAGACCGACACTAGAAGCTAATACCAAATTGTAACACTCTGTATGTCCCAAACAACATAATAGTAGACCCGGTCGGGACCCCACACCATATTAAGTGCACAAACTAAGAGTTGCTAAATAAGAATTAGAATAGACCATGCATATCAAAAAATGCGCGCCAACAGAAGCATTTTATTTATTTAACCAGAATGTCCACATCTCTATAGGAATGAAACCAGAACTACAAGTTATCTTGGGCTTAAGACCTTATATGTTTACAAATATAACTAACATGGTTTACATGCATCGAGACGGATGCCAACAATACATGAAAGCTATAGCAAAACTTTGGTCTTCAAGGACCAGCGCAACATGGAGCTTTTGCCCGCTACTTCCTGCTCGGCTCGCCCGTACCTTCCCCATCCATAAATAAACAGTAAATGTGGGTCAACTTTAGTCTGAACACAAACAGTATAATGACCCAACCCCCGACCATCTTATTCGGTTGTGGGGTGGAGGTACCACATTCCTGCAAGCAAGCTGTATAGTATAAGCAGTACATATATATAAAGAAAGTGCAACTACTTTAAATAGAGTGAGGTCTCAAGCACAATCAATAGGTATCGGTTGAACAACAAAAGAAGTGAACCTAGATATGCATATGATGTTGGTTGGTCTACCCAAAGGTTCCATTAACCACCTAAGCATGAGGCTAAAAAACATCACATCATAAATGATGGAATGCACGACCACACATTTCATGCTCTTAAGGCATGCAATTGGTGTACTCTTTCCCGAGTCCCACCTCAATTGAGCAATTGTTGGTTGTGCAATAATACATCTCTCAGGCTTCTCCAAGATCAACCGATGCACCGAGGAGTTACCTCTTCACCGACTAGCATGAAACAGGTTCGAATAAGCTTTGCACGTGCTCAAATCACCAAAATCCACCGTCACGGTACGGGTACTACTTCACCTCGGCCCATCAATATGATAACTCATGTTTTCTCACAACAAGATTAACACACAAGGCCTTTATGTATTTAATCATTAACACGCTACACACCTAATCCACTCGAGAGGACATAGGCTTCGCGATCACGACCATTGTAGGAGGTCCAAGAGCTCTTCATTATAGATATGTGGAGAAGTTTGCATTCTACGACCACAACACAATGGGGTTTTCGGTCAAGTGCTTCAAAAGCTCTCCTAAGCCAACCACTCGTAATGCACTAAAGCATTTCTAGGAATCATTTTCTGGCACGCACATCGAGCATCATAAATCCGGACCAACTTATCGCAGATGGTCTTCACACAGCATACATAATCCACAAATCAAGCAGATTTCTATATGCAATATATGCAGTGGATGGGCACAATCGACCCGGTGGAAGTTTAGAGTTTTGCTAATTGGCAAAGGAGGCACTTTCATATGCAAATATATAAACATAAAATAGGACAAACATGTCCTAAGACCGGGAAGAAGGATTGTTACCCTTGACGATCGCTTTGGCGTCATGAATCAGAAATATATTCAGGTGAAAAGGACCACAACAGGTTCCTCTCTGCGGATCTGGACTCGACTCGTGATTTGAAGCTTTGGAGCTCCTCCAATGGATAGATCACCTTCTTCCTTCTCCTCCTTTCCTCTCTTCTTTCTCCTCTTTGGAGAGAGAATCTCAAATAGAAAATTGAGGATAAACACCTCTTTGTCAACCTTAATGGATCACGACAAAATCCAAGCCATTAGATCTCAAGAGCCCCCAATGAATGGCCCTGATTTCTTCTTGAATTGGGCTTCCTGGGCCCTTACACGGCTTGTGTCACGCGCGTGTTCCAGACAGTGTACTTGCACTTACAACAATCTATATTTCAGTTCTTAAACATGGAGCTCTACATGGCTTTGTACACAGTCATGCACTAGGTCGTGTAACTCTACACGACTTTGTTCACAATTGTGTTTCAGGTCGTGTAACTCTACACGACTTTGTTCACAACTATATGTCAAGCCGTGTAGCTCTCTGAATCCAAACTGTCTAGAAAAACTGGCACCACGGCTTTGCACACAGTCACGTGCCAAGTCATGTGTAGATTTAAAGGTTCCAAAAGGGCTCCAAAGCACACCCCCCAATTCGTCCTCAATCCCACGAAACTTCTCTAAGGCTCTTAGACTACTTACGGCGTACTCGTATTCGGGGTTTGCGGTATTACACCTGGATAATCCTCAAGCCCCCTTGACCTAACTCTAAGCCTAGTTGCTAAACAATGACAATCTCCTCTCTAAATCTACCCTTCACCACGCTCGAGTTGAATTCCACTCCCTAGGCCTAACCTAATCTAGTAATCACACATGAAACAATTAAATTCCTATCGAACAAAAGTTTTACCTAGATAGTGCAATACATAAACAAAAACTAAAATACTGGATAAAAAGAAAACTCCCCTTCAGAAGAACTTGTGAAGGTTTGATCTTTATGGCTTGTGATACTTCCTCTTCGCTATTTTCATGATCCTCAAAATTCTCTGTGATAAGAGTTAGATGCAACGAAAACTCACGGATTTTTGAGAGTGAACTTTAAGAGAAAATTGGGAGAATGTTTCTTGATCATCTTTGAATGACCTTCAATCTCATCGCTTGATTTCCGTTTGATTTTCTTTTCGTCCGTGCGCGATTTTTATGCCCGAGAGCGATTTTTGTCGCCTAGATGCGATTTTTGGGTCGGGCAAAGTGTTTTTTTCGTCCGGGCGTGATTTTACAGGAGAGCGAATTTTTTGCCCGACCGCGCTATTTTTGCCCGACCACAATTTTTTCGCCTGAGCACGAATATTTCGCCGATGCGCGCATTTTTCGTCGGGGCGGTGTATTTCGCATTGGCACGCGTTTTTTCGCCCGGGTGCGATTTTTTATCCGGACGCGAGTTTTTGGCACGAGCGCGATTTTTTCGCCCGGACGCGATTTTTTCGCCCGGACGCAATTTTTTCACACGGGCGCGAATTTTTCGCCCTGCCTCAAAATTTTCTCCAGACCCCGTTTTTTTTGCCCGGGCGCAAATTTTTCGCCCGATCGCGCTTTTTTTGCCCGAGCGCGAATTTATCGCAAAGACCGCGCTTTTTTCGCCAGGGCGCGATTTTTTCGCCTGATCGCGATTTTTCTCCAGGACACGATTTTTTCGTCTGGGCACGATTTTTTTGCCGGACCGCGAAATTTTTTACTCGACCTCGTTTTTTTACGCCCCGGCATGATTTTTCCGCCCGAGCGCGATTTTTCCACCCCGACGCATTTTTTTCTGCACGAGATTTTTTCACCCGGACGAGATTTTTTCGCCCTGACTCGATTTTTCCCCCGGGTGCGGTAATTTCCCCCGGGCAAAAAAATCACGCTCGAGCGACAAAAACTGGCCCGGGCGACAAAATCGTTCCCAGGCGAAAAAAATCACGGTCATGTGAAAAAACGCGCCCATGAGAAAAAATTACTATCGGGCGAAAAAAATCTCGCCCGGGCAAAAAAAATCACGCCCGGGCGAAAAAACTCGCGCCCGGGCAAAAATATCGCTCCGGTGCGAAAAATTCGCGGCTATAACGCACATTTGTTTATAATAGTTTTTTCGTATTATTTTTTAATTCTATATTGAATTTTATTTAATAAACGAATAAAAGAATTGATCAATTACGCAATATTCAACAATATTTTTTATTTGGTGAATACAGGAATTAGAATTAGTCATCAATATTTAATTCTACAATATTCATCAATATTCATTTCCAATATTAAATTCCAATTCCGTGCAAACGAACTGACCCTTAGGAAGTACCCCAGATCATTCTTTAGAGCTACACTGTTGGGCACTAACACTACCGCTGACGGCAGTGTTGTCCTTGAAATAAGCATGCACTACCTCATGATGATATCTACTACTATGGGGTAGTGTTCAATTTCCGGACAGGTATTCATTTTGCCTGATCAGTTCCATATTAATCATTACTTGTATCAACAAATATATCTAAACTTGCACACTACAAAAACTTGCAAATAAATATTTGAAACTTATAAAGATTTGTTATCTCAAATAAAGAAGGCGTCCAATCATATTCAAATAAACTATTTGTTTCATAATAACAAATCACAATTGGGAAATAAAGCATATACTACAAATTATTTTTATAGTGAAAAATAATTTTTGGGATTGTTTTCTTCCAAAGAGAATGAGAAGAATTATAGAATAAATTACTAATTATGCCTAGATCTTGGATAAATATAGAAATATTGTTGATAAGATCTCTTCAATTATACCCAATATTTTATTAAGAATAATTCTGTGGAGAAAAACAAGGCATTCACCTTTATCGAGATGATGCGATTTGATATTTTTTACCATTGATTTTTTTGAGGAAAAAGAACGTAGTTATCTATAATATATTAAAAGAAAAAAATATTCATTCATTAAACATTCAATTTCAGGATTTTATCCATCCTTATTATAAATATTTAAGTCTCATTAATTTATGTACTTTTAATTTTTTAAAAAAGTGCTTGCACATAGGTAAAATCTCTTGTCTATAATAAAAAAGATGCTCTTAACGCCGCTCGCAAACTCCCATGCACAAGGAAAACATGAGCGACGGGCGGAGTATAGCGTTCGGGGATTTGTGAGTGACGGGAGTGTCGACACGTCGAAGCAATGTCATGGTCGAAGTACTGTCGCACGGAGCATTAAGAACCTGCCCTGTGCACTGTTGCGATCTGGGTACAGTAGCGTTGGCCGTAAGGGCAGAGCCTCGTGACTGTCATTCGTAAATATAAAAAACAAAAGAATGAAAGAAACCTGGGCTTAGTGAAGGTGAAGTTTAGAGATAGAGCAATTCCATAGGAAGATTGTAGTGAGGCGATCACCAGGAAAGTTGTCCGCAATTTGAGCGGAGGGGGTCTGAGGTGCAAGGGAGAGTGTGTCCGCGTTTAAGAATGTTTGTGATGATGCTTTCCTCCAGTGTTGCGGCCGTCACTCACTAGAAGTAGAAGAGGTTTCATTTTTGGTGGGGAGACGGGCTTAAAGGAGGCCAGAGTAGCAAATGGGGGAGGGTGGAAGCGGCGAATTGAGAAAATTTGATGGCAGGGATGGTGTTGGATCCCTCCTTCCAAATCGCCACCCCCTTGCTCCAATCTTCCGTCTGACGACTGCATCATGTCATCTAGAGGTGCAATTTTGAACCAAATCCATGTAAGAATCGTTCAAAATTTTTGGAACCGGAACTGAGTCACGGTTCTAAAATATAGAACCGGATCAAAACGAATAATTTGATTCGGGGTTCGGTTTGGTTCTCAGTTCTACTCGTAATCACTTGAAATATCAAATCAAATGTAATTTTTTCTTAAAAAACTATGTTCTCCTACTTCCACCCAAATCACATCCATGGCATCAATGTTATTACTATTTCTAAACCTTTTAATCCCAACTTTGACGAACTACTTTTAGAATTTCAGGAAGATTCTCCCCATTATCACTGGTTTACTACTTTTAGTTCCTCCTTTCAAACTTTTTTAATAAAAAAATGGAAGTTATATATTATCGGTCACCACATCGAATTCAATTTTCAGGTCTGGTTAGAATACTATTTTCAAACTGAAGGTATTCACTCTCCGTTTACCCAATCTAGTATCAACGTCCAAACTTCCCTTCATACCAAATAGCGGCTGGCTGATAATACTATTATCACTGCCATCACACCACCATTACAAACGGTTCAACTGACCACACCCGACGGCCATGATGTCATTGCCACACCTTTCAAGAAAGGTCGTGATGGTCCTGACTCCACTCCTCTTCAACTAGATGACGTTCACAAACTCTACCAACAAAACAACTATACTAACCAATTACTTCATACAATTTCCACTCAGATTACTTCTTTACACACAGAACCCAAACCAACAGCTAATCCTACAAATACCAGATTTCCTTCTAATATTTCTGCCCCTCACTTCCAACCACGAAGTCTCCCTATTCCCCAAGAACGTAACCTTACTTTAGGAAATACTTCCTTCTCTAATACATCTCTCTTACAAAAATTAGACCAAACCCTTAACAATCTTACCAACAATTTCCCTGGTCCTTCCAAATTAAATACTATTAATCAATCTCAAAATGATTCCCCTCTTACTGACTCCACTACCCCCAGTAGTGATTCAGATAGTAATCAGATTATAAATCTCCTCAGTGATATCGAACATAATATTGCTGGAGATGAAACTCTCAACCTCAATAAAATCCGACAACGTCGCCCACACCACAACAAATCTACTCCTCATCCACGACGATCTTGGAGTAATGTGGATACACGTAATTACTATCCACGACCCACTCCCCCCGATATTCAATATGAGGAACACGCCAAATTCCACGCCAAAAATTATGATGGCAATGCCATCTATGAATGGAATATTGACGGCAAAAGTGAGTATGAAATACTCAATACTCTCCAAGAAATGGGTATGGCCAAAATGGCCTACAAAATCAAACGTTTCGATGAAAAAGAAACTGCCAGTATCCTTGTTACCGGTTTTACTGGGCAACTCAAATATTGGTGGGATAACACTCTCACTCTTGACGACAAACACTCAGTTCTCAATCATACCATCGATATTGAAGATGATCAAGGCATGCTCAAACAAGAGCCTGATGCCTGTGACTATCTCATCATCACCATTGCCATGCATTTTATTGGCAATCCACGAGAGGAATTAGCCTCCTCCAAAGTATTCCTCACAAACCTACGCTGCCCAACATTATCTGATTTCCGTTGGTATAAGGATGTCTTCCTCACGCAGGTCCTTAAACGACCTGATTCCACTGCACCATTCTGGAAAGAGAAATTTGTCACTGGACTTCCTTCTCTCTTCTCCAAACGAATCATGACTAACCTTCAAAAAGAACTTGGCATGGACCAAGTCAATTTTAACCTATTAACCTACGACCAACTATTTGCTTTTATCAAAAGCGAAGCTTTGGCTGCTTGCCAAGAACTTAAATTCCAAGCAAAATATGGGAGTAAACGCAGGGAACTTGGTTCCTTCTGTGATGCCTTCGGCATCACCGGACTTTCTGCCCCTTCTACTACTCGCCGAAAATCCCAAAAGACTTTCAACAAATTTCGATCCTACAGGCGCACTTCACGACCACCTTTTCCACCACCGAACAATTTCTACAAACCTCCTACAAAGGCCAAACAACGATCTCAACGCCCTCACAATCCCAATATCACTTGTTACCAATGTGGCCAGAAAGGTCACATTGCGGCAAAATGCCGAAACAAGGGAAAACTCAACCAAATCATTGATGAAATTTCTGATATTGACGACCAAATCAAACTAAAACTCAAAACTAAATTTGCTATCTTACAAATTGCCGATGACACGGATGATCATCCGTCTCATTCCAGTTCTTCTTCCAACCATTCTTGTCACTGTCATACGATTAATATGATCCGCACCTCCACTCCCGACACCAAAGAATTCATCTTTGATATGATCACTCAAATTCCTGATCCAGATAAACAAAAACAACTCTTTGAAAAACTCCAAACTTTAACCTTACAAGATAATCATGTTTCCCTCGTCCAACCATTTAGTATTTCCAAACTCTTAGACAAATACCCCCAAACCTCCATACAAAAACCTGTTCCCCCTGCCATCCAAGACTTACAAACAGAAATACATCACCTCAAACGCGAAATACAACTTTTAAAAACACATATTCATAATCTCGACATTAAACATCTTGCCCACGAAACACAATTTTCCTTACTCCATAATCTAATTCACTCATCAGACCACGATGCCGACCAGCCCTCTCCTTCTTTCTCTCCTCTTCCTATTTCCTCTACCCCACCAACTGATGCTTCATTCCTTTCAACCATTGACCGCATACAATTTCAAAAATAGTTAATTCATATTACCATCACAATTCATAACTTTAAAGCAACCTTCATTGCCATGATGGACAACGGTGCAGACCACAGCTGTATCTACAATGGCCTTATCCCTACCAAATACTATCTACCCACCAATGAACTTCTCATCGCCGCTAACAATTCTCCACTCCACATCCAAGGCAAAATAACCCAAGCATCCATCTGCAATGGACCATTTTGCTTCAAACACCAATTTATTGTTATCAATAATCTTAACACTGATATCATTTTAGGAACGCCATTCCTTACTCAGATATATCCATTTACTGTCTCCACAGATGGCATAAGCACGAACATCATGGGACAAAACGTTCTTTTTAAATTCATACACCCAATGCGCCGAAAACAACTAAACCTACTACAATAGAATTCCATTTTTCAACACATCAACCTAATTCAACACAAAAGAAACAAACTGCTTTCCTTACAGGATGATCTTTCCCATGTTAAAATTGAACAAAAACGTCACACATCCACCCTTCAATCCCATATCCAACATATGGAAGAATTGTTCCACACAGAAGTCTGTGCCGAACTACCCAATGCGTTCTGGGATCGCAAGCAACATATCGTACAACTTCCCTACGAACCAACATTCTCCGAGAAAAACATCCCTACAAAAGCTCGTCCAATTCAAATGAACCATGACCTCTTAGAAGTCTGCAAAACTGAAATACAAACATTACTTGATAAGCAATTAATTCGGCCCTCACACTCCCCATGGAGTTGTGCAGCCTTTTACGTCATGAAAAATGCCGAGATCGAACGCGACACTCCTCGTTTAGTAATTAATTACAAACCATTAAACAAAGTTTTACAATGGATACGATATCCAATTCCTAACAAACGAGATTTGCTCAAAAGATTAAATACTGCCAAAATCTTTTCAAAATTTGATCTCAAATCTGGGTTCTGGCAAATCCAGATTGACCCCAAGGATCGCTACAAAATGGCATTTACCGTTCCTTTTGGCCACTACGAGTGGAACGTTATGCCTTTCGGCCTCAAAAATGCCCCTTTTGAATTCCAGCACATTATGAATGATATACTTAACCCCTATTCTACTTTTTCCATAGTCTACATTGACGACGTGCTCATTTACTCTAACAATATTGACCAACATACAAAACACCTTAAATCCTTTTTATACGTCATTAAACAAAATGGATTAGTACTTTCAGCCTCCAAAATGAAACTATACCAAACTCAAATATGATTTTTAGGACATCACATTCATCGCAACACCATTATTCCAATTCAACGAAGTCTAGAATTTACCACAAAATTTCCTGATATCATTAAAGATAAAAATCAACTACAACGATTCCTTGGATGTCTTAATTACATTTCTGATTTCATTCCTAACCTACGCCAATTATGTGCCCCACTGTATCAACGATTACAAAAGAATCCCCCTCCTTGGACATCGCAACATACCAATATCATTCACACCATTAAATCAAAAGTACAAACACTACCCTGTTTATCTCTTCCTCATCCACATGCTTTCATGGTTGTTGAGACAGATGCCTCCGACATTGGTTGTGGCGGCATACTCAAACAACGGCTTCCACCTGCCAAACAAGAACATCTGGTCAGATATCATTCCAGAATCTGGCTCGGCCCACAAAAGAATTACTATACAATTAAAAAAGAAATTTTAAGTATTGTCAAATGTATACTCAAATTCCAAGACGATTTAATTAATCAAAAATTTTTGTTACGCATTGATTGCCAGTCTGCCAAATACATTTTACAAAATGATGTTCAAAATCTGGTTTCTAAACAAATATTTGCCAGATGGCAAGCTATTTTATCTGTTTTTGATTTTGATATCGAATATGGCAAGGGCTCTGATAACTCCTTACCCGATTTCCTTACTCGTGAATTTCTTCAAGGACATGAGCAAGCGACAACCACCATTGTCTCCACAGAAAGTTCAAACACCTCAGGATTATGCACTCAAATAGGCCACACCGGCCCCGCCCAAACCAAAACCCCCTACAGCACAACCACAACCCACAACTCAAAACAGATTCACACCACTCACATTCTCGGATGTCCTCACCGACATCCAACCCTTACCCCCTACTCCTCTCGCCCTCACCAGTAACTACTCAAATGGTGATCCCACCTATATTCCTCAAACAGTCACTGAACACATTCACCTCACTCACTTTACCCAAACTCTGCCCTATGACGCGTTACAAAAACACGTCAGCCACGTCTTTCCCCCTAATTCATATTGGTTCGACGATCCCCTCAAAACCCAACGATACTACGAACTCATCCTTGTCGACACCCATTCCGCCACCATCACTCATACACATGATAAATCCAAACCAACCCACATAAGCTTCTCAAAATGTGTCATTCATGCCGTATTCGATAGCTCCACCTGGTCCAATCCTTGGGCCCCTCAAACTTTTACCGTCCAATTCAACCCCCCCACCTATACTTACCAGGACTACAAACAAGCCTGGTACCGTACATTCCTTCTACGCCCATTTTCTCATTCATGGTTTTTCGTCTTTCACCACTCATGTCCTACCACACTTCCACTATGGTTTTATGACTGGTGGCGCTACTATGGTGCCTCCGCCAAAATCATCCCACCACCACTCACTCTCAGATACCAAACGTGGGTCACCAAAGCCCCCGGCCAGTTATTCAAAAGATCCCTCCATTACCATAACTCCTTCAACATCCCCTGGATTTTTTGTTGGAGTTTCTCAATTACCAAAACCCACCCCGACGATTTCCCTCTGGCCCTCATTCGCATCTTTAAGGTCAAATGGTGGCCTAAATTCAATAACGACCTTGCCTCGGACAAAGTTGTCCTTTATTTCCTCCGCACCGGAGCCCTTCCCCCCTCTCTAGTCCCCACACCTACTACTACATTACCACCTACCTCACCTTCGCCACCACCTCCATCTCCACCCCAGCAACTCCTACTCCAACCATCGCCATCCAGTGAGGAAGATGATGTCCAGCAATTCCTCGAATTTCAAAAATTCAAACAAATGAAAAAACGTTACCAGGCCTCCACCTCCATACCATCTTCCCCATCTCCATCCTCCACTCCGCCTGCCAACTCCCCGGATCCATACGGCGGACCTTTCGCCCAGGATCCATATGAAGGTTTGGATCTCCTCACTCCTTAACATCCAAACCACTCAACGTCTTCAATAGTACGGATTTAAACTATTGACTGACCCGATTCAAACGGTATCGGGCCTGATTCATTAAATCCGTTAACAGCTGCAGATTTGCTAAAAATCCGACTGACCCGATTCAAACGGTATCGGGCCTGATTCATTAAATCCGTTGACAGCTGCGGATTTGCTAAAAATCCGACTGACCTGATTCAAACGGTATCGGGCCTGATTCATTAAATCCGTTGACAGCTGCGGATTTGCTAAAAATCCGACTGACCCGATTCAAATGGTATCGGGCCTGATTCATTAAATCCGTTGACAGCTGCGGATTTGCTAAAAATCCGACTCATTACCACTGTACTGAGCCTCGAGGAGCCGTACAGCTACAGCCCAGATTCCCCCCCAACCTTTACTCCACCGCCAGCTCAACCCACTCAAATTATTCAAGACCGTACTCCGTCACATGCCACTACAAGCCAGGCGTCCAACAACTAGCAATAATTCAACCACCAGCAAAAGATTCCGCATGCTACTCCCAACCACCGCCAGCTCAAAAGATTATCATTATACAGCTCAACCACCACCACGCCAGCTCAAAAGCAATGATTCCCACTACTGCATTAAGTTATTCATGCCAACAAGTAATCAGCACTCCTCACCCCTTGCCTATAAATAAGACGCCTTGGTTTCATTCCAAGGCAGAAGCGAGCAGAGGAGAAGGCACCGGAGTTCTCCAAGAGCTTTTGTAATATTTCCTTCTTGTATTTTATTTTCTGTTCTCATTTTGTATTTCTATTTCTAGTTTGTAATAGTTTTGTATTTCTATTTCTAGTTTGTAATAGTTTTAGTTTATATTTAGTAAAGTAAAGATCCTGGTTTTGGTATCAGAGCCAGGTTTAGATCTGTCTGTATAACGTTGGTCAAGCTGTAAGCCCGTTGGTTTAGCCCATGATGGGTGGTCCCGGCTGCTAGTCCCGTTATCTTCAGTTCTCCTCTTGGTTTCCCCTATCACAACCTATGGCAAACCTCGTCCGTCGATTACTTTCTTCTTCCACTTCCTCCTCTCATTCATCTCGCACTGTTTTAAGTCATGAGGATATTATTCATACAGATTTCCATAGTTGGTCTATTCCTACGGAACAGATTGACAATATTTACAAAATTGGTACTTTTGATTTCAAAACCGCTTTTAGTGTTAAAACACATGAAGAAACTTTCAATATTCAACAAAAATTTCAATCCACTCCTTTATTATCCCATATTGCTCACAAAAAATATATTGACAAAGGTTTTCGTTACATCCATTTCGGCATGATTCAAGTCGCGGTTAAACCCCTTGTTCATATCGGGGTGGATATTCCCATTTACATGGCCCTCCGCGACAAGCGGCTGGCCCGATACAAATCATCAATTTTAGCCATGATCCAGACCAATATCTGTAATGGCCTCATTTACTTTATTAGTATTCCTAACTTTACCGTCTCTCTTACTGATCCCCTCATCCTCGACTCCTTAATCCTGGATATTCATTTACAAGGCAATGAGTTCGAAAAACTCGCGGAACAATTTGCCATTGTTTATCGAATTTACTTTAAACTCATGAGTTCTTGTATAAATCCTAAGCTCAAATTAGGACCCAACATTACTGACGAAACTGTCCTCCTACAAATTGATGCCCCTTATTCCAAGACTTTCTCTCCCAAACGCCTGAAATGGCATGAAATCATAATTCCCGACCATTTTAAAATTGAACAACCGAAACTACCTCCCAACCTCGAATAAACCGACATCCAAGACGTTATCGAAGAACATGATGGCACCATATTAATCCGTTTTCATTCTTTTAACGAACGGACAACACCCATACCACACATACCCCCATACATCCCTTCACGTTATTCCACTTCCTCAACTGACCTACCCGACACACATCACCCACATATTCCAGCTGTCCATGTCAATTATACTTCTCCGTTACCCGAAGTAATTCATCCTCCCTCCACTTCCTATTCTCCTACTTCCACCCAAATGCACATCCATGGCATCAATGTTATTACTATTTCTAAACCTTTTAATCCCAACTTTGACGAACTACTTTAGAATTCCAGGAAGATTCTCCCCATTATCACTGGTTTACTACTTTTAGTTCCTCCTTTCAAACTTTTTTAATAAAAAAATGGAAGTTATATATTATCGGTCACCACATCGAATTCAATTTTCAGGTCTGGTTAGAATACTATTTTCAAACTGAAGGTATTCACTCTCCGTTTACCCAATCTAGTATCAACGTCCAAACTTCCCTTCATACCAAATGGCGGCTGGCTGATAATACTATTATCACTGCCATCACACCACCATTACAAACGGTTCAACTGACCACACCCGACGGCCATGATGTCATTGCCACACCTTTCAAGAAAGGTCGTGATGGTCCTGACTCCACTCCTCTTCAACTAGATTACATTCGCAAACTCTACCAACAAAACAACTATACTAACCAATTACTTCATACAATTTCCACTCAGATTACTTCTTTACACACAGAACCCAAACCAACAGCTAATCCTACAAATACCAGATTTCCTTCTAATTTTTCTGCCCCTCACTTCCAACCACGAAGTCTCCCTATTCCCCAAGAACGTAACATTACTTTAGGAAATACTTCCTTCTCTAATACATCTCTCTTACAAAAATTAGACCAAACCCTTAACAATCTTACCAACAATTTCCCTGGTCCTTCTAAATTAAATACTATTAATCAATCTCAAAATGATTCCCCTCTTACTGACTCCACTACCCCCAATAGTGATTCAGATAGTAATCAGATTATAAATCTCCTCAGTGATATCGAACATAATATTGCTGGAGATGAAACTCTCAACCTCAATAAAATCCGACAACGTCGCCCACACCACAACAAATCTACTCCTCATCCACGACGATCTTGGAGTAATGTGGATACACGTAATTACTATCCACGACCCACTCCCCCCGATATTCAATATGAGGAACGCGCCAAATTCCACGCCAAAAATTATGATGGCAATGCCATCTATGAATGGAATATTGACGGCAAAAGTGAGTATGAAATACTCAATACTCTCCAAGAAATGGGTATGGCCAAAATGGCCTACAAAATCAAACGTTTCGATGAAAAAGAAACTGCCAGTATCCTTGTTACCGGTTTTACTGGGCAACTCAAATATTGGTGGGATAACACTCTCACTCTTGACGACAAACACTCAGTTCTCAATCATACCATCGATATTGAAGATGATCAAGGCATGCTCAAACAAGAGCCTGATGCATGTGACTATCTCATCATCACCATTGCCATGCATTTTATTGGCAATCCACGAGAGGAATTAGCCTCCTCCAAAGTATTCCTCACAAACCTACGCTGCCCAACATTATCTGATTTCCGTTGGTATAAGGATGTCTTCCTCACGCAGGTCCTTAAACGACCTGATTCCACTGCACCATTCTGGAAAGAGAAATTTGTCACTGGACTTCCTTCTCTCTTCTCCCAATGAATCATGACTAACCTTCAAAAAGAACTTGGCATGGACCAAGTCAATTTTAACCTATTAACCTACGGCCAACTATTTGCTTTTGTCAAAAGCGAAGCTTTGGCTGCTTGCCAAGAACTTAAATTCCAAGCAAAATACGGGAGTAAACGCAGGGAACTTGGTTCCTTCTGTGACGCCTTCGGCATCACCGGACTTTCTGCTCCTTCTACTACCCGCCGAAAATCCCAAAAGACTTTCAACAAATTTCGATCCTACAGGCGCACTTCACGACCACCTTTTCCACCACCGAACAATTTCTACAAACCTCCTACAAAGGCCAAACAACGATCTCAACGCCCTCACAATCCCAATATCACTTGTTACCAATGTGGCCAGAAAGGTCACATTGCGGCAAAATGCCGAAACAAGGGAAAACTCAACCAAATCATTGATGAAATTTCTGATATTGACGACCAAATCAAACTAAAACTCAAAACTAAATTTGCTATCTTACAAATTACCGATGACACGGATGATCATCCGTCTCATTCCAGTTCTTCTTCCAACCATTCTTGTCACTGTCATACGATTAATATGATCCGCACCTCCACTCCCGACACCAAAGAATTCATCTTTGATATGATCACTCAAATTCCTGATCCAGATAAACAAAAACAACTCTTTGAAAAACTCCAAACTTTAACCTTACAAGATAATCATGTTTCCCTCGTCCAACCATTTAGTATTTCCAAACTCTTAGACAAATACCCCCAAACCTCCATACAAAAACCTGTTCCCCCTGCCATCCAAGACTTACAAACAGAAATACATCACCTCAAACGCGAAATACAACTTTTAAAAACACATATTCATAGTCTCGACATTAAACATCTTGCCCACGAAACACAATTTTCCTTACTCCATAATCTAATTCACTCATCAGACCACGATGCCGACCAGCCCTCTCCTTCTTTCTCTCCTCTTCCTATTTCCTCTACCCCACCAACTGATGCTTCATTCCTTTCAACCATTGACCGCATACAATTTCAAAAATGGTTAATTCATATTACCATCACAATTCATAACTTTAAAGCAACCTTCATTGCCATGATGGACAGCGGTGCAGACCACAGCTGTATCTGCGATGGCCTTATCCCTACCAAATACTATCTACCCACCAATGAACTTCTCATCGCCGCTAACAATTCTCCACTCCACATCCAAGGCAAAATAACCCAAGCATCCATCTGCAATGGACCATTTTGCTTCAAACACCAATTTATTGTTATCAATAATCTTAACACTGATATCATTTTAGGAACGCCATTCCTTACTAAGATATATCCATTTACTGTCTCCACAGATGGCATAAGCACGAACATCATGGGACAAAACGTTCTTTTTAAATTCATACACCCAATGCACCGAAAATAACTAAACCTACTACAACAGAATTCCATTTTTCAACACATCAACCTAATTCAACACAAAAGAAATAAACTGCTTTCCTTACAGGATGATCTTTCCCATGTTAAAATTGAACAAAAACTTCACACATCCACCCTTCAATCCCATATCCAACATATGGAAGAATTGTTCCACACAGAAGTCTGTGCCGAACTACCCAATGCGTTCTGGGATCGCAAGCAACATATCGTACAACTTCCCTACGAACCAACATTCTCCGAGAAAAACATCCCTACAAAAGCTCGTCCAATTCAAATGAACCATGACCTCTTAGAAGTCTGCAAAACTGAAATACAAACATTACTTGATAAGCAATTAATTCGGCCCTCACACTCCCCATGGAGTTGTGCAGCCTTTTACGTCATGAAAAATGCCGAGATCGAACGCGGCACTCCTCGTTTAGTAATTAATTACAAACCATTAAACAAAGTTTTACAATGGATACGATATCCAATTCCTAACAAACGAGATTTGCTCAAAAGATTAAATACTGCCAAAATCTTTTCAAAATTTGATCTCAAATCTGGGTTCTGGCAAATCCAGATTGACCCCAAGGATCGCTACAAAACGGCATTTACCGTTCATTTTGGCCACTACGAGTGGAACGTTATGCCTTTCGGCCTCAAAAATGCCCCTTCTGAATTCCAGCACATTATGAATGATATACTTAACCCATATTCTACTTTTTCCATAGTCTACATTGACGACATGCTCATTTACTCTAACAATATTGACCAACATACAAAACACCTTAAAACCTTTTTATACGTCATTAAACAAAATGGATTAGTACTTTCAGCCTCCAAAATGAAACTATACCAAACTCAAATACGATTTTTAGGACATCACATTCATCGCAACACCATTATTCCAATTCAACGAAGTCTAGAATTTACCACAAAATTTCCTGATATCATTAAAGATAAAAATCAACTACAACGATTCCTTGGATGTCTTAATTACATTTCTGATTTCATTCCTAACCTACGCCAATTATGTGCCCCACTGTATCAACGATTACAAAAGAATCCCCCTCCTTGGACATCGCAACATACCAATATCATTCACACCATTAAATCAAAAGTACAAACACTACCCTGTTTATCTCTTCCTCATCCACATGCTTTCATGGTTGTTGAGACAGATGCCTCCGACATTGGTTATGGCGGCATACTCAAACAACGGCTTCCACCTGCCAAACAAGAACATCTGGTCAGATATCATTCCGGAATCTGGCTCGGCCCATAAAAGAATTACTATACAATTAAAAAAGAAATTTTAAGTATTGTCAAATGTATACTCAAATTCCAAGACGATTTAATTAATCAAAAATTTTTGTTACGCATTGATTGCCAGTCTGCCAAATACATTTTACAAAATGATGTTCAAAATCTGGTTTCTAAACAAATATTTGCCAGATGACAAGCTATTTTATCTATTTTTTATTTTGATATCGAATATGTCAAGGGCTCTGATAACTCCTTACCCGATTTCCTTACTCGTGAATTTCTTCAAGGACATGAGCAAGCGACAACCACCATCGTCTCCACAGAAAGTTCAGACACCTCAGGATTATGCACTCAAACAGGCCACACCGGCCCCGCCCAAACCAAAACCCCCTACAACACAACCACAACCCACAACTCAAAACAGATTCACACCACTCACATTCTCGGATGTCCTCACCGACATCCAACCCTTACCCCCTACTCCTCTCGCCCTCACCAGTAACTACTCAAATGGTGATCCCACCTATATTCCTCAAACAGTCACTAAACACATTCACCTCACTCACTTTACCCAAACTCTGCCCTATGACGCGTTACAAAAATACGTCAGCCACGTCTTTCCCCCTAATTCATATTGGTTCGATGATCCACTCAAAACCCAACGATACTACGAACTCATCCTTGTCGACACCCATTCCGCCACCATCACTCATACACATGATAAATCCAAACCAACCCACATAAGCTTCTCAAAATGTGTCATTCATGCCGTATTCGATAGCTCCACTTGGTCCAATCCTTGGGCCCCTCAAACTTTTACCGTCCCATTCAACCCCCCCACCTATACTTACCAGGACTACAAACAAGCCTGGTACCGTACATTCCTTCTACGCCCATTTTCTCATTCATGGTTTTTCGTCTTTCACCACTCATGTCCTACCACACTTCCACTATGGTTTTATGACTGGTGGCGCTACTATGGTGCCTCCGCCAAAATCATCCCACCACCACTCACTCTCAGATACCAAACGTGGGTCACCAAAGCCCCGGCCAGTTATTCAAAAGATCCCTCCATTACCATAACTCCTTCAACATCCCCTGGATTTTTTGTTGGAGTTTCTCAATTACCAAAACCCACCCCGACGATTTCCCTCTGGCCCTCATTCGCATCTTTAAGGTCAAATGGTGGCCTAAATTCAATAACGACCTTGCCTCGGACAAAGTTGTCCTTTATTTCCTCCGCACCGGAGCCCTTCCCCCCTCTCCAGTCCCCACACCTACTACTACATTACCACCTACCTCACCTTCGCCACCACCTCCATCTCCACCCCAGCAACTCCTACTCCAACCATCGCCATCCAGTGAGGAAGATGATGTCCAGCAATTCCTCGAATTTCAAAAATTCAAACAAATGCAAAAACGTTACCAGGCCTCCACCTCCATACCATCTTCCCCATCTCCATCCTCCACTCCACCTGCCAACTCCCCGGATCCATACGGCGGACCTTTCGCCCAGGATCCATATGAAGGTTTGGATCTCCTCACTCCTTAACATCCAAACCACTCAACGTCTTCAATAGTACGGATTTAAACTATTGACTGACCCGATTCAAACGGTATCGGGCCTGATTCATTAAATCCGTTAACAGCTGCAGATTTGCTAAAAATCCGACTGACCCGATTCAAACGGTATCGGGCCTGATTCATTAAATCCGTTGACAGCTGCGGATTTGCTAAAAATCCGACTGACCCGATTCAAACGGTATCGGGCCTGATTCATTAAATCTGTTGACAGCTGCGGATTTACTAAAAATCCGACTGACCCGATTCAAACGGTATCGGGCCTGATTCATTAAATCCGTTGACAGCTGCGGATTTGCTAAAAATCCGACTCATTACCACTGTACTGAGCCTCGGGGAGCCGTACAGCTACAGCCCAGATTCCCCCCAACCTTTACTCCACCGCCAGCTCAACCCACTCAAATTATTCAAGACCGTACTCCGTCACATGCCACTACAAGCCAGGCGTCCAACAACTAGCAATAATTCAACCACCAGCAAAAGATTCCGCATGCTACTCCCAACCACCGCCAGCTCAAAAGATTATCATTATACAACTCAACCACCACCACGCCAGCTCAAAAGCAATGATTCCCACTACTGCATTAAGTTATTCAAGCCAGCAAGTAATACCAGCACTCCTCACCCCTTGCCTATAAATAAGACGCCTTAGTTTCATTCCAAGGCAGAAGCGAGCAGAGGAGAAGGCACCAGAGTTCTCCAAGATCTTTTGTAATATTTCCTTCTTGTATTTTATTTTCTGTTCTCATTTTGTATTTCTATTTCTAGTTTGTAATAGTTTTGTATTTCTATTTCTAGTTTGTAATAGTTTTAGTTTATATTTAGTAAAGTAAAGATCCTGGTTTTGGTATCAGAGCCAGGTTTAGATCTGTCTGTATAACATTGGTCAAGCTGTAATCCCGTTGGTTTAGCCCATGATGGGTGGTCCCGGCTGCTAGTCCCGTTATCTTCAGTTCTCCTCTTGGTTTCCCCTATCATAACCTATGGCAAACCTCGTCCGTCGATTACTTTCTTCTTCCACTTCCTCCTCTCATTCATCTCGCACTGTTTTAAGTCATGAGGATATTATTCATACAGATTTCCATAGTTGGTCTATTCCTACGGAACAGATTGACAATATTTACAAAATTGGTACTTTTGATTTCAAAACCGCTTTTAGTGTTAAAACACATGAAGAAACTTTCAATATTCAACAAAAATTCCAATCCACTCCTTTATTATCCCATATTGCTCACAAAAAATATATTGACAAAGGTTTTCGTTACATCCATTTCGGCATGATTCAAGTTGCGGTTAAACCCCTTGTTCATATCGGGGTGGATATTCCCATTTACATGGCCCTCTGCGACAAGCGGCTGGCCCGATACAAATCATCAATTTTAGCCATGATCCAGACCAATATCTGTAATGGCCCCATTTACTTTAATAGTATTCCTAACTTTACCGTCTCTCTTACTGATCCCCTCATCCTCGACTCCTTAATCCTGGATATTCATTTACAAGGCAATAAGTTCGAAAAACTCGCGGAACAATTTGCCATTGTTTATCGAATTTACTTTAAACTCATGAGTTCTTGTATAAATCCTAAGCTCAAATTAGGACCCAACATTACTGACGAAACTGTCCTCCTACAAATTGATGCCCCTTATTCCAAGACTTTCTCTCCCAAACGCCCGAAATGGCATGAAATCACAATTCCCGACCATTTTAAAATTGAACAACCGCAACTACCTCCCAACCTCGAACAAACCGACATCCAAGACGTTATCGAAGAACATGATGGCACCATATTAATCCGTTTTCATTCTTTTAACGAACGGACAACACCCATACCACACATACCCCCATACATCCCTTCACGTTATTCCACTTCCTCAACTGACCTACCCGACACACATCACCCACATATTCCAGCTGTCCATGTCAATTATACTTCTCCGTTACCCGAAGTAATTCATCCTCCCTCCACTTCCTATTCTCCTACTTCCACCCAAATGCACATCCATGGCATCAATGTTATTACTATTTCTAAACCTTTTAATCCCAACTTTGATGAACTACTTTAGAATTCCAGGAATATTCTCCCCATTATCACTGGTTTACTACTTTTAGTTCCTCCTTTCAAACTTTTTTAATAAAAAAATTGAAGTTATATATTATCGGTCACCACATCGAATTCAATTTTCAGGTCTGGTTAGAATACTATTTTCAAACTGAAGGTATTCACTCTCCGTTTACCCAATCTAGTATCAACGTCCAAACTTCCCTTCATACCAAATGGCGGCTGGCTGATAATACTATTATCACTGCCATCACACCACCATTACAAACAGTTCAACTGACCACACCCGACGGCCATGATGTCATTGCCACACCTTTCAAGAAAGGTCATGATGGTCCTGACTCCACTCCTCTTCAACTAGATTACGTTCGCAAACTCTACCAACAAAATAACTATACTAACCAATTACTTCATACAATTTCCACTCAGATTACTTCTTTACACATAGAACCCAAACCAACAGCTAATCCTACAAATACCAGATTTCCTTCTAATATTTCTGCCCCTCACTTCCAACCACGAAGTCTCCCTATTCCCCAAGAACGTAACCTTACTTTAGGAAATACTTCTTTCTCTAATACATCTCTCTTACAAAAATTAGACCAAACCCTTAACAATCTTACCAACAATTTCCCTGGTCCTTCCAAATTAAATACTATTAATCAATCTCAAAATGATTTCCCTCTTACTGACTCTACTACCCCCAGTAGTGATTCAGATAGTAATCAGATTATAAATCTCCTCAGTGATATCGAACATAATATTACTGGAGATGAAACTCTCAACCTCAATAAAATCCGACAACGTCGCCCACACCACAACAAATCTACTCCTCATCCACGACGATCTTGGAGTAATGTGGATACACTCAATTACTATCCACGACCCACTCCCCCCGATATTTAATATGAAGAATGCGCCAAATTCCACGCCAAAAATTATGATGGCAATGCCATCTATGAATGGAATATTGATGGCAAAAGTGAGTATGAAATACTCAATACTCTCCAAGAAATGGGTATGGCCAAAATGGCCTACAAAATCAAACGTTTCGATGAAAAAGAAACTGCCAGTATCCTTGTTACCGGTTTTACTGGGCAACTCAAATATTGGTGGGATAACACTCTCACTCTTGACGACAAACACTCAGTTCTCAATCATACCATCGATATTGAAGATGATCAAGGCATGCTCAAACAAGAGCCTGATTCCTGTGACTATCTCATCATCACCATTGCCATGCATTTTATTGGCAATCCACGAGAGGAATTAGCCTCCTCCAAAGTATTCCTCACAAACCTACGCTGCCCAACATTATCTGATTTCCGTTGGTATAAGGATGTCTTCCTCACGCAGGTCCTTAAACGACCTGATTCCACTGCACCATTCTGGAAAGAGAAATTTGTCACTGGACTTCCTTCTCTCTTCTCCCAACGAATCATGACTAACCTTCAAAAAGAACTTGGCATGGACCAAGTCAATTTTAACTTATTAACCTACGACCAACTATTTGCTTTTGTCAAAAGCGAAGCTTTGGCTGCTTGCCAAGAACTTAAATTCCAAGCAAAATACGGGAGTAAACGCAGGGAACTTGGTTCCTTCTGTGACGCCTTCGGCATCACCGGACTTTCTGCTCCTTCTACTACCCGCCGAAAATCCCAAAAGACTTTCAACAAATTTCGATCCTACAGGCGCACTTCACGACCACCTTTTCCACCACCGAACAATTTCTACAAACCTCCTAGAAAGGCCAAACAACGATCTCAACGCCCTCACAATCCCAATATCACTTGTTACCAATGTGGCCAGAAAGGTCACATTGCGGCAAAATGCCGAAACAAGGGAAAACTCAACCAAATCATTGATGAAATTTCTGATATTGACAACCAAATCAAACTAAAACTCAACTAAATTTGCTATCTTACAAATTGCCGATGACACGGATGATCATCCGTCTCATTCCAGTTCTTCTTCCAACCATTCTTGTCACTGTCATATGATTAATATGATCCGCACCTCCACTCCCGACACCAAAGAATTCATCTTTGATATGATCACTCAAATTCCTGATCCAGATAAACAAAAACAACTCTTTGAAAAACTCCAAACTTTAAACTTACAAGATAATCATGTTTCCCTCGTCCAACCATTTAGTATTTCCAAACTCTTAGACAAATACCCCCAAACCTCCATACAAAAACCTGTTCCCCCTGCCATCCAAGACTTACAAACAGAAATACATCACCTCAAACGTGAAATACAACTTTTAAAAACACATATTCATAGTCTCGACATTAAACATCTTGCCCACGAAACACAATTTTCCTTACTCCATAATCTAATTCACTCATCAGACCACGATGCCGACCAGCCCTCTCCTTCTTTCTCTCCTCTTCCTATTTCCTCTACCCCACCAACTGATGCTTCATTCCTTTCAACCATTGACCGCATACAATTTCAAAAATGGTTAATTCATATTACCATCACAATTCATAACTTTAAAGCAACCTTCATTGCCATGATGGACAGCGGTGCAGACCACAGCTGTATCCGCGATGGCCTTATCCCTACCAAATACTATCTACCCACCAATGAACTTCTCATCGCCGCTAACAATTCTCCACTCCACATCCAAGGCAAAATAACTCAAGCATCCATCTGCAATGGACCATTTTGCTTCAAACACCAATTTATTGTTATCAATAATCTTAACACTGATATCATTTTAGGAACGCCATTCCTTACTCAGATATATCCATTTACTGTCTCCACAGATGGCATAAGCACGAACATCATGGGACAAAACGTTCTTTTTAAATTCATACACCCAATGCGTCGAAAATAACTAAACCTACTACAACAGAATTCCATTTTTCAACACATCAACCTAATTCAACACAAAAGAAACAAACTGCTTTCCTTACAGGATGATCTTTCCCATGTTAAAATTGAACAAAAACTTCACACATCCACCCTTCAATCCCATATCCAACATATGGAAGAATTGTTCCACACAGAAGTCTGTGCCGAACTACCCAATGCGTTCTGGGATCGCAAGCAACATATCGTACAACTTCCCTACGAACCAACATTCTCCGAGAAAAACATCCCTACAAAAGCTCGTCCAATTCAAATGAACCATGACCTCTTAGAAGTCTGCAAAACTGAAATACAAACATTACTTGATAAGCAATTAATTCGGCCCTCACACTCCCTATGGAGTTGTGCAGCCTTTTACGTCATGAAAAATGCCGAGATCGAACGCGGCACTCCTCGTTTAGTAATTAATTACAAACCATTAAACAAAGTTTTACAATGGATACGATATCCAATTCCTAACAAATGAGATTTGCTTAAAAGATTAAATACTGCCAAAATCTTTTCAAAATTTGATCTCAAATCTGGGTTCTGGCAAATCCAGATTGACCCCAAGGATTGCTACAAAACGGCATTTACCATTCCTTTTGGCCACTACGAGTGGAACGTTATGCCTTTCGGCCTCAAAAATGCCCCTTCTGAATTCCAGCACATTATGAATGATATACTTAACCCCTATTCTACTTTTTCCATAGTCTACATTGACGACGTGCTCATTTACTCTAACAATATTGACCAACATACAAAACACCTTAAATCCTTTTTATACGTCATTAAACAAAATGGATTAGTACTTTCAGCCTCCAAAATGAAACTATACCAAACTCAAATACGATTTTTAGGACATCACATTCATCGCAACACCATTATTCCAATTCAACGAAGTCTAGAATTTACCACAAAATTTCCTGATATCATTAAAGATAAAAATCAACTACAACGATTCCTTGGATGTCTTAATTACATTTCTGATTTCATTCCTAACCTACGCCAATTATGTGCCCCACTGTATCAACGATTACAAAAGAATCCCCCTCCTTGGACATCGCAACATACCAATATCATTCACACCATTAAATCAAAAGTACAAACACTACCCTGTTTATCTCTTCCTCATCCACAGGCTTTCATGGTTGTTGAGACAGATGCCTCCGACATTGGTTATGGCGGCATACTCAAACAACGGCTTCCACCTGCCAAACTAGAACATCTGGTCAGTATCATTCCGGAATCTGGCTCAGCCCACAAAAGAATTACTATACAATTAAAAAAGAAATTTTAAGTATTATCAAATGTATACTCAAATTCCAAGACGATTTAATTAATCAAAAATTTTTGTTACGCATTGATTGCCAGTCTGCCAAATACATTTTACAAAATGATGTTCAAAATCTGGTTTCTAAACAAATATTTGCCAGATGGCAAGCTATTTTATCTATTTTTGATTTTGATATCGAATATGTCAAGGGCTCTGATAACTCCTTACCCGATTTCCTTACTCGTGAATTTCTTCAAGAACATGAGCAAGCGACAACCACCATCGTCTCCACAAAAAGTTCAAACACCTCAGGATTATGTACTCAAACAGGCCACACCGGCCCCGCCCAAACCAAAACCCCCTACAGCACAACCACAACCCACAACTCAAAACAGATTCACACCACTCACATTCTCGAATGTCCTCACCGACATCCAACCCTTACCCCCTACTCCTCTCGCCCTCACCAGTAACTACTCAAATGGTGATCCCACCTATATTCCTCAAACAATCACTGAACACATTCACCTCACTCACTTTACCCAAACTCTGCCCTATTACGCGTTACAAAAATACGTCAGCCACGTCTTTCCCCCTAATTCATATTGGTTCGACGATCCACTCAAAACCCAACGATACTACGAACTCATCCTTGTCGACACCCATTCCGCCACCATCACTCATACACATGATAAATCCAAACCAACCCACATAAGCTTCTCAAAATGTGTCATTCATGCCGTATTCGATAGCTCCACCTGGTCCAATCCTTGGGCCCCTCAAACTTTTACCGTCCCATTCAACCCCCCCACCTATACTTATCAGGACTACAAACAAGCCTGGTACCGTACATTCCTTCTACGCCCATTTTCTCATTCATGGTTTTTCGTCTTTCACCACTCATGTCCTACCACACTTCCACTATGGTTTTATGACTGGTGGCGCTACTATGGTGCCTCCGCCAAAATCATCCCACCACCACTCACTCTCAGATACCAAACGTGGGTCACCAAAGCCCCCGGCCAGTTATTCAAAAGATCCCTCCATTACCATAACTCCTTCAACATCCCCTGGATTTTTTGTTGGAGTTTCTCAATTACCAAAACCCACCCCGACGATTTCCCTCTGGCCCTCATTCGCATCTTTAAGGTCAAATGGTGGCCTAAATTCAATAACGACCTTGCCTCGGACAAAGTTGTCCTTTATTTCCTCCGCACCGGAGCCCTTCCCCCCTCTCCAGTCCCCACACCTACTACTACATTACCACCTACCTCACCTTCGCCACCACCTCCATCTCCACCCCAGCAACTCCTACTCCAACCATCGCCATCCAGTGAGGAAGATGATGTCCAGCAATTCCTCGAATTTCAAAAATTCAAACAAATGCAAAAACGTTACCAGGCCTCCACCTCCATACCATCTTCCCCATCTCCATCCTCCACTCCGCCTGCCAACTCCCCGGATCCATACGGCGGACCTTTCGCCCAGGATCCATATGAAGGTTTGGATCTCCTCACTCCTTAACATCCAAACCACTCAACGTCTTCAATAGTACGGATTTAAACTATTGACTGACCCGATTCAAACGGTATCGGGCCTGATTCATTAAATTCGTTAACAGCTGCGGATTTGCTAAAAATCCGACTGACCCGATTCAAACGGTATCGGGCCTGATTCATTAAATCCGTTGACAGCTGCGGATTTGCTAAAAATCCGACTGACCCGATTCAAACGGTATCGGGCCTGATTCATTAAATCCGTTGACAGCTGCGGATTTGCTAAAAATCCGACTGACCCGATTCAAACGGTATCGGGCCTGATTCATTAAATCCGTTGACAGCTGCGGATTTGCTAAAAATCCGACTCATTACCACTGTACTGAGCCTCGGGGAGCCGTACAGCTACAGCCCAGATTCCCCCCAACCTTTACTCCACCGCCAGCTCAACCCACTCAAATTATTCAAGACCGTACTCCGTCACATGCCACTACAAGCCAGGCGTCCAACAACTAGCAATAATTCAACCACCAGCAAAAGATTCTGCATGCTACTCCCAACCACCGCCAGCTCAAAAGATTATCATTATACAGCTCAACCACCACCACGCCAGCTCAAAAGCAATGATTCCCACTACTGCATTAAGTTATTCATGCCAGCAAGTAATACCAGCACTCCTCACCCCTTGCCTATAAATAAGACGCCTTGGTTTCATTCCAAGGCAGAAGCGAGCAGAGGAGAAGGCACCGGAGTTCTCCAAGAGCTTTTTTAATATTTCCTTCTTGTATTTTATTTTCTGTTCTCATTTTGTATTTCTATTTCTAGTTTGTAATAGTTTTGTATTTCTATTTCTAGTTTGTAATAGTTTTAGTTTATATTTAGTAAAGTAAAGATCCTGGTTTTGGTATCAGAGCCAGGTTTAGATCTGTCTGTATAACGTTGGTCAAGCTGTAAGCCCGTTGGTTTAGCCCATGATGGGTGGTCCCGGCTGCTAGTCCCGTTATCTTCAGTTCTCCTCTTGGTTTCCCCTATCACAACCTATGGCAAACCTCGTCCGTCGATTACTTTCTTCTTCCACTTCCTCCTCTCATTCATCTCGCACTGTTTTAAGTCATGAGGATATTATTCATACAGATTTCCATAGTTGGTCTATTCCTACGGAACAGATTGACAATATTTACAAAATTGGTACTTTTGATTTCAAAACCGCTTTTAGTGTTAAAACACATGAAGAAACTTTCAATATTCAACAAAAATTCCAATCCACTCCTTTATTATCCCATATTGCTCACAAAAAATATATTGACAAAGGTTTTCGTTACATCCATTTCGGCATGATTCAAGTTGCGGTTATACCCCTTGTTCATATCGGGGTGGATATTCCCATTTACATGGCCCTCTGCGACAAGCGGCTGGCCCGATACAAATCATCAATTTTAGCCATGATCCAGACCAATATCTGTAATGGCCCCATTTACTTTAATAGTATTCCTAACTTTACCGTCTCTCTTACTGATCCCCTCATCCTCGACTCCTTAATCCTGGATATTCATTTACAAGGCAATAAGTTCGAAAAACTCGCGGAACAATTTGCCATTGTTTATCGAATTTACTTTAAACTCATGAGTTCTTGTATAAATCCTAAGCTCAAATTAGGACCCAACATTACTGACGAAACTGTCCTCCTACAAATTGATGCCCCTTATTCCAAGACTTTCTCTCCCAAACGCCCGAAATGGCATGAAATCACAATTCCCGACCATTTTAAAATTGAACAACCGCAACTACCTCCCAACCTCGAACAAACCGACATCCAAGACGTTATCGAAGAACATGATGGCACCATATTAATCCGTTTTCATTCTTTTAACGAACGGACAACACCCATACCACACATACCCCCATACATCCCTTCACGTTATTCCACTTCCTCAACTGACCTACCCGACACACATCACCCACATATTCCAGCTGTCCATGTCAATTATACTTCTCCGTTACCCGAAGTAATTCATCCTCCCTCCACTTCCTATTCTCCTACTTCCACCCAAATGCACATCCATGACATCAATGTTATTACTATTTCTAAACCTTTTAATCCCAACTTTGACGAACTACTTTTAGAATTCCAGGAAGATTCTCCCCATTATCACTGGTTTACTACTTTTTGTTACTCCTTTCAAACTTTATTAATAAAAAATGGAAGTTATATATTATCGGTCACCACATCGAATTTAATTTTCAGGTCTGGTTAGAATACTATTTTCAAACTGAAGGTATTCACTCTCCGTTTACCCAATCTAGTATCAATGTCCAAACTTCCCTTCATACTAAATGGCGGCTGGCTGATAATACTATTATCACTGCCATCACACCACCATTACAAACGGTTCAACTGACCACACCCGACAGCCATGATGTCATTGCCACACCTTTCAAGAAAGGTCGTGATGGTCCTGACTCCACTCCTCTTCAACTAGATTACGTTCGCAAACTCTACCAACAAAACAACTATACTAACCAATTACTTCATACAATTTCCACTCAGATTACTTCTTTACACACAGAACCCAAACCAACAGCTAATCCTACAAATACCAGATTTCCTTCTAATATTTCTGCCCCTCACTTCCAACCACGAAGTCTCCCTATTCCCCAAGAACGTAACCTTACTTTAGGAAATACTTCCTTCTCTAATACATCTCTCTTACAAAAATTAGACCAAACCCTTAACAATCTTACCAACAATTTCCCTGGTCCTTCCAAATTAAATACTATTAATCAATCTCAAAATGATTCCCCTCTTACTGACTCCACTACCCCCAGTAGTGATTCAGATAGTAATCAGATTATAAATCTCCTCAGTAATATCGAACATAATATTGCTGGAGATGAAACTCTCAACCTCAATAAAATCCGACAACGTCGCCCACACCACAACAAATCTACTCCTCATCCACGACGATCTTGGAGTAATGTGGATACACGTAATTACTATCCACGACCCACTCCCCCCGATATTCAATATGAGGAACGCGACAAATTCCACGCCAAAAATTATGATGGCAATGCCATCTATGAATGGAATATTGACGGCAAAAGTGAGTATGAAATACTCAATACTCTCCAAGAAATGGGTATGGCCAAAATGGCCTACAAAATCAAACATTTCGATGAAAAAGAAACTGCCAGTATCCTTGTTACCGGTTTTACTGGGCAACTCAAATATTGGTGGGATAACACTCTCACTCTTGACGACAAACACTCAGTTCTCAATCATACCATCGATATTGAAGATGATCAAGGCATGCTCAAATAAGAGCCTGATGCCTGTGACTATCTCATCATCACCATTGCCATGCATTTTATTGGCAATCTACGAGAGGAATTAGCCTCCTCCAAAGTATTCCTCACAAACCTACGCTGCCCAACATTATCTGATTTCCGTTGGTATAAGGATGTCTTCCTCACGCGGGTCCTTAAACGACCTGATTCCACTGCACCATTCTGGAAAGAGAAATTTGTCACTGGACTTCCTTCTCTCTTCTCCCAACGAATCATGACTAACCTTCAAAAAGAACTTGGCATGGACCAAGTCAATTTTAACCTATTAACCTACGGCCAACTATTTGCTTTTGTCAAAAGCGAAGCTTTGGCTGCTTGCCAAGAACTTAAATTCCAAGCAAAATACGGGAGTAAACGTAGGGAACTTGGTTCCTTCTGTGACGCCTTCGACATCACCGGACTTTCTGCCCCTTCTACTACCCGCCGAAAATCCCAAAAGACTTTCAACAAATTTCGATCCTACAGGCGCACTTCACGACCACCTTTTCCACCACCGAACAATTTCTACAAACCTCCTACAAAGGCCAAACAATGATCTCAACGCCCTCACAATCCCAATATCACTTGTTACCAATGTGGCCAGAAAGGTCACATTGCGGCAAAATGCCAAAACAAGGGAAAACTCAACCAAATCATTGATGAAATTTCTGATATTGACAACCAAATCAAACTAAAACTCAAAACTAACTTTGCTATCTTACAAATTGCCGATGACACGGATGATCATCCGTCTCATTCCAGTTCTTCTTCCAACCATTCTTGTCACTGTCATACGATTAATATGATCTGCACCTCCACTCCCGACACCAAAGAATTCATCTTTGATATGATCACTCAAATTCCTGATCCAGATTAACAAAAACAACTCTTTGAAAAACTCCAAACTTTAACCTTACAAGATAATCATGTTTCCCTCTTCCAACCATTTAGTATTTCCAAACTCTTAGACAAATACCCCCAAACCTCCATACAAAAACCTGTTCCCCCTGCCATCCAAGACTTACAAACAGAAATACATCACCTCAAACGCGAAATACAACTTTTAAAAACACATATTCATAATCTCGACATTAAACATCTTGCCCACAAAACACAATTTTCCTTACTCCATAATCTAATTCACTCATCAGACCACTATGCCGACCAGCCCTCTCCTTCTTTCTCTCCTCTTCCTATTTCCTCTACCCCACCAACTGATGCTTCATTCCTTTCAACCATTGACCGCATACAATTTCAAAAATGGTTAATTCATATTACCATCACAATTCATAACTTTAAAGCAACCTTCATTGCCATGATGGACAGCGGTGCAGACCACAGCTGTATCCGCGATGGCCTTATCCCTACCAAATACTATCTACCCACCAATGAACTTCTCATCGCCGCTAACAATTCTCCACTCCACATCCAAGGCAAAATAACCCAAGCATCCATCTGCAATGGACCATTTTGCTTCAAACACCAATTTATTGTTATCAATAATCTTAACACTGATATCATTTTAGGAACGCCATTCCTTACTCAGATATATCCATTTACTGTCTCCACAGATGGCATAAGCACGAACATCATGGGACAAAACGTTCTTTTTAAATTCATACACCCAATACGCCGAAAACAACTAAACCTACTACAACAGAATTCCATTTTTCAACACATCAACCTAATTCAACACAAAAGAAACAAACTACTTTCCTTACAGGATGATCTTTCCCATGTTAAAATTGAACAAAAACTTCACACATCCACCCTTCAATCGCATATCCAACATATGGAAGAATTGTTCCACACAGAAGTCTGTGCCGAACTACCCAATGCGTTTTGGGATCGCAAGCAACATATCGTACAACTTCCCTACGAACCAACATTCTCCGAGAAAAACATCCCTACAAAAGCTCGTCCAATTCAAATGAACCATGACCTCTTAGAAGTCTGCAAAACTGAAATACAAACATTACTTGATAAGCAATTAATTCGGCCCTCACACTCCCCATGGAGTTGTGCAGCCTTTTACGTCATGAAAAATGCCGAGATCGAATGCGGCACTCCTCGTTTAGTAATTAATTACAAACCATTAATCAAAGTTTTATAATGGATACGATATCCAATTCCTAACAAACGAGATTTGCTCAAAAGATTAAATACTGCCAAAATCTTTTCAAAATTTGATCTCAAATCTGGGTTCTGGCAAATCCAGATTGACCCCAAGGATCGCTACAAAACGGCATTTACCGTTCCTTTTGGCCACTACGAGTGGAACGTTATGCCTTTCAGCCTCAAAAATGCCCCTTCTGAATTCTAGCACATTATGAATGATATACTTAACCCCTATTCTACTTTTTCCATAGTCTACATTGACGACGTGCTCATTTACTCTAACAATATTGACCAACATACAAAACACCTTAAAACCTTTTTATACGTCATTAAACAAAATGGATTAGTACTTTCAGCCTCCAAAATGAAACTATACCAAACTCAAATACGATTTTTAGGACACCACATTCATCGCAACACCATTATTCCAATTCAACGAAGTCTAGAATTTACCACAAAATTTCCTGATTTCATTAAAGATAAAAATCAACTACAACGATTCCTTGGATGTCTTAATTACATTTCTGATTTCATTCCTAACCTACGCCAATTATGTGCCCCACTGTATCAACGATTACAAAAGAATCCCCCTCCTTCGACATCACAACATACCAATATCATTCACACCATTAAATCAAAAGTACAAACACTACCCTGTTTATCTCTTCCTAATCCACATGCTTTCATGGTTGTTGAGACAGATGCCTCCGACATTGGTTATGGCGGCATAATCAAACAACGGCTTCCACCTGCCAAACAAGAACATCTGGTCAGATATCATTCCGGAATCTGGCTCGGCCCACAAAAGAATTACTATACAATTAAAAAAGAAATTTTAAGTATTGTCAAATGTATACTCAAATTCCAAGACGATTTAATTAATCAAAAATTTTTGTTACGCATCGATTGTCAGTCTGCCAAATACATTTTACAAAATGATGTTCAAAATCTGGTTTCTAAACAAATATTTGCCAAATGGCAAGCTATTTTATCTGTTTTTGATTTTGATATCGAATATGTCAAGGGATCTGATAACTCCTTACCCGATTTCCTTACTCGTGAATTTCTTCAAGGACATGAGCAAGCGACAACCACCATCGTCTCCACAGAAAGTTCAAACACCTCAGGATTATGCACTCAAACAGGCCACACCGGCCCTGCCCAAACCAAAACCCTCTACAGCACAACCACAACCCACAACTCAAAACAGATTCACACCACTCACATTCTCGGATGTCCTCACCGACATCCAACCCTTACCCCCTACTCCTCTCGCCCTCACCAGTAACTACTCAAATGGTGATCCCACCTATATTCCTCAAACAGTCACTGAACACATTCACCTCACTCACTTTACCCAAACTCCGCCCTATGACGCGTTATAAAAACACGTCAGCCACGTCTTTCCCCCTAATTCATATTGGTTCGACGATCCACTCAAAACCCAACGATACTACGAACTCATCCTTGTCGACACCCATTCTGCCACCATCACTCATACACATGATAAATCCAAACCAACCCACATAAGCTTCTCAAAATGTGTCATTCATGCCATATTCGATAGCTCCACCTGGTCCAATCCTTGGGCCCCTTAAACTTTACTGTCCCATTCAACCCCCCTACCTATACTTACCAGGACTACAAACAAGCCTGGTACCGTACATTCCTTCTACGCCCATTTTCTCATTCATGGTTTTTCGTCTTTCACCACTCATGTCCTACCACACTTCCACTATGGTTTTATGACTGGTGGCGCTACTATGGTGCCTCCGCCAAAATCATCCCACCACCACTCACTCTCAGCTACCAAACGTGGGTCACCAAAGCCCCCGGCCAGTTATTCAAAAGATCCCTCCATTACCATAACTCCTTCAACATCCCCTGGATTTTTTGTTGGAGTTTCTCAATTACCAAAACCCACCCCGACGATTTCCCTCTGGCCCTCATTCGCATCTTTAAGGTCAAATGGTGGCCTAAATTCAATAACGACCTTGCCTCGGACAAAGTTGTCCTTTATTTCCTCCGCACCGGAGCCCTTCCCCCCTCTCCAGTCCCCACACCTACTACTACATTACCACCTACCTCACCTTCGCCACCACCTCCATCTCCACCCCAGCAACTCCTACTCCAACCATCGCCATCCAGTGAGGAAGATGATGTCCAGCAATTCCTCGAATTTCAAAAATTTACTTCGGGTAACGGAGAAGTATAATTGACATGGACAGCTGGAATATGTGGGTGATGTGTGTCAGGTAGGTCAGTTGAGGAAGTGGAATAGCGTGAAGGGATGTATGGGGGTATGTGTGGTATGGGTGTTGTCCGTTCGTTAAAAGAATGAAAACGGATTAATATGGTGCCATCATGTTCTTCGATAACGTCTTGGATGTCGGTTTGTTCGAGGTTGGGAGGTAGTTGCGGTTGTTCAATTTTAAAATGGCCGGGAATTGTGATTTCATGCCATTTCAGGCGTTTGGGAGAGAAAGTCTTGGAATAAGGGGCATCAATTTGTAGGAGGACAGTTTCGTCAGTAATGTTGGGTCCTAATTTGAGCTTAGGATTTATACAAGAACTCATGAGTTTAAAGTAAATTCGATAAACAATGGCAAATTGTTCCGCGAGTTTTTCGAACTCATTGCCTTGTAAATGAATATCCAGGATTAAGGAGTCGAGGATGAGGGGATCAGTAAGAGAGACGGTAAAGTTAGGAATACTATTAAAGTAAATGGGGCCATTATAGATATTGGTCTGGATCATGGCTAAAATTGATGATTTGTATCGGGCCAGCCGCTTGTCGCAGAGGGCCATGTAAATGGGAATATCCTCCCCGATATGAACAAGGGGTTTAACCGCGACTTGAATCATGCCGAAATGGATGTAACGAAAACCTTTGTCAATATATTTTTTGTGAGCAATATGGGATAATAAAGGAGTGGATTGGAATTTTTGTTGAATATTGAAAGTTTCTTCATGTGTTTTAACACTAAAAGCGGTTTTGAAATCAAAAGTACCAATTTTGTAAATATTGTCAATCTGTTCCGTAGGAATAGACCAACTATGGAAATCTGTATGAATAATATCCTCATGACTTAAAACAGTGCGAGATGAATGAGAGGAGGAAGTGGAAGAAGAAAGTAATCGACGAACAAGGTTTGCCATAGGTTGTGATAGGGGAAACCAAGAGGAGAACTGAAGATAATGGGACTAGCAGCCGGGACCACCTATCATGGGCTAAACCAACGGGCTTACAACTTGACCAACGTTATACAGACAGATCTAAACCTGCCTCTGATACCAAAACCAGGGGCGAAACCCTGAACGAGGATCTTTACTTTACTAAATATAGCACACAATGCAAAAGAAAACATAGCAGTAAGCCAGCAACAGATAAATTTCTGATGGGAAAATGACCTACAGCAAGGCACTTTCTCATAAGCAAAATATATGAGATTTATACTTGATAGGGTCCCCCATGACATTTCTGAGCCGATCTGATCCAAGTGAAAAAGGGCCCGGCCGGATCGATGGCACGCCGAGAATCGCAAGCACCCGAGGAGACCGGTAAGGCGCGCTGACCTGCACCTAAGCGTGTGTGGTCGTGCCTCGTGCAGGAGGCGTGCACGCGGGGAGCGCGTGCGACCTACACGTGCATGGCAGGGCCGCGCATGCGGCCAACCTGCGCGGCCACTAAGCCGTGCACCCACGCGGCCTCCAGGTCACGCGCTCGCGTGTTGTACAGGCACCGCCGGCAGCTCATGTGCCACCAGCATCCCACACGCCACTAGCATTCTTGCTGCCACCGGAGGCCCGTGCCGCCGCCAGCGAGCCCTGGTCGCTTCCGGCTACCCTCGCTTCCTCCGGGTACCCTGCCCGGGCCGCCAGAATTATCAGGGGGGAAGGGGGCACTCTTGTCATTTCGGAAAAAATGGTGATCGCGTGATCGAAATGGAGCGACGTCATTCCCTAGCTCAAATTACTCACCGACGCAATTACTAACACGCCCCTGCCAAAAAATATAAATAGGCACATAGGCTTTTATTTCAAGTCAAATAACTCTAAAAACAAGAGAGAGAGCTCAGAGGTTTTCAAGCGATATTGTTGTCTTACGCCGGTCCTTCGCACAGGAACTCGCTCCGCTCTTCTCGTTGCACTACGGTTTTCTCATGACTCAAGTGACATCAACCGCCTCAGTGAGAGCACTCCCATCTAGGCTCCGCGTCAATGAGAGCATAACCGTTAGGTGCTCCGTGGACTTTGAATATTTTTCAGTCACAACGCTCCCACCAAGGTTCCACAAGCTCAGTGTCGTCTCAAGGTCAGAGCGCTTCCATCGAAGCTCCGAAGACTTATTTGTTTTTCCTCATTTACCATACTTATAATGGAGTAGAAGCCTGTCGCCCTTGGCGATCAAACAAATCTTTGTAACACTCCAAAAAGCTAGTGGATTTTGGCTCGGTATAGTTACTTCCTCATGGTTTTTTACTCTTTCGGGGTTTCCACGTCAAAAATATCTCTTGTTCATTGCTGCGGTTTTCTTTAACTAGTTACGTGCTCGCTCAACTCTGAGCTAAGATGGTCTAAATTTCCTGGTAGGGGGAAAAGCCGGGTGACCCGCAATAGTTTAGTGCCGTCTGTGGAAAAGTGTTCCCAAAAGTTATAACAATACTCAACAATCCTCCAACTAGCAGCAATGACAAAGGAAAGTGTGCATGCTACCATCCAGCAGGCTCCCAAGGAGTCTAGAAATTAATCATCTAATGACCTGCCCGCCGACTCAGCATCGTGCCTCGAGAGGGTAATTGCTGCGCTAGCGTCATCAGTGGAAGAACCCATGCGCCAGATGTAGGAGAGCCAAGCATAAGCTCTCACTTTACTAAAAGTGATAGAGCATCCCACACCCCAGAGGCACACCTGGTAGAGCGCAGTCAAACCTTATTTCCCTCAGGATACCAGTCACTCAGTAGGGTGGCCCGCACCGTGCGTCGCACAGGAATCTGAGAGGCACTACCCGCTAGAATCCTGACCCCTGGGAAGCGCACGGAGCTCCCTGTTGAAACTTCGCAAGACATGGGAAACAATCCTCCCTTGAGCTCGATGCTTCTCTTACGAAGGTCTTATATTCTCTTAAGAACCATATGCTGCTCTGGAGGCCTAAGGCGCTCTATCGGGGGAGGGACGATCAGTCCAAATAATTCCACTTCCACAAAGGGAACGAGTACGACACCGAGGAGTACCTATGCCTAAAGGATGAAGTTGAATGGTTGGCACAACAACGAGTCCTCAAGGAATTTGATGGGAAGGCTCGGGTTGTGCCGTCAATCCCAAGAGAGCCATCAAAGGGAGAACACCGCGAAGGGACACCGCAAAGGGACACTGCATAGAAGCAGCCAAAGCTGATTCAACTTGCCTCCCCCAACTCCCATGGATATACTCTTCAGCACATTCGAGCAACTCTCGGAAACCCGTCGGTCAAAGTATCCAGGATAATGATCGACGATGACGTATCTGCTAATGTGTTGTTCCTATCAACTCTTCTCTAGCTCGGAATCTCCTGGAGGGATGTCCACCTCGGTTCAGGAAAATGCTGCGTCACAGGGCACCCAACGATTCCGATCGTTAGAAGTGTTATACTAACAGTAACTCTGTGAGTCCCTTCAGTACAAGCCACTTATGATGTATAGTTCATCATCATCCAGGCCATCTCGACATGTGACATCATCCTTAGGGGACCAAATCTAAGAGCACTCCGTGCTGACGTAATAGCCCATGTCATTGCATTATACCTCCGCCCACAAGATGCCTCACCAAAGGAACCTGAGTTGTGAAGATTTGGACAGGGACTCAGTCTGACATCCTTCGTCTCTCTTCTATTTAAAAAAATCGCAGGAATAAACTCACCAGCAGTTGTATCTTCTTTTCAGCAATGCATCATCTATTTTTTCCTTTCTACTGTAGACGGGTCATCATAATACGAGACAAGCAAAAGCCTTTCTACAGCTCCTAGGTGAGATTGGAGAAAGCCTTTATGCACCTTCCAGACGGAACCCGATCCTCCCAGGCAAGACAAACAAAGGTATGTCTGCACCTCCAAGGCGAGATGGATAAAGGTTCATCTCTACCTTCACTTGGACGAACCCCGGTTCTCTTGAGGTATGAAGAAGCAAAGGTTCTTCGTCACCTCCACCTAGATGGACCCCGGTCCTATTAGGAGAGATAGACAAAGGTTCATCTACACCTTCACTTGGGCGAACCCCAGCTCTCCTGAGGGGAGAATGAACAAAGGTTCTTCGCCACCTCCACCCGGAAGGACCCTGGTTCTCCCAGGAGAGATGGACAAAGGTTCATCTACACCTTCACTTGGACAAACCATCATTCTTCTGAGGCACGAATGAATAAAGGTTCTTCTCCACATCTATCTGGAAGAACCACGGTCCTACCAAACGAGATGGACAAAGGTTCATATGCACCTTCACTTAGACAACCCCAATTATCCTAAGGCATGAACGATTAAAGTTTCTTCGCCACCTCCACCCGGACGGACCCCGATCCTCCTTGACAAGATTGATAAAGGTTCATCTACACTTTCACTTGGACGAACCCCGGTTCTCCTAAGGCGCTAACAAGCAAAGTTTCCTCGACACCACCTCCGAGTCAAACCCCAGTTCTCCAAGGGCACGAGCAAACGAGGGTTCCACATAACCCATACTCGAACAAACCTTGGTTCTTCAGGGGCATAAGCAAGCAAAAGCTCATTGCCTAGAAATCTCAAACATCTACTTCCCTCCCAACAAAGCGAATAAGCAAGCAACTCTCAAGTAAAGTATAACTCTACCCAGAATAATACAGGCGCCAAAAACACAGCCAGAACAAACAGATCCAAAAGCAAAAAATGTCTCCACTCAAACAAAAAGATGCCCCAGGGGCTACATCATCATAAAAAGAAAAAAACATGCAACGACGTAGAAGTACATCTACAAAAAAAAATAATGAGTCAAAATAAATAAGGGGAATCAGAGGTGCCCAAGGTTACTCCTCCGCAACAGTGCCAGCCTCATCGCTCGAAGCATCTACAATGCCTAGTGTGTCGCGCTCCGGAAACCTCTAAACGGCTCTAAACCCCTTGCCAAAGCCTAGGCAGTACGCGGATTCGTGCTCATCATCCACGAGTGGATCGACCTCTGTCTCCAAGCTCTCAGAGCACGCCTCCTTCGTGATGCGAGGTTGCTCTACCTTAAAGTCATGAGAAGCACAATACTCAGCCACCATAGTCGCGCTCACATCCTCGACCTCCTCCCACTCAGAAATTAGTCGAGCATTCTCTTTCTTCAACCTCTCGATCTCTGCCTCCTACTGGCACATCACGACATCAATCATGTCAGTACGGCGTACCACCTATATAAGAGTAATCTTCGCAGAAAACAATCTCCCGCAAAGAGTCCCGATCTCAGAATCAACGACGCTCAACTTGGCATAAAGAGACTCCACCTCTGACTGAGAATAAGACAGCTTGGACTCTGCATTCACCAACCAAGAAATAACCTCTTTCTTCTTCTGGGCCTCCGCTAATGACTCCTCAGATGCATCCAGTTTCGTTAGCAAAGATAGAAAACTGTCCTTCGTGGACACGTAGGTGCCATTCTATGAGGTAATATCACGAGCCTCATCAAGCTGCAAGCACAAAACACAAACTGTAGTCATACACAATGCAAGGCAAAAAAGGGAAAATACTAGGCACAACCAGCGTACCTTCCGAAAAAGTGCCTGGTAAGCAGAGAACTCTCGCTCCTTACCCCTCTCTATCTCCGATGGTGGTTCCGGGACCGCTCGAGAAGCTGGCGCAGTCGCAAGAACTTGTGGTACCTCCTCAGTCTCTATTGCCAGCATATCGGCCATCAGGCTGTAATACCCAAGTTTTTTGGACTTGAGTCTCTGGGCATTACCGCGCGGTGGTAGGTCACTAACCCCTGACTGTAGCCTTCTTGCGTCGAGTGGAAGGCATTGAGTGGAAGGCGTTTAGTGGAAGGCGTCAAGTGGTAGACGTCGAGTGGTAGCATCGAGTGGTAGCACTCAACACTAGCTAATTACTGCTCGGCGGTAGCCTAATTCATCAAGTCGGATGCGTCGAGATAGATGCATTGAGTGAGCTACCGCGCAACGATATTGCTACCAACGGGGGTAGTTTATGAATAACGACTCGGGAATTTATCACGACGCGGTAGGTAGCTACCGCCCGACGGTAGCATGCGGGAGCAGTTTCGTAATGGTTGAGTTTAGGTCGTCCGATCCTTCTTTAGATGTAATCCTATGGCCCAGGACACTCAGTCCAAGAGGCTTAAGTAGGGTTGAAGGGTTGCCTTCCACTCATTCTCTTTATTTGAGTGGGAGTTAGGGTTAGAGAGAGAGGGTTTTGGAGGAGGAAGAAGAAGGACTTTCTCCGCCATAAGCGAAGCTCAGAGCCTCCATTCGTCGAACCGAGGAAAAATCCGTGGAGTGGACTTGAAGACACACACTTTCATCCGTACAAAGCAAGATATCCATGGCTAGGAAGAGGAGTCGTAAGGTAACAAAACTTCTCCTCTTGGTATTTAGGATGTGTGTATGACATCCGCTTTATTCTCGCTTACTTTCAAGCATTTAGGCTCCGGATCTCTCAAATGAGAGGGGTTCGGGTTGTCATAGTTCAAGAGGTGTCACCGGGTCGATTTTGTCCATCCCTGGCATGATGTTGCATTAGAAATCCGCTCCGCTAGTAGATTAGGCATTGTGGATGAAGTCGTAGTCGTGACCGTTTGTCCGACTCCGTGATGTTGCATAACGAGACTTGAAGATTTTGCTAGAAATCTGTTTACGACAATATGTCATTTGTGATATTTGTTCCGCTTATTTCGTGCGAGAAAAAATGGTGGATTAGGGTGGAAAAGGCTATGTTTGTGGATTGATGTGTGAAGGCGTGACTTTGCCTCTGTGGTCGGCTGGCTAGCCTGTGATGTGCAAGTCATGTGTAGAGGGTGTCCTAGTGAGACAAGTCCCCTTCTGAGAAATTGACGAGAACACCAAGCTTTTGACAAGCCATGCGATGAAGCCCTTGAGCGGGTGGGGTCAAGTAATGGTTCTTTGCATCGTTTTATTTGTGTGATAGAATCCTGACGTGAAAAGTCAGAGCTTGCAGGCAAGCCCAGGTTTTGAGACGCACGAGGAGGTGGGGCCTAGGCAAGAGTTCCGTGTGGCGGCTTGAATGTCATTAAGGGAAAATGGAAGTACCTGTGTGATGTGATATGATGATGCACGATGATGTATTACATTCATACGTTATAACGTGCCTTGGGTGAAACCCAGGTTTGCATACATGCTGTATTGTAGGCCTTTTTTTTTATAAAATACTCAACCTAGAAATATGTTTGATGTTTGTGACATCCAAACCTTTTTCTTTACTCTGTATATATGTGTGGGTGTGTGTGTGTGTGTGTGCGTATATATATATATATATATATATATATATTTATATATATATATATCTGCATAAGAAGTGTTGACTTGCAGGGTAATAGAGTGCCCCGTGGTCCGCTAGGGACGGCCGGGAGGAGATGTTTTGGTTACACATTTGAGGTCAGCCTTTGCTGACCCACGTTACAATAAATTTTTACAGGGTAAGGATCACAAGTGTTTGCAAGCTCGCCAGCCAAAATGGCATAAGCCTCATAAAGTGGACCCTCTTTTATTTACTTATGTTTTGTTGAATGCTTTGATCCATGAACTGTAATCTGCTTTGCATGTCGAGGTAGCCTAGGAGTGCTAAAGCACGTTGCTCTATTTGTTGTTGTTTCAGTTTTTGGACACATGATTGTTGTAAGGCCTTAGGGTCGTTTTGATACTCTTGTGATAGTGGATAACTTCTAGTGTTTGTGGGTTTCTGTTGTTTTGTGTTCTGAGTTTTGAGATGTGTTATTCTTTTATATCACTTTTTAATGTTAAAGATGTGGCGTTTATATATTGTGGGGGTCAGGCCGGACCCATATTATAAGGTCATTATAGGGGAGGTGTTACAATTTGGTATCAGAGGGAGGTTTGTGTTCAGGGTTAGTTTTAGTGGTAGATTTGGCATAATCGGATCGCATAAAGAAGTTATCCACATAGGAGTATCGCGGGACTGTGAGTGTCCTATAGTCTAAGTTTTATGAATATAAGTTGGTACTTGTTTTACCTTGCTTTTGTTAAGGGCGCAAGCGACGATGCGGGGATGTCGAGGCCGCAAGAGGAGCCTTCGACAAGCAGTGCTACTACTCCAGGTCCTATGGGCATGGGTGTAAACCCGACCGATTTCGATCGCATGCTTGTAGAAGCAATGGTAGTGGCCCAAGCTACAGTCTCAGCGTATGTTGTGACCCCTATTGCCCAGGTAACGACTCATGTTACCCTGGATGTGGCACTAGTCATACCGGGCGGAGGAGCTAGGCAGGCAGAGCCTTTAGTTGAGAGAGTGTTTGTTGGGCAAGGAGACCGACAAATGAAGTAATTTCTAAGTTTCGATCCTCCAACATTCATGGGAGTCGGCACACCGAATGATGCGGAGGACTGGTTAGCGAGGATTCAAGAACTTCTGAGGGCGGCAGAGATGCCAGAGGAGAACTAATCTATATTCACGACCTTCAAGTTAGAGGGTGATGCTAAGTTTTATTGGGTGAGCCATAGCGGGGAGAGGGAAAGCCTTCCAGTTTCCTGGACGCACCCCGTCTATGGAAGAGTTCGATAATGCCTTCTTAAAGAAGTATATCTCTTCATCGATGAGGTTAGCCCTTCAGAGGCATTTTCTGCACTTGGTGCAGCATGATAAGACTGTGGATGAGTACGTACATGAATTTACTTGTTTGGGTCGTTATGCGGGAAAGACCATGACTGATGATGAGGAGAGGGACAACCTCTTCTACCATGGCTTGAGAGAGAATTTGAGACAACCCTTTATAGCTACGAAGAATATGGATTTCAACGAGCTGATTGAGGTTGCCAGGATGTTAGACAGTTATATGGAGCGAACCCAACGTCGTAAGGAACTCGCGATCAAGCAGGGAGAGGGAACGCCTTCTCAATCACAAGGGAAGTCTGAAGGGAGTAAGTGGAAGAAGATGCCTCATCCCTTCAGGTATTGGGAGAAGAGCAGTATTACGTATAGGGGATCTCGCTTCAAGGGACCGCCAACGTGCTACATGTGTGGCAAGTTAGGCCTCATAGCTCAATTTTGTACTGAGGGTGGTGCTGAACAAGAGACAAGGTAAGAACAATCAATGCGTTCCGGTCCCCGCATCGCGGAGAAAGGGAAAATGACAAAATCGAGCGCTTCACGTTTCCAACCCGTGTAGCCAAGGCTTACAACCTTGGGCAACATGAAGCAATTCGACAACCCAATGTGGTGACAGGTATGAGAAAGTTAAGTTTGTTTATTGGCTTTAGACTTTCAAAACTTTTTATGTGTTGCATGTGTATTAGGCTTCGTGCAATTTTTCGGTTACCCTGCTAGGATATTGTTCGATACGGGAGCATACAACTCCTTTCTTGTGGAAAGCTTTATCTGGAGGATTGGGGTCGGGCCCTTTTCGGCGAACACAGAGCTTAGATTTTGCATGCCCAATGGGTCTTTCATGACTACCGATACAAAATGGCGCATTGGATGGATTTTAGACAGAGTTGACTTTGTGTTGGTAGTAGCGGTCCTACCGTTGGTCGAATTCGATTTGATCTTGGGGATGGACTGGCTTGTAGAGCAGCGGGCCAGTATTGACTGTCTATCAAAGGTGGTGACCCTGAGGATCGAAGGAAAGGAGGGAGTCAAGTTGGAGGGCCTTAGTGGAGTGGTTTGCTCCATGATTCCAGCCATACAATTAGTGTGGGTAGTTAACCGGGGAGGAGCAGCTTTCGTAGCGTTGTTGGAAGTTCAACTTTCCAAGCTATCAATTGGAGAAGTGCCGGTAGTGGCAGATTTTAGGGATGTTTTACTGAGGAGCTTCCTGGAGCATCCCCTCAGCGGGATATCGATTTTTCGATTGATTTAGTGCCATAAGCTAGGCTGGTGTCACATTCTCCTCTTAGGATAACACCAAAGGAGTTGACTGAGCTCAAAGTACAGTTGCAGGAACTATTGGAGCTGGGGTATATCAAACCCTACTCATCATCATGGAGCGCACCAATGTTGTTTGTAAAGAAGAAAGATGGTAGCATGCGGTTGTGCATAGAATACCGTGAACTGAATAAACTGACCATCAAGAATAAGTATCCGATTCTACGGATAGATGACCTGTTCGACCAGTTGGTGGGTTCAGTAGTGTACTCTAAGTTGGACTTGAAGTCAGGGTATTACCAGCTGCGGATTCGAGACAAGGACATACCCAAGACAGCTTTTGGTACGAGGTATGGCCACTTCGAGTTCTCGGTGATGCCGTTCGGGTTGACGAACGCTCCATCGGGATTCATGGATTTGATGAACCGAGTGTTTTGGGAGTACTTAGACTTGTTTGTTGTGGTCTTCATTGATGATATTTTGGTATAGTCCAAATTGGAGGTGGAGCATGAGGCTCATTTGAGAGTTGTCTTGCAGACTTTGAGAGAAAACCAGCTTTATACAAAGTTTTCGAATTGTGAGTTCTGGTTGGAGAAGGTGGCATTTTTGTCCTATGTGATTAGTGGTGATGGGGTGGCAGTGGATCGAACAAAAGATGAGGCCATCAGGAATTGGCCAATTCTTAGCACTGTGGCGGAAGTCAGGAGTTTCTTTGGACTAGCCGGGTACTATCTAAGATTTGTGGAAAACTTTTTGCAAATAGCTCTGCCCCTCACTTATCTGACTCGTAAGAACCAGAAATTTGTGTGGACTCAGGAGTGCAATCAAGTATTTGATACCTTGAAGGAAAGGTTGATGTCAGCTCCAATCCTAAGTCTCCTTAAAGGGACTGAAGGATTTCAGATTTTCAGTGATGCGTCAGGTTGCGGTTTGGGTTGCGTGCTAGTGAAACATGGCAATGTGATAGCCTTTGGGTCTAGACAATTGAAAATTCATGAGATAAATTACCCCGTCCATGTCTTGGAGTCGGCAATAGTAATTTTTACCTTGAAGTTATGGCGAAACTATGTGTACGGTGTGAAGGTGGAGATCTTCACGGACAACAAAAGCCTAAAATATCTTCTAGATCAAAAAGATTTGAACATGCGGCAGTGCGGGTGGGTCAAGTTCCTTGGGGACTACGATGTGGCGATTTAGTATATGCCGGGCAAGGTCAACGTGGTGGCTGATGCCTTGAGTAGGAAATATTCTAGACAAGGGAATTGGATTGAAGCTCATGATGAGCGGTTGGTATAGGACTTTGAGTCCCTTGATATTGATTGTGTAGCAAGGGCCAAGTCTAGCATGGTTCGGTTGAACTGGATAGAGTTTCAGAACGACTTGTCCGATCGTATCCCGGAAGCGACCAGTGTGGATGCAGAGTTCAAGCCCTTTATGGTGGAAGCTCAAAAAGGTGAGGGTAATACCCGAGAGATGGTTGGTGGGATCTTAAAGAAGGATGGAAGGGTATGTGTACCGCAGTTCGACAAGCTCCGTGAGGAGTTAATGTTTTAGGCTCATTTCACGAAGTACTACATTCATCCGGGCAGTACAAAGATGTACTTAGATTTGAAGAAATTTTTTTGGTAGCATAGATTGAAGCGGGATGTAGCTTTATATGTGAGTCAATGTCAAACTTGTGCTTTAGTGAAGGCTGTTTTTCAGAAGCCGGGCGGGTTCCTGAAGCCCCTTCCTATCCCTGAGTGGAAATTTGATGACATCTCCATGGATTTTATGCATGACTTACCTCAGTCGCAGCAGGGTAACAATGCGATTTGGGTGATCGTGGATGGCTTGACCAAAGTTGCTCACTTTATCCCGAATCGGAAGGAGGACAGCGTGGAGAAACTGGTAGAATTGTATGTTCGTAATATTGTGCGGTTGCATGGAATTCCAAAGAGTATTGTTAGTGATTGTGATGGATGGTTCACGTCCAAAGACTGAAGATTGGTACAGAAGAGTCTTGGCATAAAGCTCAAATTTAGTACGACGTTCCATCTTCAAACCGATGGTCAAATGGAAAGGACAAATCGTACAATGGAGGATATGCTGAGAATGTGTACCCTTGATTTTTGCAAGAGGTGGAAAGATCACCTTTTCATGGTGGAGTTTGCCTACAATAATAGTTTCCAAGCGAGTATCAAGATGGCGTTAAACGAGGCTTTGTATGGAATGTGGTGTCGAACACTGATGTCTTGGATAGAAGCAGGAGACACTAAAATTTTGGGAAAAGAGGTGGTGGTCGATGCTTGTGAGTTGGTGCGCACAATTCAGGAGTGCATAAAGGTTGCTCAGGATCGGCAGGTAAAGTATTTCAATACGCGCCATAGGAACGTGGAGTTTGCGGTAGGCAATTGGGTGTAGCTAAAGATTAAACCGTTCAAAGGTGTTTCGTGGATTCACCGACACAAGAAGTTGAGTCCGAGATTTTTGGGGTCGTTCGAAGTTGTGGAACACATTGGAGAAGCAGCCTATCGGTTGGCGTTGTCCCCAGATTTGAGTGGATTATACGATGTCTTCCATGCTTTAGTTCTAAGGAAAGCCTTGGTGGAGACAAGTGTTGTGGTTGAGTCAACGACGGTGCCGGTAGAAGAGGACTTGAGGATGAAAGTCCGTCCAGTCGATATAGAGGATTCAGAAGTTTGATAGCTGTGGAATAAAGAGGTTAAGCTTGTAAAAGTGCGCTGAGATAACTGCGGGCAAGACGAATTCTCCTAGGAGCGTTAGCAAGCGATGCGTGAAGACTTTTCGGATCTCTTTGCATCAGGTATGCTATGTTGTTTGAATGCATGATTAATTTCAAGGACGGAATTTTTTTAAGGGGGAAAGAGTTGTAACACCCTAGTTTTCTGGACTTGAGGCTCTGGACGTTACCGCACGACGGTAGGTCGCTATCGCCTGGCGGTAGCCTTCTTGCATCGAGTGGAAGGCATTGAGTGAAAGGCGTTGAGTGGAAGGCATCGAGTGGTAGCGTCAAGTGGTAGTGTGTTGCGCTAGATAATTACCTCTCGGTGGTAGCCCAATTCATCAAGTCGAATGCGTCGAGATAAAAGCTTTGAGTGAGCTACCGTACATTGGTATTGTTACTGCCAGCGGTAGTACTGCATTATTTATAAACGATGGATCAGGAACTTATCGCGGCACGGTAGGTAGCTACAACCCGACGGTAGCATGCAGGAGCAGTTTCGTAACGCCTGAGTTTAGGCCGTCTGATCCTTCATGAGATGTAATCATATGGCCCAAGACACTCTGTCCAAGAGGCTTAAGTAGGGCTGAAGGGTTGCCTTCCCCTCGTTCTCTTCATTTGAGTGGGAGTTAGGGTTAGAGAGATAAGGTTTTGGAGGAGGAAGGACTTTCTCCGCCATTAGCAAATCTTTAAGCCTTCGTTCATCGAACCGAGGCCAGATCCATGGAGAGGACTTGAAGGCGCACACTTTCATCCGTGTAAAGCAAGATCTCCATGGCTAGTAAGAGGTGTCATAAGGTAACGACACTTCTCCTATCGGTCTTTAGGATGCGTGGATGGCATCCGTTTTATTACTTTCAAGCATTTAGGCTTCGGATCTCTCAAATGAGAGGGGTTTGGGTTTCCATGGTTCAAGAGAAGCCACCGGGTCGATTGTGTCCGTCCCCGACATGATGTTGCATTAGAAATCTGCTCCACTAGTAGATTAGGATTTAGGGTGAAGCCGTAGTCACAACCATTAGTCAGACTCAGTGATGTTGCATAACGAGCCTTAAGGATTTTGCTAGAAATCTGTTTGCGGCAAGATGTCGTTTGTGATGTTAGTTTCCCCTTATTTCGTGCGAGAATGAATATTGGATTAGGGTGGGATAGGTTATGTTTTTGGATTGATGTGTGAAGGCATGGCTTTGTCTTTGTGGTCGGTTGGCTAGCCCGTGACGTGCAAGTCATGTGCGAAGAGTGTCCCGACGAGACAAGTCCCCTTTCGAGAAACTGATGAGAATGTTAAGCTTTTAACAAGCCCAGGCGATGAAGCCCATGAGTGGGTGGTGTCAAGCAAGGGTTCTTAGCATCGGTTTGTTTGTGTAATGGAATCCTGACGTGAGAAGTCAGAGCTTGTAGGTAAGCCCGAGTCTTAAGACCCACGAGCAAGTGGGACCTAGGCAAGAGTTCTGTGTGGCGGCTTGAATGCAATTAAGGGAAAATGGAAGTACCTGTGTGATGTGATGTGATGATGTGTGATAATGTATTAGATTCATATGCTATATGGTGCCTTCGGTTAAACCCAGTTTTGCATACATGCTGCATTGTAGGCCCCTTTTTATTAAATGTTCAACTTAGAAACGAATTTGATGTTTGTGACATCCCAACCTGTTTCTTTACTCTTTATGTATATATGCATACGAAGTGCTGACCTACAGGGTGATGGAGTACCCTGGTGCCCGCTAGGGACGGTCGGGAGGAGATGTGTTGGTTACACAGTTGAGGTCGGTCTTTACTGGCCCACATTACAACAAATTTTTACAGTTCAAGGATCACAAGCGGGAGCAAGCTCGTCGTCCAAAAAGTCATAAGCCTCATAAAGTGGACCCTCTTTTATTTACTTATGTTTTATTAAATGCTTTGCTCCGTGAACTGTAATCCGGCTTACATGCCGAGGTAGCCTATGAGTACTAAAGCATATTGCTCTGTTTGTTATTGTTTCAGTTTTTGAACACATGATTGTTGTAAGGCATTAAGGTCGTTTTGATACTCTTGTGATAGTGTCTAACTTCTAGTGTTTGTGGGTTTCCACTATTTTGTGTTTTGAGTTTTGAGATGAGTTATTCTTTTATATCACTTTATAATGCTAAAGTTGTGGCATCTATATGTTGTGGGGGCTCGGCCGAACCCATATTATATGGTCATTACAGGGGAGGTGCTACACATGCCATATAGGAAGTCCTCGACAACATCAATGATAACCTAGGAGGAATGCGAAGGTAAGTCGCCTTCTCCCCTCCGCTGCGAAAATTCTAGCTTCGTCTTCTTGCTTCGCCCCAGGGGCGTGGCGCAGATCCACTCTATGTTTGTTGAAAGGCCCGCCAGAACAAGCCGCTTCTCGATAACGAACACGCTGGTTTTGAAAAGAACCTCATCAAGCTCACGTGGATCCTCAAAGTCAAATAACAGAGTAAAGGAATTATCCTCCCCCTTTAAGCGGCAGCAGCCGGTGGGAGGGTCATTCCAGACATCGAGCCACTCCTACTGGTTCCTGATGAACCTATACAACGTCCCACTATGACAATGATCAGTCTTGTCCTCAAACGATAACCACTTTTTGTTGCTTCGAACTTTGACACGGTCGTCTGAGCCAGGGCGGACCTCACGCGACTCGCGAAAAAGGTAGACCCACATCCGAGAATCGTGCTCCCGAAAAAAGCAAAGCAACCCCATGATCCTCGTCAGTCCCATGAGGGAAAATTGTGTCACAGGGAATCGGAGAATGGCGATCGCCTCCTTGACAGGAGGGATCTGAAAGCCCTCCTTCAAGCACACCTTCTGTAATCGAGAAATAGTCCGAAGGAAGGTGCTGAACGTGCTCTAGCGGAGAAAGGATAACAACCTCCACGTCCACCAAAATGCCAAAGCACTTCCTCCAACTGCTCATACGGGCAAAGTTCAAAGTTGACGGAAGACGCATCGACTAGCGTTGAATAGCACCCTTCGATACCTACAAGGAAAAATGGGTGTCAGCACCAAAATAAGCAAAGAAAAGTTTATCGACATGCGCGAAGAGTGGTGCGGGCACAAAAATTACTTACGACCATGAACGCAGGAAACCTCGCACGCCCGCATAGGGCTCCCCACATGCGTGGCCACACCCATGCCCGGGATACCCTGCACCCGCACACCTAGGCGGGTCGCCCCGCGCACGCGGCTGCGCCCCACGCCAGCACGAGGGCCTCCCCGCGCCCGCATGCCAGCAAAAATCTCTCTGTGCGCGCGACTGCAATCGCGCATGCACCGCCCCACGCCTGCTCGAAGGCGATGTGCGTCCTGCACGCGCAGCAACGCCCGGCGCTGGCCGCCCCGCTCCCCCACGCTTGCGGGGGCAACCCCGTGCGCACGCGGCGTAGAGTGTGTGTGGGTGTCTCCTTACGTGTCGACCACCTCCATCGTTCTCTGCTCTAGGACCTCTCCTGACGACGTGCTGTCCCACTCGGTTTGCTCCTCGTTGCCAAATGGTGGAAAAACACTAACCTTCTTTGAAGGAGACATGGTGACTGTTGAAATTCGTCAACATTAAGGCAAAAACTAAAATTCTGAAATTCCTACAACAACGTGGGAAAAGAAATAAGTGATTATCCAATTTATAGTCTTCAAAGCAAGACTCATAGTAGTGCGGTGTAGCGGCGTTGTGTGTGCGCGAGATTCCCCTTACGTGACCCTACAACAACGCGACATAGCGTGTGCGTGGCGTAGCGTGGGAAAATAAATAAGTGACCCTACAACAGCATGGGAAAAGAAATTAGTGACCCTACAATAATGAGGCGTAGCGTGTGTGCGGGAGTCCCCTTACGTGTCGACAGTCTTTGTCGTTCTCCACTCCAGAACCTCTCCTGACGGCGTGTGCTGTCCCGCTCGCTTTGCTCCTTGTTGCCAAATGGTGGAAAACACTAACCTTCTTTGAAGGAGACATGGCGACCGCTGAAATTCGGCAACTTTAAGGCAAAAACTAAAATTCTGAAATCCCTACAACAGCTTGGGAAAAGAAATAAGTGACTCTCCAATTTATAGTCTTCAAAGCAAGACTCATAATGGAAGGCATACGGATTTGCAGGATATTTTTTTCCAGATTTTCATATCCCAAAACAAACAGCGAATATGTCTCAATCCCTGACTAATATCTCGCAGAATATGTCAGGTAATCCTCTGACTACTATAGCATCCAGGGGATTCTAGAAATTTTCGCGCTCATCGATTCGCGTATCATAACACGTGGAAATTTGGGGGAATTTGATAGGGTCCCCAATGACATTTCTGAGCCGATCCAATCCAAGTGCAAAAGGGCCCGACCGGACCGATGGCACGCCGAGAATCGCAAGGACCCGAGGAGACCGGGAAGGAGAGCCTGCCTGCGCCTAAGCACGCGTGGTCGCGCCCCGCGCAAGCGACAGGCGCGCGGGGCGCGCTTGACCTACACGCGCCTGGCTTATGCGTGCGGCCAACCTGCGCAGCCACGAGGTCGTGCACCTGTGCGGCCTCCAGGCCACACGCCTGATCGATTGTGCGATGCGTGGGCGCTATACCCGCAAATCGCTGGCAGCCTGCACGCCGCTGTCGATCTCGCCTCCGCCGGAGGCCCGTGTCGCCGTTAGTGAGCCCTGACCTCCCCCTTCGCCCTCGACCGCCACCGTTACCTTCGGGTACCCTGCCCAAGCCGCCCGAACTGCCCGGGGGAAGGGGGCACTCTTATCATTTCGGCAAAAATGGTGATCCGCGTGATCGAAACGGAGCGATGTTATTCGCCAGCACAAATTACTCCCTGACACAATTACTAATACGCTCATCCCAAAAACTATAAACAAACCCTCAGATCTTGATTTAAAGCCAAGCAACTTTAGAGGCAGGAGAGGGCTCTAAGGTTTTTCGCGAGATTGTGGTCTTAGGCCAGTCCTTCGCTTAGAAACTCGCATCGCTCTTCTTCTTGTGATATGATTTCCACATGCCTCAAGTGATGTCAAACGCCTCTACGAGAGTGCTCCCAATCTAGGCTCCGCGTCAACGAGTGCTCAACTGTCAGGAGCTCCATGGACTTAGAATATTTTCCAGACAGAACGCTCCCACCAAGGTTCCGCAAGCTCGACATCGTCTCAAGGCCGGAGCGCTTTCATCGAGACTCCGAAGACTTAGTTGTTTTTTTTCTCATTTACCGTACTTGTAATGGATTAACGACCTGTCACCCTCTGAGATAAACCAATCTTTATTACACTCCAAAAAGCTAGTGGATTTTTGCTCGACACAGTTCCAGCCACACGGTTTTTCACCCTTTTCGGGTTTTCCACGTCAAAAACGTCTCTTGTCCATTGATGCAGTTTTCTTTAACTGATTGCGCGCCCGACTCGACTCCGAGCTAAGACGGTCCGATTCTCCGAGCCGGGGAAAAATTGGATGACCCACAACAATATTGAGGACAGTTGTGGGATTTGATGACTGAGGACAGTGTCAGACTGGGTTGTATGGGTTGTTTCAGGAGGCCAGATGTTTGCAAGACGAGCAAATGAATGTTGTCCTAACTTTCAGGAATTGATATGAAGAGTTGTTTGAGTTTTGAGGGTTGGGAGAGTGGGGCAATAGTATTCAAGTTGTTGAAATGAATTTAATACAACAAATTTTAGTAGGGGAAATCTCGTTTAGATGACTGGAAGGATGAGAAATGCAAGTAGAGTGTTTGGATTCAAGAAATAATAGCTAGAAGAATTGTGGGTTGGGTATAGATGAGTTAGGCAAGTGAGATTTAATGTTCAGAAATTGGAAGTGAGGGTAAAGTGAATATATAGTGATAATCAAATATATGTTTTCTTAAACAAGTATTAGATATTTGGTTCTCAATTCAGTTTTCGGGTACCCAACCGGAAGTACCGAGGACCGACCCGAAAGGTCCATTCTTACCTTTTCAAGAATCATACCCGAACCGAGAACTATTAGAAACATCCTGAATTGGTCGGTTCAGTTCGGTTCCGAATCGATTCTCCCTTCTTCGGTTCTTTTTAAACACCCCTACTGCCATCAATGGTGTTTACCTCAGGTTTTTATTTCCACCTCAACTTCCCATTAATGCATTTGACAGAAACATAATGGGAGAACTGATTTCTTAAACTTGATAAGTTTGTTATAAAATTCACTCAATTTTTTTTGAATCTTTTCCAGTAAGAATCCAAATTTTATGGACTGATTAACAATCTTGCCTAATTTATATCATTACATAAACGTGAATACAATTTTTATACTGAAATCCACTTTTGAGGTAAGAGCTAAATGGGTGATTGCAAATCATAATTTCCCTTTAATTTTAAGTTTTTGAACAAAATTAGAAATGTAATCCAATAAATATTATTGTTGTTAGGGTGGTCGGATTTTTCTTCGGTCAGGAGAATCGGACCGCTTTACCTCTGAGCTAGTTGGACCGGGCAGACAAATAGTCAAAAGAGATCCAAACAGTAATGACACAGATGCATTTTAGCGTGGAAAATCCGGAAAGGGTGAAAAACAGAGTGGCTGAAGCGATGTCAGGCCGAAATCCACTATCTTTCTTGAGGCTACAAGTGTTTGAGTTGAGTTCCTCAGAGGGTGACAGGTCACCTCTCAGTTAACAAACTTTAGCATAGAAAATGGGAAAAATGACTACGTTCACGGAGTCTTGGAGAGAGCGTCCACGAATGCGTACTTCTAAGAATTTTGTTGCATTCACAGGAGCGTTGAGCGCATGCAGGTTAGAAAAGAAGTGGAGTGAATTAGGAGCAATGGAACGATCTAAGTCTCACTGTCTTTCCGGAACTTGTCTTCAAATAAATGCATGAGGAACATTTTATAGCTTTCTTAAAGAGATGTGTTGGTAATATCACCTGACAAAATCCCGAGTTGACGAATGACATTGCTCCATTCCGGTGATCACCTGGATCACCATTTTTTTGAAATGACGAACATTCCCCCCCCCCCCCCCCGGGCGGTCCAAGGAAAGTTGCTCGGTGACAGTGACGCCGGCGCGCTGGTGTGGCGCACGCATAGGGGGCGCACACATTCATGGATCGTGCGAGCTCGTTGCGCACGCACAGGGGGCTTGTATGCTCGTGTCCGCGCATGTGCTTGTGCACGGAGGCGGTCATAAGTTTGTGTGGAGAGTGCCTTTTGATGTTTTAGTTGTCTACCTAAATCACCTAGAGGGGGGTGAATAGGTGAGGTCCGCGTCTTTTTGCGGAATCAAAATTTTAGCAAGCGAAGCACAAAAAATAAGCACACACAGCACAGAAGTACACAAGATATATAGTAGTTCCCCAATCTTGGGTACGCTCAGTCTCCACCTCACCGATCTAGCAACACGCTATACTCGGCTACTTCACTATTTTCTCGGATTGAAAATCAATCCTACCACTCGGAACAACGTTCCTATAACTCGATCCACAAAACGGATCTACACTCAGAAGAAAAACTTCCTACAAACTCGGAGACAATCTCTCCTACAAGAATAAAATTGTTTACAAATAATAAAGAGAGGCTACACATGAGTCAACACTATGGATCACACAATGAGGGATTACATTATATGGTCCTGTGTTTGGTGACCCACTGTAGACTGACATTGCTCTATACTTGACAATTAAGTCCTGCAAACACATAACTCAAACAAGACATCAAATACAACTTAATTCATCTTATTTTAAGGGTGACTTCATATAAATCTAGGTTATTGTGGATATAATGCCCAACAATCTCCCCCTATTTGTAGAAGTCAGAACCCTCTACACTAAGGTGAATTAATATCATCATAAACAAATAAAAGGACTAGATATCAAAGAGAAAATAAGAGTAATATGCTAAGAATTAAGACAAATAAAAGATCATCAAAATTAAAGATTTATATATGTACAATTGTCCAAAAATTCCATTTCCACACAATTTCAACCACAATCTAAATCTTTGTTCATTCCTTGGCTTGATGTTGTTGTTGTTGTCTATCTTTCTTTTCTTGCTGTCTTCTTTGGTAGCTGAAAGGTTTTGGGTAGTACTTTGGAGGTCTTGGAGGTGCATTAGGGTTATTCCTTCCATACTCTCGTTCATAGATTCTTCTTTTAGTCATGGACTTTTCATACAGTTCCCATTCCTGAGAGCTATAGTGAGCAGTCCTGCTTTCATTATAATCCATTACCAATTTAAGAGTATCAAAGATTAAGGACTTGGAAGTAGGGCTCCAGATCTCTACAAATTCTTGAGCTTTTCTCTTTCCTGCTTCTGGGTTTGGAATGGACCTGCTAGCAGAAGCTCCGTCATCATACTTTCTTCTTTTGGGGATATGTGCTTCAGGTTGTTCTTGAGGTATATCAGTTTCCCAAACCTGAGCATAGGTTTTTGGAGAAGGAGCTTCTGACCCTTCAGGCCTTGGAGGAATGTAGGTTGTTGAGCTGACATTTGAACTGGCTGATGTTGTGCAAGTGGGATTGAGATGATGGAGAATTATATATGGGTCTGCCTGAAAGTCAGGGAAAATATGATTGTGCATCCACACTACAGTGTCATAGGTATGGAACTTCACAGTATCTATCTGATTCTGCACATCAACATGAATCTCATCGAGCTTAGCTATCTAAAGAGTTTTCATATTTGCATCTGATTTCTCTAAATACTCTTTTACTAGACCCTCCCCCTTTCTGACTTCTACAGAGAGGGTTTCTATAGCATCATCTTTGAATTTGCCCACCTCTTCACAAATCATGAGGTTGTGCTCTTGGGCCTTCTTTTCTAAATAAATCTAATTGTGTGCCAGAGTTACTGACTGGTCCATGACCTGACCAATACTGGTAATAGTATGGTCAAGAGCTTTTCCACCTATTTGGAATATGTGTTTCAACTCATCAGTATTGTGTTGGATTTCAGCAAAACCTCTGCTCATTTCTTTCTCTAGAGCAGTAACCTTTTCTGTAATAGCTTTTAGAGAATCATCAAAGTATTTTTCTCAGTTCTATGAGTAGCAGTTCTATCTTACCCAAAATGTCATTTGCAGCAGGTGTTGGAGTTACAGCTTGAGGAACTAGAGGAGGAGGAGCAGTCCAAGGAGCAATCTCTTCAATTACCACTGAACTATGAGCCCTTATTGTGTGAATTACAATATCTCCTTCCTTACCAAGGATGGTGGGAAGAGTAAAATCCAAGCTCTTGAGGGGAGCTTCAGCTGGTTCTGAGGATTGTCCTTTCTCATCAGAGATCAAAATAGTTTCTTCTTGTTCTATGTCAGTAGCAGGAGAGTGGTGGATAGGGAATTCTGGTTCAGAGTGAAGAGGAGAAGGTGATGGTGCTGGAGTTTGTACTTTGGATGGTTCTGGAGATTTTTCTTATTGTAAGGAAGGAAGAGGCTCTTTAGAACTCAGTTCTTCTATCATCTGATTGATATCCTCTTCAGTAGAGAGAATATTTTCTTGCACTTGAGCATCTGATATTGCCTCATCAGTAGTGGCTGGGTGGAGAGCATAGTAGTAGGAGGGGTAGGTATCCTTTCCTCTTGAATAGAAGGTGCAGGCTCCCCCTCAGCAGCTGCACCATATGTGCTAGCAACATGAGGTAGAGAGGGAGATGGAGTCATGTCCTCAATGACTGGATGGTCATGAGCCTTGGAAGCCTGGGCTGGATTCTGTAGTTTGAGTTCCAATCTATGAATGGAAGAAATAGATACCTTCTTCATGTGATGAAGTGTTGTCCCCTTTGAGAGGTCAAAGACTTCTGGTTTCAACTCATGCAGGATAAGAGAAATAATCCTAGCATAGTTGGGAGCCTTGATGCTCTCCCTTATTTTGTCAAGGATCATCATGCCAAACTGAAACTTCTTTCTACAAATTATGGTTGTCATGATGTCAAACAAATCAGTAGATATGAAACTTATAGAACTTGTCTTACATAGAAGAACCTTGCCAATGATGTCAACAAGTAGTTTGCTTTCTGGATTGAGATCAGGTCATCGAATTGAGCTAACTCCTACTGAAATTCCATAAAAATGGCATGCTCTGTCATAGTCTTCAAAATTTAGGTCATCTTCTTCTTCAACCAAGGGTAGCCGAAGAAGGGTAGAAATGCTGGACTTGTTGAGCTTGATCTTAATTCCCTTAACTTTTGACTTAAGAATTTTACCGTTCCTTCTCACTTTAGAATTTTGAAAGAACTCTTCAACCTTAGGAAAGAGAATTTTGCAAGGTTACTGTAGAATAGAAGTCAGGCCGGTGGTATCCAAGAGAAGAAGAAGATTTTGGAAATCTTCGGAAATTTTTGCAATTCCAGTAACATCAAGCTCAATACCAATCCCGATCTTTGAAGTCGGTGCCATTGGTCCAGAGAGAACGAGAAATCGACTAAGGGAAGGAAGATGGCGGAGTGCTCTGAGACAGCGACGGAAGACGAACAGACTTCTTCTCTCTGGTCGAGAAAGGGGTTTTGAAATAGTGTAGAATGGAAATTACAAATTTTCTATTTATACAAGCACTAATTTTTGATGATTAAGAAAGTAAATAATGTAACATACCTGAGAATATGACGGTATAAACTTCTGGTTGTGAATATAGAAATTTGAACTGAAGTCGAGAAAATTTCGTCTTATTTCTCGAGTGGACCAGCATTACTCGAGTGAGATAATGATAGTACTCGAGTGACATCTTGGAACTTCTCGAGAAGTATCTATTTACTCGAGTGATATTACTCGAGTGATTTACTTAGTTTTCGAGTAGTCCAAGGAAGTACTCGAGTAGTCACATTCTTACTCGAGAAATGAGGTCTGGTCTTGGGAAATTTTGACTTTTAGACTTGTTCCTTGATCTTTGAGCTATGTTGTGAGTCCTCCTTCTCTATTATTCTTTGTTGAGCATTCCAAGTTCTGTTTTGAAGAACAAAAACTTGGTCTTGTCCAACAGCTTCGTGAAAATATCTACAACCTTCCTGTCAGTTGGAACATACTGGAGGTTAATGTCTCCACGCTCCACGTGCTCCCGGATGAAGTGATATTGCAGCTCTATATGCTTTGTCTTGCTGTGAGAGACTGAGTTGTTGGCGATTGCAATTGCACTAGACGAGTCATAAAACATTGGGATGATTTGGAACTCTAAGTTGTAATCTTCAAACTGGTTCATTATCCATAGCAGCTGTGTATAATAACTGCCTGTAGAGATATACTCTGACTCTACTGTTGAAATTGCAACACAGTTCTGCTTTTTGCTACTCCAGGATATGAGTCTTCTTTCTAGGAATTGACATGTCCCGAAAGTGCTCTTCATATCATCTTTACTTCCTGTAAAATTGGTATCTGAAAAACCAATTAGTTTGCTATCATTATTTCTTGGGTACCATAAGCCAAGATTCGGTGTAGCTTTAAGATATCTCAAAATCCGCTTTACAGCAGCATAGTGAGATTCTTTACAGTTCACTTGAAATCTAGCACTTACACATATTGAGAATATTATGTCTGGTCTACTAGTAGTAAGGTAGAGCAATGATCCAATTATGCTACTGTACTTGGTTTCATCAAAAGGTTTCTCTTTCTCATCCTTGTCCAGAGACACAGCTGAACCCATTGGAGTACTCATAGAGGTTGTGTTCTCTATTCCGAATTTCTTAATCAACTCCTTGGTGAACTTTTTCTGTGAGATGAAAATTCCATCTTCAGATTGTTTCACCTTAATCTCTAAGAAATACTTCTGCTCTCCCATACTGCTCATTTCAAACTTCCATTACATAAGTTTTTAAAACTTCTTGCAGAGGTTGTCGTCGGTAGAGCCAAAAATAATATCGTCGATATAGATTTGCACTAGCAAAATCTTGCCTTTTATTTCCCTAAGAAATAATGTCTTATTTATCTTTCCCATGCGAACTTGTTCTCAAGAAGAAAGTTAGACAACGTCTCATACCAAGCTCGAGGAGCTTGTTTCAAACCATACAAAGCTTAAGATAACAAATAAACATGCTCAGGAAAGTTAGAATCAACGAAATCTGGAGGTTGTTCCACATACACTTCTTTCTTTATGTTACCATTAAGGAAGTACGACTTCACGTCCTTCTGATAGACAGTGAAGCCCTTAAGTGCAGCATAGGCTAGGAATAACTTGATTGCCTCCCATCTTGCCACTGGAGCATATGTCTGGTCGAAGTCGATTACTTCTTCTTGGTGATATCCTTTGGCGACGATTCTGGCCTTGTTCTTTATGATTGTCCCATCCTCCTCCATCTCGTTCCTGTAGACCCACTTGGTTCTGATGACGTTCTTACCATTGGGTCTAGGAACAAGCTTCAAGACTTGGCAATGCTTAAATTGGTTCAATTCTTCTTCCACTGTCATTATCCACGATGCGTCTGAGTTTGCTTCCATAAACTTCTTTTGTTTAACCTGCGAGAGAAAACTCAAATATAAATTTTCATTAGTTATACCTCTTCGAGTTCTAACACCATCCCATGGATCTCCGATGATTTGATCAATTGGATGATCCTTCAAGTCTTTGAGCTCTAAGGTCCTTGCATATGGAGTTTCTTCAACTGATGGAGTGACTTCATCAACTTAGATGACTTCTTCATCATGTTGATCATCCTCTCCAATTGAGGTTGGTGTTGGGTATTGTATCCATAATAACCTAGATTTGTATGAAGTCACCCTTGAACTAAGATGAATTAAGTTGTATTTGATATCCTATTCTAGTTATGTACTTGCAGGACTCATTGCCAAGTATAGACCAATGTCAGTCTATAGTGGGTCACCAAACACAGGACAATACAATATAATCTCTCATTGTATGATCAATGGTGTTGACTCATGTGTAGCCTCTATATTGGGATACACTTCATTTTCAAGCACTAGGTCTAATGAAGGAAGTCTTGATGCTGTTTGGATTGAAGAAATAAATTTTTCATAAAGCTGAAAATTTTCTAAGTGTTTTACTCGAGTGAAATTATTGTACTCGAGTAGAAACCTTAGAAGCACTCGAGTAGGTATTGTCTGAAATTCGAGTAAAGGAAGTGGTTCTCGAGTATCTTGAATCTAACTCTCAAGAAGCCAAGTCCAGTACTCGAGTAGACCTCCTCTCTTTCTCGAGTAATCAACTTTTATGTCTCAAAAATTTTCTAAGAAAAAACACTCGAGTTGTCAAGTCTAGTACTCGAGTAGATGAGCAGCTTATTTCGAGTGACAGAAGAATGTTCTCAAGAAGATTCTAACCCCACTCGAGTAGCAAATCCATGTACTCGAGTAGTTTTTTTAGTTCTCGAGTAGTCCAGCTTCAGTACTCGAGTGATCAACATTATTCCAAAATTTTCTCTAAGTCAAGTTCTCAAGAAGTTCAGTTTCACCTCTCGAGTAGTCTCTCTAGCACTCGAGTAATCATTACTCCACTCGAGTGATTTCAGACTCTATATAGAATTTCCAGAAATACTTCTTCTCGAGTAGTCATTGCTATCCACTCGAGAGCTAGTTATAGCACTCGAGTATTATTCCTTTTACTCGAGAAATGCTATCATCAGTTCTGAAATTTTCTCCAAGTTTCTGTCAAATCGATTTTTGAATACTTTGATATGACTGGTCCACGTGGCTGTCATAAATGACAAATCTAACCGTTATAGAGATCTTATAAAAGGTCATGTCATTATGACTAACCCTAAGCGCATAATATTCTGTCATTCTAAGATTTCTGGATCAACCGACTATTTCCATTTTCTACAGAAGCCGCCGCTTATCTTGAAGATCGCCAAGGCCATTTCCGATTCAGATCGACTTGCAGATCAAGAGATTTTTCAATCTTCATCTTCTCCTTGATCGTATGAGTCCAAGTTTCTCAGAACAAGATCTAGCCGAGAGACTTCTTCAACAAATTCTAATAAAGCTGAAAAGATCAAGAAAGAAGACCTAGGGAGAGATTTCCTGATCTGAGAAAAGAATTACTGTTTGTATTTTCAGATATTATTATTTTTATTGTAGGAGATTATTCTCCGAGTGTAGGAGCTTTGATTTCTCCGAGTTGTAAGAAGTTTTCATCTCCCGAATGTAGATCCCTTTTTGGATCGAGTTGTAGGAACGTTGTTCCGAGTGGTAGGATTATTTTCAATCCGAGATTAGTGGAGTAGACGAGTCTAGCGTATTGCTAGATCGGTGAGTGGAAAGTGGACGTACCCACGATTGGGGAACCACTATAATTCTTGGTGTCCTCTATGAATTCTTAGCTATTTCTTGTGCATTAGATCGCTAAAAAAATTTTATTCCGTAAAAAGATGCACAACTCACCTATTCACCCCCCTCTAGGTGATTTAGGTAGACAACTTGAACACTTTTTCAATTGGTATCAGAGGAAAGTTGATCATTAAAAGGTTAACAACTTGATCAGATATTCCCCAAGTTGTCTCTAGTGTTATCCAAGCATGAAATAGGCCAAGGATTTTGCCAAGCTTCCCCTATGTACAAAGACCAACTTTCCCACGTGGAAAGAAAGGATTAAGTTCTTCATGGAAGCTATGGATCCAAGGATCTTCATGATTGTTAAAAAAGGTCCTTATGTTCTAATGACTATCTCCACTATAGATACTACAAAGACAGTCCCCAAGAAATTGATGGATCTCGACAAAGATGAGATTGCACTTATCTCGTTAGACAAAAAGGCAAAAAATATCATCGCAAGTGCAGTCGATGACTTGATGCTGCAAAATCTGATTCACTGCCAATCTACTAAAGAAATGTGCCAGTCCATCTTGTTACCTTGATGGAAGGTACATAAGAAGTTAGGGATGATAGAAGATACATTCTGAATCAAAAGTATGAAGCCTTCCGACAAGGACCCAAGGACACCATTGTTGACACATTTGAGAATTTCTTCAAGATAGTTAATGGCCTAAGAGTATATCGCCGTGTCTTCACAAATGGAGAACTGAATGACAAATTTCTGAGTTCCCTAACCAAGGAATGGGATAACAAAGTCTGTGCCATCCGAGAGTTTGGCAAGTTGGCTGAGATTGATCCTCAGAACCTCTTCGGAAAGCTGATGTATTATGAGCTACAAATTAATTCTGGAAAAGCTGAAGAAGTGAAGAGTTGGTTCTCTACCAAGGAGAAGTTTATCGCACTGATGGTAGATAGCTCAAGGAAGGCCAAAGCTGCTTCACCTGCCCATACACAGGTAGAGAGTGAAGAAGAATCATCAGGGTCAAGCACTTCAGGCTCAGAACTATCGGAAGGAGAGTTCTCACTGCTCTCAAGACAGTTCAAGAAATTTTTGAACAAGAAGAAGCAATGGAGAGGCAAGGATGCCTCGTACAGAAGATCATGACAAGATGGTGATCGACGCAAGAAGGGCTCAAGTAGTTAGGACATGTATAACTCTAAACCGAACAAACATATTTCTACTGACATCTTTTGTTACTATTGTAATAAGCCAGGTCACGTCATTGCTGATTGCCCCCATAAGAAGAAGGAGGGTGGAAAAAGAGAGGACAAGAAACCCTCTTACCATAAGAAGAGAACAGAGAGAAGCCTAGTAGCCAAAAAGGGCAAGTCTCTCAGCGACTCTGATTCATCTGAGTCAAGTGAAGAAGAGAAAGCCTACTTTGGGCTCATGACACATACTGATGAAGAAGAAGAGCCCCAGTTCACTGGGGAGGTAAAATCTCACACACCTCTTTCTGAATCCGATGTCTCTGATCATGATCATGAGGACAGCTCTTCTGACGATGAGTCTAAACTCATGGCCCAATACAAGAAGTTAATCAAGGCTTACACAAAATGTCGAAAAGTCGTGAAAACTCAGGCTAAAGAGATCAAGTCTCTAAAGTCTAATGAGAGCTCTCTGAGAGAGGAAGTCGTTAAGATGGACTCACTCAGAGAAGACCTAAATGCTTGCTATTGAAGAGTATAGTAAAGCTCTCGAGCACCTTGATCTGAAAGAGAAGATCATCAAAGAACTAGAAGAACAACTTGAAGTAGAAAAGAAGCTTGTTGAAAGCTTCTCCAAGCCCAAGACTGTCCTTCCTTTAGTTGCTGAATTCTCAGCTCAGACCAAAGGTGCTGGCTTAGGCTATGTTGATGCTCCTAGTAAATCCTCTAGGAGAAATAAGGTCAACGAAAGAATAAGACAGCCAAGAATTCTTTGGCCAAGGAAAAGGGGAAGCTCCTTAAGATCAAATGACATTTAAAAAGGTTATCTTTCCTACCAATAAGTTTGATCTTGATTCATCCTATGGTCTCTTCACTAGGCCTACTTATGTAGAGCCCAAGTCTAGATACCAAGGATAGACCCGTCCTTGAAACTTTGGTGAAAGTGTCTTCAAGGCACCTTATAAAGAGATTACTCTTCAGAGCTATGACCCTTATAATCATGGTCATAACATCAAGAAGGCTCTAAAAGTAAAGCCTATTATAAAAAAGTCTATTAAGGAGAAGAAGCCATGTGAATGTCTTCACCATAAAGCTTCTACATCTAAGACTGCTGCCCCCGCTAGACAACACTCAAGTCAAGCAGGAGAGATTCAGGCAAAGATACAATAGGTTTGATTGTTGGTGTTGTGCCAGAATTGGTCATTTTGCCATCGATTGCTGGTTTAATCCCAGAAACTATGTAACTCCTCAAATTAACAATATGAGAAAGACCGCTCATAATGTTAATACATGTATGGGGAGAAAGCTAACTAGAGAACAAGGACCCAAGCAAGTTTGGGTTCCTAAGGAAAACTGATTTGTGATTGCAGGAATGTCCAAAGACCATCAAAAATCCAATCTGGTACTTGTACAGTGGATGTTCTCGACACATGACCGGGACAAGAAGCCTACTTCAGAATTACTCACCAGTCGTGAATAGACCAAAGGTCATCTTTGTAGGTTCTGACAGAGGAATTACGAAAGGCTATGGTATGATTACGAATGGTAGTGTATCTTTTTCAGATGTGACTTATGTGGAAGGATTGAAACACAATCTCATAAGCTTAAGCCAACTCTGCGACAAAGGATACATAGTAGAATTTCATGCTGATAAGTGTTTGATAAAATCGGTTGACAACTTGGAAATGATTTTATCAGGCACTCGTAGTAGAAATATCTTTTGTTTAAATTTTATTTGTATAGACTCTTCTACACCAATGTGTCTTTTGGCAAAAGATAGTGCGTCTCTTGGTGACCAATGGAACAAGAGATTAACACATATTAATTTCAAAACTATTAATAAATTATTTTCTCTGAACTTAGTACGTGATGTCTCAAATGTCAAGTGCGCTAAAGATAGACCTTGTCACGCATGTGTAAAAGGCAAGCAAACAAGGGCTACTTTTAAAAGCATCATAGACAAAGACTCTAATAGGTGTTTACACCTGCTTTATATGGACTTGTTCGGTCCACTGCAAGTTAGAAGTTTGGGAGGTAAGGATTATACATTGGTTATTATTGATGATTACTCTCGCTTTGCATTGATGTTCTTTCTGAAACACAAGTAAGATACCTTCGACGTCTTTAAAAATTTTGTCAGGCAAATCCAGAATGGATACAACTATTCCATAGTCAAAATTAGAAGTGACAATGGAATTGAATTCAAGTCTGGGGCCATGATAGAATTCTGTGAAAGCCTAGGTATCTTTCATTAGTTTTCCTCTCCTCGTACTCCCCAGTAAAGTGGACTAGCTGAGAGAAGGAATAGAACACTCATAGAGGCCTGCATAACTATGTTGAGTGATGCCTCACTACCGGAGTACTTCTGGGCAGAAGCCGTCAACACTGCATGCCACGTGCAAAATCGAGCACTCATAAACAAGAACCACAATAAGACGCCTTACGAACTTATAAAGGGCAGAAAGCCGACTGTCTCATATTTTAGAATCTTTGGCTATAAATGCTTCGTTCTTAACAATGGCAAGTATCATACAACTAAATTTAGTAAAAAGAGCTTTGAAGGTATTTTCGTAGGGTATATGAGCCATAGTAAGGCATATAGGGTATTTAATAAGAAAACTTTGGTGGTAGAAGAATCTATTCACGTTGTATTTGATGAGATGAGCCTGCTGCAAGGTGGCTCTTCTAGTGTGTTTGTTGAAGATGTAGGTTCAAAGATGAAAGAACTCAACTTGAGTGAGCTGATGGAAGAAAAATGTGAAAAGTTCATCAAGATCACTACTCCAACCCATATTGAAGAGATTGATGATCATGATGAAGAAGTAATCCAAATTGATGAAGTCACTCCTGTGGTTGAAGAAACTCCAGATGCAAGGACTCTAGAGCTCATACATTTGAAGGATCACCCAATGGATCAAATCATAGGAGATCCCCAGTATAGTGTCATAACTCGTAGAGGTATTGTTAACGAGAATTTATATTTGAGTTTTCTCTCACAGGTTGAACTGAAGAAGTTTGTGGAAGCAAACTGAGACGCGTCATGGATAATGGCTATGGAAGAAGAGCTAAATCAATTCAAGCATTGTAAAGTTTGGAAACTGGTTTAAAGACCCAAAGGCAAGAACGTCATCGGGACAAAGTGGGTCTACATGAACAAGATGAACGAGGATGGAACAATCATAAAGAACAAGGCAAGACTCGTCGCCAAAGGATACATGCAAGAAGAAGGAATCAACTTCGACCATACGTATGCTCCAGTGGCAAGGCTGGAGGCAATCAGGTTGTTCTTGGCATATGTTGCACTTAAGGACTTCACTTTCTATCAGATGGATGTGAAGTTTGTCTTCCTTAATGGTGACATCAATAAAGAGGTGTATGTGGAACAACCTCCAGGTTTTGTTGACTCAAACTTTCTTGATTACGTTTATCTTCTATCTAAAACATTGTATGGTTTGAAACAAGCTCCTCAAGCTTGGTATGAGACGCTATCTAGTTTTCTTCTTGAGAACAAGTTCACAAGAGGAAAGATAGATAAGACATTATTTCTTAGGTAAATTAAAGGCAAGTTTTTGCTAGTGCAAATCTATGTCGGCGATATTATTTTTGGCTTTACTGACGACAACCTCTGCAAGAAGTTTTCAAAACTTATGCAATGAAGTTTGAAATGAGCAGTATGAGAGAGCTGAAGTATTTCTTAGAACTTCAGGTGAAACAATCTGAAGATGGAATTTTCATCTCGCAGACTAAGCTCACCAAGGAGTTGATTAAAAAATTTAGAATGGAGAATGCAACCTCTATGAGGACTTCAATGGGTTCAACTGTCTCTGGACAAGGATGAGAAAGGGAAACCTTTTGATGAAACCAAGTACAAAAGCTTAATTGGATTCTTGCTCTACCTTACTATCAGTAGACCAGACATAATGTTCTCTACATGTGTCTGTGCTAGATTCCATATGAACTGTAAGGAATCTCATTATGCTGCTCCAAAGCGGATTTTGAGATACCTTAAGGGTACATCGAATCTTGGCTTATGGAACCCAAGAAGTAATGATAGCGAACTAATTGGTTTTTCAGAAGCAGACTTTACAGGTAGTAAATATGATAGAAAGAGCACTTCCGGGACTTGTCAATTCCTTGGATGGAGACTCATTTCTTAGAGCAGCAAAAAGCAAAATTATTTCGCAATCTCAACGGCCGAGTCAGAATATATTTCTGCTGGCAGTTGTTGTGAACAATTGCTTTGGTTAAAGAATCAACTGGAAGATTACAACTTGAGAGTCAAAGATATCCCTTTGTTTTGCGACTCCTCCAGTTGGATAGTAATAGCTAACAACCCAGTCTCTCGCAGCCGGACAAAGTACATAGAGCTAAGATACCACTTCATCCGGGAGTATGTGGAGCATGGGGACATAGATCTACAGTATGTCCCAACTGATAGGCAAATTGCAAATATATTCACGAAGTCATTGGACGAGACCAAGTTATCTTTCTTCAAGACTGAACTTGGTATGCTCAACAAAGAAGGATAGTGAAGAAGGACTCTTTACATAGCTCAGAAATCAAGGATAAGTCAAAAAGTTGGAATTTCTCTAAGTAGGACTTCATTTCTCGAGAAAGGGCTTGACTACTCGAGTACTTGGCGAAGACTACTCGAGTACTATCTTGAATTCTCGAGAACTAAGTAAGCCACTCGAGTGCTGAACTTCTTCTCGATAAGTAAAAAGATGCCACTCGAGTACTGTCATACCACCACTCAAGTATTGTCATTCTGTCACTCGAGTAATGAAGAGCCACTCGAGAAATGAGCCGAAAATTTCTGGATTTCTTTCAAAACTTCATTTTTGAAACCCGAGTCCAATCCGTCATTATCTAAGGTATGTTTAAGCTTAATTTCTCTCTTAATCATCATTATTAGGGTTATATGAATAGGAAAAATCGGATTTCAAGGTTCTACATGAATTCAAATCCTTTATCTCTCGAAAGACTCTTCGTATTCCGCCACTGTGACAGAGCACGCCGTCGTCGCCGTCTTCTTCCAGTCTATCTCTCGCAGTTCTCTGAAGTATATGGCGTCGTCGTCGAAGGTCGGGATAGGTAGTGAGTTATTCGTCGTCGGGATAGCAGAAATTTCAGATGACTTTCAGGAATTTGCTCATTCTTCTCGACACAGTAGGTCTAACTTTCATTCTACAGCAACCTTACAAGATTTAATTTCCCGAAGTTGAAGAATTTTTCAAGAATGTAAGAGTGAAGAGGAATGGAAAAGTGCTGAAATCCAAGGTTAAGGGAATCAAGATTAAGCTCAATAAGACCTCTGTTTCTCAACTTCTTAGAATGCCCGTGGTTTATGAGGAAGATGAAGTAAAGAAGAAGATAATGACAGGGTTTGTGGTTTCTGTGGAATCTCAACTGAGGTAACTTCTATTCGTCAGCCAAACCTAAATTCTGAAAGTAAGTTGCTAGTGGACATCATAGGGAAAGTGCTTCTGTGCAGGATGTAGCACCCCCAATCTCTTTCCCGGGTCAGGCCGGAGGGGTATTACTCGACCAAGACGTCCACCCAGTGCTCCTTTAGGGGAAGACGATCCATCCTATCTAAGCACTAATTGGATGCCTTGCTCGGCTCAAATCATAATATTCACAACCCATCAGAGTATAGCGGAAGCATTAACAGGAAACCATTGCAGATATATATAACACATCACATAATAATTTAGAGGTTCTAGGGCCGAAGCCTAAGTATTTATATAAGCCAGTGGGCTATATATGTACTACATATAACCCTCACAATCTCTCTCCCTATGCTGCTCGGCGGTACTCACGTCTCTAAACTCCAAGGACGTCGGGGGTGCATCTGCTCGGGTAGTCCTATCCGCTTGCGTAATCTCCTGCGGCGGCAGGTCACTACAATGCTCCATTTCCTGTGAAAGGTTATTTAGATAACCGTTAGTCACAGAACTAATTGGAAACAAATCTCCTACCTGGATCCATATCCTGGGGACGAGCACACACCCACCCAACAGAAGTAGATAGCCGAAGCAAAAGAGGGTTAGCACAACATTTCATATATGAATTACTAGGAGCAACTATAAAAGAGTGCAGGATAGTATAACTGAGGAAAGCATCAGCAGTACAAATTAGTTATAACAAGGCTCCACTAGCATAACAACACATCATATTTTCATATCTTGTACTCTATCACAGACATTCACAGTCGCGCACACAAAACCTATGTCGATAAAGATTAGACCGCTTTTATTCTAGCAGGGTAGTGAGCCTCGAGGGCCTAATCGATGTGACCGTCAGTGACTGTGACCAGTCCTACCACATATGGGGGTGGTCGTACCGCATAAACCCAGGCCCTAACATACAACCTTGTGTAATCTTGGATGTGAGCAACATCCGGCGAATCGTTTTGGCCAACCAGCGGAGGAAAAACCCGACGGGGAATAATATAACGGTCGGTCACCCGTTGTACCCATCTTCCTGTCGCCTTGAGTCGTCGACCTTCCCACACCTGTACGAACGGTCTGCGGGAGGGACTGACCCGCCACTATTTCACCGCAAGCAATTTACAATCAATCAAATAAAAGGTAATCATATTACACACCGGGTCTACGTCGGCCTGCCATACTAAGTTTAATCTTCGGGCGGCGGCACTTAGCTCTACTTTCACAAGGAGCGCGAGAGTGCATTATTTGGGGCTAGGCTTGGAGAACTACTTCAACTCCGGTTATCCCTAACTAAGGATCAACTTAACAATGACTGCTCATAAGTGCAGGACCCGAGATTATAATAGTAAATTGCAATGTGGACAAGTGTAGTGTTTATGCTGCTTTAATTAAGGTGCTGGAATGAGACGTGACTAGTACGAAACTGGAGTAGTACTGAATTGAAAGTACTTGACTAGTACGAGACAAGAGTAGAGATGAATTGAATGTATTTGACCAGTACGAGACTGGAGTAGAACTGAATTGAAAGTATTTGACCAGTACAAGACTGGAGTAGAACTGAATTGAAAGTACTTGACCAGAACGATGCTGGAGTAGAGCTGAATTGAAAGTACTTGACCAGTACGAGACTAGAGTAGAGCTGAATTGAAAGTACTTGACTAGTACGAGACTGAAGTAGAGCTGAATTGAAAGTACTTGACCAGTACGAGACTGGAGTAGAGCTGAATTAAAAGTACTTGACCAGTACGAGACTGGAGTAAAACATAATGAAATGGTTCCCCCCTCCCTATTATTCTCCTCACAAGCCAGAGGGCAACTCCCCCACCTCTGCCAAGGCGCTGTCGGAGCCCAGGTGGCCGGAAAAGGCAGACCCCCCTCCACCACCTCCACCTTTGGCATGGCCAACTAGGCTGGCCCCTCCTGAGCCTACCAAACTGAGGTACAAACCTTCTCCCTCCCCCTTCCCCATTCTGGATGTGCTGGATGCACCCACCGGCGGCCGGAGCACCGCCGGCGTCACCCGAGCCATGCTCCAGGCCGGGTGGTGCCCAAGGAGGAAAACCCCTCCCCCAGCGCTGGTGGTGGCACTGGGGGAGTGCTAGACTACAGGGGGTGGCGACGCCAAGCGGTAGAGAGCGGCGGTGCCGCCGAAAAATGCAGCTCTGACGGCACCCGCAAAACAGAACAAGGCTCTATTTAAACTAGCGTCGGCGGCCGGCGGCGTAAGGCCGCCGGGCCATTGCCATCGAGAAGCCCAACCCCCGGCATGTCGGCTGGGGATGGTGCGGTGGATGGCAAACCACCCAAGGAGTGGGGGTTGCATGGTGGTGCCGGGAGCAGAGCAACCGCCATCCCAAGCTCTCGGGTTGGTTTTTTCCGTCGGCGGCCGGTGGAGGCAGGCTGCCGGACCACCGCCTAGATAGTTGCCAGCCCCCGGCGAGTCGATCGGGGCCAGCAACGGCATATTGCGGCAGCCTGCTGGCGGTGGTGGAGGCCGTTCATCCACTGCACCGCCGATGAGGAACAGCAGCCGCCCGATCTGGTGATGAAGATCGGGTGGCTGGGATTTCCTTAATCCCCTCCCCCGCCTCAGCATCAGCGCCCCCACAGTGGATCTGTGACCGATCCGTTGTGGGGACAGAAGGACAAAATGCTCCCTGCGGCTCAATCTTAGTCGTAGGATTAAGTTGATCTGCTATATGCAGACCAAAATTAAGGGCAGAAATTTGTGAAAATGTTTAGGACAAACCTAAGCCTCTAAGGGAAAAGTGGTCAACATGAAAAATGTTCCCCATAATGAGGGCTTCCGACACAAAAATTTTGAGAATTTTTGGAGTTGATTTAGTATTTTTAAAAGCCTAAATAAAATTCATTTAGCAAAATTAAGGGTCCAAATTTGCCCGGAAAATTTTGGAAAAATTACCAGCCTCTTTTTAAGTTATTTGAAAGGTTGTATTAAAATTTGGGATCATGGTTACTAGTTTTGATATTTTTCACAAATTATAGAAGCCTAGGGTCGTGCTCGGTAATTATCACACACGTTTTCCTCCGAAGGTGGAAATTGGAGCGCTCGACCACCCTTTTTAAATCAAACAGTAATTCAAACATTTTATCAACGAGAGTGGTCGATACAAGTGACTAAACTCTGGGAATTCCGAGGTTTTGTAAAACCGTCGAGCGCCTCGACTCTCGGGTGTTTTGGAAACGCTCGGAAGGTGCGAGTATGAGTGATGAGTTAGGAATTATTCTCGACGAATAATAATGGTGTAACTCCTAACAAGGCCCTAAATCCAATTAAGCTGTGATTAAAAGGCACAACCAAATTTATATCGGACCTTAATAATGGGTGAAACCCAAGGAAACCTCCTGAGAACGGAGAAGGAACTGAAGCCTCCTGACTGGATTAATTGGACTACTAGGCTGGAGGGGGAGGGTTCTCCTCCCCTCTATGATGTGGGATTATTCCCTCCTTAGGGAGGGATTAATCTCCACCCTCCAGCTGTCCAAGGACAGCTGGAGGCTCCAACTCATTTCCCCATATGGGAAATGAGGTTAGCCCCTCATGGGCTTGGGCTTTTGTAGGTGGTGGAGGGGAGAGGGAGAGAAGGAGGGGTAGTGGTGGGCCTCCACTGTCCCTAGGGTGGGCTTGCTGGTTGGGGGCCCAAAGGAGAGTGAGGGGGGCAAGGACCATCCATCCATGGGGAGAAGGTGGGCCCTTATTTGAAGAAAAATCCAAAAATGGGTTTTTAGGGGGAGTTTTACCAAGTCAACCCTAGGGTGGGTCCCCCCCTTTGTTGGTCAAAGTCAAAGTGGGTCCAAGTCATCAGGGTCGGGTCAAAGTTCGGGTGTAGTGTCACAATTGGTGTGCGCACGCTTTTCGGTGCACGATTACGCTTGATTTGACCACGAGTTGACCAATTATCGTCGAAATTGGCTGGAATGACTTCTGTTGACTTCATATTGACTAAACGAGTCCAACGCCACTGTTTGGGGTTAAATTGGAGTCTGTTTGGCGAAATTCCGAAATTTGCGCGTCGTAGTGCGCTAAAACGGTCAAAGTGTCTAAATTTTTCATTAGATCTCGGATTGTGACGCGACGGGTTCTGATGCACCAATCTAGGTTATATTGGATCACAAGAATCGACAGAACTCAATTCGGAGTTCTCTAGCTCGATATCCAAAATCTTGCTCTTATTGCGTTTTACGAGGAATAGTCATATCCACTATATGATCTCGGGGTCCAACTAAACGAGTTCTGATGCGCTCATAGTGACTCCTCGAGGCCACAGGAATTGATAGAACTCAATTTGGGGTCTGGGCCACTTTTATTGGGCCCAATAAAAGTCGGGATGTTACAATCCAATAAAAATAAAAGGATTTTCGTCCCCAAAAAATTGCTCGAAGTAGGGGAAAAAGTAACATACTTGGGGAAAGAGCTCCGAGTGCTTCTCTCGGAGGAGTGCTTCAGGTTCCCATGTGAACTCTTCTCGTCCGCAGTTTGACCATAGTATCTTAACCATCAGGATGGTCTTGTAACGTAGTATCTTTATCTTGTAATCTACTACTCTGACGGGTTTGAGCTGGATGGATCTATTTGACTGTAGTTGCACCAGTGAGGTAGGAAGGTGCTGCTCTGGTTGTCGTAGGAATCGTCTCAAGGAAGAGACATGAAATACATCGTGAAGATTTCCCTACTCTGGGGGTAAGCCTAAATGATAGGCGGCGGGGCCAACACACTCTATCACCGGATTGGGGCCCAAGTAGTGGGGATCTAACTTTTTCTGCTTTCTCAACCGGGAGACACCATGTATGGGATTTATTTTCAGAAACACAATCTCCCCATGCTGAACTCTACCAGTCGATCTCGCGCATTGTAGTACTTGGCCTGTCGGCTCTGCGCTTCCCGCATTCGCTCCTTAATCAGCCGTATCGCTGTTGTAGTGTCATCAATGTAAGCCACTCCCAAGGCTTCCGGGTCCTCTTCCCGAGCCCAAGTCAACGGGGTTCGGCAACGTCTTCCATATAATACCTCGTACGGAGCCATCTTAATGCTAGCCTGGTAGCTATTATTGTAATAAAATTCAACAAACGGCAAGAACTGCTCCCACGGCTCATTGTGTTCCACTATGCACAATCGAAGTAGATCTTGCATCATCTGGTTCGTCCTTTCCGTCTGTCCGTCTGTCTACGGGCAGAAGGAGGTGTTGAAGGCCAATTTGGTTCCCTAGCATGCCTGTACCCACCTCCACTCCTTAGACGTGAAACGCCCGTCATGATCTGATATGATGGACTTTGGTACTCCGTGAAATCAGACTACTTGTTCTAGGAACATTCTGGCCAGGATATCAACTCTGTTACCCTGTCGATTCGGAATGAACCGCGCTACCTTTGTGAGTCGATGTACGACCACCCAAATTGAGTCATTCACAGCGCGGGATCGATGTAGGCCGTGGACGATGTCCATGGAGATATCTTCGAACTTCCATTCTGGTATCGGCAGGGGCTGTTATAGGCCTCCTGGACTGCGGCTTTCGGGTTTAACCTTCTGACAGGTCTAACACTGGGCCACGAATTTGGTGACGTCTCTTTTCATTCCAGGCCAATAAATGGTCCTGCGTAGGTCCACGTACATTTAAACTACACCATGATGAATCGAGTACCTGGACTGATGGGCCTCTTGCAGAATTTCTTCAAGAATTCCTCCAGTAGCGGGAACGAAAATGCAATGCTTGAATTGTAGAATCTCGTCATGCAGATTATAATTCTACCACGCCCCTCCTTGCAGAGATCAGATGATCGACATTACCTCTGGGCCGATCTTCTGAGCTTCATGTATCCGGTCTCGGATGTCGCATTGGATCTCCATCCAATACAGCTGAGCATGGTACTCTTTCAGATCTCTTCAGGCAACCAAGGTAATTTCCAAGTCTATCAAGGACTAGAATAGCTCCTTAGGGATTTGCTCCATCCAACTCCCAACTATCGCAGGCTGGAGGCTCAAGGCGTCAGCGACTCTATTAGCTTTCCTAGGGTGATATTGGAGAGAGAAATTGTAATCGCACAGTAATTCTAGCCATCGGCGCTGTCGTAGATTCAACTCTTTCTGTGTGAAGATATATTTGAGGCTTTTGTGGTTGGAGTAGATCTCACATCTTACTCCGTACAAGTAATGCCTCCAGATTTTAAGGGCGAAAATGACGGCGCCCAACTCTAAATCGTGTGCTGCGTAATTTAATTCGTGCGGATTTAATTGCCGAGATGCGTAGGCCACTACCTTGTCGTGCTGCATTTGAACATCTCCTAATCCCTTTTGGGAGACATCAGTGTAGATTTGGAATCCCTCGGCCCCTGTGGGGATCGTAAGGATTGGCGCAGAAGTCAGCTTCTTCTTCAGTTCGATGAACGCGGCCTCGCACTCCGACGTCCATCGGAATGCGACGTCCTTTTTAATGAGATTATTTAGGGGTAGGGAAATCTTGGAAAAACCTTCGACGAATTTCCTGTAGTATCGGACAAGACCAAGAAAACTTCGGATATCCGCAGCTGTCCTGAGTTGTGGCCAATTTTATACTGCCTGGATCTTGGATTGGTCCACTACTACTCCTTCCTTATTTATCGTGTGGCCCAAGAATCCAACTTCTTCTAACCAAAACTCACACTTATTGAATTTGGCGAAGAGGGAGTGCTCCCGGAGTTTTAATAGCACCATCTGCAGATGCTGAGTATGGCCCGTCTTGGTCTTTGAGTAGATTAAGATGTCATCTATGAATACGATGACAAAGTTGTCCAAGAAGCGTTCGAAGACTTTATTCATCAGAGCCATAAAGGCGGAGGGTGAATTGGTGAGCCCAAAGGGCATCACTAGGAACTCATAAACGCCATAACGGGAGCTGAAGGCAGTCTTGGGAATGTCTTCCTCCCGGACTCGAAGCTGGTAATAGCCGGATCTCAGGTCCATTTTGGAGAATACTGATGCACCTTGCAATTGATCGAACAGTTCGTCGATCCTAGGGAGGGGGTATGTATTGCGTATAGTAAGCTTATTCAGTTCCCTATAGTCGATGCACAGTCGTAGTGTACCGTCTTTCTTTTTGACGAAAAGCACCAGGGCTCCCCAGGGAGAGGAACTAGGACGGATAAATCCAGCATCTATCAGTTCATGTAGTTGGATTTTCAGTTCAGTCAGCTCTCTTGGGGCCATTCGGTAGGGGGCTCGTGATACTGGCTGTGCTCCGAAAACAAGCTCAATCTGAAAGTCGACCACTCGTTGGGGTGGCAATCCCGGGAGGGACTCAGGGAAAATATCTGGAAAGTCGCGGACTACTGGGAATTTGGCGAGCACCTGGGTTTTGTCTTCCACATCGAAGTAGATAAGGTATACTTCATCCTTCTGTCAGATTGATTTCACAATCTGCGTAAAAGTCAGAATAATGTGCGAGATAGAGGGCACACTTGTCAATGTGATGCTCCAGCCATTTGGGTTCTGTAGCCAGACTTCTCGCGTGGAATAGTTATCTGTGCCTGGTGTTGGGCCAACCAGTCCATCCCCAAAATAATGTCAAATCTGGTTATTGCTAGGATGGTTGCGTAGATCTCTAATTCTACTTCTCCCAGCACAGCTTGGAATGAGCACTTTTCCATAGATGTCATATCCGACCTGTCCGGTAAATGGATTCGTATAGATAGTCTGGTTGAACGGATAAAGTTCTCTTTTGTTGCGATGAATTTGTGGGAGACGAAAGAATGTGTTGCTCCTGTATCAAAAAGAGTCTTGGCAGGGTGTCCTTCTACCATCAAGATTCCTGACGATATGGGAAGTATATACATATATATCATCTAAATAATACAAAAGATGCAAGTAATATACAACATTAGTAGTAAGATCTAGTATCTCCCTATCGCCTAAAGTATATACCTATAACTATGTCAGGGGCCGGTTCGTGTTGTAAGTCCAGTGCGTAGGAATCCAGGGGTATTGCTAGGCCCTGCTGGCCTCTCCTGCCATCTCTGCCTCTGCGGCCTCTCTGACCCTATCCCCGTGCTGGTTTTCCACCCTGAACTGCTCCTAATCCTGGTCTCCCTATCGCCTGTGGGCATAAAGCTCTCATATGTCCAAGCTGCTGACATAAGAAGCTCCCTACGAAGGGAACATCTCGTAAGGACACTAGTGCGGGTTGAGGTGCTGGAGCTGGTCTGATGTCTAGCTGCGCAGCTGGGGGTGTTGGGGGTACTGGTGGGCGCTTATAGGGTTGTCTGCGGCGTCGCTGCCTACGCTCTCTATCCTGTTTGTGGGGAGCGACTCCTCCATCTCGCCTCTGGTCTCGAGGAATCTCTACCTGGCCTCTACGCTGCTGAGCCACTGTCCGCTGGTCCAACTCCAATGCTGTCGTATGGGTGGATATGGTGTGAAAGGTGGCCTGAGAGAGCATGATCAGGGCTTGTCTCAGGTCATCTCGTAGTCCTCGGTAGAATCGATAAGCTCTATCTCTGTCGGAGGCAGCCAGATTCACGACGAAGCATGTCAGGTGTATAAACTCTCTCATACTCTACCACTGCGCGGTTGCCCTGTCGAATGAGTAAGAATCTCTCCTGCAACGCGGCTTGGTCTGCGTCCGTGATGAAGAACTCTAGTAAGGCCTCTGAGAACTCCCCCCAAAAGACCGCGCTCAACAGCCGACCTTGAAAAGTAGAGCGACTAGCTGCTCTCCACCAATCCCTCGCGTATCCCTCCAAAAGGGTCACCACCAAAGAGACTGCGGCCACAGCTGGGCACATCATTCCCACTAATAGCTCCTCCATACGCTCCACCCACTCCTCTGCCTAGATGGCAGTCTCTGTACATCTAAAAGAGGGTGGCCTTAGTCCTCAAAAAATCGTCAGTAAATCGGTAGGTGCCGTCATCTCTCGTGGTGGTTATGCCAAGGCTGTCCGAAAAGTGGCCAGAATGGCTGTCAATGTCTGCCCCAAGTCAGTCTCGGCAAACGATATAGTCGCGAGAGCGAATGGGTTTGGAGGTGGGGTAGCTGGAACATATCCTCTGGATGAGGATCCCCCGTTACTATACTCCGGTATCTGGAGAAGTAATAGGAAAGAGTGTTAGTATTTTGCAAAAGTAAGGGCAATTTGCAAAAAATGACAAACAAAGCGGAAATAACGGTGTATGGGCATACTATCGTACAGTCTAGAATCCCTAAGCCTCTACACTAGGGTCCACCAGGCTTCCGCTGCAAGGTTCGTCCCGAACCCAGAATGAAGCGAGGGATGGAGGGATCCTTAGACTGCTTCACAAGGACGAATTGTGATCGCTCTGATCCATTTGTAGCACCCCCAACCTCTTACCCGGGTCGGGCCGGAGGGGTACTCTTGGCCCATGACGTCCACCCAGTGCTCATTTAAGGTAAGACAATCCATCCTATCTAAGCACTAGTTGGTCGCCTTGCTCTTCTCGAATCACAACATTAATAACCCATCAAAGTATAGCGGAAGCATTAACAGGAAACCACTGCAGATATATATAACACATCATATAATAATACAGAGGTTCTCGGGCCGAAGCCTAAGTATTTATATAAGCCTGTGGGCTATTCATGTACTACATATAACCCTCACACACTCTCTCCCTATGCTGCTCGGCGGTACTCACGTCTCTAAACTCTGAGAACATCGGGGTGCATCTGCTCGGGTAGTCCTAACTGCTGGCGTAATCTCTTGCGACGGCGGGTCACTACAATGCTCCATTTTCTGTGAATGGTTATTTAGATAACCGTTAGTCACAGAACTAAGTGGAAACAAATCTCCTCCCTGGATCCATATCCTGGGGACGAGCACACACCCACCCAACAGAAGTAGATAGCCGAAGTAAAAGAGGGTTAGCACAACATTTCATATATGAATAGCTAGGAGCAACTATAAAAGAGTGCAGGATAGTATAACTTAGGAAAGCAGCAGCAGTACAAATCAGTTATAACAAGGCTCCACTAGCAAAACATCACATCAGGTTTTCATATCCTGTACTCTATTGCAGGCATTCAAAACTGTGCACACAAACCCTATGCTGACATAGTTTAGACCGCTTCTGTTCTAGCAGGGTAACGAGCCCCGTGGGCCTCACCGATGTGGCCGTCAGTGACAGTGGCTAGTCCTGCTACATCTGGGGGTGGTCATACCAACGGAGGAAAAACCCGACGAGGAATAATATAACGGCTGATCACCCGTGGTACCCATCTCCCTGTCGCCTTGAGTCGTCAACCTTCCCGCACCGGTACGAACGGTCTGCGGGAGGGACTGACCCGCCATTATTTCAACACAAGCAATTTACAATCAATCAAACATAAGGTAATCATATTACACACCGGGTCTACGTCGGCCTTCCCTACTAGGTTTAATCTTTGGGCGGCGGCACATAGCTCTACTTTCGACAAGGAGCACAGGAGCACATTATTTGGGGCTAGGCCTGGAGGACTACTTCAACTCCGATTATCCAACTAAGGCTCAACTTAACAACGAATGCTCGTTAGAGCAGGACCCGGGATTATAATAGTAAATTGCAATGTGTACAAGTGCGGTGTTTATGCTGCTTTAATTAAGGTGCTGGAATGAGACGTAACCAGTACGAAACTGGAGTAGTACTGAATTGAAAGTACTTGACCAGTATGAGACTGGAGTAGAGCTGAATTAAAAGTACTTGACCAGTACGAGACTGGAGTAGAACTGAATTGAAAGTACTTGACCAGTACGAGACTGGAGTAGAACTGAATTAAAAGTACTTGACCAGTACGGGGCTGGAGTAGAGCTGAATTGAAAGTACTTGACCAGTACGAGACTAGAGTAGAGCTGAATTGAAAGTACTTGACCAGTACGAGACTGGAGTGGAACTAAATTGAAAGTACTTGACCAGTACAAGAATGGAGTAGAGCTGAATTAAAAGTACTTGACCAGTACAAGACTGGAGTAAAACATAAAGAAAAGGTTAGTAGTCCAATCACTCCATTCAGGAGGCTTCAGTTCCTTCTCCGTTCTCAGGAGGTTTATTTGGGTTTCACCCATTATTAAGGTCTGATAGAAATTTGGTTGCGTCTTTTATTCACGGCTTAATTAGATTTAGGGCCTTGTTAGGCATTACACCATTATTATTGGTGGAGAATAATTCCTAACTCATCACTTGTACTCGCACCTTCCGAGCATTTCCAAAACACCCAAGAGTCGAGACACTCGACGATTTTACGAAACCTCGGAATTCCCAGAGTTTAGTCACTTGCCTCAGCCACTCTCGTCGATAAAATAGTTTAAATTAAATGTTTGATTTAAAAAGGGTGGTCGCGCACTCGAATTTCCACCTTCGGAGGAAACGTGCGTGATAATTACCGAGCGCGACTCTAGGCTTCTATAATTTGGAAAAAATATCAAAACTAGTCACCATGATCCCAAATTTTGATACTATCTTTCAAAGAACTTAAAAAGAGGCTGGTAATTTTTCAAAAATTTTCCGGGCAAATTTGGACCCTTAATTTTGCTAAATGAATTTTATTTAGGCTTTTATAAATACTAAATCAATTCCAAAAATTCTCAAAATTTTTGTGGAGTAAGCCCTCATTATGGGGAACATTTTTCATGTTGACCACTTTTCCCTTAGAGGCCTAGGTTTGGCCCAAAAATTTTCACAAATTTTTGTCCTTGATTTTGGTCTGCATATAACAGATCAACTTAATCCTGCGACTGAGATTGAGCCGCAGGGCGCGTTTTATCCTCCTGTCCCTACAGCATATTGGCCACGAATCCACTGTGTGGGGCGCTGATGTTGAGGCGGGGCGGGGATTAAGGAAATCTCAGCCGCCCAATCTTCATCACCAGATCGGGCGGTTGCTGCTCCTCGTTGGCGGTGCAGTGGATGAATAGCCTCCACCATCGCCGTCAGGCTACCGCAGGATTCCTTCACCGGCCCCAATCGACTTGTCGGGGGTCGGAGACTCTCTGGGCGGGGTTCCGGCGGTCTGCCGCCGCCGGTAAAATCCACCGCACCATCCCCGACCGATGCATTGGGGGTCGATCTTCTCGCCGACGGTGGCCCGGCGGCCTTACGTCGCCGGCCGCCGTCGCCAGTTTTGAACAGAGCCTTGCTCTGTTTTGCGGGTGCCGCCAGAGCTGCATTTTCCGGCAGCACCGCCGCTGGGGGTCGCCTCCCCCAGTAGTCTAGCACTCACCCAACACCACAACCGGCGATGGGGGAGGGACTTTCCTCCTTGGGCACCACCCGGCCTAGAGCATGGCTCGGGTGGCACCGTCGGTGCTCTGACCGTCGGGGGGTGCATGCAACACTTCTAGAATGGGGAAGGGGGAAGGAGAAGGTTTGAACCTGGGTCTGGAGGGCTCGGGAGGGGCCGGCCTGGTCGGCCATGCCAAAGGTTGCGGTGGTGGAGGGGTGTCTGCCTTTTTCAGCCACCTGAGCTCCGATAGTGCCTTGGTAGAGGTGGGGGAGTAGCCCTTTGGGCTTGTGAGAAGAATAACAGGGAGGGGGGTTTATATAGGCTAGAGGGGGGGGGGGTTTCTCCTCCCCTCTATGATATGGGATTAATCCCTCCTTAGGGAGGGATTAATCTCCACCCTCTAGCAGTCCAAGGATAGCTGGAGGCTCAAACTCATTTCCCCATGTGGGAAATGAGGTTATCCCCTAATGGGCTTGGGATTTGTAGGTCATGGAGGGGAGAGGGAGAGAAGGAGGGGTAGTGGTGGGCCTCCAATTTCACTAGGGTGGGCTTGCTGGTTGGGGGCCCAAAGGAGAGTGAGGGGGGCAAGGACCATCCATCCATGGGGAGGAGGTGGGCCCTTATTTGGAGAAAAATCCAAAAATGGGTTTTTAGGGGGATTTTGACCAAGTCAACCCTAGGGTGGGTCCCCCCCTTGCTGGTAAAAGTCAAAGTGGGTCCAAGTCGTCGAATTCGGGTCAAAGTTCGGGTGTCGTGTCGCAATTGGTGTGCACACGCTTTTCGGTGCACGACTATGCTTGATTTAACCAATTGTTATTGAAATTGGCCGGAACAACTTCTGTTGACTTCTTATTGAACAAACGATTCCAATGCCACTGACTGGGGTTAAATCGGAGTCCGTTTGGCGAAAGTCTGAAATTTGCGCGTCGCAGTGCGCTAAAACGGTCAAAGTGTCTAAATTTGTCATTAGATCTCGGATTGTGACGCAACGGGTTTCGATGCACCCGTCTAGGTTATATGAGGTCACAGGAATCGACAGAACTCAATTTGGAGTTCTCTAGCTCGATATCCAAAATCTTACTCTTGTTACGTTTTACGAGGAATGGTCATATCCATTATATCACCTCGGGTTCCAACTGAACGAGTTCCGATGCGCTCGTAGTGACTCCACGAGGCCACAAGAACTAACAAAACTCAATTCGGAGTTCTCTAGCTATATTTCCTACCTAGGGTTACCTCTCAACGGGTCATGGGTAGGGTTCGGGCCACTTTTATTGGGCCCACTAGGGCTCTGGTGGCCCAATAAAAGTCGGGATGTTACAAAGGACCAGCTCCATAAGCTTCATTACAAATGACTTGTTTGATATAATGACAACTATCATCTATAGGAAGAAGTTTCAATTTGGTATGCTTATTTTGGACAAGATTAGGGAGAGGATTAAGGCTCCAAATTATGCAAGGATTATCTCGTTGATGCTGCATGAGATCAATCCATAGGCGTTTGATTTCTCTAAGGGAACAGCCCTCCATCACATGAAGAAAGTATCAATATCCTCCATTCAAAGATGGCAATTGAAATTGTTGAACCCTGCCCAGGCTGCTAAAGCCCATGAGCATCCAGATGGTGAGGATAGGACCCCATCTCCCTCTCAACCTCATATTGCTAGCACATCTGGTGTAGCTGCTGAGGGGGAGCCTGCTCCTTCTATTCAAGAAGAAAGAATGCCAACTCCACCTACTGATACTTCTCACCATCCATCAACTTCAGAAGAACTCCAGTCAGACACTCAGGTACTAGAAACCATCCACTCTACTACAAAAGATATCAACAAAATGATTGAAGAGCTCAGCTCAGAAGAGCCTCTACCTCCTCTCCAAAAATGCAATGTTGTAGAGCCTTCCAAGGACCCTACTCCAGTACCATTTCCAGAGTCACCTACTGACCATTCCCCTCCTGCTGAGAAAGTACAAGAAGAGACTATACTGATTTCAGAAGAGAGAACGGAGTCCAGAACCAGTTGAAGCTCCCTTGAGGAGGTTGGATTTCACTCTTCCTACCATACTTGGTGAGGAAGGAGATATTCTGATTCACACTACTAGAGCTCAGAGCTCAGTAATTGTTGAAGAAATTGCTCCTTGGACTGCACCTCCTCCTCTAGTTACTCCTTCTGCTATTGCTTCTACTACACCTACTTCTTCTGATTTACTTGGTAAGATAGAATAAATGCTGATGGAACAAAGGAAATATTTCGATGACTCACTGAAAGTTGTTCAAGAGAAAGTCACTGCTCTTGAAAAAGAAATGAGTACAGGCTTTGTAGAGATTCAAAATAACACTGATCAACTGAAGCACCTCTTAAAGATAGGTGGAAAAACACTGGACCATACCATCACCAGTGTTGGCCAGGTAATGGACCAATCTATTACTCTAGCAAATAATTAGATCCAACTTGAAAATAAAGCCCAAGAGCACCTTCAGAATATTTGTGAAGAAGTGGGTACTTTCAAAGAAGAGGCCATAGAGAAACTTTGTATAGAAGTCAGAAAGGGGGAGGGACTTGTAAAAGAATAGGTTGAAAAGTTTGATACTAATGTCAAGACTCTATGGACTGCTAAAATGGATGAAATTAATAAAGATGTTAAAACTCAGATACAATCTGTGAAATTCTATACATATGACACTGCTGTATGGATGCATAACCAGATATTCACTGAATTCCATGCTGACCCCAATATCATTCCACATCATCTAAATCCACTTGTAGAAGCTCCGCCTGCTCAGATGCCTGCTCAACCTACCTTTTCTCCTAGGCCTAAAGGGGAAGCTTCTCCTCATCCAGAATCTTATGCTCAGGTATGGGAATCTGATATTCCTCAAGACCTACCTGAAATACAGATCCCAAAGAGAAGAAAATATGGAGATTGAGCTTCTGCCAGCAGATCAATTCCAAATCCAGAGACAGAGAAAAGGAAAGCCCAATAATTTGCTAAAATCTGATGCCCAACTTCCAAATCATTGATTCTTGATACACTAAAGTTTGTAATAGACTACAATAAAAGAAGGACTCTTCATTACAGTTCTCAGGAATGGGAGTTGTATGAAAAGTGTATGACTAAGAGAAGGATATATGACAGAGAATATGGAAGGAATAATCCAAATGGTCCACCAGGACCCCCAAAATATTATCTCAAGCCTTTCAGTCATCAAAGAAGCAAACAAGAGAAGGACAGGCAACAACAGCAACAACAACAGTAACATCAAGGCTAAGAATGATCATAGTTATAAGATTGAGGATTGGGATTTGTGTAGAACTGAAATCTTGAAAATATTTCTAGTTATATAAATCCTTAGTTTTGATGCCTCATTCTTTTTCATTAATTTTTATGCATATCATTCTGTGTTTACTTTCTATATCTAGTTCTTTTTATTTTGATATAATTCACCTTAGTGTAGAGAGTTCTGACTTCTACAAATAGGGGAGATTGTTGGGTATTGTATCCACAATAACTTAGATTTGTATGAAGTCACCCTTGAACAAAGATGAATTAAGTTGTATTTGATATCCTGTTCTAGTTATGTGCTTGCAGGACTTATTGCCAAGTGTAGACCAATGTCAGTCTACAGTGGGTCACCAAACACAGGACCATACAATGTAATCTCTCATTGTATGATCCATGGTGTTGACTCATGTGTAGCCTCTCTATTGGGATACACTTCATTTTCAAGCACTAGGTCTAATGAAGGAAGACTTGATGCTGTTTGGATTGAAGAAATAAAATTTTCATAAAACTGAAAATTTTCTAAGTGTTTTACTCGAGTGGAATCATAGTACTCGAGTAGAAACCTTAGAAGCACTCGAGTAGGTCTTGTCTGAAATTCAAGTAAAGGAAGTGGTTCTCGAGTAGCTTGAATCTAGCTTTCGAGAACCAAGTCCAGTACTCGAGTAGACCTCCTCTCTTTCTCGAATAATCAGCTTTTATGTCTCAAAAATTTTCTAACAAAAACACTCGAGTAGTCAAGTCTAGTACTTGAGTAGTTGAGCAGCTTATTTCGAGTCATAGAAGAATAGTTCTCGAGAAGATTCTAACCCCACTTGAGTAGCAAATCCATATACTCGAGTAGTTTGTTGAGTTCTCGAGTAGTCCAGTTTCAGTACTCGAGTGATCAACAGTTTTCCAGAATTTTATCTAAGTCAAGTTATCGAGAAGTTCAGTTCACCTCTCGAGTAGTCTCTCTAGCACTCGAGTGATCATTACTCCACTCGAGTGATTTAAGACTCTATCTAGAATTTCCAGAAATACTTCTTCTCGAGTTATCATTGCTATCCACTCGAGAGCCAGTTATATCACTCATATATTATTCGTTTAACTTGAGAATTGCTATCATCCATTCTGAAATTTTCTCCAAGTTTCTGTCAAATCGATTTTTGAATACTTTGATATGACTAGTCCACGTGGCCATCATTAATGACAAATTTAACCGTTAGGGAGATCTTATAAATGGTCATGTCATTATGACTAACCCTAAGCGCGTAATATTCTGTCATTCTAAGATTTCTGGATCGGCCGACTATTTCTATTTTCTACAGAAGCCGCCGCTCATCTTGAAGATCGCTAAGGCCATTTTTGATCCAGATCGACTTGCAGATCAAGAGATTTTTCAATCTTCATCTTCTCCTTGATCGTGTGAGTCCAAGTTTCTCAGAACAAGATCTAGCCGAGAGTCTTCTTCTACAAATTCTAATAAAGCCGAAAAGATCAAGAAAGAAGACCTTGGGAGAGATTTCCAGATCTGAGAAAAGAATTACTATTTGTATTTTTAGATTTCATTTTATTATTGTAGGAGATTATTCTCCGAGTGTAGGAGCTTTGTTTCTCCGATTTGTAGGAAGTTTTCATCTCCCGAGTGTAGATCCCTTTTTGGATCGAGTTGTAGGAACGTTGTTCTGAGTGGTAGGATTGTTTTCAATCTGAGATTAGTGGAGTAGCTGAGTCTAGTGTATTGTTAGATCGGTGAGTGGAAAGTGGACGTACCCAAGATTGGGGAACCACTATAATTCTTGGTGTTCTCTGTGAATTCTTGGCTATTTCTTGTGCATTAGATTGCTAAAATTTTTTTATTCTGCAAAAAGACGCATAACTCACCTATTCACCCCCCTCTAGGTGATTTAGGTAGACAACTTGAACACTTTTTCAGTTGGAGTGGTGATCGTGATGACTTCTTGATCTTTTTCTTTAGGTGGCTCATCTAATCTCAGTTCCTTAAGTCGTGAACCTGCATCTTCAATGAACACACTAGAGGAGTTGCTTTGCAGCAAGCTCGTCTCATCAAATACAACATTGATAGTTTCTTTTAAAACCAGGGTTTTCTTATTGAAAATCCCGTATGTCTTACTATGGCTACTATATCCTACGAAAATACCTTCAAAACTCTTTTCACTAAATTTAGTTGTGTGATACTTACCATTGTTAAGGACGAAACATTTACTACCAATGATTCTAAAGTAGGAAATGGTCGGTTTCCTGCCCTTTAGTAGTTCGTAAGGTGTCTTATTGTTGTTCTTGTTGATGAGTGCTTGATTTTGCAAGTGGCATGCAGTGTTGACGGCTTCAGCCCAGAAAAATTCTGGTAGTGAGTCATCACTCAACATGATCTTGCAAGCCTCTATGAGTGTTCTATTCCTTCTCTCAGCTACTCCATTTTGTTGAGGAGTATGAGGAGATGAAAACTCATGAAAGATACCTAGGCTTTCACATAATTCTGTCATGGCCCTAGACTTGAATTCTATTCCATTGTCACTTCTGATTTTGACTACTGAACAGTTGTATTCATTCTAAACTTGTCTGACAAAATTAGTAAAGATGTTGAAGGTATCTGACTTGTGTTTTAGAAAGAACACCTACGCAAAGCGAGAGTAATCATGACAATAACCAGCGTATAATGTTTACCTCCCAAACTTCGAATTTGCAGTGGACTGAACAAGTCCATTTGGAGTAGATGTAAACACCTATTAGAGTCTTTGCCAATAATGCTTTTAAATATAGCCCTTGTTTGCTTGCCTTTTACACGTGCGTGACAAGGTCTATCTTTGACACACTTGACATTTGGGGCATCACATACTAAATTAAGAGAAAATAATTTATTAATAGTTTTGTAATTAATATGTGCTAATTTCTTATGTCATTGATCACCAAGAGACGCACTATCTTTTGCCAAAAAGCACACCGGTGTAGAAGAGTCTATGCAAATAAAATTCAAACAAAAGATATTCCTACTACGAGTGTCTGATAAAATGTTTCTAAATTATCAACCGATTTTATCAAACACTTATCTGCATGAAATTCTATGATGTATCCTTTATCGCAGAGTTTGCTTATACTTATGAGATTGTGTTCCAATCCTTCAACATAAGCCACGTCAGAAAAGGATACACTACCATTGGTAATCATACCGTAGCCTTTAGTAATTCCTCTATCATAACCTTCAAAGATGACCTTTGGACCATTCATGATTGGTGAGTAATTTTGAAGAAGGCTTCTAGTCCCGGTCATATGCCGAGAGCATCCGCTGTCCAAATATCAAATGGGATTTTTGGTGGCCTTTGGATATTCCTGTAAAAATGAATTCAAGTTTCCTTAGGAACCCAAACTTGTTTGGGTCCTTGGTCTCTTGTTAGCACACTCCCCCTACGAGTGTTAACATTATGAGTGGTCTTTCTCACATTATTAACTCGAGGAGTTACAAAATTTCTAGGATTAAACCAGCAATCTATGGCGAAGTGACCAACCTTGTCACAACACCAATAGTCAAATCTGTTGTATCTTTGCCTAACAATCTCCTGCTTGACCTTTTGAGGTTGTGGTCAAGCAGGGGCAGTAGATTTAGAAGTAGAAGCTTCATGGTGAAAGCATTCACATGACTTCTTCTCCTTCAGGGGCTTTTTAACAACAGGTTTAACTTTTGGTGCCTTCTTGATGTTATGACCATGATTATAAGGGTCATAGCTCTGAAGAGTAAACTCCTCATAAGGTGCCTTGAAGACACTTTCGCCAAAGTTCCGGGGATGGGTCCATCCTTGATAACGAGACTTGGGCTCTACATAAGTAGGCCTAGCAAAGTGATCGTAGGACGAATCAAGATCAAACTTTTTGGTTGGAAAGATAACCTTTTTCAATGACGTCTGATCTTGAGAAGCTTTCCCATTTTCCTTGACCAGAGCCTTCTTGGCCACCTTGTTCATTCTTTGAGCCTTATTTCTCCTAGAGGATTTACTAGGAGCACCAACATGGCCTAAGCCAGCACCTTTGGCCTGAGCTGAGAATTCAACAACCAAAGGAAGGACAGTCTTGGGCTTGGAGAAACTTTCAATAAGTTTCTTTTCAGCTTCAAGTTGTTCTTCCAATTCTTTGATGATCTTCACATTCAGATCTAGGTGCTCAAGAGCCTTATTATACTCTTCAACAACAACATTTAAGTATTCTCTGAGTGAGTCCATCTTGACGACTTCCTCTCTCAGAGTGCTCTCTACAGCCTTGAGAGATTTAATCTCTTTGGCCTGAGTTTTCACGACTTTTCGACATTTGTCGTAAGTCTTGATTAACTCCTTATATTCAGCCATGAGTTCAGACTCATCGTCAGAAGAGCTGTCCTCATGATCATGATCAGAAAAATCTGATTCAGAAAGAGGAGTATGAGAGTTTACCTTCCCAGTGAATTGGGGTTCTTCTTCATCATCAGTCTGTGTCCTTAGCCCAAAGTAGGCTTACTCTTCTTCACTTGACTCAGATGAGTGAGAGTTGCTGAGAGTCTTGCCCTTTTTTGCTACTAGGCCTCTTTCAGTTCTCTTCTTGTGGTAAGAAGATTTCTTCCCCTCTCTTTTTCCACCGTCCTTCTTATGAAGGCAATCAGCAATAACATGACCTGTCTTATTGCAAAAATAACAAACGATGTCAGAAAAAATATGTTTGTTCTGTTTATTATGAAACATGTCTTAGCTACTTGATCCTTTCTTGTGTTGATCACCACCATGATGTGATCTTCTATACAAGGCATCTTTGCCTCTCCATTGTTTCTTCTTGTTCAAGAATTTCTTAAACTGCCTTGAGATAAGAGAAAACTCTCCTTCAAATAACTCTGAGCCTAAAGTACTTGGCTCTGAAGTTTCTTCTTCACTATCTTCCTATGCAGGAGTAGGTGATGCAACTTTGTCTTTCCTTGAGTTGTATGCCTTCAGTGCGATAGAATTCTCCTTGGATGAGAACCAACTCTTCTCTTCTTCAGCTTTTCTTGAATTGATTTGCAGCTCATATGACATTAGCTTTCCGAAGAGATTCTGAGGGCCAGTCTATGCCAGCTTGCCAAACTCCCGGATAGCACAGAATTTGTTATCCCACTCCTTAGTCAGGGAACTTAGAAATTTATCATTCAACCCTTCATTAGTGAAGACACGACCATATACTCTTAGGCCGTTAACAATCTTGAAGGAACTTTCAAATGTATCTGCAATTGAGTCCTTGGGTCCTTGTAAGAAGTCTTCATATTTCTGATTTAGAAGGGATCTTCTGTCATCCCTAACTTCTTCAGGGCCTTCCATCAAGGTGATGAGAGACTGTCACATTTCCTTAGTGGATTGACAGTGAATTAGGTTCTGCAGCATAGAATCATTGACTGCACTTGTGATAATATTTTGGCTTTCTTATCTAAAGAAACAAGTGCAATCTCATCCTTATCAAGGTCCATCAAATTCTTGGAAATTTTCTTGGTAGGATCAATAGTGGAGACGGTCATGGGAACATAAGGACCTTCTTCAACAATCATGAAGATCCTTGGATCCACAGCTTCCATAAAAAAGTTAATCCTTTCTTTCCACATAGGAAAGTTGGTCTTTGTGCACAAAGGAAGCTTAGCAAAATCCTTAACTTTGTCCATGCTTAAATCCTCTGTAGATAACTAGGAGCAGATCTGTTCATGGTGTTATCCTTTTTAATGAACAACCTCCCTCTGATACCAATTGATGTTTTAGTTGTCTACCTAATTCACCTAGAGGGGGCGAAAAGGTAAGGTTTGTGTCTTTTTGCAGAATCAAAATTTTAGCAAGCGAAGCACAGAAAATAAGCACACATAGCACAGAGTACACTAGGTATATAGTGGTTCCCCAATCTTGGGTACGTCCACTCTCCACCTCATCGATCTAGCAATACGCTAGACTCCGCTACTTCACTATTTCCTTGGATTGAAAACCAATCCTACCACTCGGAGCAACGTTCCTACAACTCGATCCACAAAACGGATCTACACTCGGAAGAAAAACTTCCTATAAACTCGGAGACAATCTCTCATACAAGAATAAAATTGTTTATAAATAATAAACCAAACTTTTCTTCACAGATCTGACAAAGACTCGGCTTCTTCCTTATAGAAACTTGAAAATCCCTTTTAGAATAGTTGAGGAAGAAATCAGAGTATGCTTGGATCTGAGAACTTTGAATCACCACGATCAGGGTAGAGATGTGTAACGGTTAAGAAGATTTGATCTGATGAATCTAATTGTCTAAATCTTTCGGATTGAGACGATCGGAGTCGATGAAGATGAAGAACTGCGGCCGATCTTCCCGAAATGGAATGAAAATACGGATTCAGAAAACATGATTTCTCTCTATTATTCTTCCTTAGAGTTAGTAAAAAATGATTAGACCATTTATAGGAGTTAACTAAAGGTCATAATCATAAATGACTTAGACACATGGACCAATAATTAAGGAAATTATTTTGAAAAACGTGTCCTGATACATAGCGAATTTTCAGAGAGAAACCAACTTCATTACTCGAGTGAATAAAGGATTACACGAGTATTACTTCAGGTTCTCGAGAAGACATCTTCAAGCTTCTCGAGTAGAAGCACTTAAGGAAACTTCAGGAAAGAATTCTTCATTACTCGAGTGGAATGAGGATTACTCGAGTACTCAATGTGTTACTCGAGAAATGGATGTAATCTTCTCGAGTAAAAGACTTAGAGAAAATTCAGAGAGGAAATCTGGCTACTCGAGTACTAGAGCTTGACTACTCAAGAAGTAGATGGACTTCTCGAGTACAGATACTTCACTATTCGAGTAAGATAGACATTTCTCGAGTACTTGTCTTCTGTCACTCAAGACAATGTACTTAGCTACTCAAGTGTGTTAATCATAGTCAATCTTACCACGCCCATCCATCCGAAAAAACTGGTCAACCAATTTAATTCATCTGTCTGGACTTCGTATGAGAACATAATATCCTCAAGTTGTCTTGCTTGTAGCATCTTCAGTAAACTAACCGAGTCATCGGATTCAATTAAAGCCTTTTTATTGTGTTGGACATAATTATAGGAATCAAACTTGCTAAAACCGAGATTTTCAACACCTCCAACTTCTTCGGAGAGAAAATTATACGCATGCACTGTTTTAATAGCAGCCCCTGTGATATTTTTTATAAGATCGATATGCAAATATGATACCTTTCTATTTGACATCAACAAATGCTTCTCTTCTCCAATGCAAGAGGGTGATTATGCTCCTCCACAAACTTTACAACCGTTCAATTCTGACCATTTGTATCAGTTCTAAAATTACAACAAGCAAGACAACAAGTTCGAGTGTCTAATTTGCGATACTTAATTGGTGATGGTTTTGTGTGCTTCTTTCCGGACTTAGAGCAGGTATATTCACGTACTTTGATCATTCTAGTGTGTGCCCAATAAATAATGTGTTCTTTACGAACAATAAATCCAGTTTTATGAGCGTACTCACAATACAAAGGATAAGCCTCTTCTTCTTCTTCTGACTAGACAACAAGGAAAGTAAGATATTCTTTTTGGATCTGTAGGAAAATATAAAACCCATTAGATTTTGAAAGAATAGGTTTCAAGAATGACTAATCACCTAAAGGGGGGATAATAGGTTCAATTCTTTATTCTTAGGCTGTTAATAGATTCTTCACGGTATGAATATATTCTATAGTAATCACATCATACAACACATCAATCACAGCAGACATACAGGTTTATAGTGGTTCCCCAAGAGATTGGTACATCCACTTTCCCCATGTGCCTATCTAGCAATACACTAGATTCGGCCAAACTTCCTTTAACCTTCTCAGATCCTTAAATCTTACAAATCAGAATCCAAACTGGTTCCTACAACTCAGACTTCAATAAGTCATACACCTCAGGTTCTTCCCAAGAACCCTACCTCAGAATGAATTCACACTCCTACCACTCAGGCTATCAAGCCCTACCTCAGCCCTTATCACCAAGCCTACAACTCAGAGAACTTAATCTCCTACCTTAGGCAAACAGCCCTACCTCAGCCTTTATAATTACAGGCTTACAATACTCAGATCTAAAAATAGATCCTACAAAGAAATTGTATAAAGAACTACTTATCTTCCTTCACCCAAATAGATAGAAAAGAGGAGTGAAGGAATCTTGATCAGATCTTGATTAATCTTCTTTCTTCAGATCATTGCTGGAATGAGTCAGATTCAACCTTACTTTGCTTATTCAAAGCTTCTTGAAAGAGAGAACCTAGGTTGAATATTTTTGACAAGTTAATGTAGACTCGGCTTCTTCTTTCTTGCTTACTTGATTCAGCAAACTTTGACAGATCCAAAGAGATGATGTCTCCTTCTCTGATATAGAATTAGAACCTGCTTGTTGTGTGTCTCTCCTCTTTCTCTGAATGCTCGGCTTAATTTATAGATCACATCAGAGGCAATCAGTTGATCCGGTGGATGACTGACATCTGACAGTTCTGACATGTCTAACAAGTTTTTACAATCCTAGTAGCTGTCAAGTCTTCTTCCTGGAGATCTAGCACTTGAGGTATTTAACTCAGCTGAATGTGTCAAGACACAAGTATACTATGTGTCGACACAGATGAAGTATATGTCGACACAATTACCCGGGTGTCGACACACTTCCTCTAGTGTTGTCGACAAACTTTAGAAACTGTCAACACAGCTTTTATACAATGTGTTGACACAACTCCTTTGATGTTGTCAACACTCTTTAGAATCTGTCGACACTGCACTTCATCCAGACTCTACACTCCATTTGTAGAATGTGTTGACATACTTCTTTGACATTGTCGACACTCTTCAGAAACTGTCGATACTGTTAATGTAGACCCAACTTCTGTATGTCGACATAAGTCTTGTGTATTGACATTGCTATTGTAGACTTAAACTCTTTATGTCGACACAAGTCCTGTATGTCTACACAGGTGTTGTAGATTTGAACTCTTTGTGTCGACACACGTCCTGTGTGTCGATACAGCTATTGTAGACTTGAAATCTGAATGTTGACACAAGTCCTGTGTGTCGACAAAACTGATGTAGACTTGAACTCTGAATGTCAACACAAATCTTATGTGTCGACACAACTCCTACTTATATAATCACTTCAAATCTAAGTGTGTCGACACTAGTCCTGAGTGACGACACAACTATTATCAACTCAAATTTCATATGTCGACATAAGTCCTGTGTGTCGACATAACTTTGCTTCTGATCTCAACGTTGCTCCTTCAAAGATGTCGACACATGATAAATGTCTCGACACTTTTGTACTTAGAATATCTTCTTCATTCTTTTGCCTGCACAGATAAACTCAATACACCATCAAATACAACTTGATGTATATTATTGAATTAGGTGAGGCTTATCCAAATTAGGTACACACTTTCCAATGTACCCAACAATCTCCTCCTATTTGGATAAGTCATAACCCATAGTCAATTATATACACCAATATATAATGGAAAAATAAGCATGATGTATTTAGCAATTTCAAATTATTTCAATAGTAGTTCAATCATATCATACACAAATATTCAGCATGAAATATCATAAGAAACTATGCAACTCAGAGACATAGGTATGTAAATTGTTGGCAATCAATAATTTCTTCATCATATTAGCAAAGTAAGATTACAATATTTATGAGTTACAACAAAACAACAAAAGATCTACAAAGTTCTCCTAGTACCAAGTCAGTCTAACATTAGGATTGATCTTGTTCCCTGATTACAATCCCTTTTCCTGGTTGGATAATAGCTTTGACTTCAGCTTCAGTATCATCAGCAGGCTTCTTTCCCTTGATATCTTTGGCTTTAAGTTGAGCTGCTTTCAGCTTTTGCCTCTCAAAATAAAGGAATGGTTTGGGAAAATACTTGCAAGGCTCTATAGAGTTTGCAGGAATTCTGCCATCCTTCAGGTCCTTCCTTAATTTATAGATTTTCTCTTGTTGTGCAAGGTACTTATCCCATTCCTGTTTGGAGTACCACTTGCCCCTGTCATATTGATTTTCAGCCACTACATTCCATGCAGTTAGGATAATGCTTCTGGAGGTTGGACTCTATTTCTCAAAGTCAGGCCTAGCTTCAGCCTGTTCTCTAAATCTCTTCTTGGATATTTGTGCCTCATGATCTTTAAGCAGAACTAGATCAAGCATTTCCACTTCTTCAAAAATTAAAGGTACTTTATCCAGTGGAGGGTTGTACATATCCTGGACTGCCTAATGAATTTCTTCATACTCAGAAGGGGGATATATGACTTGAGCCACTTCAGGTTGCATCCCTTCCAAGATTACAGGTTGGCATCCAGATTCAGCAACATTATCATCATCACATAGAGGTGGATATCCCAAGGTAGCTCTAATAGTATTTGATACCCATTTGGCAAGATCAGAGCTAGCTTTGACAAGCACCCTATCCCCCTTTATGAATTCTCTGACAATATGATCTTTGAGATCATTCTTCTGAAATCTGACTTGATCTACTATATGATAATTTCCAATAGTATAATATTCTTTGAACTTTTTCATTTGAGTTAAAATAGCAGTCTTAGAAGTTATTATGCCAGTCTGGACCATTGTTATGTCTTGTTTTATTTGTGCTTCAATAGCAGAGACTTTGGTGTCCATATGAGTTTCTAGGGCAGTGGTTTGTTCAGCCAACTTTTGCAGAGTGATGGAATGTATTTCCATCAAATTCTCATTCATCCTCTTCTGATTTTCTAGGACACAACCCTGCTTAACAACTAGATCATCCACTTCAGTTTGAGTGGTTTGTTGTTGTTTGGCAATATACACTACAATATTTCCTCCCTTATGGAAGTAGTCTTTCATTTCTTTCTTGAGCAAATTGGCCTCAAATCTTATAGATTTGATGTCCTGAGCCATATTGAGCTGTATCTCTTTGTGGCTTTCATCCAAATACTTTTCAAGGGCTATTCTTTGCTCATCAAGTTTGACTTGCAGCTGTACTAATAGTGAACTAAAATCCAGTGTAGAGGCAGTAGATGTGGATCCAGCCTGTAAGGCTTTCTTATAGCCTGAACTCTTCTTCCTTATCTCCATGATTTTTCGTTTCTTAAGTACTGAGGCTTATTCCTCATCCTCTAACTCATATGATATCTCAAGGTTCACTGTAGTGCCTGGAGCATCTATATTTCTTAGTGGGGCTAGGTCTGATACCTCCCCCTCAACCATTGCAGTAGTGTGTTTATCAGCAGAAACATCTTCCCTGTGAACCTCTTCTTCTTCCCTCTGGAAGTCAGTCTCTAATCCATGGATTACATCATTCTCAGGAGTCTTAGGTTTCTCTGACATATCTGGAATATGCACATCTTGTGCCTCTTTTTCATGAGTTTTTGCAGCTGTGTTAATGTCCTGAACTACTTCCATCACAGTGAGGTTTGCAGTCTCACTATCTAGCTCAGATGCAGTAATATCTCCCCCTTAGTTTGATATCTCCTGATTTTCTGGCAGATGGGATGTCTCCCCTGGATATGAGTTTTAGGTCCAGGTGTGTGAGTGGGAGACTTCCTGGGTAGTTCAGTGGTGTCTTCATCAGAGTTGAATTCAACCCTTTCTTCTGAGTCACTGGAGGACTCCTCAGCTTCCACTATATCTTTCTTAGATTTTCTTACCTTTTTGTACTTCTACTTAGGTGCAGGGTATTCTTTGGACAATACTCTGTCCCATCTAGTTAGGATCCTTGTATCCATTCTTCGCATGTGATTAATCTTTGAACTAGCAGTTTGGTTCAGTACCTGAGGTATGTTGGCAGACAAATATAAACTCAGTATTCTTCCTAGGTTAGGCTTCTTAATGCTTTCCTTAACCTTGTTGAAGATAACAGTACTCTAGTCAGTCTTTATCTTGAAGATGATTCTTATCATTAGGCTAAACATGTAGGAGGAAATCCTATCATGTCCCCCAATTTTGCATAGGACAACTTTCCCGATAACTTCAGACAGAAACTTCCCCTTGGAGTTCATCCCTTTCCTGGTCATGGATGATCCAAGGTTTGTGTTTGGGGTTAGCCCACACCATTTGAGGGCTTCATCAATCAGGGCAGACTCAAGTTCAGATTCTTCTATGACCCTTGGTAGTTAAAGGGATTTGCTTAGATTTTTGGAAGTTATTTTTACTGTTTCTCCATGAATAGTGGATTTTATCTTATTTCCCTTAAAATTTGTTATTGCGCTGGAATAGAATTCTAAGACTTCTTTCTTCCATATCCTTGTCGGTTCTGAAACTACGTTATCCAGTCCTGCTTCCTGGATTAGGTCCGCCACCACCTTAATATCAGGTTCTGCATCATTGAAGGCACCCCGAACTAGCGCATACCCTTCATTGATGTTGTTTTCCGTCTTGGGTGCCATTGGAGATGAGATAAATTGAAGTGGAAGAGAGAGAAATAGAATTTCTTTGTCGACACTAATGGTTTAGTCTCGAAATTTCAGAGAGCTTAGTCGACAAAGTCTCGCTTCCTCCTATTTATACTTTTCTAAATAGGGTAGATCAAAAGGCGGGCTGAAATTGGAGTTTAGTATGTCGACACAAATTTGTTTGTGTCGACACTGTCTGCTAAAATGTCGACTAAGGGTTTAGAGTCTCGACAACCCCATATGTCGACACCAATTTTTGTGTGTCAACACAGACTTCTGAAATATCGATAGAGGGTTTTGTGTCTCGACAATTCTATGTGTCGACACACTCACTCTCTATGTGTCGACACCTACTCCTGTGTGTCGACACACTAACCTATTTTGTGTCGATACAGACTACCAAGGACTCGACACTTATAACTTGTGTTGTCACTTAGTCATATGTTAAACATATACTTTCCTTTGACCTATCCTCTCATTCTAGGTTCAACATACCTAATTCAATTTTAAAATAGTTTAATTTACTTTCATCTAGAGGTTTAGTGAATATGTCTGCTACTTGATTGTTAGTAGAAACAAATTCTAGACTTATGTCCTCTTTCTCAACATGTTCTCTAATAAAATGATATCTAATTTCAATGTGCTTTGTCCTGCTATGTGAAACAGGGTTTCTAGCAATTGATATAACACTAGTTGAATCACAATACAAAGGAGTTTTACTTATCTTGATGTCATAATCTTCAAGTTGATGTTGTATCCAAAGCAACTAGGCACAGCAGCTTCCAGCTGCTATGTATTCTGACTCTGCTGTGGATATAACAACACTTTTCTACTTTTTGCTGCTCTATATCACCAATCTTTCACCTAGGAATTTGCATGTACCAGTGGTACTTTTCCTGTCTTCCTTGAAGCCTACAAAGTCTGCATCTAAAAAACCTATTAGGAGAAAATCTCCATTCCTAGGGTACCAAAGACCAAGATCTGGTGTCCCCTTAAGATATCTTAAAATTCTCTTCGCAGCAGAATAATGAGACTCTTTAGGGCATGCTTAGTATCTAGCACATACATATATAGCATACATGATGTCAGGTCTACTTGCAGTCAAGTATAGTAAGGAGTCTATTATCCCTCTATACAAAGACTCATCAATAGGTTTCCCTGCCTCATCTTTGCCTATAGGCACACTTGATCCTATTAGAGTTTTCATGGTGGAGGCAGTCTCCATACCATATTTTTAATCAACTCCCTAGTGAACTTATACTGAGATACAGATAGTCCACCATTAGTCTGTCTTACTTTGAGTCCCAAGAAGAACTTTAGCTCACCCATGCTGCTCATCTCAAACTTCCCTTGCATAAGTTTGGCAAACTTCCTACAAAGGTTGTTTTCAATAAATCCAAAGATTATGTCATCAACATATATCTGAACTATAATGATCTTGCCCTTTTATTCCCTTAGGAATAGGGTTTTGTCTATTTCCCCCCTTGTGAATTTTTTCTTAATGAGGAAAGTAGACAATGTCTCATACCATGCTCTAGGGGCTTGTTTCAACCCATATAGAGCTTTCTTAAGACTGTAGACATAATCGGGAAAGCGTGGATCTACAAAACCTGATGGTTGTTCCACATATACTTCCTCTTTTAGATCTCCATTCAGGAATACAGATTTGACATCAATCTGGAAGACCTTGAATACTCTATAGGATGCATAAGCAAGGAATAGTCTTATTACTTCCAGCCTTGCTACTAGGGAAAAGGTCTGATCAAAGTCTATTCCCTCTTCCTACTATAGCCTTTTGCCACCAATCTTGCTTTGTTTTTAACAATAATGTCATTTCATCTAACTTATTCCTGTAGATCCACTTAGTTCCTATGACATTATGGCCCTTAGGTCTGGGGACCAATTTCCAGGCCTTGCATCTCTTTAATTGGTTCAGCTCTTCCTACATAGCACCAATCTAGTATGAGTCTTGGATAGCCTCTTCAAACTTCTTTGGTTCCATTTGAGACAGGAAGCTTTAGCATAGTGCTGAATTCAAGCTCTTGCTTCTGGTCATCACACCATGACTTGCTTCACCAATTATTTGGTGAGGTGAGTGATCTCTTAAATTTCTCATAGCTAGTGGCAATCTTTGTTCAGTTTGGTGTTCTTCATTTCCTTCAACTTACTGATTCTCAATGTCTTCAGCTGGTTGTTCTTCATTCTCAGTTTATAAGTCTTGAGCTCCCCCTGGACAACATCCATCATCTTCAATCTCTTGGCCTGCTGGTTTATCTTCCATGATGGTCAGATTTTCCATCTTTTCTTTTAAACCTGCAGAACTTGAAGAAGTACTTGGCAGCTCACAGTTAATCAACTTAGACTCATCAAAGATAACATGGACTGATTCTTTTACAACTTGTGTAGTCAAGTTATAGATTCTATATACTCTACTATTGTTACTGTACCCAACAAATTCCTTCTTGGGACTTGTCAACAAACTTTGTCAAATAAGACTTACCATTGTTTAGTACATAACACTTGATACCAAAAATCCTAAAATAGGATAAGTTTGGTTTTCTGTCTTTCAGAATCTCATAGTGAGTCTTTTTGTGGCTTTTGGTGATGGATGCTCTATTGAGAACATGACAAGCAGTGTTTACTGCCTCTACCCAGAAATATTCTGGGAGAGAAGTGTCATTTAACAAGGTCCTACATGCCTCAATTAGAGTTCTATTCTTCCTCTCAGCAATTCAATTTTACTGTGGAGTTTTTGGTGAGGAGAATTCTTGATGAATCCCAAGCTCTTCACAGAACTTTTTCATGCATTCAGACTGGAACTCAGTCCCATGATCACTTCTGATCTTGACCACAGTACAGTTAAATTCATTCTGAACTTGCTTGACAAAAGACTGAAAGTTATTTGGGGTTTCAGATTTTCTCCTTAGGAAGAATACCAAAGCAAACCTGGAAAAATCATCAACAATCACAAGGGTATAGACTTTACTACCTAGACTATGAACTGACATCGGACCAAATAGATCCATATGCAGGAGATATAAGCACCTCACTGAGTCTTTGGTATCAAGACTTTGGAATGAAGACCTGGTCTGTTTGCCCTTTTGACAAGCTGAGCAGATTCCCTCCTTGATGCACATAACCTTAGGGCCATTCCTTACTAACTCTTCACTAAAGAGTTTGCCTATAGTCTTATAGTTCAGGTGAGCCAGCCTCTTGTGCTATTGGAGACAATGAGAAGCTTTCTCATCTGTAACTAGGCATATGGGAGATTCCTCAATCTCACATTCAAAGTCTAGACAGCAAACATTTCCTCTCCTAGGGCCTGACAATACAACCCCTTGGTCACTTGTCCTTTTGATTTGACACTCATCCTTGAGGAAAGAAAAGTCATAGCCCAAATCACATAATTGACTTATGCTTATAAGGTTATGTTTCAGACCATTTACATAAGCTACTTGTGTGATAGTTACCATGCTATTAGTTATCTTACCAAAACCTTTAGTTACCCCTTTTTCTGAGCCTCCAAAGATAACTTTGGGACCATTCTCAACAGGAGTGAATTCTTTTAGCATTCTTCTTGTTTTAGTCATGTGTTTGGAACATCAACTGTCCAAGTACCATGTAGGGATATGGACACTTGGACTAACCTGCAACAAATATATTATCTAACCTTAGGACCCCAAATTTTATTGGGTCCTAGGTGCAAGTTAGATCTAAACTAAACATGTCTACCATCAAATCTTCTGACAGATAGAACACCATTGCTTCTCTGGATACTATTATTGTTCCTGCAATCAATGGCAAAGTGGCCCACTTTGCCACTGCACCAGCACTCATGCACATTATATCTTCTTTTAAGAACTAGCTTAACATTAATGTTGTTTGTAGCTCTTAAATCAGCTGGTACATTAGCTTATTCCTTAAGTCTTTCAGCTAGGGCATGCTTAGGGACTTGTCTGGCAGCAGAAGTACTTGGTATATATTGAATCATATCTGCATCTGACTTCTTTTTTGAATGCATACTTCTGATAGCTTCAGATATTCCTAAGTCTGCTTTGCTAACAGATTTTCCCTTAGTCTGATGATAGACTGACAAACTTTTTGAATCAACTAATACCTTGTTCTTGAGTGTTGGGGCTGGTACACCAAACACAAATGGTCCATTATGGGCCATTTGAGTTTTCTCATGGAGTGTCCAATAGGCATTAACACCCTTTCCATCTCTACTACCTTGCTTACAGTGACCAAATATACTATCATGGTCGTACCTATTAGAAGGTTAAACCACTTTTTTAAAAGAAATAGGAGGCTTGGAAGGTAGTGGCTGAACTGGAGCTTTGCCTTCCCTTTTAGAATTGGCAGCTCTTGTTCTTCCTTTGAAACCTTATCCCTTCTTACCCTTTTGGGAAGAGAATGAATCTACCAAAGGTAACACAGAACTAGGTTTTGAGAACTTGGCCACCAGCCTCCTTTCCTTTTAGAGTCTGCTTTCAAGATTCCTAATATAGTTATTCTTGAAAGTAATGGTATCCATCTGAATAAAAGTTGTATTCTTCAATTTGCTAATTTCTTTTAACTTCAGATCCAACACTTTTGCTGAGTCTGAGGCAGCCAACTTCAGAGTGGCATTTTTCCTTTGCCATTTTTTTGGCAAGGTGCATGCTTTCCTTAAAGGATTGTAGGAGCTCTCCATAATCATCAATCAGTTGATTGATGTCTCCTTCAGATTCAGAGCTACCTTCATCTCTTGATGAAACTGCTTCTGACTCTGGGCTAGTAACATAATCTAACACTGAAGGTGATAATTGTACCTTACTAGGACCAGGCTGCTCCTGGTTGTGTCCATCCTCAGCTATGGCCATCAGCCCTATGCATTGGCTGTCTATTTCTTTATTAATATCATTCAACAACTGCAAGAATTCTATTTCTTCAGAATATTCCTCAGTTGAGAACAGCCCAATGTAGGCCTCAGCATCCTCTTCATTTTTTGTCTCTGATGAAGAAGAGTCAGTCCAGCTTTTCTACTTCTTGGCCACAAACGATTTCTCCTTCTTGCCATTATGCTGGTGTTTATTTTCTCACAAAACTCTTTTCTTTTAATAGGACAGTCTGCTATTACATATCCTGGCTTGCTACAACAATAACAAACAATTTTAGTAGGAGTTTGTTTACTAGGTTTAGAGACATACCTTTCCTCTTTAGAGTTTTTCTTCTTTCCCTTGTAGTAATCATCCTTAGTATAAGAAGAAGTGGATGGCCTGCTCCTCCAGTTATTTTTCTTCAGGAACCTCTGGAGTTGCCTAGAAAAGGCAGCAAAATCCTCATTAAAGTTATGGCAATCTGATGTACTTGAGTCTGAACTTTCTGAATCAGTATCAGCAACTTTTCTGGGAGGAGTCTTTATCCTGCCCTTCTTTGTAGCTTCAACTTTGAAAGTCATAGAATTATCTTTGTTATAAGACCTGTTGCTATTTTCCTCTTCCTTTCTAGCAATCAACTACATTTCATAGGACAATAATTTTCCAAACAAGGTTGGTGGAGGAGTATCTACAAGTCTGGCCACTTCTCTGATGGCACAGACCTTGGTATCCCAGTCCTTGGTCAAAGACCTGAGAAAATTATCGTTCAGTTCATAAGTGCTGAAGACCCTTCCATAATTCATCAGCTCATTAACAATTCTGAAAAACTTTTCATAGCACATAGCTATGCTATCTGTCTTAGTTTGTTTGAAGCGTTCATACTCTTGATTGAGCATGGACTTTCTATCCTCTCTTTCTTCTGCTTTCCCTTCCATGTAGACAATCAATGTGTCCCATATTTCATTTGAGGTTTTGTAGTGGACCAAATTTTGAAATGTGGAATCATCTACGGTGAAAGATAAAGGTTAGATCTTATTTACTCTAATTAAATATATATGTTATATAAAGGAATAGGCACATCAAAAAAATAAATAAAGAAAGGAAGCAATCCAGATGACATAAGGAATATAGTGGTTCCCCAAAACGTGGTACATCCACTCTTCTACCACCCTGGTAGGAATCCACTATAGGTTTTTGCTCAGGTGCCCTGCCACACAAGATCTATTTCTAGGGAGATCTCGCAACCCTTTAAGCTTTTGATCAGGTGCCCAAAAACCAACACACAGATTTTTGATCAGGTGCCCTGCAACCAAGAGGTTTTACTTTTGAAGGGAGTAATAACCCTGTACACAGTTTATAGAAAACTAGAGAGTGATGGTGTCTTCTCTTTTCTCAAAATAACTTGAGAAGACTTGTGGATCCTTGATGATGTCAAAGCTCCCCCTGAGATGTAGAATAGGTCAGGAGAAATAGAAGCTTTGCTCAGGGTGCATGCCTTCAGATAGATGTTTCTCTCCAACAAGCTTTTAGACTGATATTGATTGATTGTCTCTTGAAAAGCCTGGAGCAGATGAAGAAGATGAAGAGTTGTTCAGAAAGATGCTTTCTGCCGAGAGTTCTTATTCTTTGAGAAAAAGCCTTCTTAATTTTTCTCTCCCTATCTCTTGCTGCTTTGTCGTGTGTTATATATCTCTCTCTCCTATCATCTGTGAGATATAATTATCTGTATATTTATTGCATGGAGAATTTAAACATTTGAATTCTTTCTGTCTATGGAATAGCTGAATCAATTCCCAAGAATGGAATCTGCCTTGAGAAATCAATTGCCATTTAATCTCTATAATTAACTCCATATTTAATGCTGCCTCCAAACGGCTATATTCATAAGAATATATAGCATTAAATTTGAGAGCGATAAATGCCTACAGTTAAGCCTTAATAAATTCTGCCAGCTGTAAATAAATCTATCTGAAAAACTGCACATGAATCATTGATATCAATTTTAAAGCTTTCTTCAAACTGGGCTCGGAGTTCGTTGATCTTAGCTTGGAGTTCGTTGAGCTCAGCTCGGAGTTCATCGAGCTGAGCTCAGAGAATGTGAACTGCAAAATTGTTAAACTAAGTTTTACAGCTTTCTTTGAGCTGAGCTCAGAGTTCGTTGAACTGAGCTAAGAGTTCGTTGAACTGAACTCGGAGAATTTCTTCCAGCAATTTTCTGAACTTCAAATCTGACTTTCTCTGGAATTTTTCTGAAGGAGCAAACCTGGAAATTATCATATGAACCATGACTATCATTTTGGGTCAATCTAAACATCCTAATAGTGATCCTTGCCCAAATCAAAACTAGGGTTCCAACATATGGCACTGACAATTATGTTCTGTTCCCACTTGTCCAAAGTTACTAAGATGATCTCATCTTTTGTCATTTCAAAAAAATTCTTTGGAGTTTGTAAATTTGCATCAAGAACTGATATCTTCATTGGGATGAATGGACCTTCCAGAACTGTGATGTAAATTCTTGGATCAAATGCCTCCATGAATAATCTGACCCTCTCTTTCTATATGCGAAAAGTTTTCTTTCTACATATAGGAAGCTTCATGGATCCAAGTTCTTTGTGATTTTCACCTGAACCCATCTTGGCTATCTTCTTACTGCCTTGGAGAAATACTCAGACTGTTAAGTCTATTTTGAGTAACCTCCCTCTGATACCACTTAAAAGAATAGGTTTCAAGAATGACTAATCACTTAGAGGGGGGGGGGGGGAGGGGGTGAATAGGTTTAATTCTTTATTCTTAGGCTGTTAATAGATTCTTCACAGTATGACTATATTCTGTAGTAATCACAGCATACAACACATCAATCACAGCAGACACACAGGTTTATAGTGGTTCCCCAAGAGATGGGTACATCCACTTCCCCCTACGCCTATTTAGCAATATACTAGATTTAGCCAAACTTCCTTTCACCTTCTCAGATCCTCAGATCTTACAACTCAGAACCCAAACTGGTTCCTACAACTCATACTTCAACAAGTCCTACACCTCAGGTTCTTCCTAAGAACCCTACCTTAGAATGAATTCACACTCCTACCACTCAGGCTATCAAGCCCTACCTTAGCCCTTATCACCATGCCTATAGCTCAGAGAACTTAATCTCCTACCTCAGGCAAACAGCCCTACCTCAGCCTTTATAATTACAGGCTTACAACACTCAGATCTAAAAATAGATCTTACAAAGAAATTATAGAAAGAACTGCTTATCTTCCTTCACCCAAATAGAGAGAAAAGAGGAGTGAAGGAATCTTAATCAGATCTTGATTAATCTTCTTTCTTCAGTTCATTGCTGCAATGAGTCAGATTCAACCTTACTTAGCTTATTCAAAGCTTCTTGAAAGAGAGAACCTAGGTTGAATCTTCTTGAGAAGTTGATGTAGACTCAGCTTCTTCTTTCTTGCTGACTTGATTCAGCAAAATTTGACAGATCCAAAGAGATGATGTCTCCTTCTCTAATATAGAATCAGAACCTTCTTGCCGTGTGTCTCTCCTCTTTCTCTGAATGCTCGGCTTTATTTATAGATTCTATCAGAGGCAACTGGCTGATCCGGTGGATGACTGACATCTGATAGTTTTGACATGTCTAACAGGTTTTGACAATCCTGTCAGCTGTCAAGTCTTTTGCCTTGAGATCTGGCACTTGAGCTATTTAACTCAGCTGAATGTATCGAGACACAAGGATAGTATGTGTTGACACAGATGAAGTATGTGTCGACACAATTACCAGGGTGTCGACACACTTCCTCTGGTGTTGTAGACAAACTTCAGAAACTATTGACACAGCTTTTATACAATTTGTTGACACAACTCCTTTGATGTTGTCAACACTCTTCAGAATCTGTCAACACTGCACTTCATCCAGACTCTACACTCCCTTTATAGAATGTGTTGACATACTTCTTTGACATTGTCGACACTCTTCAGAAAATGTCGACACTGCTGATGTAGACCCAACTTCTGTATGTCGATATAAGCCCTGTGTGTCGACATTACTGTTTTATAATTAAACTCTTTATGTCGACACAAGTCCTGTGTGTCGACACAGGTGTTGTAGACTTGAACTCTTTGTGTCGACACAAGTCCTGTGTCTCGACACAGCTATTGTAGACTTGAACTCTGAATGTCGACACAAGTCCTGTGTGTCAACACAGCTGATGTAGACTTGAATTCTGAATGTCGACACAAGTCCTGTGTGTCGACACAACTCCTTCTACTCATGTCAGCACTTCAAATCTAAGTGTGTCGACACTAGTCCTGAGTGTCGACACAAATGTTGTCTACTCAAATTTTATGTGTCGACACAAGTCATGTGTGTCAACACAACTTTGCTTCTTATCTCGACGCCGCTCCTTCAAAGATGTCGACACATGATAAATGTCTCGACACTTTTGTACTTAGAATATTTTCTCCAAATCAGGTACACACTTTCCAATATACCCAACAGATTTATATACAGTTGTAATGATTTGAATAAATACAGTTATACTTTAATTATACAGTTGAAGTCCAACATTATAATACAGTTGTAGTTCGCATGACGTGTTACCCTAAGAAATACTACATACAGTACGAATCATATAAAAATGAACCCCATTAGAAGTTCAACATTAAAATACAATTGTAGAGTTGTACTGTACAAAAAAAGGACGACATGCACGAAGAAAAATTAAAGAAGAAATGCAGTTCATGGAAAACTTTTCAAAAGCATTTCACCACTGTTGAACCTCATTTCTCAAAACATATCACCCCATTCGCAGAAAATGTAGTATGGAAAACTTACATCACAACCTTTATCCATTTCGTCGTTGGAGTCCCCTATGTCAGTACTCCCCTTCTCCCTTGATCCCAGAGGAAGCGACAGAAGCTTGGCGGAGACTTGGTGGCGATGGGAGTTTCCTGATGATGGAGACTTAGACGGTGAATCTGGTTAGGTTAGGCTCGGGCGAAGAGGCTTAGGCCATGCTAAAAGAAGTTTATGTAATTTTAGCTACTGGAAAGTGAAAGGATGGTGGGGCCTGTGAACAAGTTTATTTAAACCCATTCCTAGAATAGGGGACGAGACCTATTTAAAAAAATCCCTAACTCCCATTTGTCTTTTGAAATTCAAAATGGCTCCGCTCAAATCCATGTCGGGAAGGAAAACCTCTCGTCGGATAAAACACCTCGTGTCCTAAATCTTTGCCCACACGATTTCAAACCAAGTTGTAGTTAGTGAGTCAGTCACCCGACGGAGAAGCGAAGCAGTTAGCGAGACTAGGGTTTTCAGAACCACAACAACTTGTGGAGACCGTTCCGACAAGCTGAAGTAGAACTAGGTATGATGACCTGGCTCTGGAAAAATTTTGATTTCATAAAATAAATGTTAGAAGTCCTTGGGATGGATTTGGTTTGAACTTTTGTGGACAAAATGTCATTTTATATAGTGTTCGATTTTGATTCAACATAGACTAAGGTCAGAAAAACAACTGATTCTATTGAGTTTAATATTTTAGGGTTTTGTAATAAATGCCTTTGTTTTTTTACGAGCAAAGGTTTTTCGCCATCTCCACCCGGACGTACCCCGGTCCTCCCAGGTGATATGGATAAAGGTTCATCTACACTTTTACTTGGACGAACCCCGGTTCTCCTAAGGGGCGAATGAACAAAGATTCTATGCCATCTCCGCCCGGACAGACCCCGATCCTCCCAGGAAAGATGGACAAAGGTTCATCTACACCTACACTTGTACAAACCCTGATTATCCTTAGGCGCGAATGATCAAAGGTTTTTCATCACCTCCACCCAGACAGACTCAGGTCCTTCCAAGCAAGATGGACAAAGGTTCATCAGCACCTTCACTTGGATGAACATTAGTTCTACTATGCTGCGAACGAACAAAGGTTCTTCGCCACCTCCACCCGAATGGACTCCGGTCCTCCAAGGCAAGATGGACAAAGGATCATCTATACCTTCACTTGGACAAACCCCGCTTCTCCTGAGGCGCTAATAAGCAAAGTTTCCTCGCCTCCACCTTCGGGGCAAACCCCGGTTCTTCGAGGGCACGAGAAAATGAGGGTTCCTCATCACACCTACTCGAACGAACCTCGGTTATTTAGGAGCACAAACAAGCAAAAGCTCATCGCCTAGAAATCTCAAACATCTATTGCCCTCCCGACAAAGAGAATAAGAAAATAATGCTCAAGAGTGTAACTCTGCCTAGAAGAATACGCGTGCCAAAAACACAACCAGAGCAAAAAGATCTAAAAGCAAAAAGGGTCTCCACTCAAACAAAAAGGCGCCATAGGGGCTACATCATCATTAAAAAAACATGCAATGGTGCAAAAGTACGCCTACAAAGTAAAAAACAATGATTCAAAACAAATTAGAGGAATCAAAGGTCCCCAAGGTCAATCCTCCTCAACAGCATCAGCCTCGTTGCCCGAAGCATCTACAATGCTCAGAGCGTCGCGCTCTGGAAACCTCCGAGCGACTCTAAACCCCTTGCCAAAGACTAGGCCGTACGTGGCTTCGCTTTCATCTTCTACGAGTGGCTCGACCTCTGTCGTCATCATATCGGAGTGTGCCTTCTCCAGGATGTGAGACAGCTCTACCTCAAAGTCATGAGAAGCTCTGCACTCGGCCACCACAGCCACATGCACGATCTCGACCTCCTCCTGCTCAGAAATTAGGCGTGCATTTTCTTTATTCAGCTGCTCAATATTGGCCTCCTGTCGGCACATCGCGACATCAATCGTGTCAGCACAGCGTACCGCCTCTGTGAGAGTCACCTCCACAGAAGCCAACCTCCCACAAAGATTTTCGATCTCAGAATCAGTAACACTCAACTTGGCCCGAAGAGGCTCCACCTTCGACTGAGAAGAAGATAGTTGGGACTCTACATTCACCAACCAAGGAATAACCTCCTTCTTCCTATGGGTCTCCGCTAGTGAGTCCTCAAACGCAACCATCTTCTCTCGTAGAGAAAGAAAATCATCCTTCGTGAAAACTTAGGTGTCATTCTATAAGAGTGGAATATCATGAGCCTCATCAAGTTGCAAGCACAGAACACAAGCTGTTGTAATGCACAACACACGGTGAAAAGGGAAAAATACTTGGCGCAACCAGCGTACCTTCGGGAAAAGCATTTGGTAAGCGGAGCACTCTCACTCCTTCTGTAATGGGCCCCCTAGCCCACAGATCAAAAGAACGGCCACGGGAACCCATAACATCCAGCTCGAAAGGGTTCAGCCTCAACCAGTTTGCAGACTATGCACCCCAAAGCCTCTCCGCACCTGTTTCTCGGTCGCGGTGCATTGTTGAGACCGGGTCTCAAACCCGCAACCTCCTTGATAAAGAGTCTTCAAACCACTCCTCATCACCAACTGATCTGGCTCCTGGGAGTGAAGCGAGCTTCTAAAATAGGGGGAACTAAAGGTCTGTGCGCATAGAATCATGTGCGTGTGTTGCACTAGCATGAATCATGGCATAACATATCACTACACACATACCTGCATATAACCTGACACCCCATCGTATAAACTAGTACTGGATAGCTTATACGATGGGAGCCTTGAAAAAGACCCCTTAACTTATAAGTTTGTATGGGCATTCATATAAGTTTAGGTTACTTATTCCAAAGTTTACTTTACATATACTTACTACTCTACTTTACTTGTTTACATTACTGCTTCCTTGTTATAGTTCTTTTGTACATACACCTTCTAGGGTAGTTGTCACGTGCTTGTTCCACTCTACTTTGTTGTCCTTCACCTTCATCCTCCTCGCACGGTGCCTAGGAGTCATGGGGGTGAGGCGAGGATGATAGCGGCTTAGTATTTTGACTAACGGTCGGTAGACCATATCATTTTAGGGGACCAAGCAGCAGGAGCATCAGTACCGGTAGGACAAGGAGGAAGGACATGAGGAGTAGTTGTTGTGCACTACCACAACTACACAGTGACAGGTCGAAGGTAGATTTTAGTTTGCTTCCGCTTAGATGTTGTGAGTTGTGAGAGAGAAATCATTATATTAGTCATGTACCGGGCTTAAGCCAATTTATTTTCTACTCTCTTTCATACTTTGTACTCATTGTGGACTATTGCTTTTATATATATGGTGATTTTTTGGACTTGTCTTAGTTGATACTTCTACTTCTTTGGTGATCATCAATGCCGGTAGAATCGGCGTATTGTAGTGGCGACCCACCCGAGTGTCGGTGTCACTACAAAATGGTGGTTCTAGGCGTAAGACTGGGTAGCATAGAAAAAAAAAGGGGGTGTTACAAACTGGTATCAAAGGAAACCTTGATCCAAAGAGAAGAAGCCAACAAAACACTAGGTCACCCCGCGCGACCATTAGTTTGGGGACAAACTAAGCTGCGGAAGTTGTGGTGTGCCCATGTGTAAAAATCACAATATATAGTCCATAAATCAATGAGTTGGGCCAACCCAACTAGGAAACTTGACTCACCAAGATGATTCTTACTGTATCTTGGTCAAAATTGACTCTAGGTATAATTCGGTTAAGGTGCGAGGATACCCTAAATGACTAGAGGAAGAATCTAACATGAGAGAAGTTATTTAACTCTTAAACTCTGATTTCCCTACTTTACTCATCAAGTAGTACTATCACCGGTTACCTAAACTAATAGGACCAACTTAAGGAGAATTGATGCATATGAACCATTAGAGGAATAGTAGGGGACTCATAGACTCGACCCTTGTATCGATGGCACTATTAGGATGAGACAACCATCATCCCAAATACCAAGGGTTGAATAAGAATTAAAGATCAGAAGAGACCGATTTGGGATAGAGTCACATGTTGACTTTAAGAAAGTTGTCGTAAATGGTAACCTGGAGAGTCAAAAGTATGGATTATATCAACGAGATTCAGGATGGAACCCCAAGTCTAATTTTGCATGCCCTAAGGATGGCGTGTATATCTAGACTGAATATAACATTGTAATATCGAAGATACTTAGCCCAAGGTAGGTAGGGGCTTATCTTTTGTTTATTGGGGGCTTGTCCTTTGTTTATTGGGTAAATTAGTTATTTACTTGGGTTTCCTTAGACCTAACTTAGAAAATGTGTTGTCCCAAACATAGTGATGTTGAAGCTTGTCCTATTCGACGTTACTCGGGTGATGCCATGGTAATAAGGAAGAGTAATTACGAGACTTAACCATTACAAGATACCATGTGAATTTGATGACAGGTAGTAAGGTTCAAGATATTTGGGAAGATAAGACTAAATCACTATGTTGTACACATCAGAAGTATGATAACACTAGGAAATTTGAAATAAATTAGCAGACAATATATCAAAGACGTATACCTTTGGTAGGACTCTGCAAACTTGACTCGGATAGCATCAAGGACCAAAATATATATGTTTGATGACATTATAGTCACGGTTATCAAGATTCATGACTATAGGAAATGGATTTTAATTATCAAGTATAATTATGGCAAAATGGCATGAAAATTAATTGATATTAATGATAATCTCCAAAGATTCACTAATACACCCTCTTAAATTATGAGAATGATGGGAAACATGACGATGTGAGTAGATCCATTAAATGATAAGAGTTGGATAAATCGTAAAGTTGATTTGATTGATTACTCGGGCATACGCAAAGGAATAAGAACCCGATCGTGTAGAGGAAAGTTATAGAGTCGCCGTCTACACTTACAAACGAGAACTAAATTTACCGGAAGAAAATTGTGTTTATCAGAACGTGTATTTCCCCGGAATAAAGAAAGACGTCATGGATTTTGTAACACACTGTGAGGTTTGTCAGCTGGAGAAGGTCAAGTGCTCAAGACGATCATGTTGGATTAGGATGGATGGTTTACGTACAAGGAGAGAAGATTAGTCCAGGATTATCTGGGCTCTTGGTTGACATTCAGCATAGCTCTCCACTCTTAGAGCAGACTGACCAAGTATTACGTTGCGTTACATCGTCAGGTAGAGTTTTAGGTTCGAGACTGAGTCTTTTTGAAGATACGTCCGGTGTATGGAGTCTCGTGGATATGCGGGTGGAAGAAGCTCAGTCCAAGATATAGGGGCCCTACAAGATCTTGGAGTGTCTCGACCCATTGGCTTACAGACTGGAGCTCTCGCAGGAGTTAGCGGGTTTGCATGATGTCTTCCATATTTCCTCTCTTAGGAAGGCTCTACTATGGCCAGAGCAGCAGGTTCCTAGCATAGATGGCTCGATAGCTTCTGATCGATCGGTCTGATTAGAGCCGGTCGGGATAAATGATATGACAGTGCGAGTCTTGTGGAGCGAGAAGGTTCTATTAGGAAAATCATGGACATAAGGAGCATACTTGGGAGCCACTAGATCTGATATAATAGAAGTACCTAGAGCTCTTTGCATCAGGTATAACTTCCATTTCTAAGGAATGTAACATTTAGTTACTCTCAGTAGAAACCCAGCAGCCCTAACCTGAATTTCTGGGATGAAATTTTTTTTTTGTTTATTGAGATTTGAAACATCCCTCAAACAACTAGACCCCTAAGAGTGGTTTTGTCATGACTAGTGAAAGTCTTTTTTTCAAGGTATCTTGCAACCTAGGGGTGAATAGATTATTTCACTGTTATTATTCTCTTTTTAGTTTTTTCCTTTAGCACTAAGTGTGTTGGCAGTAGTTTTCTTTCAAGAACCTGCACAAAGAAAACAATACAGTAAAGCACATATAGATTTATAGCGGTTCCCCAACTTGTGGGTACATCCACTCTCCTACCTTGCCAAATTCCTATTGGTCAAAGAACTTCTCCAAAACACTACTCCAAGGAGCTTATACCTCAAATCCCTCAGGATATCTCAGTCTCCTCCAAGACCTACAGCTCAGCCATAAGGGCCTACAACTTAGTGATCAGTTGATCACCTACCTCAGGCCAAAGGCCCTACACTCACACTGGGAGGACAACCCTACCTCAGATCCAAAGGATCCTGCCTCAAAGAGTTACACTCTCTTATTACTCAGGCAAATTGCCCTACCTCAAGCCAATGGACCTACAGCTCAGATCCAGTTGGATTATATAACTCAGAGAGCTTCACTCACCTACTACTCAGACAATATTGCCCTACCACAGGCCAGTGGCCTTACAATCTCAGATCCAATTGGATCCTACAAATAGATGAGTATTTGAATGTTTGACATAGAGAAATTTCTCTGTGTCAAAAGCTAGGGCTGAATTATCTCAGCGCTATCTTGCTTCACAGCAGTACGTAGAAATTTTGCTGGAAGAAAGTCAGAATGAAGATTCTGAACTTGCTGAAGAAGGTGAACTTTTGTTCTTCAATCAGCCAACTGATCCCACTGGATAAGGTGGCTCTTATTTCTTTATTTATCAGAAACCTTTCTGATTATGCTGTAGCAGATTAAGATGCAACAGCTCACTGAACTTTTCGTTCCTGCAGGAAGACTTCAAGCTCTTTCTCAGCGATAATGGAGAGAGAGATGAAGTCAAGCTACTACCTTTTTGAAATTAATAATGCCCTAAAAGTTGTCTTGTGTCTTGGCTCATCTCTTCCTTTTATAGTTCGCCGATCAACGACTCTTAGAGATCAGTGGGACCCACCTGCAGCTTCCAGCTGCACTCTGCTTTAATGGAAGAAGACGTACTGTAGCTTCTTGGCATAGTTTGTCATGTTTTGTAGCTTCTCCGTACTTGATTTGAAATCAGTTGACTTTGTCGATTTTATTGATGTCAGCACCTGTGTACTTAGCCAAAATCGAGCATCAATAGAATAGGCATTGAGTGAATGAGCTTCACTCAACACCAAAACACTTCGACAGAATTCTATCTCACTAGGCATTGACAGCGTTGAGTGAGCATGCCTCACTCAATATTTTTTCCTTAGCGCATTCTTTAGCCTTATCCGCGTGCTTGGAGTTGAGAGCATTGAGTGAGCACGCCTCACTCAATGCCTTTTGGCTTAGCCACTTTTCTGCATCTGCATCATCTTAGCGTTGAGAGCGTTGAGTGAGCATGCCTCACTTAATGCTTTTTGCCTTAGCCAGTTTTACTGCTTCTTGATGTTTAGTGAGTAAGCTCCACTCAATGCCAAACTACTTAACAAACACTTCTGTTATCTGGCGTTGAGTGAGTGCGCTACACTCAATGCATTTGGACTTAGCCAAATTTATGTGTCTAAGAAAGAACACTTCCTTTGAGAATTTGTCAACGCATTATCACATGGTATTGAGTGAGCTTACCTCACTCAATGCCTGTGGACTTGGTAAATATTCACAGTTTTCCTGTGAAATTAACAGACTGAGCTATACTCAATGATTATGAAGCTATGGCATTGAGTGAGTAAGCTACACTCAATGCCTGTGGACTTAGCCACTTTTCTGCTCATTTCTACTTAGGCTATTACAGCAATAGCCTGACTCACAGCCTTTTGTTGTATGGCATTGAGTGAGTTAACTTCACTCAATTCCTGTGGACATACCCATATTTTCAGCCTGTCATTACTTTGGCTTTGACTATATAGGCTCCACTTAGCGCTATAAGCCATCTAGCATTGAGTGAGTATGTTGGTACCCTAGATGTGATTTGGCTTATGTAATCCCTTTCCAGTCCCTCTTGATCCATATAACTATATATGATCATGTTTAGACTTTGTTTAGTCTCCCTAGGGCAGTTTATATCTGACCTAGAGCTTAGAATAGAAGTTGTAGAATGAATTTTTAGTTAAGGTTCTTTTTCCGTTCGACCATCGTCGAACGAGGCCTCGCGATCGTCGATCAGTGGTCGACGATAGCAGGGCTATAGAATCGTTGAAGTCAAGACAATTATCGTCGACCGATGGTCGACGATCTCAGAGCAAGCTTATTATGCTCTGAAGGATGGTCGACGATCTGCTATCAGCAGTTCGACGATCGTGGCCTTGTTTCACGATTTCTATCTCGACAGATCTTTGTCTTAATCGTCGACATCATGAGATGGTCGACGATATCTGTCTCGACAGATCTCTGCCTTAGTCGTCGACATCATGAGATGTTCGACGATTTCTGTGATAACAGATTTTCTGCTTCAGTCGACGATATCTTGAGCTGGTCGACGATTTCTGGTCGACGATTTCTGTTTCGACAGATTTCTGTTTTCAGTCGACGATCTGTTAGCTAGGTCGACGATCATCGAACCCCTGTTCGACGATTTCTGTCTGCCTTTAACAGTTTGTATTTATTTTATTCCTTGGTTTATTTCCAAGTGTTCTAGCGTGTGGTTAGAAAGATTTTCTGAAGAATGTTTTTTTGCTAATTTATGGCTTAAATTCAAATGAATTACTTACCAAATATGTCAAGCATAAATTACGGGATTTCGTATTTTGATAAAGCATTTTTGTCTTATTATACAAAGTATATTGCCAGGCTGTATTCTAGCCGTTGGCGGTGTATGTTATTTCCAAGAACGATAAATCTTTATGCTGAGATATTTTCCTATTCATTTATTTCCTTATTGGGACTGACAGAGAGCTAATAGGTCATTCCATTCCTATTGCTATATTCTATTTTGAGATAATCTGTTGCAGGGCTCGAGAATTCAAATCAATAGAGCCGTTCCAAAAGATAAACAAGAAGACATATTTAAGAAAGTTTTTTTAAAACAAGAAGCAACAGAAACAGAGAGATTTGTGTGTGCTGCATTCTTTCAAGCTTCTCCAGAGCAACTCTTCACAATCTCACAATCAGAAGAAGAAAAGTTTTCCTGAAGCAAAAGTCCAAAGCAATCTATTTCATTCTCAAGTCTCCTGAGCATCTGCTTAGAGTTTTTCAAGACTTCAGAAAGAGCTCCAGATCTGCTTCACGTGCTCCAGAATCTGAAGACCTGATAAAAATCAGTCTACATATCTCTAAGGATTTAGTTTCAGTTTATCTGAAACTCCTTCATCCTGAAGCAAAGGCTTTCCATGGACTTTCACTGAGCCAGGGGGAGACTTTGATTCTTTAGAGAATCCACAAGTCTTCTCTAATCTGTATTTACAACAGAGAAGATAATCTAACCCTCTCAACCCCTTTGTAAAAAGAATTTGTTCACATCTCTTCAAAAGTGAACGTTGGTGACAGGGCACCTTATCAACAACCTATGGTTGAGCATCCTTATCAAAAGCTCAAAGGGTCTGTTTGATCTACCTGAATCAGATCATTGGTGGCAGGGCACCTTAGCAAAAACCTGTAGTGGATTCCTACCAGGGTGGTAGAAGAGTGGAGTACCTATTAAGAGGGAACCACTATATATCCTGTGTTTCTGGCTGTTTTGTTTAAATTACTTATTCTGTGGCTGTGATAGAACTACCTAGGACTGCTAGTTGCTGTGATAGGTTTATAGTTAATCTGAAATTTCAGTTAACTCTTTCACTTGTGCACTTCACTGTGTTAGGCTCTTAGGGTTCAAGTATCAGATTATTTTATTCCGCAAATCAACTCCAAGGGAGCTGACTAGTTATTCATAAAATTTGAATACTCTATTCACCCCCCCTCTAGAGTAGTTTACAACTTATCCCCTCACTTTCAATTGGTATCAGAGGGAGGTTTGTTGTTCATACAGGCTAACACCTGAGTTAAAAGATCCTGTGATAAGTTGTTTCCTGATACCATTCACAAACACTTTCACACATGGCCCAGTCTAAGGATTATTCAAGCACCAGACCTCCTGTATGCAACTTGTCCAAGTTTGGCATATGGAAGGCCAGGATAAGACTATACATGAATTCTATTGATGAAGATATCTTTTCTTCTATTTTGACAGGACCACCTGCTAGGCCTGCTGCTGCTTCCACTTCTGCTGATCTCAGTGCTGTGCCACCACCTGACTACAATGAAACTTACAAGAAGGCAAAAGCAGCTGATGCTAAAGCAATGAATATCCTAGCTCAGACAATGTCTGATGAGATATTCCAGAAGCTTGCTGAATGTACCTCAGCCAAAGCTATGTGGGATTCCCTCAACCACATAGTTGCTGGCTCAGCTGATGAGAGGAAGGACAGGAGATCCAATCTCACCTCTCAGTATGAAAATTTCAAGAAGGATGATGCTGAAGACATTGACACAATGTACACAAGACTCAATTCAATAATAAGTGAACTGAGGTCTTTGGACAAGGAGATAACTTTGTCAGAAGTAAATGACAAGATCCTGATGTGCCTTCCCATCTCTTGGGACTCAAGGATATGGCCCATCAAGGATGGAAGAAACACTGTGGAACTCTCCACAGAAGCTCTGTTGGGAAAGCTCAAGTCATATGAGCAAACTCTAAAGAGCAGAGCTGCTGCAATTGAAGTAAAAACTCCTACACCTACAAAGAAAGAGCACTCTCTAGCTCTTAAGGCGGCTGAGACCTCTGAAGGAAGTCAATCAAATGAGGAGTTACTGGCACTCATTGCCAAGAGGTTCTTCAACATGGGAAGAAGAGACCTCAGAAAGAAGTTCTCCAAGCATGAGGACAAACCAAGGTATGACAAGACTCCATCTAAAGAAATCATTTGTTATGTTTGCAGCAAGCCTGGACACATTGCCCCAGATTGTCCAGAGAAGAAACACAAGGAGAAGAAACATGAGAAAGAGTACAGGAAGCACCACTCCAAGTCCTCATCACACAAATACAAGAAGAAGGACAAGGGATTTGTGGCTGCTACCTGGAGTGAAACAGAAGAGGATACCTGCTCCTCTAGCTCTAGTGATTCAGAAGAAGAAGAAGAGAAGAAAGCCAAAGAGGTCTGCCTCATGGCTATTGATGCCTGCAGCTCTCTGTCAGCTGCAGAGAATTCTGAAGAAGAAGGAGACAATGAAGAAGATTCCTTTATGGAAGACCAGGTAATCGACTCATTTGATTTCTCATCTCCTGAGTTCAAACTAAAATTTAAAACTCTATGTTTAGATTTACTATTATCTGAAAAAGAAATTAAGTCACTTAGATTAAAAATAATGGAACTAGACATGGAAGGTACTGAAATAATCAGATTAGAAAAGGAATTAGAAAGATTAAGAGAAGAAGTAACATTCTTAAAATTAGAACTAGCTAAATCTAAGAGGTTAGAAGAACAATTAAATGGCAGAAGCCTTAAATTATCTGAAATAACCTGTATAGCAAACACTAGGGTTGGTAATGATAAACTAGGCTTAGGTGCTACACCTAGTGAACCCATCCTCCTCACAAAGGAGAGATTTAGCACTCCAGTAAAATTTGTTTCTGAATCAGGAATAAAGAATACTGAGGAAATTGAAAAATGCAAGAAAATTCAGATAAGATTAAGAAAGAGAATAGGAAGAAAAAATTTCTAGCTTTACAAAAATCGTCGAACATTAATCGACGATCGTCAAACCAATCATCGAACGTCTATCGACGATCGCTGAACACCTTCACCAAGTATGATATCTTTGGTGCAGGAGATCGACGATCTCATCTTGAGTCGTCGACCAGTGATCGACGATCGTGGAATCCAGAACATAGCACTACTATAAATGGTCGACGATATGGCTTGCGATCGTCGACCGTGGATCGACGATCTGGACTTAAGCTGGAAAATAAATTTCAAACTTCCAGATGTGCAAATCCCAATCACTACCCTAGGATGTTTAATCCTTCAACTGAATGGATTATCCCACCTAGGAGATCACACCCTTTAGGATATAAATCTAAGCCTACAAAATCTTTTATATCTAGTTTTTCTTTTGTGGAGAATACTGGACCCAAGGTAACCTGGGTCCACAATGTATAATTGACATCTTTGCAGGTGAAGACCTATCCAGTCATACATGACAAATGGTATCTGGATAGTGGATGCTCAAAGCATATGACAGGAAAGAAGAAGAATCTGTCGGGGTTCAAAGCCAAGCTGGGACCAAAAGTTGTATTTGGGGATTCCAGCTGTGGACAGACTGAAGGGTATGGCAGCTTCACCATAGGAGCTGTAACATTCAAGAAGGTTGCGTATGTCTCCGGACTAAAGCACAACCTAATCTCTGTAAGTCAAATGTGTGATGCTGGGTACAAGGTATGGTTTACTGACACTGCTTGTAATATTGCTTTAAATAATACTGTTGTGTTAGTAGGTATTAGAATTGGTAATGTTTATGTTGTAGACTTTAACTCATCCAAATCTGAAATATGCTTATTTAATGAAGTAACCAGTAATAATATCCTTTGGCATAAGAGACTTAGTCATGTAAATTTGAAAAACATTTCTAGGTTGGCTAAATACAATCTTGTACGAGGCTTACCTTCTTGCCCCTACAAGAAGGAAGGCCTTTGCAAAGCTTGTCAATTAGGTAAGCAAACAAGGAATAGCTTTAAATCAGTTAATAAAAGTGATTCTCCCAGGATTCTGTACTTGCTACATTTGGATTTATTTGGTCCTATTGCTGTACAGAGTCTTGGAGGAAAGTCTTACACTCTAGTAATTGTAGATGACTTCTCTAGGTTCACTTGGGTATTCTTCTTGAGAACTAAGGCTGATAACTTCAAGGTTCTTACAGATTTTCTAAAGTGTATACAGAGTGAGTATTCTACTCAGATTGCCTTGATCAGAAGTGATCATGGTACTGAGTTTGAGTCTCTTCTTATGCAAGAATTCTGTGAGAAGGAAGGTATCAAACATAGCTTCTCTGCTCCTAGAACTCCTCAACAAAATGGGGTAGTTGAAAGGAAAAAACAGAACCCTAATTGAAGCTGCAAGTACATTGTTGGCAGATGCTAACATGCCTCTGTCCTTTTGGGCTGAAGCAGTTAGCACAGCTAACTATGTATTGAACAGAAGTCTGATACATAAACTTAAGGGTAAGACTCCCTATGAATTACTTAAGCAAGTGAAACCTAAAATAGACTATTTTAGAGTGTTTGGCTGTGTTGCTTTTGTTCACAACAATAACAAAGAATACCATAGAAAATTTGAGGCAAAAGCTTCAATGGGAGTTTTTCTAGGATACTCTCAAGTAAGCAAAGCCTATAGGGTCCTCAATAAATCCTCTCTTAAGATAGAAGAGTCTGCACATGTCTCTTTTGATGAGACAGTCATGTATTATAAGGAGAAGGACTCTTCCTCTAATAGTACAGTGCAAGTCCTAGGAGTAAGTAAGGATTTGGAAGGTTTGAGACTCACACAGGAGAATCATCCCCAACAAACTCCTCAGGTTGCATCTTCAGATTCTGAATCTGATGTAGAACTTCTTCAAGTTAAAGCGCCTGCTCCAACAGTTGATCAAATTCCACATGAGGAATCAAATCCTGAAACTGTTGAAGATCAGATCATTGTTGAACCTACTGATCTTGTCACACTTAGAGATCATCCTGTATCTCAAGTGATTGGAGACATTTCAGTAGGAGTCCAGACAAGACATCAACTCAACAAAGATGTGATGTTTGCTTGTTTCCTTTCTCAGGTTGAGCCCCTAACCATTAAAGATGCTGAGCTTGATCCACACTGGATTATAGCCATGCAAGAGGAACTTAACCAGTTTGAAAGATGTAAAGTTTGGACCTTGGTTCCAAGACCAAGAGGCCAACGGATCATAGGCACCAAGTGGGTGTTTAGAAACAAGCTTGATGCCCAAGGCATAGTAGTTAGAAATAAGGCTAGGCTAGTAGCTCAAGGCTATAGACAGGAGGAAGGCATAGATTATGATCAGACTTTTGCCCCTGTAGCTAGACTAGAAGCCATTAGGATTTTCCTAGCCTATGCTGCCTATAAAAGATTTAAGGTCTTTCAAATGGATGTGAAGAGTGCCTTCCTCAATGGAGATTTAAAGGAAGAAGTGTTTGTTGAACAACCACCAGGGTTTGTTTCATCAACCTTACCCACTCATGTGTTCAAACTCCAAAAGGCTCTATATGGACTTAAGCAAGCTCCTAGAGCTTGGTATGAGACCTTAGCAAATTTCCTTCTAGAACACAAGTTTGTGAGAGGTGTAGTAGATAGAACCCTATTTATTAGACATCATAAGGACTCACAACTGTTAGTTCAAATCTATGTAGATGACATTATATTTGGCTCTACTGATCCCAAACTATGCAAGAGGTTCTCTGAACTAATGCACTCCAAGTTTGAGATGAGCAGCATGGGTGAGTTATCCTATTTCCTTGGTCTCCAAGTGAAACAGTGTGTTGATGGTATCTTCATTTCTCAATCAAAATATTCCAGAGAGCTGGTTAAAAGATTTGGAATGTCTGATGCTTCATCAATGAGCACACCTATGGCCTCAAATGCAGTTATTGATTCTGATGTCAATGGCAAGTCTGTTGATCAAAAGAACTATAGAGCCATTGTTGGTTCCCTGCTGTATTTGACTGCAAGTAGGCCTGACATAATGTTTGCTACATGCCTATGTGCTAGGTTTCAGGTCAACCCAAAGGAATCTCATTTAACTCTCCTCAAGAGGATCTTGAGATACCTTAAGGGATGCCCTAACTTAGGACTGTGGTACCCAGCTGAGTCAGGATTTGAATTAATTGGATATTCAGATGCTGATTATGCTGGTTGTAGAGTTGACAGGAAAAGCACCTCAGGGACCTGTCAGTTCCTGGGAGAGAGACTTGTCTCTTGGTTTTGTAAGAAACAGGCATCTGTGTCTACTTCAACTGCTGAGGCTGAATATATTGCAACAGCTAGTTGTTGTTCACAGATCCTGTGGATTCAAAATCAGCTAGTGGATTATGGGTATACACACTCAAAAACAAAAATTCTGTGTGACAGTACCAGTGCAATATCAATTGCTCAAAATCCTGTGCACCATTCCAGGACCAAGCACATTGAGATTAGACATCATTTTCTGAGAGATAATGTGGAAAAGAACAAGATAGCAATGGAATTTATATCCACAGACCTGCAGAGAGGAGATATTTTCACTAAGCCCCTTGATGAACAAAGGCATTTGTTCTTCCTGAACCAGCTTGGTATGATTAATGGTTCAGAGTAGTGAAAATTTGGATAGTTTTGTTTTCTGTCTAAAATCGTCGAACGACTGCTCGACGATCTTCGACCAGGTCAGAACTATCGTCGACCAACGGTCGACGACAGCTCGTTCGGTAGTAAGGCAGAAATCGTCGATCAACCGGTCAACGATCTCTCCTTAGGTATCTATCGTCGACCAATGGTCGACGACAGATTTTCTGTGCTGTGTGGAGAATCGTCGACCAACATATATTGATCGACGATCGTGGTGATTGCTTGTAGTCGGTCGACATTTGACGTTTAGTCAAACATTGACTATCGTCGGTCGCTGTTCGACGACCGATTTTATTCCGGGATCGATGATCGCAGATTTGTATCTAATAGTCGATTTAGGTCTGGAGATCGTCGTCCTTCCGCTCCGTCTTTTCATATTCCATCTTCTGGCTTAGAATTCGCTCTCGAACTCTAATCCCGCGCGATTCTCTTCTCCCCTGCTTTGCTTCTCGATTCGCCATTTTCTTTCAAATCCTATGGCGATTCCTTCTGCTGTTCTCTTTGGGATGAAGTTCGACACTGGCTTCTATGTCGACTTTGATTCTTTCAGCCGATGTGATCAACCCATCCAAGCCATTCTGCAGCTATGTGAAGATCAAGGCCTAAAGAAATTTATGTCATTCTCACCAAAGATTAATATATCAGAGATTCGAGAATGGGTATATACCTCGTCCTCCAGCGACGAAGCGATGACTGGAAAGATAAATGGAGAGGAGGTCATTCTGACTCCTGAAGTTTTGACTGAGCTGTTTGGACTGCCAACTGGAACTGAGGACTATGAGAAAACTGCAGAAGAATATGGACGCATGCTAACTGTGATGGGCCATGCTGAGGGCATTCCAGCTAAGCTGCTAAAGATAAACCTGTCTCCAGAGTACAAGTTTCTGGCCGACCTGGTGGGCAAGGTCGTTTTGGGAAAACATTCTGCTCACGACAACATCAACAGGCAACAATTTGCCCTGATGTCAGCTTTGGTGAATAAGGCACAGATTGCCTGGGGAAAAGTTCTGTTTGAACTAATAAGGAGAAAGAACAATCAGAAAGAAGTAAATCTTGCCAGGGTGTTGGGTGTGTTTCTATATGTGAAAGCACCCCTGCTGCTTGTTTCTGCACCCTCCGCAGTCAACGCCAACAAGAGGTTGGACCCCTCTCTCTTCAAGAAATCTCAGAGAGTTATCAAGAAGTCAGCCAGGGTTGATCCTAACCCTCCATCAGACACAAGGGCTGATTCAGCCACTCTCCAGCTTGCTGGGGAAGGCTCAGCAATCCCTTCATCCTCCCTCTTTACCCCTGCATCCTCATCTCCTGCATTACCTTCCACACACCCTGCAGTGCCACCACAACATGCATCTCTCATTCCACCTGCATCTCCACCCCAGTCACCAACACCACAACATCTGGCAGCTTCAGCCAGTGTTGACATGGTGACTGCTACCATCCTCACGCACCTCTCTCAACATGAATCCCACACTCATGTTGATGTTCACCCATCTCCACATGATTCCTTTGATCATGTGGTAGATCATACTGCTTCCATTCCATCCACCTCTACATCATCAGCATTTCAGATAACTCCTGAATTGCTTGCACATGTTGTAGAGCTCATCACTCCATCCATCCAAAAAATGATTGAGGCTGCCAATGCCCCTCTCATTGCATCCATCAAAGCCCTTACTGAAACCATCAAATCATTTCCACCCTCTGCTGAGCCCTCTTCAGTAAGATGCATGACTCCAGTTCCCACTGAAGTCATGCAGGGGGAGATGTCTGTTGAAGTGGTCTCAGGTGATGCCTTGGCCCTTCAGGACAACTCTTCTCTTCCCCTTTCAGCAATTGTAGAAGAATCTCAAGAGCTTCCAAAGCATCCAGAAGGTAAATCACTTCCTCTAAAGGTTATAATCAGGATTTTAAATTGATATCTTTATCTAACAAGGACATTCACTCCCTAGTGAATCAAGCTTCTGATGAAGAAATCCCTGAGAAAGATAATGAAGTAGTCCCCATGGACATTGGTGAAAAATCTCCATTGAACACTACTGATACAGAAGTAGTGGTTCAACAATTTGAGAATGTTGCTGCTCAATCTGATGGTATAATGTTATTTAAGATTCTAATTAATTCACTCCAACTTGGAGTTAATTTCTTATTCCTTCCTATCTCATCTCAGCTGCTGATGATCCTGCATCAGTATTGCAAGATGTTGCTGCAAATTCCATTGAAGATTTGGAATTCTATCTTAACCTAGACTGTGAGTCCTCACTCACATCTACTCCTCTTGTTCCTTCTTTTCAAGAGAAAATGGTCTCTTATAGACCTGAGTACCTTGATGACCCCTTGGTCAAGGACTCTCTCTTCTTTTCCTGTATAGCACTCCTCGTGTGTCTTGCAGAGGTGTCTATCCCTGATGTCGCTAAACATCTAGAAGGAATTATAACCTCCTTCCTAGATGCAAAGTGGTATCCTGTGTAGATCTTCAGGTAACTCTATCAATTACCTGTTGTTGCTCACCTTGGGGGGAATATTTTATTCCCACTTGGTTGTTGACCTATCTTTCTTTGTATGCAGGCACAATCAACACTGCTGCTGCTGCTGCTGAAGAAGCTGAGGCCGTGCTAGATTTACCAGAAAAAGCCTCCAAGATGACTGAAAAGGAATCAAGCTCAGGTACTCTAAACCTAGAACAATTTATAGCCTTTGTGGCTGAGAATATTGCCTCTGAGTACATTGAAGGGTTGGCTAATTATCATTTGGATTCCCTAGCCATCTCTCTAGAAAAAGCATCTGCCCCTGCAGATATTGTCATCTTTTCTCCTCCTATCCTTACCTATCCTCTATCCATTCCTTCTACTGCAGAACTGGTCCCCAGGATAGTTCCTGACTTGTATCCTAAATCAGATCTCTGGAAGAGCACTCCAAATGTTGATCTTGATGCCCTTCTTGAGCAAGATGCCATTGAGGAAGCAAGAGAAAGAGAAGATAGAGAGAAGCAGAAGGCTGAACATGCTATAGCTGCCAAGGATATCCCAAATCTAGACTTTGATGATTATGCTGGCAGAACCTCATCTCACTCCTCTGATGATGATGACTCTGAGGATTCTGATAGCTCCCAGAAAATGAAAAAGGCTGTATCCAAGAAAAGGAAAGCATCTGCTCCTCCTACTGCCAATCCAGACAAGGATGTTCCATATTTCATTCTGAAGGGAATTGATCCCAAGAGCAAAGAATTTCGACCCTGGATGAGGCTCTCAAAGAATCAGACAAGAGAGAAAAAGAGATCAAAAAGATATGACACCCCTATTCAGAAATTCCCCCCCAGAGGTCCTCCTCCACCTCCTGGTGCTGGAGCCTCTGGAAGTCTCTCTTCTGCCCCATCTACAAGATCAGCCAGCTCTAACATTCATCAGTCCTACCAGAGAAGGAGTAACCAAAGCCAGGGAGGCCAAGATGTATCAGGACAAGGAAGAAAAAGAAATGAAAATGTTCTCATGGAACAAATAAAGGAGATGACTTTTCAGCAACCTACCTTCTCTCCTCCTCCTTCTCCTAAAAAGAAAATTCCAGAATGGAAACCTTCTCCTCCCAGGAGAGGTCCATCCTCCTCATCAAGGAAACCTGCTGCTGCTGAGACAATTGAAACAAAAGGAAAAAGAGTGGTCTTTTCAGAGAAATCCCACAAGAAGTTCATTGAACTTGCTCCTCCAAGATCTCTTTATGCTGAAACAAATCCTAAGAAGGCTGCACAAATTCCTTCTGACTCAAGCAAAATAGCCACAGCTCTTCAAAGGAACATGGAGATTGCAGCTCAAGCTGACTCTGACAGACCACCCTCTCCATCAGATATGATTGAATCTGAAAGAATTGCCTCTATGGCAAGATTTAAGGAATCTATTGCACTAAGCATGATGGAGAGAGCCAAAGCTCAAGGACTAGACCCTACAGCATATACAACTATGTCCGAATTCAGAGAAAAGGAACTCAGCAAAATTCAAGTAAACTCTGAAATTTTCAATACTGAAGAATACATGAAATTGCACCCTGCTGCAGTTCTACCAAGCTATGCTGAAAAGAAAATTATTGGTGAACACGATCTAATGCTATCCAAAAGACAAGCAGCAAATCCAAACAGAGAAATTATCTTCAAACCAGCTGTAATCCCTAAGAAATCATCTGATGCTAAAACCTCTGATAAATCTGCTTGATACTTTAGTTCTGCTGATTTATGGTTTTATGTTTTCCTGTGGATTGCCTGTGATTTAAATTTTTGGTTAATATCTGCTTTTGTTATTGTGTGCATTACCTTTTAGATCGAATTGGATAACATAACCCAAATAGGGGGAGATTGTTGGTACCCTAGATGTGATTTGGCTTATGTAATCCCTTTCCAGCCCCTCTTGATCCATATAACTATATATGATCATGTTTAGACTTTGTTTAGTCTCCCTAGGGCAGTTTATATCTGACCTAGAGCTTAGAATAGAAGTTGTAGAATGAATTTTTAGTTAAGGTTCTTTTTCCGTTCGACCATCGTCGAACGAGGCCTCGCGATCGTCGATCAGTGGTCGACGATAGCAGGGCTATAGAATCGTTGAAGTCAAGACAATTATCGTCGACCGATGGTCGACGATCTCAGAGCAAGCTTATTATGCTCTGAAGGATGGTCGACGATCTGCTATCAGTAGTTCGACGATCGTGGTCTTGTTTCACGATTTCTGTCTCGACAGATCTTTGTCTTAATCGTCGACATCATGAGATGGTCGACGATATCTGTCTCGACAGATCTCTGCCTTAGTCGTCGACATCATGAGATGTTCGACGATTTCTGTGATAACAGATTTTCTGCTTCAGTCGACGATATCTTGAGCTGGTCGACGATTTCTGGTCGACGATTTCTGTTTCGACAGATTTCTGTTTTCAGTCGATGATCTGTTAGCTAGGTCGACGATCATCGAACCCCTGTTCGACGATTTTTGTCTGCCTTTAACAGTTTGTATTTATTTTATTCCTTGGTTTATTTCCAAGTGTTCTAGCGTGTGGTTAGAAAGATTTTCTGAAGAATGTTTTTTTGCTAATTTATGGCTTAAATTCAAATGAATTACTTACCAAATATGTCAAGCATAAATTACGGGATTTCGTATTTTGATAAAGCATTTTTGTCTTATTATACAAAGTATATTGCCAGGCTGTATTCTAGCCGTTGGCGGTGTATGCTATTTCCAAGAACGATAAATCTTTATGTTGAGATATTTTCCTATTCATTTATTTCCTTATTGGGACTGACAGAGAGCTAATAGGTCATTCCATTCCTATTGCTATATTCTATTTTGAGATAATCTGTTGCAGGGCTCGAGAATTCAAATCAATAGAGTCATTCCAAAAGATAAACAAGAAGACATATTTAAGAAAGTTTTTTTAAAACAAGAAGCAACAGAAACAGAGAGATTTGTGTGTGCTGCATTCTTTCAAGCTTCTCCAGAGCAACTCTTCACAATCTCACAATCAGAAGAAGAAAAGTTTTCTTGAAGCAAAAGTCCAAAGCAATCTATTTCATTCTCAAGTCTCCTGAGCATCTGCTTAGAGTTTTTCAAGACTTCAGAAAGAGCTCCAGATCTGCTTCACGTGCTCCAGAATCTGAAGACCTGATAAAAATCAGTCTACAGATCTCTGAGGATTTAGTTTCAGTTTATCTGAAACTCCTTCATCCTGAAGCAAAGGCTTTCCCTGGACTTTCACTGAGCTAGGGGGAGACTTTGATTCTTTAGAGAATCCACAAGTCTTCTCTAATCTGTATTTACAACAGAGAAGATAATCTAACCCTCTCAACCCCTTTGTAAAAAGAGTTTGTTCACATCTCTTCAAAAGTGAACGTTGGTGACAGGGCACCTTATCAACAACCTGTGGTTGAGCATCCTTATCAAAAGCTCAAAGGGTCTGTTTGATCTACCTGAATCAGATCATTGGTGGCAGGGCACCTTAGCAAAAACCTGTAGTGGATTCCTACCAGGGTGGTAGAAGAGTGGAGTACCTATTAAGAGGGAACCACTATATATCCTGTGTTTCTGGCTGTTTTGTTTAAATTACTTATTTTGTGGCTGTGATAGAACTACCTAGGACTGCTAGTTGTTGTGATAGGTTTATAGTTAATCTGAAATTTCAGTTAACTCTTTCACTTGTGCACTTCACTGTGTTAGGCTCTTAGGGTTCAAGTATCAGATTATTTTATTCCGCAAATCAACTCCAAGGGAGCTGACTAGTTATTCATAAAATTTGAATACTCTATTCACCCCCCCCCCCTCTAGAGTAGTTTACAACTTATCCCCTCACTTTCAGAGTATCTTACACTCAATGCTTGTACACTTTGACACTTTTCTGTCTATCCACACCTTAGGTAAGAGTTTACCTGATATAGCCACTTAGGCTAACTATCCCATCAATGTTATTGGACAACCTGCATGTATGAACTTGAACATATATTAAGTATACCATTATGTATGCTCATTGATATATTTGACTTCTTCAAATCTAGGATATTGTGGGAAATAAACCCAACAATCTCCCCCTATTTGAATAACTCAAAACTCTCCATCAAATATCTGAGTCAATGACATACACTAACAAATTTCAGTAATACAGCAGGAAAAGACAAGATAAGAAGATAAGTTATAGTAAACTTCCATGTCTGCAGGGTATGCCTATACTTGCTCCCCCTTAATAGATGCTACCTGATTTTAATGAATTTGATACCACTTGATACCTCTTTCAAGTCCTCCACTTGATACCTCTTTCAAGTCCTTGAATCAGTAAGCTGATTCAAGTCCTTCTTCCCCTTTTTGACTTCTGTAAATAGCCATGGAAGATATTCTGCTCCCCCTCTTTGATTTCTCATAAGCAGCAGTTTGAACATCATGAGAGTGCTTAGAGTAGTGTTAGCTATTCTCCCCCTCAACTGAAGCAACACCTGACTTGTTTCTTGGTAGACAGTATAGTTTGTACTAGTCTGGACAGCACTAGAACATGATACCATTGAAGGTACACTGCTTGAAATGTCTTCAATCTATTGAAGAGCAATTCCATCTGCAAGACTTAATATGGCCTGGAAAAATTTAAGGAGCAACTGATGTTATACTAGGTTTAACATACCCAACTCAAACTTGAAGGTGTTAAACTTTGCTTCATCTAGTGGCTTAGTGAAGATGTCAGCCACTTGCTTGTCTGTTGGGGCGTATTCAAGGATGATGTCTTCACATTCCACATATTTTCTAATGAAATGGTATCTTACCTCAATATGCTTAGTCCTGCTGTAAGAAATAGGATTACTAGCAATTAATATAGCACTTGTAGAATCACAAAATAGGGGTCTTCTACTTATCTGTGTTGGAACACCATGTTTGATTTAGGCTAGGTTCACTTTTAGGTGGTTTGACCCACTTGTATAGCCTGGGTCAAAGTCTAGGTATAAGTTAGTCTTAGTAGAGCAGATCTCATATAGACCAGCATTGGACTTCATTTCAAGACCAAGACTCAGAAGTAATCGTCTGATCTGATATCAATTCGACTTTTGTCGAACTCAACTCGAATATCGTCGATATCCGGTCTGTGAGAAACGAACAGAAACAAACCGAAAGTAGTATAACTGAAACTTTATTATCAGAAAAAGGTATCTATTACAAAGGTATGCCCTCCCTTATATAGAATGGAGGAGAGGAGAGAGAATACAAATAAGAGATGTGGGACTAAAAATTTACAGGACAAGCGGACTATACAGATCAAACCGCACAGGCCGCGCGGTTAGACAGACGGGCTAACCGCACGGCTACCACCAGACAGCAACAGCACAGCAACCAAACCGCTGAGGGAGACCGCCAGACCGCGCGGTCTCCAACTCGCCAAGACAGACCGCCCGGTCACACTTCAACACTCCCCCTCAAGCTGGAGCATATATATCGATCATGCCCAGCTTGTCACAAATATGTAGGAACGAGGCGGATACTGGCTTAGTGAAGATGTCAGCCAGCTCTTCCTCAGATGTAACAAATGGAGTGCAAATTTGTTCCTTTAAAATCTCTTCACGAATGAAATGACAATCGACCTCAATGTGCTTGGTTCTTTCATGAAAGACTGGATTTTTGGAGATGTATATAGCAGCCTTATTGTCACAGAACATAGGTAGAGGATGGTTGTAGACCTCTCCTAAATCCAGCATGAGAGCCCGAAGCCACTTTAACTCACAAGTGGTCGATGCCATACTCCGATACTCTGCTTCAGCACTGGACCTGGAGACAACAGACTGCTTCTTGCTCTTCCAGCTTACCAGATTTCCCCCAACAAAAGTGCAGAAACCGGAGGTGGACTTGCGATCCCCTTTGTCATCAGCGTAACTCGCATCTGAGTATGCTTCAACCCTCAGATGACCATTCTTCTGAAAGAGCAATCCTTTCCCAGGGGCTGCTTTGACGTACTCCAAGATCCGCAAGGCGGACTGTAGATGGCACTCCCTGGGTGCTTGCATGAATTGACTCACCTTGCCCACAGCATAGGAAATATCGGGCCTGGTCACGGTGAGGTATATGAGCTTACCAACAAGTCGCCTGTACCGCGTAGTATCTGAAAGAAGAGGCGAATCATCTGTCCAGGTTTTGTCTTCTCCAACAGCCATGGGACACCGGGCAGGTTTAGCCCCAGTCAATCCTGCTTCTTTTAAAAGATCAAGGGCATACTTACGCTGAGAGAGGACTAAGGAGTTGGGCTTCCGAGAGATTTCGATCCCCAAAAAATACTTCGGAGAGCCCATGTCTTTTGTGACTAGATGTTGACGAAGGTGCCGCTTTGTCAAGGCTACCCCTTCCTGATCATCGCCAGTGAGAAGAATGTCATCAACATAAACTGCAAGAACCACCAGTCCCGAGGAGGTTTTGCGAACAAATAGAGAGTGATCAGCAGAGCTGCGCACAAAACCAACGGCCGCCACGATGCCGCTGAACTTGTCAAACCAAGCTCGAGGGCTCTGCTTGAGGCCATAAATTGCCTTCTTCAGCCGGCATACACGTGTCTCCCCCTGAGCAACATACCCAGGAGGTTGCTCCATGTAGACGGCCTCCTGAAGATCACCATAAAGGAAGGCATTCTTGACATCCAGCTGGGAAATCGGCCAATCCTTATTGACCGCCACAGAGAGAAGAACCCGTATAGTGCTGAGACGAGCCACGGGAGAGAAGGTGTCAAAGTAATCAACCCCATAGGTCTGAGTAAAGCCCTTAGCAACAAGGCGAGCTTTATAACGGTCCACCGTGCCATCCGGGGCAAATTTCACCACAAAGACCCAGCGACAGCCAACAACATCAGTGCTGAAGGGAGGAGGAACAAGAGTCCAGGTACCCCGCTCTGTTAGGGTGGCCATTTCCTCATCCATGGCCATCTTCCAGTGAGGAATAGCAAGGGCCTCCTGGTAGGAGCGGGGCGTGGCAGTGGCAGAGATAGCTAGAGCAAAGGCCCTGCGAGAAGGGGTAAGACGATCATATGAAACAACAGCAGTAAGAGGATGTTGGGTACACGTCCGCACCCCTTTGCGAAGAGCTATAGGAAGATCCAGGTCAGCAGGTTCCTCGGCATCCGGAGCATCCGTGGCAGAGAGAGCTGGCCCGGGAGTAGAGAGCGACGGCGGCGGAGATGCGGGAGATGGAGGTGGAGAAGAGGGAGAGAGAGGTGGAACAAGAGGAGTGGACGAGGGCGGAGTAGGGGTGAATATCGTAGTGGGAGTCGAGGAAATAAAGGGAACAGCAGGAGAATCAGAGGCTGGGAGAAGAGGAGGGGAGTCATCCGAGAAGTAGGAGGTATTCTCGAAGAAGGTGACGTCAGCAGAAACGAACTGCTTACGAAGGATGGGATCAAAGCAACAATAACCTTTCTGAGTGGTGGAGTACCCCAGAAAGATACATTTGGTGGAGCGAGGAGATAGCTTATCACGAGTGGCAGAAGGGGCATGCACAAAGGCAGTGCATCCAAAGATTTGGAGAGGGAGATGAAACGGCTCCTTGCCCGGATACAAAATGGAGAAAGGGGTTTTTCCGTGGAGAACGGTGGAGGGAATGCGATTGATGAGGTAACAGGCAAGGAGAACAGCATAGCCCCAATAGGAGCGAGGAACATGCATCTGAGTCATCAAGGAGCGAGCGACATCAAGAAGGTGACGGTTTTTGCGTTCTGCCACACCATTTTGTTGTGAAGTATAGACACAACTCGTTTGATGAATAATCCCATTTTGCATGCAGAAGGCAGAAAGGTCATGACTGATATATTCTTTGGCATTATCAGAGCGAAGAACTTTAATGGAAACATCAAACTGAGTTTTGATCATGAGATAGAATGACGTCCATACAGAGAATAATTCGGAGCGATCTTTTAACAGATACACCCACGTACAACGAGAGAAATCATCAATGAATGTGACAAAATATGAACTACCCCGACCAACGGTAAGGGTAGGAGAAGGACCCCAAATATCGGAGTGGATGAGATCGAACGGACGGGTGGATCCACGAATGTGCTTTGGAGGGAAGGAGGAGCGGTGATGCTTGCCAAGCTGACAAGCTTCACAGTTGAGCGGTGGACTTTGTGGAGGAAGGTGGGGCAGAAGTTGACGAAGAAGATGAGGAGGAGCATGACCAAGGCGGAGATGCCATTGGAGAAGATCTGTGGAGGTGGAGGAGAAGGTGGAGAAAGCGGAAATGTTGTCCAGAAAGTATAGGCCGCCACTCTCAGTCCCAGTAGCAATCGTCCGTTGGGAGTCCGGATACAAAATGGAGCAAGTAGTAGAAGTAAAAGTAACAGAACATTGTAATTGCTTGCATAGAGAGGTAATAGATAATAAGTTGCACGGGAACTTGGGCACGTAGAGAGTATCCTCCAAGCGAAGGGACGGAGTGACATGAACTATCCCCGTCCCATGAACCGATGATGAAGAGCCGTCAGCGAGAGTAACAGGGGGAAACCGACCATGTGTTTCTAGGAGAGAAAAACACTGGGGATTGCCGGTCATATGATTAGTAGCACCGGTGTCGATCAACCATTTTCCTTGAGTAACAACGTGGGCACTACCAGAAGACGGGACCACCGAGGCGAACGGCTCTGAGGAGTATATGGAAGCCATGAAGGGAGGAACAAAAGAACTCGCCTTAGGCCGCCTAAACAAGCCGCGCGGTTAGGAAAGCACAAGCCGCGCGACTTAGAGAGAGGTCGCGGGGACAAGAGAGAGAGCGGCAAAGAAAGAAGGGCAAAGAGGCCGCCTAAACAAGGAAGAACTTGCGCGAACAGAGAGAAAACGCAGCGGTAAGAAGAAAGAGATCTGCTGCGCAAACAACAGGAAGCCACGCGGTTAGGAAACTATCCGCGCGGATAGGAAGAAGAAGTTCTGCAGCGGTCACGATGTCAGACACCAGCGGCCAGAAAAACCACGACCAAGCCGCAGAAGCAAACAGAGGGAGAGAAGTCGGGCGGCTAGCAGACAGACCGCGCGAACAGAAGGGGAGGATATCGGGAGGCAAAAGGCGAACAAGGCAAAAAGGGCCGCGGAGACAGGTCGCGGCGACTAGAAAGGAGAGGGAGGAAGCGGCGACTAGAACAGGTCGCAAGAAAGAAGCAAGCAACAGAAACAGGCCGCGCGAACAGGGCGCGAGAGGAAGGGGCAAGCCGTGCGGACAGGACGCAAGCCGCGAGAACAGGAGGAGAAGGTCGAGTCCTCTGATACCATGTGAGAAACGAACAGAAACAAACCGAAAGTAGTATAACTGAAACTTTATTATCAGAAAAAGGTATCTATTACAAAGGTATGCCCTCCCTTATATAGAATGGAGGAGAGGAGAGAGAATACAAATAAGAGATGTGGGACTAAAAATTTACAGGACAAGCGGACTATACAGATCAAACCGCACAGGCCGCGCGGTTAGACAGACGGGCTAACCGCACGGCTACCACCAGACAGCAACAGCACAGCAACCAAACCGCTGAGGGAGACCGCCAGACCGCGCGGTCTCCAACTCGCCAAGACAGACCGCCCGGTCACACTTCAACACGGTCGACAATCGCAGAGGTAAAATCTCTGAGCTGAGCCCGACGATCTCAGAACTAAGATCGATGATTTCTAGTTCAGCTCGACGATCTCTTATCTCAACTCTGCGATTATTTTTGTCTGTGTTCTACTACATTATTGTGCAACTGTCTTGAAGATTTCATTCTTATTTTGTCAAGGCTATTTATGGAATCAAATCTCTGGAAGTCAATGCTGATATTTCTAAGGCTTATATCTGTTTCTAGTGCAGCATTAACTATAGGTTTTCACAGAATTATTATTTTGACTTATATGCCAAAGACAGATGAGGAAATCATTTATTACAGATATTGTAGCTGTTTCCTCTCCTCGATTCCTGCAGAATAATTAAAGGAAGGTTTTTGAAATTCAAGTCAAGGAATTATTCTTATACTCTATTCAGAGAAGAAGGCAGTATGAAAGTGAGTGTAAGATCAATCCTTCACTCTAAAGGGGGGGGGGATGAATATAGTGTTTTAAAATAATTTTGCAAATATGACAATTATTCTATCAGTGGAAGACTTGATTTAGATAGTGTAGAGTGCTTGACAGAAATCAGAATAAAACAAACAAAAGAGCAATTCCACAGCACACAGCAAAAAGATAGCAAGCAACCAGAAGACACAAGGAACTATAGTGGTTCCCCAAAACTTGGGTACATCCACTCTTCTACCACCCTTGGTAGGAATCCACTGCAAGATGACTTGATCAGGTGTACTTGACACCAATGAGCTTTTGATCAGGTGCTCAAAAACCAAACCAGATTTTTTGATCAGGTGTCTTGCCACCACTGAGTTTTGATCAGGTCTCAGGAACCAAAGCAAAACTTTTAAAGGGAGTTCAAAAACCCTTTTACAGGAAAGGAAAAAAGAAAAAAGGTGAAGTTGTCTTCTCTGTCAACAATCAAAGAGAAGCACAAGTGGATGAGATGTTGTCAAAGCTCCCCCTGAGATTAGCAAGAGTTCAGGAGCTGGATGCTTTGCAAGGGTGATAGGTCTTCAATGAAAAGAATGCTCCAGCAAAAGATGATTTCAGCAAGAACTAAAATGTTTGTTGTCTGGAGTGTGAATGATGAAGACTTTTTAATCAGCAGGAATCAGAAAGAAAACTTTTTCTCTTCTCTGAGTTGTTGATCTTCTTTTTTCTTTATGTATATTATTCTGTGTGTACTGCTGTGTATGAATTCTTGTTCTCTCTGAATGATAATAAGAAATCCAGTTGTCAAATCTTGATCATAGCCGTTAGCAAAGTCATAAAGACTTTCCTTAAATGTCAACTGTCTCTGGAGGAAATAACCTAAGTACATTCCTTCTTTGTCTCCTTGAAACTTGCTCCAGATTTTTTATAACGGCTAGAAATCTTCTGCAATAAATGCTCTGAGTGGAAGACATTTGAAATCCTTATCAAACTGACAAAATTCCAGAAATCATCAATCTCAAAAGATAATCATCGATATCAAAAGATAATTGTCGATCTAAGCTCAACTATCGTTGAACTGAACTCAGAGATATTGGAATTAGTTTAAGACAGAGATCGTTGATCTGAGCTCAGAGATCGTCGAACTGAGTTCGACGCCTCGTCGACTTGAGCTCGGAGATCGTCGAACTGAGTTCGACGCTTTGTCAACCTGAACTCACAGATAGTCGAACTGGGTTCGACGCTTCATCGATCTGAGCTCGACGACAAGTTGAATTCCTCTTCTGGGATTCTCATCTGAACTAGGAGGTCTTGGGGAAAGCTTCCAACTAAAGTTCTAAGCCTTAGACCTAACTAATTGACCTTTACTCTACACAACAAGGTCAAAGCAACAATCCTATAGACATAGTGATCCTGACACAAATTAGTAATAGGGTGTTCCAACAATCTCCCCCTATTTGGGTTAGGATTACTATTTACATAAGTTATAGGAAATGAAATCAACAAGAAAAATAGAAATACAAAAGTATTGCAGAACTACAAAGATAATTATATTACACCAAATAGTTCAGCAGAGATATGAAAGAGTTTTCAGCTTACACCCAGATTAATGCTTATCATCAGTTTTTTCTTGAAAATGATTTCTCTGTTTGGATTTTCTGAATCTTTCTTTGATCTGAAGTCATCAGCAGCACCAAGAGTCTTCTGGCTTCTATTTCTAGGAACTACAGCTTCAGGATGTAGCTGCATGTACTCCTCAGTATTGAAGAATTTTTTGGAGCTGTATCTTTCAAGTTCTTGTCTTCTTTGATCTGATAGGGTTGAGATATTGGAAGTATCTTGGCCTTTCTCTCTTGCTTTCTTGATTTGATCTAGAGCAGCCATTTCTTTTAGTCTGGCTGTCCAGGAGATTGGGTTATTCTCTGGGTCTACAAAAGGAACTGGTGGCTCATACTTATTGATGGTGTCAGTGGGAGGAGCTTTTGAATGAAAGCCTTCTTTGAGCTTATAAGGGAAAGGACCAGAAGTGAAATCACTTGTGCTTTGTCCTTTCCTTTAATAAGGTTGATGTCTGGACTGTCCTCTGGAATAAACTTGATAATCTATTTGTTGGCCTCTGTACTGACTTCCTCTTGATTGATTGCCTCTTTGCTGATATCCTCTGGATTGATATCTTCCTTTAGACTGAGAGGATCTTTGAGATGAAGCATATGAGGATTGATGAGCTAAGTTTCCACCAGATCCTGCACCTGGAGAAGGAGGAGGGGGATTATGATGAGAAGTTCCTTGGTCAAGTTTCCTTTTCTTCCTCATGGCCTTCAACTAGTTCTTAAAGAATTTTATCCAGTGCTCAGTTATAGAGCAGTTGTGGAGAATATAATATGGAATGTCATGATCAGAAGTAGTCTTGGACAATTGAACTCTTTTCATAGCTTTACTTCTAGCTTTTCTCTTCTTTGCAATAGTTGTAGAGGAATCATCAGAGTCAGTTCTGAATTCATCATCATCATCAGAACTCTGAGGCTCATCATATAAAACATCTATTTCCTTTAATATTTCTTTAGAGAAAACAGGAGCTTGAGCAGTAGGAGCAGGAATAACCACATCAGCAATTGAAACAACAGGAACAACAACATCTGAAATAATAGGCTCAGGAGCTGAACAAACTGGCTCAACTTGCACTATAATAGCCTCTAAAAAAGTAACATCAGTAGCAGCAGCAATAACCACAGAAATATTTTCCACAGATTTAACAGAATTTATATACATCTCTATCAGGGTTGGATCACAGCAGGAGAGGGGAACAATAGCCCTAGTTAAATATTCAGCAAGGAGAGGTGCTGGAAGATAACTGTTATAGAAGGAATCAAATAATGATAATAAAGAATGTATATCTACTGCAGGACTGATGGTTGGAGCTGGAGCTGAAGCTAGAACTGAAACTTGCTCTGAAGCTGGACTCTCTGAAACTAGAACTTCTGATGTCTGCATTTCTGAAGCAAAATTCTCTGAGGGCAGCACTTCTTCATAAGGCATCTCCCCCTGTCTAGTTTCAGTGAAAACTGAATCTAGGCCCCTAGAAGAAGGGATGGCCTGAAGGGAGAAGGGAGAAGATAATCTAACAGATAAATCATTCAAAGTCTTGACTAAGGGAGACAAGGTTGAATCCAGTAAGAGAGTTAGCTTAGGTGCCAACAATTCATACAATCTATCTGCCATAGGAAGAAGATCTACTTGCTCAAGATTAACTTAAGTAGAGGTAGAAGGAGGGGCTGCAGAGATGGATGGAATTGATTTAGAGTAAAGTGGTATGGATGGTTGAGAGATGGGGATAGATGTAATAGATGGAGCTGGGATAGTGACTGTTGGTAGAAATGAGGAGATAGTAGGGGAAAAGGATGGTTGAGATATGATGTCATGTAGAATTTGTTGAAAGGATGTGGAGGTGGATGGAATGTCTTGGGGTGAATATGGAGAATCATCCATGAAGGAATCATCTAAAAGGTTGAATGATTGAAGATGGGAGGATGATTCTAAATCTATGGATGAGAAGAAATGTAGTGGATGGAAAACTTCTTGATGGGTTGCTGGAGGAGGTGGATAAGTTATTGGGTTGAAGGAATGGATGATGTAACTGGATGTGGAGAGGGAGGAGAGGATATGGAAGAGGATGACAACACTTCTGCTGGGGCAGTGGACTGAGGAGAAGTGACTATTTCAGTCCTTGTGCCTGAAGAAGTTTTAGCTGCAGGAGCCCTGCTGGGTTTGACAATCTGTCTCTCCCATTTTCCAAAAAGGGCTGAAGAGAGCCTCTTTGAAGCATTAATGTGCATTCCATTGGACACTAACAACTTAGGGAACCTATTCTGCAGGAATAGGCCCAAAATTCTTCCAAAATTCACAAAATTCTTATTTACCTTTTTCTTAATCAAATCAAAGAAAATGGCTCCCCAATCCAAATGCTTCTTATCTACTATTGCAGCCATTAAATAGAATTGATGTCTTGATATTGTGTCATGGGATGAATGTTTGGCTAATATCACTTTGCCTACAATATCTGCTAGAAATCTATACTCCATAGATAGATTTTTCTTCAACAACTTATTAGGGTTCTCAGAATTGTGACCCATTCTATCTAACATGTCAGTAAATTCTACCCTTGATAGTTCTATGCTATCATTTATAGTACTTAATCCAAAAATTTCTGTAAGAATGGCTGGGGTTAGGGATACCTGTGTCCCTGAGATGGTTCCAATAACTGTGTTTTCATCCAGATTGTGGGCAGTATAGACCTATTCTTTAATCTTGTCTGCTGCTAACTTGATTCTGGAAGTCATGATGTTCACAAGTTATTGCTCCTTGAAAAGTTCCAGAATATCCTTGAACATCTGATAAGTTCCTTCAAAAGATTCCATGTCAATGTCGAAACCAGTGTCGAACTTCATTGTGGATAGTACGGCGACTGAGACCGACATAGTTCCTGCAAAAACAGACAAGATCAAGTGTAAAAAAGTTTGGAGGGAAAGAAGGATCTTGCAGAAAGTATGAAAGCGCAAGGGAGAACGACGCCTGAAAAATAATTTTATATCAGGGTTCGATGCAGAAAAGGAGAGATTGTTGAACTCAGTTCGACAATTGACGGCTCTAGGGGAAACTGAAAGGTCTCAACATCGTTGACCTCCGTTCGACATTTTTTAACACCGTCGATCTTTGTTCGACGATAATTGAGATCATTGACCGAGAAGGATAGTCTAGAACTATCTGGAAAAACACCGAGCTTTGTTCGACGATTCCTAACCTCGTCGATCTCCGTTCGATGGAAAAGGAAAGATAGTTGAGTACTATCTGGAAACGACGAGCTCCGTTTGATGATCTTCAGGAAAATCATCGAGCGCAGTTCAGAGACAGAGAAAACCTATAGACACTAGGAAATTCAAATTTTTAGACTAGTCTTTGTCTCTTTTTAGGTTTAAATATCTTTGAACTTAATTAAGACTCCCTCCATCTAACATTCCTAACTGATTAAGGAAGAAAGTGTGTTTCTTTTCATCCAAAAGTTTGGTGAAAATATCTCCGCTTTGTAAATCAGTTGGGATGCATTTCAATTCAATTTTATTTTTCTCTACATTATCCCTTAAAAAATGATGTCTGATCTCTATGTGTTTTGTCCTACTATGGAGGACTGGATTTTGAGCTATTGAAATAGCACTAGTGTTATCACAAAATATTTTGGACTTCTCTAAGTTGTAGCCATAGTCCAGGAGCTGATTTTGAATCCACAATATCTGTGAGCAACAACTACCTGCTGCCATATACTCAGCTTCAGCAGTTGATGTGGACACAAATGTTTGCTTCTTATAAAACCAGGAGACAAGTCTATCACCAAGAAACTGACAAGTTCCACTGGTGCTTTTCCTGTCTACTCTACATCAAGCATAATCAGCATCAGAAAATCCAGTTAAATCAAATCTTGAATCAGCTGGATACCAGAGACCTAGATTTGGACAACTTTTCACATACCTAAGAATCCTCTTAACTAATTTGAGGTGTGACTCTCTAGGGCTGACTTGGAATCTAGCACATATGCATGTAGTAAACATTATATCAGGTCTACTAGATGTAAGATACAACTGGTTTCCCATGTTCATCGGCATCTAATACAGCATTAGTAGGCATGGGTGTTTTCATAGAGGATGTATCAGACATACCAAATTTCTTAACCAACTCTTTTGTATACTTGGTTTGAGAAATAAAGATGTCATTAGCATGTTGTTTGACTTGCAATCCTAGAAAGAAGGATAGCTCACCCATGCTACTCATTTCAAATTTGGAATGCATTAGGTTGGAGAACCTTTTGCACAAATTTGAATCAGTAGAACCAAAAATAATATCATCTGCATAGATTTGTACTAGTAGGATATTGGACTTATGGGTTCTAATAAAAAGAGTTTGGTCTACTCTACCCCTTTTAAAATCATTTTTCAAGTGAAAGCAAGTTAGGGTCTCATACCATGCTCTAGGAGCTTGTTTGAGACCATATAATGCTTTATGTAATTTATAAACAAAATCAGGGTGAGTTAGAGAGATAAAACCTGGAGGCTATTTTACATAAACTTCTTCCTTGATATCACCATTGAGAAATGCACTTTTGACATCGATTTGATATACTTTGAACTTCTTGTGAGCTGCATATGCTAGGAAGATTCTTATGGCTTTAACCTTGCAACTGGTGCAAAGGTTTGGTCATAGTCTATGCCTTCTTCTTGATAGTATCCTTGAGCAACCAGCCTTGCCTTGTTTCTTACTATAACTCCTTGATCATCTAACTTATTTCTGAATACCCATTTTGTTCTAACAATGGGATGATTCTTTGGCTTTGGCACTAGCTCCCAAACTTTGTTTCTTTCAAATTGATTTAATTACTCTTGCATTGCAATAATCCAGTTTGGATCTTGTTCTGCATCTTGTATGGATTGAGGCTCAATTTGAGAAAGAAAGTAAGTGTGCATCAGATTTTGATTGAATTGGTTTCTGGTTTGCACACCAGCTGATATGTCTCCAATCACTTGGGAGATTGGATGGTCTCTTGATGTTACTAAATCAACAATGGGTGTTGTGTTGATTGTTCATCAACCTGTGTAGTTATTTCCTCTTGTGGAACAACAATTTGCTCTTCATTTGGATTGTCACCATGACTTGCTAAAATCTAACTGTCATCTTCATTTTCACTGCTTTCAGCTTCTTGTTGACTGAATGAAGGTGATGGATCTTTTTCAATGATATTCAGCCTGTCCAAATTCTCTGATAGAGAATGTACCTGTAAATGGTCTATGGTAGAAGTGCTCTTCTCCTTGTAATACATATTAGTTTTATCAAAAGAGACATGCACTATTTCTTTAATTTTATGAGATGATTTATTATAAACCTTATAGGCCTTACTGATCATGGAGTATCCCAGAAATACTCCTTCATCGGCTTTGGCTTCAAATTTTGCTAAGTATTTCTTGTTATTGTTATGAATAGAGCAAATACAACCAAAAATTTTAAGATAATCAACTTTAGGTTTCTTCCCTTTGAGTAATTCATAGGGAGTCTTGCCCTTTAGCTTATGTATCAAACTCCTATTCAAAACATAGTTTGAAGTGTTCACAGCCTCTGCCCAAAATGATAGAGGAAGGTGAGCATCTGTCAACAATGTTGTGGCAAATTAAATAAGGGTTCTATTCTTCCTTTCAGCTACCCCATTCTGTTGAGGAGTTCTAGGAGCTGAGAAAGTGTGTCTGATCCCTTCCGTCTGACAGAACTCTTGCATAAGAAGGGAATCAAACTCTGTCCCATGATCACTTCTGATCAGGGCTATGTGAGTATTGAACTCAATCTGTATACATTTGAGAAACTCTGTCAAACTTTTGAAGTTATCAGACTTCTTCCTCAAAAAGAACACTCATGTGAATCTAGAGAAGTCATCTACAACTACTAAAGTATAAGATTTCCCTCCTAGGCTTTGTACAGTAATGGGTCCAAACAGATCCATATGTAATAAGTACAAATTCCTAGGTAAATCACTCTTATTAAGTGACTTAAAGCTATTTTTAGTTTGCTTGCCTAATTGACAAGACCTGCAGAGTCCTTCCTTCTTGTAGGGGCTAGAAGGTAGTCCTCTAATAAGGTTGTCCTTAGATAGCCTGGCAATGGTTCTAAGGTTGACATGTCCTAATCTCTTATGCCATAATTCATTAGGTTTGCTAAGAGAGTTAAATAAACAGATATCTACCTTGATTGAATGAAAATATACTAGATAGATGTTACCTCTTCTATTACCTATCAACACAGTTGTGTTGTCTTCTGATTTGATGATGCATGAACACTTGTTGAATGTAACCTGGTAGCCTTCATCACATAGCTGACTGATACTGATAAGATTGTTCTTCAGTCCTTCCACATATGCCACCTTCTTGAATGTTACTGATCCTATTTGGACTGCACCATAACCTTTGGTCTGTCCAAAGTTTGAATCTCCAAACATGACTTTGGGTCCATGTTTAGCCTTGAAGGATATTAGGTTATCCTTGCTTCCAGTCATGTGCTTGGAGCACCCACTATCCAGATACCAATGCTGGTCCATGGTTGAATAGGTCTTCACCTGCACAAATAACAGTTTATTTGTTTTTGACCTAGTTTACCTTGGGTCTAACTTGATAACCTTTGAAATCAGAAATGAAAGACATCTCTGGTTGGCTCTTATATCCTTCAGGATGATATCTCCTAGGAGGAATTATCCATTCAGTATAAGGGTTGAACCCTTGAGATATAGGATATCTAGAATGAATTTTTGATGTACCTCTTGAGAACTGGTCATATCTCTGAGCTCCGTACAACGATCGTGTAATTGAGTTCGATGATCTTGAGTCAGATCGTCGAGCTACGTTCAGCAATCGATCTTGGCTGTGTTCAGAGATCAGAGATCGTCGACCTGAGTTCGACGATTCAGCATGAAATTACTGAGCTCCGTTCGAAGATCGTCGAGCTCTGTTCGACGATTTCTATTGAACTTTGTTCTTTTTGGGTAGATCAGAATTTTTTCTATCTACCTCCACAACTACTTTTCCTTTATCAGAGATAAATTTAATTGGAGTTGTTAACACAATAGCTTGGCTGGATGAAGCACCCAAGCCCAGTGTACTATTGAGTCTTAAGTTCACTGTGCTTGTGATGTCCATTAGTTTGATACTTCTCCCATTGAGGGTTTCTTCAAACTTCTTGGCCTCAGATAGTTCACTTTTCAGTGAAGCTATATGTTCCCTACAACATTCTAACTCTTCTGAGAGTTTAAGGTTATTTGAACTTAAGGTACTGCATTCAAATAGTTGATTTTTGAGAGAGATAATTTTTTTCTCAGAATTGAGTAGATCTATACACAGTGCTTTAAATTCATACTTGAAGTCCTCAGAATTAAAATCAAATGAATCAATTACCTGGTCTTCTTCTAGCTATAGTTCAGATTCAGATTCAGATTCATGTTCTGAATTAGTGTTGTTCTGAGATGTATTGATTGTCATCATGCAGAATTCTTTTTCTTGTGCATTATCCTCATCATCACTTGAACTAGATGATGCATCAGATTCTTCTTCTGTTTCACTCTATGTTTCAGCAACAAATCCCTTCCTTGTATGCTTGTTTTTGCTGGAAGAGGATCTATCATAGTGATTTCTTTTGGAGTCTTTATCTTTTCTCTTTTCTTTCTTGTTCTTCTTGTCCTTATTTTGATTTTTTGGACAATCAGGTAGTATGTGGTCTGGTTTCCTGCAACCATAGCAAATAATCTCTTTATTATTTGATTTATCATACCTTGGCTTTTCTTAGCCTCTAAATGACCTTTTTCTGAAATCCTTCCTGGCCATTTTGTAGAACCTCTTGGCTAGGAGGCTCATTAGTTCTTCATTGCCTGTGACTTTGTCTTCAGACTGTTCTTCTGTTGCCTTGAAAGCAATTGACTTCTCCTTCCTGACTGCTGGAGAAGTTGTCTTCTGCTCTTCTTCTCTATTTTTGATGAGCTGCTCATAAGATTTGAGCTTGCCCAATAGTGCTTCTGTAGTGATCTAATTCAGACTTCTGGCATCCTTGATGGTCCAGATTCTTGAATCCCAAGTGATGGGGAAACACATTAGGATTTTGTCATTTATCTCTGTGAGAGAGATCTCCTTGTCCAAGGTCTTAAGTTCACTAACAATCAGACTGAATCTGTTGTACATGTCAGCTACTGATTCACTTTCTGCTTTCTAGAAATTCTCATACTGAGTGATGAGATGAGATCTCCTATCTTTTCTCTCATCAGCTGATCCTGACACAAGCTCAGATAGCTTGTCCCAAATCTATTTAGCTGAGTTGCATTCAGCTACCTTCTGGAAGATGTCATCAGACATTGTCTGAGCTAGGATGTTCATAGCTTTAGCATCAGCAACCTTCCATTTATTTATATCAGCATCTGTTCCTGAAGGTGGTGGAACAACATTTGTACTTGTGCTTGCAGGAGGCTTGGGGCAATCTGTCAAAACAGAATTAAAGATATCTTCATCAATGGAATTAATGTATAATCTGATCCTTACCTTTCAAAGTGCAAACATGGAGAGATTGCACACTGGAGGTCTGGTGCTAGCATAATCTTTGTTCTGTGCCATTGATTTAGATTAAACTAAAAGTAACCCTCTATTAAGTATGGATCTTAAGAGAGATCTTTTTGTTCAGGTGTTAGCCTGTATGAACAACCAAACTGGCTGAGCAACCAACCTCCCTCTAATACCAATTGAAAGTGAGTGTAAGATCAATCCTTCACTCTAAAGGGGGGGTGAATAGAGTGTTTTAAAATAATTTTTGCAAATATGACAATTATTCTATCAGTGGAAGACTTGATTTAGATAGTGTAGAGTGCTTGACAAAAATCAGAATAAAACAAACAAAAGAGCAATTCCACAGCACACAGCAAAAAGATAGCAAGCAACCAGAAGACATAAGGAACTATAGTGGTTCCCCAAAACCTGGGTACATCCACTCTTCTACCACCCTTGGTAGGAATCCACTGCAGGATGAGTTGATCAGGTGTCCTGGACACCAATGAGCTTTTGATCAGGTGCTCAAAAACCAAACCAGATTTTTTGATCAAGTGTCTTGCCACCACTGAGTTTTGATCAGGTCTCAGGAACCAAAGCAAAACTTTTGAAGGGAGTTCAAAAACCCTTTTACAGGAAAGGAAAAAGAAAAAAGGTGAAGTTGTCTTCTCTGTCAACAATCAAAGAGAAGCACAAGTGGATGAGATGTTGTTAAAGCTCCCCCTGAGATTAGAAAGAGTTCAGGAGCTGGAAGCTTTGCAAGGGTGATAGGTCTTCAATGAAAAGAATGCTCCAGCAAAAGATGATTTCAGCAAGAACTGAAATGTTTGTTGTATGGAGTGTGAATGATGAAGACTTTTTAATCAGCAGGAATCAGAAAGAAAACTTGTTCTCTTCTCTGAGTTATTGATCTTCTTTTCTCTTTCTGTATATTGTTCTGTGTGTACTGCTGTGTATGAATTCTTGTTCTCTCTGAATGATAATAAGAAATCCAGTTGTCAAATCTTGATCATAGCCGTTAGCAAAGTCATAAAGACTTTCCTTAAATGCCAACTGTCTCTGGAGGAAATAACCTAAGTACATTCCTTCTATCTTCTTGAAACTTGCTCCAGATTTTTATAATGGCTAGAAATCTTCTGCAATAAATGCTCTGAGTGGAAGACATTTGAAATCCTTATCAAACTGATAAAATTCCAGAAATCATCGATCTCAAAAGATAATCGTCGATCTGAGCTCAACTATCGTTGAACTGAACTCAGAGATATTGGAATTATTTTAAGACAGAGATCGTCAATCTGAGCTCAGAGATCGTCGAACTGAGTTCGACGCCTCGTCGACTTGAGCTCAAAGATCGTCAAACTGAGTTCGACGCTTTGTCAACCTGAACTCACAGATAGTCGAACTGGGTTTGACGCTTCGTCGATCTGAGCTCGATGACAAGTTGAATTCCTCTTCTAGGCTTCTCATCTGAACTAGGAGGTCTTGGGGAAAGCTTCCAACTAAAGTCCTAAGCCTTAGACCTAACTAGTTGACCTTTACTCTACACAACAAGGTCAAAGCAACAATCCTATAGACATAGTGATCCTGACCCAAATTAGTAATAGGGTGTTCCAACACAATAGTTTTTTGTTTTCTTTTGCCAAGATATATTTTCAGAGAGACACTCAGAGAAAGACAGAAAATTGTTCCTGCTAAACACCTAGAAACATTCTGGAGCAGATCTTCATCAGTTTTCTCATTCTGTCAGTGCTCTGAAGAAGAAGTAAGAAGAACAACTTTTACAAATCAAGAGTCTTCTTGTTCTTCTCTTCTAGGACCATTGCTAAGATACTCAAGCACCATCTGTATAAAGCTCCTGGATCAAGTCTCAGTTGAAGACCTACTCACCCTATGCAAAGCTTCCCAGCCTGAACCCTTCTTCATCTCAGGGGGAGCTTTGACAACATCTTTGAATCCACAATAGTCTTCTCAGTTGTACTTTGAGAAAGAGAAGACAAAATCACTCTCTCATCCCCACCTCTGTACAGGGTTTTAATTCCCTTCAAAATTATTCTAGTTCACAAGTCTCCTTCCAAAAAACTTGAGGGTTGATTTTTGGTCACCTGATCAAAAGCTCATTGGTGGCACTCACCTGATCAAAACTTGTAGTGGATTCCTACCAAGGGTGGTAAAAGAGTGGATGTACCCAATTGGGGAACCACTATAAAATTCTCGTGTTGTCTAGTTGTGCTTCCTGTGTTCTTGTGTGATTGTGATGTGGTTAGATTAGCTTAGTTTACTTGCTTTTATCTTTTCTGAAAAGATTTTTTTGTAACTCTATTCCCCCTATAGAATTATTCAGAGTTTATCTCCCCCCTTTTTCTTTCAATTTGGATATTGTACTCCTGGAGCTGATGTTTGATCCACAGCAACTGAGCACATCAGCTACCTGCTGATATGTACTCTGACTTTGCAGTTGAGATTGCAATACTAGTTTACTTCTTATTGCTCTAAGACACTAGTCTTCCACCCAAGAGTTGACAGGTGCTAGAAGTGCTCTTCCTATCCTCTTTGCAGCCTGCAAAATCTACATCTGAGTAGCCTATTAGTTCAAACTCTCCATTCCTAGGGTTCCATAGACCAAGATCTGGTGTGCCCTTAAGATACCTCAAAATTCCCTTTGCAGCAAAGTAGTGAGATTCTTCAGGGCAGGCACGATACCTAGCACAAACACATGTATCAAATATGATGTATGGCCTACTAGCAGTAAGATAAAGAAGGGAGCCAATTATCCCTCTATATAAGGTCTCATCAACAGGCTTCCCTGCTTCATCCTTGTAGATTTTGAGATATCTTAAGGGTACACCAAATATTGGTGTTGAAACCGAAAATCGGTCTCTATGGAGTTTGACCCTTGGGGAAGGGGTGACCGCGCAACTACTGCCCTCAAGTGAATGATTTATGCACAAGACTAGGAACACAAGGGACAGACCAGGTCTCAGCGTGGAGGGCCCGCCGCATACCCGGAAGACTAGCAAACTCTTCCCCTCCCAAGCCAAGGGCTGAGCTAAGGCACCTTCGGAGGGCTCTCGTGGCCGACCAGAACCTCTAAGGAGAATCTCCAAACAAACTCTCTCCTCACTATAGGTGCCTCCTTGGGTCTATGTAAAATGTTCGTTTTACTGCCTACCAATGGCACGAACCCGCCCAATAGTTCTATTCTACGCAGCTCCAATTGGGTCATAAACAGCATAACTCCGTTGTCCTGAAAGTCTATAAGCAGGCCCTCAAGGGATTCTCGATAACTTTACCTCGGGGCCCCCACGGGGAGAGTGGTTCACGAATACACCACTCTCCTAAGATGGAAGTGATAAACCACACATACACAGAGCATCACAGACATTATAAATAATTATGGGAATATGAACTCCATACTTTGGCACGCAGGCAGGCAACATAAACAAAAATAGGCCTTCGAGGGCCGGCACAAGCTTAGGCTTAAGCCCGCTATTCCCCGCTTGGCACTGCAACACCTATATGCCAACGTCCCGCCAAATGGTGGAAAAATGAATATCGGTTCCACCTCTGCCTCGGGGAGGTGATTCTTATCTCCTAAGATCAAATAATAAACAACTTCTACGGAGTTTTCCCCGGGAACCCCAGAATATCACCAATCCGGCTTACACATCCAGATGGGCTTCACACAGCATGCCTAAATCCGTACTCACGCTTCTGGATACTAAATGCAACCAGTTGCGTGGATGTACACATCAACTCGTTGGAGAGCCCGCTTCCCCCCCCCCCCACTCATTAGTGGAGAGGGGCTTCCATACAAATATGAAAAATAAGGGCTTCACCTGCCCAAGATAAAATTTCATTACCTTGACGCGTGTTTTGACGAAGCCTCAACCGCGTGTCGTGCCCGGGGTTCGACGTCTATGTTGGTACCCTAGTTTGGATTTGAGCTCAGTCCTCTCTTTTAGTCTCTTGACCCAAGATTTATCTATGGTCAAAGGTCAGTTGTTTAGTTAGTTTGCTCTAGTTTAGAGTTGTCACTTTTCCAGATGAAAATTTGATTAAGTTGTTTTTTGTTCAACTATGGTCGAACGCCGCTCGACTATCGTCTATCGACTGTTCGACGATCGTCTATCAGTTGGTCGACGTTTGTCTGTCAGCAGATCGTCTATCTCTGAGTTAGTTCAACTCTTGGTAACTCGACGTTCCGTGGAATCTACCTCGCTGATCGTCGAACCCCGCTCAACCTTTTCTGACCAGACAGATTTCTTGATAGTTCAACTATCTGATAGTTCGACTATCTGTTTGATAGGTCGACTATCTGTTTTGTTTGATAGCTCGACTATCTGTTTGATAGGTCGACTATCTGTTGTGTTTGATAGTTCGACTATCTGCTTGGATAGTTCAACTATCTGATAGTTCGACTATCTGTTTGATAGGTCGACTATCTGTTTGGTAGGTCGACTATCTGTTTTCTTTGATAGTTTGACTATCTGTTTGATAGGTCGACTATCTGTTTGCTAGGTCGACTATCTGCTTTCTTTGATAGTTCGACTATCTGTTTGATAGGTCGACTATCTATTTTGTTTGATAGCTCGACTATCTGTTTGATTGGTCGACTATCGGTTTTTCTTGATAGTTCGACTATCTGTCTTGATAGGTCGACTATCTGATAGCTCGACTATCTGTTCTGATAGGTCGACTATCTGCTGTGGTAGTTTGACTATCTTCTTTGGTAGTTCGACTATCTGTATCGATCGACTATCTGTTTGATAGGTCGACGATCTCTGTTCGGTCGACGATCTCCGATTGTCGTTCGACGTTTTGCTGTATGTATTTAGTAATTTTGTCCTCTTCTATTCTATGATTTATTTCATATTTATTTGGCATATTATTTCAGTTAGTTTATGATATTATTTCCATGCAATCTCTGCTCCATTCCTTATGCATGAGCCAATCTTTATCTGACAAAGTGTTTTGTCTTATTAGTTGAAATACATTTTCTGCTTTATCTGCCAAGCTGTCCTTTATAGCCGTTAGACTCAGAAAGTCTTTTCTGGCTGTAAAGAGTTCTTTCTGATGTGACCTTTTTCCTGCACCCTTCTTATCTGATTGGTTATGCAGCTTCTTAGAAAGCTTTATCCTCTTATAGTATGTCTGTCTGCAGGATTTGTTTTTGCTTTATGCTTTTTGCAGCCCAGATTACTGATTCCAGAAGAAGAAAAAGATTCAAACTCAAATTAAAGCTGTTGCAAAGGCTCATATATAAAGAGCTTCTTTTGAAAGAAGAACATAGAACTGATATACAACGCATACACTCAGCAGCATAGAAAAAGAGAGAAAGCAAGAAAGTTCTACAGCTCTCAGAAATTCACATTCAACTGAGAAGAGCAAAGCTCTTCTGCATTCTTCTTCACCCTGAGTTCATCCTGGTTATAGGAAGACTTTCACTCAGAGGCCTTTAGAAGAAGAAGAAGAAGAAAGGAAGCTGTTTGAAGAAGAACACATATTCCCAATCAAGAATCTTCTTCAAGCTTCTCCTTCAGAACCTCAAGACAATTCTTTGTCTTAGTTCAGAAGAGTTCCTGCACCCTGAAGCAAGACTTCTTCCTGGATATTCTCTAAGCCAGGGGGAGCCTTGATTCTTTAGAGCTATCTAGCTCTGTGCAATCCACTAGCTTCTCTAATCTGTTTAACAATAGAGAAGAAGCATTAACTCTCTCAACCTCCTGTACAAAGGGTTATTACTCCCTTCAAAAATGAACCATTGGTGGCAGGGAACCTGATCAAAAACCTGTGTTGGATATTGAGCTCCTGATCAAAAGCTCAAAGGGTCTACTTGATCTACCTGAAGTAGATCAATTGGTTGCAGGGCACCTGAACAAAAACCTGTAGTGGATTCCTACCATGGTGGTAGAAGAGTGGACGTACCTATTTAGAGGGAACCACTATAAAATTTCTTGTGTCGTCTTTGATGTTTATTTAATTCATTGTACTGTGGCTGTGAGTAGAAATAACTAGGATTGCTAGTTGCTGTGATAGGATCCCAAGCTTAACTGTAATTATAGTTAGCTCTCTCTTGTGCACTACACTTTGTGTTAGGCTCTAGGGTTATCAATATCTATAAACTAATTCCGCAAATTAACTCTAAGGGAGTTGAGTAGGGTGTCATAATTTTTGAATACTCTATTCACCCCCCCCCCCTCTAGAGTTGTATCTATCATCACTTTCAATTGGTATCAGAGGGAGGTTAACTGACTGTACAGGCTTACACCTGAGTCACAAGATCCTGATAGATACCAAACTTATAGATATTCACTTCATGGCCCAGTCCAAGGATTACTCAAGCACCAGACCTCCAGCATGCAACTTAGCTAAGTTTAGCATCTGGAAGGCAAAGATTAAGTTATATATGAACTCTATTGATGAGAGTATTTTTGCTTCTATTTTGACAGGACCACCAAGAGCACCTGCTGCAGCTACTGCTTCATCATCAACTGATATGAGTGCAGTGCCTCCTCCATATTACAACGATGAATACAAAAAGGCAAAGATAGCAGATGCCAAAGCAATGAATATTTTGGCTCAGACAATGTCTGATGAAGTATTCCAGAAAGTTGCTGACTGTCCCTCAGCAAAAGTAATGTAGGATACACTGAACCAGATTGTAGCTAGTTCAGCTGATGAAAGGAAGGACAGAAGGTCCAACCTTATCTCTCAGTATGAAAACTTTAAGAAAACTGATGCTGAATCAGTTGAAGCAATGTACACTCGGCTCAGCTCAATCATCAATGAGTTGAGGACTCTTGACAAGGATATATCATTGACAGAGGTCAATGATAAGATTCTTATGTGCTTCCCTAGCACATGGGATCTGAGGATTTGGCCTATCAAGGAGGCCAGAAGTACAAATGAAATCTCAACAGAAGCTCTCCTTGGCAAGCTCAAGTCGTTTGAGCAAGTGCTGAAGACCGGGGAAGCTGAGGCTGAAGCAAAGACTCCAACTCCAACAAGAAAAGAGCAATCTCTTGCTCTCAAAGCTGCTGAAGCTTCTGAAGGAAGTCAATCCAATGAGGAACTAATGGCATTATTTGCCAAGAGGTTTCTCAAGATGGGAAGAAAAGACTTCAGAAAGAAATATTCACGATATGAAGATAAACCAAGGTATGATCGTTCTCCTGCTAAAGAAATAATTTGCTATGGTTGCAGGAAGCCTGGACATATTCTACCAGAGTGTCCAGAGGAAAAGAATAAAGAGAAAAGGAAGGAAAAAGAACAACACAGGAAGTATTCCAAGCCCTCCTCCTACAAAAACAAAAAGAAGGAGAGAGGTTTCGTTGCTGAAACCTGGAGCGACTCTGATGAGGAATCTTCCTCCTCAAGCTCCAGTGAGGATAAGGAAGAGAAGAAGGCAAAGGAAATTTGCCTGATGGCAATTGATGCCTGCAGCAATCACTCAGCTGTAGAGAGTTCAGATTCTGATGAAGAAATGCCAACAGAAGATGAGGTATTGTCTTCTTACGATTTTACATCTGCTGAATTTAAATTAGATTTTAAATCTTTGTGTTTAGATCTAATTAGTTCTGAAAAGGAAATTAAGGACCTTAGAAATAAGCTTACTGAATATGAATTTATCTCTAATGAAAATATTAGGTTAACAGCAGAACTCACTAATTCTAGTGAAGAAATAAAATTTCTTAAGAATGAATTAGCTAAGTCAAAAAGTTTAGAAGAATCTCTGAATGGTAGAAGCCTTAAGTTGCTTGAAATAACCAGCATGTCAAACACTAGGTCAGGCAATAATAAGCTAGGCTTAGGAGCTTCATCCCGTGAACCCCCAATTATTCTTAAAAATCATCTTTCAACTCCAGTGAACTTTATCTCAGCTGATGGGATAAAGAACACTGAGCAAGTAAGACAAGTTAATCAAGCCTTAAACAAAGCAAAGAGAGAAAAGAGAAAACAAAAATTTAAGGAAATACAAAAAGCGTCGAACGCTGCTCGACGATCGCATGCTCAGTGGTCGAACGAAGCTCGACGATCTGTGCATCCATCGTCGAACGTCGATCGACGTTTTCAACATGAATTTCAAAATTATAATCAGAACCCTAGAAACCTTAATATGAATAGAAACCCTAGGTTTGTGGACCCATTAACTGCATGGAGCATCCCACCTAGGAGATCTTACCCTTTAGGTTATAAACCCCAACCTGTTTATTCTTTTATTTCTAGTTTTCATTATGTGAAGAATAATGGACCTAAGGTTACCTGGGTCCATAATGTTTAACTTAACTCACTGCAGGTGAAGACCTATCCTATCACTCAGGACAAGTGGTATTTGGATAGTGGTTGCTCCAAACATATGGCAGGGAATAAAGAAAATCTGTCAAAGTTCAAGGCCAAGCTTGGACCAAAGGTGATCTTTGGGGATTCTAGCTGTGGTCAAACTGAAGGATATGGTAGGATTACCATTGGAGCAGTAACTTTCAAGAGGGTTGCATATGTAACTGGACTGAAGCATAACCTTATCTCAGTAAGTCAGTTATGTGATGCAGGATATCAGGTATCATTCACTAACACTTTTTGTAATATTACTTTAAATAGTAATGTTGTGTTAGTAGGTATTAGACAAGGTAATATTTACTTAGTAGATTTTAATTCAACCCATTCTGAAATCTGCTTATTTAATGAAGTAACAAATAACAACACCTTATGGCATAAAAGGCTTAGCCATGTTAACCTCAAGAACATATCTAGGTTATCTAAATACAACCTTGGTAGAGGTTTACCTTCTTGCCCCTACAAGAAGGAGAGCCTATGCAAGGCTTGTCAATTAGGCAAGCAAACCAAAAATTTATTTAAATCTGTAAATAAAAGTGACTCACCTAGAATCCTGTATTTATTACATTTGGACCTCTTTGGCCCAATAAATATACAGAGTTTAGGAGGGAAGTATTACACTTTAGTAATTGTAGACGACTTCTCCAGGTTCACTTGGGTGTTCTTCTTGAAAACTAAGGCTGATAACTTCAAAGTTCTTACAGATTTTCTACTGTGTGTGCAGACTGAGTATTCTACTCATGTTGCCTTGATCAGAAGTGATCATGGTACTGAATTTGAGTCTCTTCTCATGCGAGAATTCTGTGAGAAAGAAGGTATCAAACATAGCTTCTCTGCTCCTAGAACTCCCCAACAAAATGGGGTAGTGGAAAGGAAAAATAGAACCCTGATTGAAGCTGCTGGTACATTATTGGCAGATGCTAACATGCCTCTTTCCTATTGGGCAGAATCTGTTAGCACAGCTAATTATGTGCTGAACAGAAGTCTTATACACAAGCTTAAGAGTAAAACTCCTTATGAGTTGCTTAAAGGAAAGAAACCTAAAATAAATTATTTTAGAGTATTTGGTTGTGTAGTTTACATTCATAACAATAATAAAGAATACCTTAGAAAGTTTGAAGCAAAAGATTCAATGGGAATTTTTCTTGGATATTCCCAAGTAAGCAAAGCTTATAGGGTATTTAATAAATCATCTTCTAAAATTGAGGAATCTGTGCATGTGTCTTTTGATGAATCTCAGATGTTTTATAAGGAGAAGGAAACTTCCCCTTCCTCAAGTTCATTGCAGGTACCAGAATCTAGTAAAGATGTCACTCAAGAGATTCTCCATCTATCAACTCTTCATATCACTGAATCAGACAGTGATGAAGACTTTGCTGAAGTTGTTGCTGTACCACCAATAATAGATCAAATTCCTCCTGAGGAATTAATTCAAACTATTGCTAAAGATCACATCCCACCTGCTGATGTTGTCACACTTAGAGATCATCCTACATCTCAAGTGATTGGAGACATATCAGCTGGTGTTCAAACAAGACATCAATTAAGACAGGATGTGATGCATGCTTGTTTCCTTTCACAGATTGAGCCCCTCACCATTAAAGATGCTGAGCTAGATCCCCACTGGATCATTGCTATGCAAGAGGAACTCAATCAGTTTGAAAGATGTAAAGTATGGACTTTGGTTCCAAGACCTAATGGTCAACTGATCATAGGCACCAAGTGGGTGTTTAGAAACAAGTTGGATGCAAATGGAATTTTTGTAAGGAATAAAGCTAGGCTTGTAGCTCAGGGCTACAGACAGGAGGAAGGTATAGATTATGACCAAACCTTTGCTCCTGTTGCAAGGCTAGAGGTAATAAGGATCTTTCTAGCCTATGCAGCCTATATGAAGTTTAAGGTTTTTCAGATGAATGTCAAAAGTGCCTTTCTAAATGGTGAGCTAAAGGAAGAGGTATTTGTTGAACAACCACCTGGGTTTGTTTCTTCAACTCAGCCCTCACATGTTTTTAAGTTGCAAAAAGCTCTTTATGGACTCAAACAAGCACCCAGAGCCTGGTATGAGACTCTAGCTAGTTTCCTGTTAGAGCACAACTTTGTTAGGGGAGTAGTTGATAGAACCCTTTTCGTCAAGCACCACAAGGACACAATCCTGTTATTTCAAGTGTATGTGGATGACATTATTTTTGGTTCCACTAATCCCAAACTGTGCAAAAAGTTCTCTGACTTGATGCATTCTAAGTTTGAGATGAGTAGTATGGGTGAGCTGTCTTACTTTCTTGGTCTCCAAGTAAAGCAAGATGTTGATGACATCTTCATCTCCCAATCCAAATATGCCAAGGAATTGGTAAAGAAGTTTGGGATGGCTGATACTTCAGCAATGCATACACCTATGGCTACTAGTGTAGTTATAGATTCTGATGATCAGGGAAAGCCTGTTGATCAAAAGAATTATAGGGTCATTGTTGGTTCCCTATTGTATTTAACTGCAAGTAGGCCAGATATAATGTTTGCTACATGCCTGTGTGCTAGGTTCCAGGTCAACCCCAAGGAATCTCATCTGATTCTTCTCAAGAGAATCTTGAGATACTTGAAGGGATGTCCAAATCTAGGACTATGGTACCCAGCTGAATCAGAATTTGAGTTAATTGGATACTCTGATTCTGATTATGCTGGTTGTAGAGTTGATAGGAAAAGTACCTCAGGAACTTGTCAGTTCTTGGGAGAGAGATTGGTCTCTTGGTTCTAAAAGAAGCAGGCTTCTGTCTCAACTTCAACTGCAGAGGCTGAATATATAGCAGCTGCTAGTTGTTATTCACAGATCCTGTGGATTCAAAACCAGCTTTTGGATTATGGGTACACATACAAGAACACAAAAATCATGTATGGCAGTACCAGTGCTATCTCTATTGCACAAAATCCTATGCACCACTCTAGAACCAAGCACATTGAGATTAGACACCATTTCCTGAGAGATTGTGTGGAAAAGAACAAGATCAGCCTTGAGTTCATATCCACTGACCTTCAGAGAGGTGATATTTTCACCAAGCCCTTAGATGAACAGAAGCATCTGTTCTTTTTGGTTCAACTAGGCATGATTAATGGAAAAGACTAAGTGTGACGTTTGCCTTTGTTAAAACCTGTTTGAAGATCGTCGAACGACGTTCGAAGATAGTCGATCGGATCAAGCCTATCGTCGACCTATGGTTGATGATAGCTTATCTTCTTGAAGATCGTCGACCGACGTTCGTAGATCGTCGAACAGGTCGAGCTTATCGTCGATCTATGGTTGACGACAGCCTGTTGTTTGTGAAGACAGAAATAGTCGAATGATGGATCGACTACTCTGCTTCAGGAATGATCGTCGAACGACCGTTCGACCATCGTCTCCAGTATCTTTTAAAATAGATCGACTATTACTGGTTTAATATAAAACCGATGGTCGACCTAGGTTAAGAGATCGTTCTTTTTATCGTCGACGGAGAGCGTCTTCTCGCATTCCGTCTTTCTGCTTGCTCCCTGTCTCGCGATTTCTGTCGTTTCACCTTCGCCGTCTCTCTCGTCTTCTCCAACCTCTTCGATGGCGATTGCTCCAGCCCTCCTGTCCGTAGTAAAGTTCGGTGTTGGCTTCAGCGTGGACTTCGACTCTTTCAGCTGCTGTGAATCTGCTATAGTGGAAATCCTCAACCTATGCAAAGATCAAGTATTGGAAAAGCTCATGTCAACAATAATAAAGATAAACATTCCCGAGATTAAAGAATGGGCATTTACTTCGTCTTCCAATGATGATTCTATGACCGGAACAATAGGCGGAGAAGAGGTAATTTTGACTCCCGCCGTTTTAACTGAAATTTTTGGATTGTTAAATGGGGAAGAGGATTATGAGCAAGATACCCCTGAGTTTGGGAGAATGCTGACTGAACTAGGACATGCCGACGGCATTCCTTCTAAGCTGCTAAAGGTGAATTTTCCATTGAAGATAAAGTTCCTTGCTGAACTCGTCGGAAAAGTGCTACTGGGAAAGCACTCTGCCCATGATAATATTACCAGGCAACAGTTTGCCCTGATGTGTGCCATCGTGAACAAGAAGCAAATTAACTGGGCAGGAGTTCTGTTTGATTTGATAAGGAAAAAGAATAGCAAGAAGGAAGTCACCCTAGGTAGGGTGCTTGGGATTTTTCTAAAGGAGAAATATCCCCATCTATTGGTCTCAGTTTCTACATCAATCAATGTCAGCAAAAAGATGGACCCAACCTTGTTTGTCAAGTGGAAAAGGAGCTTTCTGAAGCCCGCTCCAGCAGGGGTTGCCCCAGTTGCATCTGAGAGCACAAGGACTGCTTCAGTCACTCCCCTCCTTCAAGAAGCAGGCTCAGCCTCTCTCTCCTTTCCATCCACTTCTTCTGCATTACCTTCAACCTCTACTAAAGTGCCACCATCTACTTCAGTTGAAGTTCCATCTTCTGCATCTCATCTTCCTGATTCATCAACAATTCTCCATGCATCACCTCATGCATCTCCACTCCCTCCTCATCTTGCTAGGATATCTCATCCTAATTTTGATTTATTGGCTTCTGAGCTTTCCACTCCTTCTCAGTCTCCAATTCTTCATTCTGATCATATTGATATTCTTGCATCCACCCATCATTCTCCAGTTCACTCTCCATCTCATCAAGAATACACCATTCCTACTGTTCATCCATCTAATGTGATCCCCCCACCTACATTTGAAATCACCCCAGCATTCATCTCTAGCATCCTGGAGTTAATTACTCCTTCAATCAAAATCATGATTGAAGAGGCAATTGCTCCCCTTGTATCCTCCATCTCTTCTTTGACTGCTGTCATCCAAGCCCTCTCAAAATCTGCTGAGCCCTCTTCATTTAGGGGCCTCGTTTCCAGGCAGGGGGAGATGCTTTATGAAGATGCCTCTGAGCTGCCCTTGGCTTCCCTTCCAGCAGATCCTCAAGCAGATACAGAAAAAGAGATAAAAGAATCAGCTCCTCCTCTATTGTCTGAAAAAGATATTTCTAATGCTATAATGAAATCTGAGTTTGTTGTCAAAGTCTGCCTAGAAGAATGCTCCACTCCCCTGGTTTCCCTCTACCTATAAGGAGTCATTACCTCCTTCCTAGATGAATTATGGGAGTTAGGACATTCAAAGGAAAATTCTGAAGGTATCCCTTTTACTCATTTTTTAGACTTGATAACTGACATGTTAGTATGGGAATACCTAGAAGGAATGATAAAATGTAATTTAGCAAATTTGTGTTCATAATACTATAGATATAATGGAAGAAGTATTAGCTGCCCAAGAGCTTGATCATCAACCAGCTCTTGAAGTTCAACCTGAACCAGAACCAATTGTTTAAGATCCTGAGGCTGCTCAGCCAGCTCAGTTAGCTGTGCAAGAAGAACTGGTCTCCATGACAGTTATTGATGAACAAGAAAATGTTTCAGAAATTCAAATAGAAAAGTCTACTGTCTGAGATGACACTCCTGGATTAGACCTAGACACTCTTCTGGCACAAGATGCCCTGGAAGAAGAGTTAGAAAAAGCTGCCTTAAAAGAGAAGGAAAAAGCTGTGCAAGAGGCGTTTGATCCGTATGATCTTCCTCCTTCTTCAAATTCTGAGGATGAGGATGATTCTGATGAATCTGAGGAATCCAAGAAAAAGAGATCTGCTAAGAAGAAAAGGAAAGCTGTGGCTCCTCCTCCTCCAAATCCTGATAATGATATCCCCTATTATATTTTGAAAGGTATTGATCCCAAATCTAAAGAGTTTCAGCATTGGATGGCATTTTCTAAGAATCAGCAAAAATTAAGGAAGAAGTCTAAGAGGTATGACAGTCCTGCTCCAAGATGGACTCCTAGAGGTCCTCCTCCTCCACCTCCCAATGCAGGAGCCTCTGGAAACTTGTCTGCAAATCCTTCTGCTCAGTCTGATAGGTTTACTCCATCTCAGTCTTCTCAAAGGAAAAGCTCTCAAGGATATCAAGGCAGATTGCAATCTGGTTACCAAAGACATGATGCTGATGTAAAGGAACAAGTGAAGGAGGTGGTTTATCAGAAACCAACTTTTTCTCCTCCTCCTTCCAAAGAAATCAAGAGCACATCTTCTTCAAAGCCAGATCATGCAGTGAAAGCTGTTTCAAAAGGTAAAAGAATTATTTTCTCTGAAAAATCTAGTAAGATATTTGCTGAGTTTGCTCCTCCTTCTTCTCTAGTTATTCAGGAAAAAGAGCCAGTTGAAAGCCTGCTAGATATGTCTATTAAATTTAAAGCTGTGAAACATGTAGATACAACTTGTGAAAATGTGTATGAAAGCCAAGAGCTTGATCCTGATTTCAGGATGGCTCGATTTCTTGAGCTTGTTGGATCAGCCCAAATTAGGAAAGCTAAAGCTGAAGGTAAAGATACTGCAGGATTAACAACTATGTCCAAATTCAGAATGAAGGAGCTTGATAAATTCTAGGTTAGACCTGAGGTATTTGACCCTTCAAAATACATGGAAAAGCATCCTGAAGCAGTTGTCCCACGGGCATCAGAAACTAAAATCATTGGAGAGCAAGATCTAAAGCTGTCAAAGAAAGAAGCTCTAGACCCCTTTAGGAAAATTACTTTTATTCCTAGTTCCTCTGAACCTAAACCAAATTCTGAAGCTCCTTAAAATTTCATTGATTGACAGTTATTTACTTATCTGTTTGATTGATGTTATCTGCTTAGCTATTTCCCTTCATGTTTTTTTATTTATTTTAAGTAGTTTGTTTTGTGTGTTTAGTTGTTGAGAGACTTAACTCAAATAGGGGGAGATTGTTGGTACCCTAGTTTGGATTTAAGCTCAGTCCTCTCTTTTAGTCTCTTGACCCAAGATTTATCTATGGTCAAAGGTCAGTTATTTAGTTAGTTTGCTCTAGTTTAGAGTTGTCACTTTTCCAGATGAAAATTTGGTTAAGTTGTTTTTTGTTCGACTATGGTCGAACGCCGCTCGACTATCGTCTATCGACTGTTCGACGATCGTCTATCAGTTAGTCGACGTTTGTCTGTCAGTATATCGTCTATCTCTGAGTTAGTTCAACTCTTGGTAACTCGACGTTCTGTGGAATCTGCCTCGCCGATCGTCAAACCCCGCTCGACCTTTTCTGACCAGACAGATTTCTTGATAAATCAACTATCTGCTTAGATAGTTCAACTATCTGATAGTTCGACTATCTGTTTGATAGGTCGACTATCTATTTTGTTTGATAGCTCGACTATCTGTTTGATAGGTCGACTATCTATTGTGTTTGATAGTTCGACTATCTGCTTGGATAGTTCAACTATCTGATAGTTCGACTATCTGTTTGATAGGTCGACTATCTGTTTTCTTTGATAGTTCGACTATCTGTTTGATAGGTCGACTATCTGTTTTCTTTGATAGTTCGACTATTTGTTTGATAGGTCGACTATCTATTTTCTTTGATAGTTCGACTATCTGTTTGATAGGTCGACTATCTGCTTTCTTTGATAGTTCGACTATCTGTTTGATAGGTCGACTATCTGTTTTGTTTGATAGCTCGACTATCTGTTTGATAGGTCGACTATCGGTTTTGCTTGATAGTTCGACTATCTGTCTTGATAGGTCGACTATCTGATAGCTCGACTATCTGTTCTGATAGGTCGACTATCTGCTGTGGTAGTTCGACTATCTTCTTTGGTAGTTCGACTATCTGTATCGATCGACTATCTATTTGATAGGTCGACGATCTCTGTGCTTCGGTCAACGATCTCCAATTGTCGTTCGACGTTTTGCTGTATGTATTTAGTAATTTTGTCCTCTTCTATTCTATGATTTATTTCATATTTATTTGGCATATTATTTCAGTTAGTTTATGATATTATTTCTAGGCAATCTCTGCTCCATTCCTTATGCATGAGCCAATCTTTATCTGACAAAGTGTTTTGTCTTATTAGTTGAAATACATTTTCTGCTTTATCTGTCAGGCTGTCCTTTATAGCCGTTAGACTCAGAAAGTCTTTTTTGGCTGTAAAGAGTTCTTTCTGATGTGACCTTTTTCCTGCACCCTTCTTATCTGATTGGTTATGCAGCTTCTTAGAAAGCTTTATCTACTTATAGTGTGTCTGTCTGCAGGATTTGTTTTTGCTTTATGCTTTTTGCAGCCCAGATTGCTGATTCCAGAAGAAGACAAAGATTCAAACTCAAATTAAAGCCGTTGCAAAGGCTCATATATAAAGAGCTTCTTTTGAAAGAAGAACATAGAACTGATATACAACACATACACTCAGTAGCATAGAAAAAGAGAGAAAGCAAGAAAGTTCTACAGCTCTCAGAAATTCACATTCAACTGAGAAGATCAAAGCTCTTCTGCATTCTTCTTCACCCTGAGTTCATCCTGCTTACAGGAAGACTTTCACTCAGAGGCCTTTATAAGAAGAAGAAGAAGAAAGGAAGCTATTTGAAGAAGAACACCTGTTCCCAATCAAGAATCTTCTTCAAGCTTCTCCTTCAGAACCTCAAGACAATTCTTTGTCTTAGTTCAGAAGAGTTCCTACACCCTGAAGCAAGACTTCTTCCTGGATATTCTCTAAGCCAGGGGGAGCCTTGATTCTTTAGAGCTATCTAGCTCTGTGCAATCCACTAGCTTCTCTAATCTTTTTAACAATAGAGAAGAAACCTTAACTCTCTCAACCTCCTGTACAAAGGGTTATTACTCCCTTCAAAAGTGAACCATTGGTGGCAAGGCACCTGATCAAAAACCTGTGTTGGATATTGAGCTCCTGATCAAAACTCAAAGGGTCTACTTGATCTACCTGAAGCAGATTAGTTGGTGGCAGGGCACCTGAACAAAAACCTGTAGTGGATTCCTACCAGGGTGGTAGAAGAGTGGACGTACCTATTTAGAGGGAACCACTATAAAATTTCTTGTGTCGTCTGTGCTGTTTATTTAATTCATTGTACTGTGGCTGTGAGTAGAAATAACTAGGATTGCTAGTTGCTGTGATAGGATCCCAAGCTTAACTATAATTACAGATAGCTCTCTCTTGTGCACTACACTTTGTGTTAGGCTCTAGGGTTATCAATATCTATAAACTAATTCCGGCAAATTAACTCTAAGGGAGTTGAGTAGGGTGTCATAATTTTTGAATACTCTATTCACCCCCCCCCCCTCTAGAGTTATAGCTATCATCACTTTCAGTCTAGCAGCCATAGCGGCTGCCCACACTCAAATCCGACCTCTGCTAGAGGGTTAAAATCTCCTGGTGATTTCTCCTCCATGGCCGAACCTATCTTTGGTCGATCATGCTCCAAGTAGCACCGAAGAAGTCGATCCCGGCCTCCACGACTTCAGGTAGCGTCGGGTTGCCCCTCTTGGCCGACAGGAGAGAGGAAGGGTTGGGGTTCGGCCTGGATTTTTTGGCCGACGGGAGAGATGAAGGGGCAGGGTTCGGGCTCTTCCTTGCTTAGGCGGCGGGAGAGAGGAAGGGGCAAAGTCAGCCTGCCCCTGTTGGCCGACGGGAGAGAGGAAGGGGCGGCGTCAGCCTGCCCTTGTTGGCCGCTAGGAGAGAGGAAGGGGTGGCGTCGGGCTTGCCTCTCCTTGCTTAGGCGGCGGCGAGTGAGAGAGATGGGGTCTGTATCGGCCTCTCCTTGCTGTGGCACCGAGGGAGAGAGGGGCGAGTGAGATCAGGAGGAAAAGGTGGGGGGAGTGTGGCTGTTTCTCCTGGCCGAGCCCTAGGTCGGGGGGGGGGGGGGAAGAAAAATGCTTCCCTCCTTTTCATATCTCTAATTATATATGTATAATAATATATATATATATATATATAACATAACATATGTATTATAACATTTAACATATATATGTGTATTGAAAGGCATATGCACATAAAACCTTCGCACGCATGCACGGGGTTGCTTCACATCGTCGCTCACAGCACTCCCCGAGCCCCGAGCTCGCCACTTGGGTAGGATCCCACTCGGCCGGGTACGGGGTTGTACAAAATCTCCACTTTTTTCGAGGTAGGCACAAGCTTGGAAAGAAATGTCCAACCCCAAAGTATCTGGCGAGTGGGAGCCGACCCAAAGAAAAAATTTGATAGAATCCGAAATTTGTATTTAGAACACTAATCTCTCCATGCCCCTTGTGATCTTTTTGAACCACTCGGTACCTGTAATGCTCCCTGCTATTCAATTGCCTTTATACTATTTCTTACGATCAATATACAATTTCTCATGATATTGTGAAATAACAAAGTCATATATTTTGTAGTCTCTTGTACATGCGGAGCTAATCCTTCCCCCCCCCCCAAGTGTGCTTACAACCCTGCCAGCTAGTGAGAGCCTGACAGCGAGTCTACCCGGGGCCGAGCAGCACTATGGGTCCCTTACCCCCCAAGTGAGCCTACGGACCTGCCAGCTAGTAGGAGCCAGACAGTGGTTCTACCTGGGGCTGAGCAACACAAGGGGTCCCTTACCCCCTGGGCAAACCTACGGACCTGCCAGCTAGTAGGAGCCAGACAGCGGGTCTACCCAGGACTGAGCATCACTCGGGGTCCTGCAAAGTGTCCAAACTCTTTCCAAACTCCAAACTATCGCCCTTGCCCCTCAGGTGTGCCTACAGCCCTGCCAGCTAGTGAGAACCTGATAGCGAGTCTACCCGGGGCTAAGAAGCACTCAGGGTCCCTTACCCCCAGGAGAGCCTACGGACCTGCCAGCTAGTAGGAGCCAGGTAGCGGGTCTACCCAGGGCCGAGCATCACTCGGCATCCTGCAAAGTGTCCAAACTCTTTATAAATTTAAAAATATCTCCCTTACCCCCCAGGTGTGCCTACAGCCCTACCAGCTAGTGAGAGCCTGACAGGGAGTCTACCTGGGGTCGAGCAGCACTCGGGGTCCCTTACCCCCCAGGCGAGCCTACGGACCTGCCAGCTAGTAGGAGCCAGGCAGCGGGTCTACCCAGGGCCAAGCATCACTCGAGGTCCTGCAAAGTGTCCAAACTCTTTCCAAATTTCAAACTATCTCCCTTACCCCCCCAAGTGTGCCTATAGACCTGCTAGCTAGTGAGAGCCTGACAGCGAGTCTACTAGGGGCCGAGCAGCACTCGGGGTCCCTTACCCCCAGGCGAGCCTACGGACCTACCAGCTAGTAGGAGCCAGGCAGCAGGGCTACCCGAGGCCGAGCATCACTCGGGGTCCTGCAAGGTGTCCAAACTCTTTTCAAATTTCAAACTATCTCCCTTACCCCCCCCCCCCCCCCCAGGTGTGCCTATAGCCCTGCCAGCTAGTGAGAGCCTGACAACGAGTCTACCCAGGGTCGAGTAGCACTCGGGGTCCCTTAACCCCCAGGCAAGCCTACGGACCTGCCAACTAGTAGGAGCCAGACAGCGAGTCTACCTGGGGCCGAGCATCACTCGGGGTCCTGCAAAGTGTCCAAACTCTTTCCAAATTTCAAACTATCTCCATTACCCCCCAGGTGTGCCTACGGCCCTGCCAGCTAGTGAGAGCCTGACAGCGAGTCTACCTGGGGTCGAGCAGCACTCGAGGTCCCTTACCCCCAAGGCAAGCCTACGGACCTGCCAGCTAGTAGGATCCAGGCAAGCGGGTCTACCCGGGGCCGAGCATCACTTAGGGTCCTGCAAAGTGTCCAAACTCTTTCCAAATTTCAAATTATCTCCCTTACCCCCCAAGTGTGCCTATAGACCTGCTTGCTAGTGGGAGCCTGACAACGAGTCTACTAGGGGTCGAGCAGCACTCGGGGTCCCTTACCCCCCAGGCGAGCCTACAGACCTACCAGCTAGTAGGAGCCAGGCAGCGGGGCTACCCGAGGCCGAGCATCACTCGGGGTCCTACAAAGTGTCCAAACTCTTTCCAAATTTCAAACTATCTCCCTTACCCTCCAGGTGTGCCTATAGCCCTGCCAGCTAGTGAGAGCCTGATAACGAGTCTACCCGGGGTAGAGTAGCACTCGGGGTCCCTTAACCCCCAGGCAAGCCTACGGACCTACCAGCTAGTAGGAGCCAGGAAGCGGGTCTACCTGGGGCCGAGAATCACTCGGGGTCCTTCAAAGTGTCCAAACTCTTTCCAAATTTCAAACTATCTCCATTACCCCCCAGGTGTGCCTACGGCCCTGCCAGCTAGTGAGAGCCTGACAACGAGTCTACCTGGGGTCGAGCAGCACTCGGGGTCCCTTACCGCCCAGGCGAGCCTACGGACCTACCAGCTAGTAGGAGCCAAGCAGTGGGTCTACCCGGGACCGAGCATCACTCGGGGTCCTATAAAGTGACAAACTCTTTCCAAATTTCAAACTATCTCCCTTGCCCCCCAGGTGTGTCTACAACCCTGCCAGCTAGTGAGAGCCTGACAGCGAGTCTACCCGGGGCCGAGCAGCACTCGGTGTCCCTTACCCCCCAGGCGAGCCTACGGACCTGCCAGCTAGTAGGAGCCAGGCAGCGGGTCTACTTGGGGTCGAGCATCACTTGGGGTCCTATAAAGTGTCCAAACTCTTTCTAAATTTCAAACTATCTCCCTTACCTCCCAGGTATGCCTACAGCCCTGCCAGCTAGTGAGAGCCTGACAGCGAGTTTACCCAGGGCCAAGCATCACTCGGGGTCTTGTAAAGTGTCCAAACTCTTTCCAACCACCGAGTGACATCCTGCCCTGCCAGCTAGGTGAGAGCCTGACAACGGGATCTGCTCGGGGTATGTTAAACGAACACTTCGATCGTCCACATAGATTGCGACAGGAGCATTGTCACAACGAATTTCATAACGATGTACAGGGTCATTACGATGTCCATAGAGAATCGTCTTGGCTCCCAGGTTATACCGCCAGTTCAGTCATCTAGGTGAAAGCATGACTGCGGGTGTTGAAAATCATCCAGGCTCAGCTCCAGGGTCATAATGACATCCATCGAGGATCCCAGCCCTGCCAGCTAGGTGGAAGCCTGACAGCGGGAGCATCTCGAGACGTAACCCCAGAGCGAGAAGATTCTCCCTCTAATCTTCCCAGGTGCTTACAAAATCAAGAGCACTATATCACCATCGAAGCCATAATATAGACTTAAAGTAGACTGTCCGAAAATCCTAAATTCAAGCATTGGATGACTCCAGGTATGAGGACCTCACATACAAAGTATCAACGCATGAACCTGGTCGCCACTTGGTTCCTCTTCTATATCCATGTCGTTCGCCAGAGTTCTTCTGTGCTGGTCACTCTCCATGCTCACCGCACCATAATGTTGAAACCGAAAAATCGGTCTCTGTGGAGTTCGACCCTTGGGTAAGGGGTGACTGCGCACCTACTGCCCTCAAGTGAACGATCTAGGCATGAGACTAGGAACACAAGGGACAGACCCAAGGTCTCAGCGTGGAGGTCCCATCGCATACCTGGAAGACTAGCAAACTCTTCCCCTCCCAAGCCAAGGGCTGTGCTAAGGCACCTTTGGAGGGCTCTCTTTGCCGACCGGAACCTCTAAGGAGAATCTCAATACCAACTCTCTCCTCACTAGAGGTGCCTCCTCCGGTCAATGTAAAATGATCCTTTTATTGCCTACCAACGGCACGAACGCGCCCAATAGTTCTATTCTACGTAACTCTAATTGGGTCGTAAACAGCGTAACTCCGCTGTCCTGAAAGGTTATAAGCAGGCCCTCAAGGGCTTCCGGGTAACTTTACCTCGGGGCCCCCACAGGGCGAGTGGTTCACGAATACACAACTCGCCTAAGATGGAAGAGATAAACTACACATACATAGAGAATCACAGACATTATAAATAATTACAGGAATATAAACTCCATACTTTGGAACGCAGACCGGCAACATAAACAAAAATAGGCCTTCGAGGGTAGGCACAAGCTTGGGCTTAAGCCCGTTATTCCCCGCTTGGTACTGCAATACCTGTACGCCAACGTCCCGCCAAACAGTGGCAAAATGAATATCGGCTTCACCTCTGCCTCTGGGCGGTGATACTTATGTCCTAAGAGCAAATAATAAATAACTTCCACTAAGTTTTCCCCAGGAACCAAGAACATCACCAATCCGGCTTACACATCCGGATGGGCTTCACACAGCATGCCTAAATCCGTACTCACGCTTCCGGATACTAAATGTAACCAGCTACGGGGATGTACACATTGACCCGTTGGAGAGCCCGCTTCCCCCGCCCACTCGTTAGTGGAGAGGGGCTTCCATGCAAATATGAAAAATATGGGCTTCACCTGCCCAAGAAGAAATTTCGTTACCCTTGACACGTATTTTGACGAAGCCTCAACTGTGTGTCATGCCCGGGGTTCGATGTCTAGCAGCCGTAGCGGCTGTCCACGCACGGACTGATCTCCGTTAGAGGGTTAAAAGCTCCTAGTGATTTCTCCTCCATGGCCGAGCCTCTCCATGGTCGATCGTGCTCCAAGTAGCACCGAAGAAGTCGATCCCAGCCTCCACGACTTCAGGCGACGTCGGGCTGCCCCTGTTGGCCGACGAGAGAGAGGAAGGGTCGGGGTTCCGCCTGGATTTGTTGGCCGATGGGAGAGAGGAAGGGCGGGGTTCGGGCTCTACCTTGCTTAGGCGGCGGTGGGAGAGAGGAAGGGGCGGCGTCGGTCTGCCCCTGTTGGCCGACGGGAGAGAGGAAGGGGCGGCATCGGTCTGCCCCTGTTGGCCAATGGGAGAGATGAAGGGGCGGCGTTGGGCTTGCCTCTCCTTGCTTAGTTGGCAGCGGGTGAGAGATATGGGGTCGGGCTCGGCCTCTCCTTTCTACGGCACCGAGGGAGAGAGGGCGAGTGAGATCGGGAGGAAAAGGGGGGAGTGCGGCTGTTTCTCCTAGCCGAGCCCTAGGTCGTGGGGGGGGGGGAAGAAAAATGCTGCCCTCCTTTTCGTATATCTCTCATGATATATGTATAATATAATATATATATATAACATAACATATGTTTTATAATATTTTACATATATATGTATTGAAAGTCCTATGCACATAAAACCTCCGCACGCACGCATGGGGTTGCATCACATCATCGCTCACAGCACGCCCCGAGCCCGCCACTTGGGGAGGATCCCACTCGGCCGGGTACGGGGTTGTACACTTGGCTTATGGTACCCAAGAAGTAATGATAATAAGCATATTGGATTTTCTGGTTCAGATTTTGCTGGTAGTAAAGATGATAAAAAGAGCACTTTCGGGACTTTCCAATTCCTTGGAAGGAGACTCATCTCATGGAGCAACAAGAAGTAAAATTGTGTTGCAATCTCAACGACCGTGTCAGAATACATTTCTGCCGGTAGTTGTTGTGCACAATTACTCTGGATCAATAATCAACTTGAAGACTATAACTTGAAGGTCAAGGACATCCCACTATTCTGTGACTCCTCCAATGCAATTGTAATAATCAACAACCCAGTCTCTCATAGCCGGACAAAGTGCATAGAACAGAGGTACTATTTCATCAGGGAGCAAGTGGAGCATGGAGACATCAATCTCCAGTACGTTCTAACTAACATACAGGTTGCAGACATATTCACGAAGCAACTGGACAGGGCCAAGTTTTCGTTCTTCAAAATAGAACTTGGCATGCTCAACCAGGAATGTTGAAGAATACGGCCTCACATTAAAAGTTCAAGAATCGGATTACCCTTAAAAATCAAGAAAATTCTAAGTCAGGACTTCACTTCTCGAGAACAACTTCATTACTCGAGTACTTAGTTTATTCTCGAGAACATCAGGTTTGCTTCTCGGAAATGATATCTATACTCGAGAACATGTGAGCTTCTTCTTGAGAAATGTCTTCCACTCGAGAAATCAGATGCAGAATTGTCTCAAAGTTCAAATTTTGATATTAGCACCCGGGCACTCCAATCGCCATACTTTAGGTATTTTATTATTATTTCTTTCCTTAATCATCAAGATTTAGGGTTTATATAAATAAAATAAGTCCAGAAAAACCAAATCCCAGATTTTAAAATCTCCTTCTCGAGAAAACCCTTCATCTTCTTCATCTTCGCCGCACCTCCCACGAACAACCCTATTCCTCTTCTTGTCGGCTAGCAGACTTTCAGTTCTTCAATCACTGGCTCCCACATAAAAGATAGGCATCGACAGTGAACTCATTTCAACTGGAATCACCGATATCTCTGACGACTTCAGAAATGTTCTTATATTGCTCGACACCGCTGGACTGACCTTTGTTCTTCAACACCTATGCAAAGTTCTAATTTCTGGTGTGGAAGAGTTCTTCCAGAATGCCAATGTCAAGCACAATGGCAAAGTTCTGAAAACCAAGGTACGCGACATCAAAGTCAAGATGACATCAACCTCTATTTCTCAACTTTTATGCCTGCCGGTGATTGACGAGGAAGATGACCTAGAAGGCCTGGACAATGATAGGGCTTTCAGCTTATGTGGCCTTCCCGACTCAACCCTCACAATTCGCCAATAGCACATGCATGTAGAGAGCAAACTACTTGCCGATATTCTGGGAAAGGTTATTCTCTGTCGCACCAATTCAATAAGTTATATCACCGCAGATTTCTTTGACATGATGACTGCAGTAATCTGTAGAAAGAAATTTCAATGGGGGATGATGATTTTTAACAAGATCAAAGAGAGTATAAAAAGGCCCAACTATGGAAGAATTCTGTCTCTCTATCTAAATCAGTATAGGCCAGATATCTTTATCCTGGATAAGGGCATGGCCATTCATCACATGAAGAAGGTTTCAATTACCTCTATCTAGAGATTGGAAATAAAACTTCAAAGGCCAGGACAAGCCCCTCTAGCTCCAAGGATAGTTGTAGATGAAGTCAGAACCCCATCTCCCCTCTCTCATCAAATAACTGGCACATCTGGTCCAGTTATTGAGAGGGAGCCTACTCCATCTGTACAAGTGACAGTGCAGTCTGCTCAAGTTCCAGTTCCAACCACAGTCCAAACTGATATTCAAGCCCAAGTCACAACTCCACCAGCTGCTGAACATACAATCATAGAAGAAGCTACAGCTCCATCTGCTATTGCAAAGGGCACTTCTGTCCAAGAATATTGCTCAGGTCTTATTGCTACTGACCTGTCAAATTAAGAACTTCTTACTGATGCCCAGGTAGATGATCAAGTAATATTTACAGAAGCTGCCATTGACAGGATGATAGAGGAATTCACCTCTAAAGAACCTTTCTCCCCTCTGCTTGAAGAAAATCCATCTCAACCAGAAAAATCATCTCAACCAGAATCTTCTCAACCAAAAAAACAATCTCAACTAGAAAATCCATTTGAACCAGAATCTTCTCATCCCTAGTCTCCTGTTGAGGGGGAGCAAGATGAAGGGATAGTTTCAATTTCCGATGCTAAAGAATTATCTCCTGAAGCTGTTAAACTACCTCTCCCAAGCCTACACTTCAACATTCCCACTTTCATAGGTGATGATGCTGAAGATGAAATAACACCTGCTACAAGAAAATAGACCTCCACATATATTGTGCTCATTGAAGACTTAGCTCCCTGGACATCTCAAATTCTACCTCCTCCACCACCTCAGACTGAAGTCATTACTGAAGACAATATCTTAAATAAAATAGAAGCCATGCTGGCTAAGAAAAGAGAGTATTTTGATACCTCCATTCAAGCTGTCATAAATAAGGTATCTGCTTTAGAAAAGGAAATGAGCCGAGGATTTGCAGAAATCCAGAGCAATACTGATGAATTCAAAAGGCTACTACAAATTGGATGCAAAGCTATAGACCAGACTATCACTAGTGTTAGTGAGGTAATGAACCAAGCTCTCATAGTAACCAATAATCAAATTCTTCTACTAAAGAAAACAAAGGAATTCAACTTCAAAACTTATGAGGAGGTTGGCAAGTTCAAAGATGAATCCATAGGCACCCTCTCTGTAGAAGTCGGTAAGGGGGAGGAGAAAGTAAAGGAATAGCTAGATAAAAAATCAAAGAGATGAAAGATCAATGGTACAATCAAATTAAAGAGATTCAAACATCAGTGGTATAGGAAATTAAGAGTACAAAGCTTTATACTTATGACACTGCAGTGTGGATGCATAATAAGATCTTCCCCGACTTCTTAATTGATCCCACTATAGCCCCTCTAGCTAGCCTGGATGTCAATGTTCAAAGGCCTTCATTCTCTCCAAGGCCTACATTCTTTCCAAGGCCTGAATTTTATGAAGCCCCACCTCCTGATACTTATTCACAAATTTGGAATTCGGAACTAGCTGATGTGCCTCAACAAACACCTCCTGAAGTACAAATACCCAAGAGAAGAAAGTATTGTGAAGGTGCTTCTACAAGCAGGTCCACTCCTATGCCAGAACATGCAGGAAGGGAACATGCTGAAGTCTGGAGTCCTACATCTAAACCAATTATTCTAGATACTTTAAGACTAGTGGTGGAATTCAGAGAGAACAAGGATACCTATTACTCTCACTCTGAATGGGAAAAGTATGAAAAATCTATGACTTTAAGAAGGCTTCATAATACAAAGTATAGTCATGAAGACCCTACTGCTCCTACCAGACCACCCAAGTACTTTCCAAAGTCGTTCATGTACTTCCAGAGACAAGAAGAGAAATATCAGAGGAAGCATCAACAACAAAGCAAGCAGTAATTGAAGATGATCCGAAGTTTCTTATATGAGATTTTGTGGAATAGGACTTTTTCCTAGACAATGTCTATATATATAAATCTTTAAATTTAGATTATCTAAATCTTCTATTACATAGCATTTCTTCCTATTATTTTGTTTATTAGTTATTTTATTTGTTTATCTTGATGTAATTCACATTAGTATAGAGGCTTCTGACTTCTACAAATAGGGGGAGATTAATGGGTATTGTATCCACAATAACCTAGATTTATATGAAGTCACCCTTGAACTAAGATGAATTAAGTTTATATTTGATGCCCTTTTCAAGTTGAGCGCTTGCAGGTTATAATTGCCAAGTGTAGACCAATATCAGTTTACAATGGGTCACCAAACACAGGACCTTACAATGTAATCCCTCATTGTGTGATCCATGATGTTGACTCATGCATAACCTCTCTATTGGGACACACTTCATTTTTCATTTTCAAGTACTAAAGTTATGGGAGAAAGACTGGTTGCTGGTTTCTTAGAAGAAAATCATTTTTTAGTTAACAAATTTTTCCTAAGTATTTTACTCGAGTTAGCATAGTCAGGTACTCGAGTAGCAGAAGTCTTTTTCTCAAGAAAGCCGAGTATATTTCTCGAGAAAGCCTTGCAGTACTCGAGTAGGTCTTGACTCTTTCTCGAGTAACCTTGAAATTTAAGCTCAGAATTTTTCGGAGCATCTCTCTCGAGAAAGGCAAAGACATTTCTCGAGAAGGCTAAGGTTAGTTCTCGGGAACTAGATGTTTTACTCGAGAAACAAAAAACTTTTCTTGAGTTGCTTTCTTGTTCTCGAGTAACAGAAAAAATTTTTTCGAGTAAAGTCTATCCATTCTCGAGAAACCAGAACTGATCTTCTATATTTTCCTTAAGTGTTTCTTCTCGAGAATTTTATATCTTTTCTCGAGAAACAGAACACGTACTCGAGTAATCTTTATTTCTCTCGAGAAACAAAGTTCTGAATCTGAATTTTGTTAAGTGTCAGATGGATTTTATTTCAAATGTAATTAACTCTTGATTGGACCACGTGGATTGTAATTAATGAAATCAGACTGTTATGTTAGGCCTATAAAGGTCATGTCAGAATCGACAAACCCTAAAAATAATTTTACAGATTTCTGAATCATTTTCAAGTTTATAAATCGGGAAGCGCCGCCGCCGACAAGACGTGTTCTTCATCATCAAATTTCTCGATCCCGAAATTCAGACAAGGAGTCAATCGATCAAGCTTTTCAACATCTGTAAATCTTCTCTTTGATCGTGGTGATCCTATGTTCTCAGATTGAAGTGTTCTAAGATTTCTTCCTCGACTTTTCTGACAAAGCTTTACAATTTTTCAAGAAGGATGAGGCCGAGAATCAATCAGATCGGGTAAGACAAGTTTGTGTATTTTATCGTAATTCCATTTTATTCTTGTAGGATTTATTCTCCGAGATTGTAGGAGTTATTCTCCGAGTTTGTAGGAGTTATTATCCGAGTTGTTCTCGGAGTTGTTGTAGGAGTGGTTTTACTCTGAGTTGTAGGAACGTTGTTCTGAGTTTTAGGATTGTTTTCCAATACGGGATAATAGTGAAGTAGTTGATTCTAGCATAGTGCATGATCGGTGAGGTGGAGAGTGGACGTACCCAAGATTGGGGAACCACTATAATCTTTGGTGTCATCTGTGGATTGTTTGTTATTTTCTTTGTATCTCTTGTATAATTTTTATTTCGCAAAAAGACGCATAACTCACATATTCACCTCCTTCTAGGTGATTTAGGTAGACAACTAGACATTATTATCAGGTTTGGTTTTCTGCCTTTCAAGATCTCATAGGGAGTTTTCTTGTGGCTCTTGGTGATAGATGCTCTGTTGAGAACATGACATACAGTATTAACTGCCTCAGCCCAGAAATATTCTGGGAGAAATGTGTCATTCAGTAAGGTCCTTCCAGCCTCTATGAGAGTTCTATTTTTCCTCTCAACAATCCCATTTTTCTGGGGTGTTTTAGGTGAAGATAATTCTTGACGAATCCCAACCTCTTCACAGAACCTTGTCATGCTATCAAACTGGAAATCAGTCTCATGATCACTTCTTATTTTGACCACAGAGCTATTAAACTCATTCTGAATTTGCTTGACAAACTTAATGAAGATATCAGGGGTTTCATTCTTTCTCTTGAGGAAGAACACCCAAGCAAACCTGCAAAAGTCATTAATCACCACAATGGTGTAGACCTTCCTACCAACACTATGAACTAACATAGGACCAAACAAGTCCATATGCAGGAGGTATAGGCACCTCACAGAATCTTTGGTCCCAATGCCCTTGAAGGAAACTTTTGTCTGCTTGCCCTTTTAACAAGCAAAACACATGCCCTCCATTGAGCACTTCATATTGGGACCATTCGTAACTAGCTCTTGACTAAAGAGCTTACTAATAGTCTTGTAATTTACATGAGCTAGCCTTTTGTATCATAGGATACAATAAGAGGCATTCTCATTTACCACTAAATAGATAGAAGAGTATGTATATAAACATAGAAAGTTTAAGTAATAAATATTTCCACTCCTAGTGTCTGTCAAAATGACCTCTTGGTCACTTGACCTCCTAATTAGGCACTTATCCTTGTGGAATACAATAACATAGTCAAGATCAGAGAGTTGGCTTATACTTATAAGGTTGCATTGCAACCCTTCAACATAAGCCACCTTAGTGATGGTGACTATGTCATTGGTGATCTTACCATACCCTCTTGTTATCCCTCTATCTGAACCACCAAAGAAAACTTTGGGTCCATCTTTTACTGGAGTGTACTCCTTCAGGTTGCTCCTTGTCCTAGTCATGTACCTGGAATAACCACTGTCCAAGTATCATATTAGGGTATGGCCACTTGGACTAACCTACAATATGCAATTTACTTTACCTTAGGACCCCAATATATATTGGGTCCTAGGTGCATATTAGTCTGAAACTGAACATATCCACCAGTAAGGTTTCTGACTGGTGGACTAACTCTGGTCCTGGTCACGTTAGTATTGTGCCAGCAGTCAATGATATAATGGCCTACCTTGCTACAACACCAACAATCATGAATATTATATCTTCTTTTCTATGAAGGCCTTGCAGCTGGATTGACTGCAGTCTTAATAGAAGGAAGAGGTGTAGTAGCCATTTTCTGATTTCTTTTAGCATGGATTTGTCTGAAGGTAAGTCTGCTTGCTGGCTTGTGTAACATTCCTATCTATCGCATGGTATATAGTAGTAGGTCCGGCTGGGGCCCGATGCTATATACTACAGGCAGACCGAAGGGTTATAGAATGAAACCATTCTTCCAGTCATAAATATCCTACACAGAGCAACTAGCGGAAGTTTTTAAGCAGTTGAAAGAACCCAATAACAGATAGTATATATCATGAATGTCCACTAACTACAATAGTAATGAAATATTAAAATACATAAAAGTACTTGGCCTTATGTCCTTACAAGAGTTCACTTAACAAAGTAATGTTTTACATACATCAGCTCGCAGGTCGGCCACACATGACAAAAATAAAACAACAGTTCGCTTTGGCCTTCGAGGGCCAGCACAGCAACATGGGCTTCAGCCCGCTATTTGGTACTTGGCTCCGTAGCACCTGCAAGCAACATTCCACCGCACGGTGGAAAACAAAGCAACGGTCAGCTAAAGCTGACCAAATTATAACAATCCCTCCCCCTACTCGGGACGGCGGTGCTCTTTCCCTGCATTTCATTAGCCCAGCTAAACAATAAAGTGCAAGCATACTTCGCCACAGGTGTAGGCTCGTATGGACAAACACCTCGTGCACTCAGGGCACATTATCGGTGAATCCGGTCAATTCTGTGGCTTCACCACCATCCCCGGGATGGCAACAGCATGAGCATTTTAGTCTTTCTGACCACAGTATAAGACTCCCAACTATGCCAACAGCTAGTCCCTCTTTTGGGTCTCGAGCACAAAACCACATAGCCCAGGTCCGCTTCCACTTGCACGTTGCTCACTCTGCCTAGTCACTTTAAGAAATATGCGCGGGCCAAGCTTCTCTTGGATCCTAAAACATTCCCAATCATCGCATAACCAAGTTATGTACAAGTCTGGCTCCCCGGCCGCCAAGTTAGCAGAACTATGTTTCTGCTCAGTTTTCCGGGTGCGCCTTGGAGTTAATCCCCAAGGATCCCTGCTGCAATCTACCGTGTAGAAACCCGAAAAACACGTAGCACAGAGTCTTCTCCGGCAATCCATACAATATGCAACATCACCAATCCAGACCAACACATCCGGGTAGGCTTCACACACAATGCTTATGTCCGTACCATTGATTTCGGACTCTATATGCAACACAAGGGGGACTATTCACATCTACCCTAAGGAACACCGCACACTCACTGCACACTCACGGGAGCGGGTTTCCTATGCAGAAAGGAAAAGTACTTCACATGTCAAAGTGGAGAATCGTTACCCTTGAAGTTCGCTTTTGCGCCATGGGAATCTATCCAGATGGAAAGCTCTGCAAGGGAATTTCCTCCGTAGATCCGGTCTCGGTTCTCGATTCGGTGCTCTGATGCTCCATCGGCGGCTGGATTCCTCCTCTTCCTTCCTCCTTGCTTTCTCTCTCTAACTCCTTAGAAAGAGAATGCCTTAAGAGATAATGAGGAATTAATCCTCTATTCCTGGCCTTATTAAAGCAAGAACCCATTTGGGCCGTCTGATCTTGTTTAAAAGAAACGAACGGCTCAGATTCGCCCAAAATCTCTTATTCTTGAGCCGAACACGGCCATGCACACAGTCGTGTCCCAGGCCATGTGCCCTGATCCAGGCACGATCATCAAGCACAGAAAAGGACACGGGTCGAGACACGCCCGTGTCTCAACTTGACAAGCCCGTGTCGGGTCCCGACACGCCCGTGACCTAGGGGCGTGTCACAGCTTGTGTGGCATGTTCTGAATCCTATAAGCAGCATCATTCTTTTCATACAGTGTGCTCTAGATAGCATCTGAAACAGCCATACTAGGCAAGCTGACAGACTGACCCTTAGTCACATTCTGTGCTGATAGGTTCAGAGAATGGGCTGTAGCCATATTTTTGAGAGAGGGGGCTGTAGCACCAAAAACAAATGGTCCATGATGGGCTATTTGAATTTCTTCATGGGCAGCCTTAAAGGCACTCACCCTACTATACCTTCCACAATGGCTGAGAACATCTTTTGTTCTACTTGTGGAAGCACCATTCATATAGTGATCATATATACTTTCCTGGTCATACCTATTAGAAGGGAATATCACCCTCTTGAATGGGATAGGTGGACTAGATGCCATTGGCACAACTGGAACTTTCCCTTTCCCTTTGAGATGGGCTGGTCTTGTGTTACCCTTAAAGACTAACCCCTTCTTACCCTTCTGTGAGGAGAAGGAGTCTATCAAGGGCAGCACTGTATTGGGCTGTGAAAATCTTGCTACAATACCTTTCTCCCTCTGGAGCTTTTCCTCAAGATCTATAATGAGACATTCTTGCTCTTGATAGCCTCCATCTAGATGTCTGAAATGGTTTTCAGTTGACTGAGTTTCCTCTTGGTCTGATTCAGCACAGATGTTGTTTCAGTAAGCTGGGAAGCAACTGACTGAGGAGACAGAATCTCCTTAGCATGTACCTTAGTCAACTTCTTGCACTTTTTAAAGACATCAAGAAGTTCAGCGTATCTGTCAATAAGTTGATTGACATCACCTTCTAAGCTAGAATAATGTTCACCATTAGATGAAGAGGCTTCTATAAAGGGACTAGACTCATACCCAGACACATAACTGGATGGGGGATGTACCTTACTTTGACCAGGCTGATCTTGGCCGCCCTCTTTATCAGTTATTGCCATCAGCCCTCTGTAGTTGTGGGCATCTTCATCCACCTCTAAGTCACTGTCTGATAGTGTCAGAGGGGCCCTGGTTCCTATCCTTACTGGAGGATTGACTTCTCCTACTGCAACACTTTATCTTTAGCAGTAGCAGCAACTAGCCAAATATAAGCTTCCTCTTCTTCAAACTCAGATGATGATGAGTCTGTCTAACTTTTCTCTTTCTTAGCCACAAAGGACTTTTCTTTCTTTCCCTTGTGCTGTTCGTGAGATTTCTTCTCACCATTCTCTCTACTCTTTACTGGGCAATCAAGAATGACATGCCCCGTCTTGCTGTAATAGTAACAAATAATATTAGTCGAATTGTTTTTACTGGGTTTAGATCCATACCTATCCTCCTTGGAGGATTTCTTGCAGTGATGTGCTGAGGAGGAGGGTCTGCTCTTCCAGTGCTTCTTCTTCATCAGCCTATGGAGCTGCCTGGAGAAGACAGCAAAGTCCTCATCAGACATACTACTGTCTGATGCTTATGATTCAGAGCAGTCTGAATCTGTTGGTCTTCTTAGAGGAGAATGGGTCTTACTCTTACTTTTCTTTGTGGCTTCAGCTTTGAAAGCAACAGACTTCTCTTTGGCCTGAGACTTGTAGTTGGTCTCTTCCTCTTATTTGACAGTTAACTGCATCTCATAGGAGAGAAGTTTACCAAATAGGGTGTGGGGTGGAGTGTCACCCAGCTTGGCCACTTCTTTGATGACACAAATTTTTTTGTCCCAGTCTCTGGTGAGAGACCTAAGGAACTTATCATTTATCTCATAATGACTAAATATCCTTCCATAAGTCCTTAGTTCATTCACTATCCTAAAGAATTTTTCATAGCAGGTGGTTATGTCTTCTCCCTTGGACTGTCTGAAAGCTTCATACTCCTGGTTGAGCATGGACTTTTTATCATCCCTGACTTCCTCTATGCCTTCTATATAGATCACCAGAGTGTCCCATATTTCTTTTGCATTTCTGCAGTGAATAAGATTCTGAAGGGTAGAATCATCAATTGCACTGACAATGATATTCTGAGCCCTCCGGTACATGGTGGCAAGAATGACTTCATCCTTTTTCATCTCAGCATATTTCTTGGGTGTCTAGACATTTGCATCCAGAACAGACACTTTCATAGGGATGAAAGGTCCTCCCTTCACTATTATGAAGATTCTAGGGTCAGCTGCTTCCATGAACAGCCTAACCCTTTTCTTCCAGATGCCAAAACCTTCTTTCCTGCAAATAGGAAGCTTCATGGCACCTAGCTCCTTATAGTTCACTCATGAACCCCTAAGGACTTTCTATAGCTACCTTGGAGAATCACTTAGATGGTTAGATTCTTTTTGAGCAACCTTCCACTAATACCACTTGAAAGTCTTTGTTATCAAGGTAGCTTGCAACTTAGGGGGTGAATAGGTTGTTTCACTGTTATTATTCTCTTTTTAGTTTTTCCTTTAGCACTAAGTGTGTTGGCAGTAGTTTGCTTTCAAGAACCTGCACAAAGAAAACAATACAGAAAAGCACACACAAATTTATAGTGATTCCCCAACTTGTGAGTACATCCACTCTCCTCCCACATTCCTAACTTCCTATTGGTCAAGGCACTTCTCCAAAATACTGCTCCAAGAAGCTTACACCTCAGATCCCTCAGGATTCCTCAATCTCCTTTAAGACCTACAACTCAGCCACAAGGGCCTACAACTCAGTGATCAGCTTGATCACCTACCTCAGGCTAAATGCCCTACACTCAGGCTGGGAGGACAGCCCTACCTCAGATCCAAAGGATCCTACCTCAGAGAATTACACTCTCCTACTACTCAAGCAAATTGCCCTACCTCAGGTCAGTGGCCCTACAGCTCAGATCCAGTTGGATCCTACAACTCAGAGAGCTTCACTCTCCTACTACTCAGGCAATATTACCCGACCTCAGACCAGTGGCCTTACAATCTCAGATCCAGTTGGATCCTACAAAAAGATGAGTATTTGAATGTTTTGACACAAGGAAATTTCTCTGTGTCAAAAGCTAAGACTGAGTTATCTCAGCACTATCTTGCTTCACAGCAGTACATAGAAATTTTGCTGGAAGAAACTTAGAATGAAGATTCTGAACTTGTTGAAGAAGAAGGTGAACTTGTGTTCTTCAATTAGCCAACTGAGCCCAGTGGATAATAGTGGCTCTTCTTTCTTCCTCTATCAAAAACCTTTCTGATTATGTTGTAGCAAATGAAGATGCAACAACTCACTGAACTTTTCGTTCCTGTAGGAAGACTTCAAGCTCTTTCTCAGCAATAATGGCGAGAGAGATAAAGTCCGGCTGCTACCTTTTTGAAATTGATAATGCCCTAAAAGTTGTCTTGCGTCTTGGCCGATCTCTTCCTTTTGTAGTTCTTCGATCAATGGCTCTTAGAGATTAGTGGGCCCCACTTATAGCTTCCAGCTGCACTTTACTTTAACGGAAGAAGAAGTATAGTAGCTTCTCGGCATAGTTTGTCATGTTTTGTAGCTTCTCCATACTTGATTTGAAATTAGCTGTCTCACTAGGCATTGACAGCGTTGAGTGAGCACGCCTCACTCAATGCTTTTTGCCTTAATGCATTCTTTAGCCTTATCTGTGTGCTTGGCGTTATGAGCATTGAGTTAGCACGCCTCACTCAACGCTTTTTGCCTTAGCTAATTTTTTGTGTCTGCAGCATCTTAAGCATTGAGAGCGTTGAGTGAGCATGCCTCACTCAATGCTTTTTTCCTTAACTAGTTTACTATTTCTTGGCGTTAAGTGAGTAAGCTCCACTCAACGCAAAACTACTTAACAAACACTAATATTATCTGGCGTTGAGTGAGTGAGCTACACTCAACACATTTAGACTTAACCAAATTTCTGTGTCTAAAAAAGAACACTTCCTTTGAGAATTAGTCAACGCATTATCACATGACGTTGAGTGAGCTTGCCTCACTCAATGCCTGTAGAGTTGGTAAATATTCACAGTTTTCCTATGGCGTTGACACACTGAGCTATACTCAACGATTATGAAGATATGGTGTTGAGTGAGTAAGCTACACTTAATGCTTGTGGACTTAGCCACTTTTCTGCTCATTTCTACTTAGGCTATTACAATATTAGCTGACTCGCAGCCTTTTGGTGTATGGCATTGAGTGAGTTAACTTCACTCAATGTCTGTGGACATAGTCATATTTCTAGCCTGCCATTACTTTGGCTTTGACTATATAGGCTTCACTCAGTGCTATATGCCATCTGGAATTGAGTGAGTAGCTTACACACAACGCCTGTGGACATAGACATTTTCCTATTTATCCACACCTTAGGTAAGAGTTTACCTGACATAGCTACTTAGGCTAACTATCTCATCAATGTTATAACACAACCTGCATGTATGAACTTGAACATATATTAAGTATACCATTGTGTATGTTCATTGACATATTTGACTTCTTCAAATCTAGGATATTATGAGCAATTGACACAACAAATAGGTCATGAAAAAACCCTATGAAGCTCAAGATGACCAGGTCAACTAAGGCATGAAGATGAAGATCACTATGGTCTGCAAATAACACATTCCAATTACCTAGCCTAGGGTCTGACTTTAAGGCCTCACCTTGATTCCAAATTCATTGACTCAAAGGCAACACCTAGGGCCTGACTTTGACCCCACCATAACATCCCTAGCCCCTTTATAAGGTTCATTGGGTCACAAAGGATCCATTGGGGTCAATTAAAGTGTCAAGTTGACCAAAGTCAACCCTAACCCTAAATGGTCAAGGTGGCCTATCTAGGGCCAGTGGACCTTCACCTTGACTCCTTGACCCCACCTGAACCTTCCTAGCCCTTTAGGAGGTTCATTGGGCCACTAAGGGCTCATTGGGGTCAACCCAAAAGGTCAAGTTTACTAAAGTCAACCCTAACCCTAAAATGGTCAAAGTGGTCTATCTAGGGCTAGTGGACCTTCACATTGACTCCTTGATCCCAGCTGAACCCTCCTAACCCTTTAGGAGGTTTATTGGGTCACCAAGGACCCATTGAGGTTAACTAAAGAGGTCAAGTTGACAAAAAGTCAACCTAAACCCTAAAGTGGTCAAAGTGCCCTAAATAAGGGTCAAGTAACCACCAAGGTGTCAAACCAACCCTACCCAACCCTTCTTAGACCTTAGGGGAGGTCAATGGATCACTAGGAACCCATCGGGGTCAACCCAAAAGGTCAAATTGACCAAAAGCAACTCAACCCTAAAATAGGTCAAACTAGCCTAAATGACTTAACCAAGCCCAAGCCACTTGGTGTAAGCCCAATTTGAGTGGCCCATTAACTTTAGGAGGCTGATATTTATATGGAATGCCACTTAAATTTCGAAGTGGGTGGCTAGGAGAGAGAAAATGGGACTTTTCCTCTTAATGGAGGAGAGAGAAAGAGGAAAAGAGAGAGAGGAGTTATGGAGGGAGACCATGAGCCACCCCATTCACCTCCCCAAGCCTCCATTCATTCCTCCTGACCCTTGGGAAGATATTGCCATCAGTTTCTCATCAGCCACCATCAATAGAGAAGCCCAAGCACCATGACCGACCACCCCTTCACCTCCCCTCCCATGGAAAAATTATAAATCTCCATATGCAGCCCCCCATTCCAATTTCTGATCCATTCATCAGCTTCAAAACATTCATGGTAATCAAATTAGTATATTGGATCAAAGGTTTTGGTGGAGGATCGAGGAATCGGGCAAGCTCGCCGGAGAAGGGAAAAGCCACGGCCAACCGCCGCCACCGCCGTCGTCGAACCCCAAATAAGGTCCGCTTCTCCTCCTCTCCCCTTGTTCTAGTATCTGGATCAAATTAGGCTGAGAAATCGGGCTCAAACGAGCCAATCCAAGTGAGAAAAAATTGAGTTTTCCGGTATTTCATGGTGGCGGGTTCGCCGGAAACCACCACCTCCGGCGGCCAAACCACCGTCAGGCGATAGCCACCACCTCGACAGAGATGGTGGTGGCGGTGGAGGTGGCCAGCCAGGGAGGTGGCCGGCTTGCCGACGTTAGGCTTTGGAAAGGCTACAGGCTTTTTGGTGTTTACGGGCTCTGTGAGGAAGATGAACAGTGCCCTTCTTTATTTTATTATAAATATATATAATATATAGTGATTAATTACCCCTTAACTTGCAGTATGTTGATTTAATTATTAAAAATACTTGGATGGGTTTCCTGGAAAATTGTCAATATGGAAATTCTAGCCCTTGAAGTCTACTTTATTTTAAAATTGGTTTCGACCCATTTGGTTCAGTGCTTTGGCCACAACACCCAATATGGTGCAGCTTATACATAGGCTTAACTAGAGATTAAAGTGAGTGCTCCCATCAATCCAGTCATCCAAATGACCTGAAATTTGTACTGGGGGTCACTCTAATCTATGCCTATAATATGTCCAAAAATGGGAATTTTTGAAAAACATTTTTCTATAATTTTTATAAAAATTTAATAAATCATTTATGATTTGATTTTAGGGTCTAATGACCTCATAATTCCCCAAACTTTTGGAGGATGATTCTCAGAGTCATGATATGATCCTAGTAAAAATCATAGCCCAATTTAGGTTGATTTGATTAGGTATTGGTGTGACTAAAGTTTGATCTCATAAGGGAAAGTTTGGTCAAAAGTGCACTGGGTGGAGTGAGTGACCGTTCCTCATCCAAATGTGGTGAAACTTTGGCCACTGAGATGTAGTCACATATAACCCTCTCAAAAGTGGTTTTGGGGGGTTTGGGGTGGATATGCCCACAAACCCTAGTACAAACCCTAGGGTTTCCCTTTGAGTATTGAGAAGGATATGGGGTCATATGTTCTTGGATTAACTTGAAAAAATGGTAGTCTACTTTATAGTGTGGTAATAAGCCTCAGATAATTTTACTGGAATTTTTAGGAACATTTATCCCCTCTGAATTAATTATGGATTAATTAGGGCACTTTATTTCAAAATAAAATTTCATATTTATATAATCTTGGATGTTCATGAAACCTTGGAAGTGAGCTTATATTGATGTTATTGTTCTCTGATAATTTTGTTATGAGTTTTGGATTGATATAATTGATACTTTATTCACAGCCCCAATGTTTGCCCTAATAGCAAGAAAATTAATTATGGACTTATTACTCACTGGAAAATTATGAATCTAGGACAGAGGACATATTAGGGCATTTTTAATGTTTTGTGTATTTTTATAAAATTATTGGAAGATTTTTCATTTAGGATCATTCACAAAGTGCCCTATGTTGAATATATTTAAGTAATTTATTTATGTCACTAAATGGACTTAGAACATTATTATTTTTGGTCAGAAGTCTTTTTTGGTCACCTTGAACTTCTGGTATTTTTATCATAATTTTTGGATGAATAATTCTATTATTTCTTGTTTTGCCCTATGCTTGTGGATGATTAATCAATAATTTGTTTGGAGGTCAAAACCTTTTTGTAAAATAGTGAATTTCAGTATTTATTGTTATTTTGATGATATACACTTATCATAATGTTTTTAAGTCCATATCATGTCATAAAAGTGTACTTGATGTTCAAAAGCATAGGAGGCCAGATTTTGCAGAAAATATAATAAATACCAAATAAAGAAGAAAAATTACAATATTCTGGATTTATTCATGAAGTATCATTATAGACCCCCAATAATAATCTTAGGTCATTTGTATGAATATTTGGAGGGGTCACCTTTTATGCACATCACGTAGCTCATTAGGTCTGCACACAATAAAACAGTAGAATTTGGGAAACATGTGAAACTTGGTAAAGGATAGATGGTGCACCTGGTCTGGTTAGAGTAAATAAGGTCACTAAATGAAGGCCGGTGGTGAGAGTCTGGTTGACTAAGGGCAAGGTTGAGCTCGGGATCGACGATAGATCGTCTTTTCCTAGAAGATTTCTAAATACACTTAGGGTTAGTTCAAGTGTAATTTCAGGAGAGTTGGGAAAATGGGTAGTTACCAATAATAATAAGTACCTTGCGAAAGTGAGCTTTGTGTTTCAGCCCATCGTAGTTCTTAGTGCCCCCGAGAGCCCTTCACAGGGAATGCCCTAGGCAGTCCAAGGTTAACCTTAAACCATAAGATTAAATGTTAAAGAGCAATTAGAAATACTAGGGCTTCACTTTCACTCACCTCGGTGACTCGGGAGGTTAGCTTGATTAGGTTATCCGAGCGGTAGGCTCGGTGGTTGTGTAAATGAGCAAGTTAGGCCGGTGAGCCGAAAGCTCGGAAGGTAGTTGTAATGTACAAGTTAGTCCAGGGAGCCAATGGCTCAGAAATTCATGGTTGCATGTGCATAAAAAGTGGTGGGTCTTCAATATTAGATGGTCGATCGCACCGACATTGATATGTTGACTCAGCAAGTATTGTTCTCACTTAGCCAAGGAATAGACTAGTGGTTGGTCAGTATAGTATGTGGTGACTCTGGTGTGTCCTTCAGAGGCGTACATAAGGGCTAGGCATGGTAGTGCGCTTACCCGCCTAAAAGTGGGGTGGCCTGACTAACTGTCTCTGTTGGCCACTACGGAGGCTCCTGGGAGTGAAGCTAGCTTCCAAAATGGGGGAACTAAAGGTCTGTGCACATAGAGTCGTATATGTGTGTTCCACTTGCATGAATCATGGCATAACAAATCACTATACACATACCTGCATATAACCTAACACCGCATCGTATAAACTAGTATGGGATAGCTTATACGATGGGAGCCTTGAAAAAGACCCTTTAACTTTTAAGTTTCTATGGGCATTCATATAAAATAAGGTTACATATTCCAAAGTTTACTTTACATGTACTTACTGCTCTACTTTACTTGTTTACATTACTGCTTCCTTGTTATAGTTCTTTTGTACATACACCTGCTAGGGTAGTTGTCACCTGCTTGTTCCATTCTGCTTTATTGTCCTCCGCTTTCATCCTCCCCGCACGGTGCCTAGAAGTTGCGGGGGTGAGGCGAGGACGATAGTTGCTTAGTCTTTTGACTAACGATCGGTGGACCACATCATTTTAGGGGACCAAGCAGCAGGAGCATCAGCACCGACAGGACAAGGAGGCAGGACATGAGGAGCAGTGTTTGCGCACTACCACTACTACATGGCGACAGGTCGAAGATAGATTTCAGTTTTCTTTTGCTTAGATGTTGTGAGTTGCGAGAGAGAAATCATTATATTCGTTATGTACCTTGCTTAAGCCCATTTCTTTTCTACTCTCTTTTATACTTTATACTCATTGTGGACTATTGCTTTTATATATGTGGTGATTTTGCGGACTTGTCTTAGTTGATACTTCTACTTCTTTGGTGATCATTAATGACAGCAGAATCAGCGTTTTGTAGTTGAGACCCTCCTGAGTGTCGTTGTCACCGCAAAACGACGATTCTGGGTGTAAGACCTGGTAGCATAGCAAAAAGGGGGTCTTACACCTTCCCACTCTCTGTCTCCATTGGCGGCTCTGAGACCGCTCGAGAAGCCAGCGCGATCGCAAGAACTTCTGGTACCCCCTCAGTCTCAACTGGCAGCATATCGGCCATCAGGCTATGTAGGCAGTCATTGTCAACATCAATGACAACCTTGGGGCAGCTGAAGGTGATCCGCCTTCTCCCCTCCGCTGTGAAAAGTCCAGCTTCCTCTTCTTGCTTCTCCCTAGGGGCGCGACGCAGATCCGCTCTATGTCTGTTGAAAGGTCTTCCAAGACAAGCCGCTTCTTGATAACGAACACGCTTATTTTGAAAAGAACCGAATCAAACTCACGTGGACTCTCAAAGCCAAATAGAAGAGTAAAGGAATTCTCCTCCCCTTCAAGCGGCGGTAACAGTTGAGAGAGTCATTCCAGACCTTGGGCAGCCCCCACTGGCTCCTGACAAACCCATACAATGTCCCACCATAGCAATGATCAGTCTTGTCCTCAAACGGCAACCACCTTTTGTTGTTCCGAACTTCGACATGGTGGCCTGGGCCAGGGCAAACCTCGCACCACTGGTGAAAAAGTCAGACCAACATTTGAGAATTGTGCTCCTAGGAAAAGCAAAGCAACCCCTTGATCCTCATCAGCCCCACAAGGGAAAATTGCATCATAGGAACACCACAGAATTAGAGAATGGTGATTGCCTCCTTGGCAGGAGGGATCCGGAAGCCCTCCTTCAAGCACCCCTTCGTAATCGCGAAATAGCCAGAAGGAGTACACTGAACGTGCTTTTGTAGGGAGGGGATAACAAACTCCATGTCCTCCAAAATGCCATAGTGCTTCCTCCAACTGTTCATGCGGGCAAAGTTCAAAGGTGACGGAAGGCGCATCGACAACCGTATAATGGCGCCCTTCGACACATGCAAGGAAAATGGGCGTCAGCACCAAAGCAAGCTAAGAAAAGTTGATCAACGTGCGCGAAGAGCGGTCTGGACACGAAAATGACCTCGATCATGAACGCAGGCAACCCACTTGCCAACATGGGGTGCCCTGCGCGTTCGGCCACACCCGTGCGCAGGAATACCCGCACCCATACACCCGAGCAGGTCGCCTCGCGCACGCGGCCCCGCACGTGTACCCGAATAGGTCGCCCCGCGCATGTGACCGCAATCTCGCGTGGGCCGCCTCGCGCCTGCATGATGGAGTTGTACGTCTCGCACACGTGGCGGCGCCCGAGTGTTGGCTTCCCCACTCCTACACGTTCGCCGGGGCAGGCTCGTGAGCGCGCGGTGTAGCTTGTGCACAGGCATCCCCGTACTTGTCGGTCGCCTCCGTCGTTCTCCGCTCCAGTACCTCTCCTGACGGCGCGCTCTCCCGCTCTCTTCGCTCCCCGTTGCCAAATGGTGAAAAACACAAACTTCTTTGAAGCAGACATGATGACCACTGAAATTCGCTAACTCTAAGGCAAAATTTGAAACTCTGAAATCCCTAAAGCAACATGATAAAAAAAAACTAAGTGACTCTCTCCAATTTATAGTCTTCAGAGCAAGACTCATAATGGAAGGCGTTCAGATTTGCAGAATATTTTTTGTCAGATTTTCCTGTCTCGAAACATGCAGCGAATAAGTCTCAATCCCTGAATAATATCTCGCAGAATATGTCAGGTAATCCTGTGACAACTGGAGCGTCCAGGGGATTCTAGAATATTCCGCGCTCATCGCTTCGTGGATCATGACACGCAAAAATTTGGGGCATTTGATAGGGTCCCCCATGACATTTCTAAGCTGATCAGATCCAAGTGCAAAAGGGCCCGACTGGACCAATGACACGTCGAGAATCGCAACGACCCAAGGAGACTAGGAAGGCGAGCCGGCTCGCGCCTAAGAGTGTGTGGCAGCACCACACGCAAGCGACATGCGTACAGGGTGCGTACGCGACCTACGTGTGTCTGGCCTACACGTGGTGAACATTCGCGGCCGCCAAGTCACGCACCCATGCGGTCTCCAAACTGTGCGCTCATGCGGCCACGCGGCTGCGCGATGCACGGGCGCCGCACCAGCGCACCGCCGTCGAACTTGCCTCCACCGGCGGACTGTGCGGTGCCACTAGTATCCCGAGCCTCTACTAGCGAGCCCGGTCGCCTCCACCTCTAGGCACCCTGCCTGTGCCGCCCGAACTGCCCGGGGGGAAGGGGCACTCTTGTCATTTCGACAAAAATGGTGATACGCGTGATTGTAATGGAACGACATCATTCACCAACACAAATTACTCCCCGGTGCAATGTCACAAACCACATTTTCGCCGCATTTAATGATATTTCAGAGTAAGGGAAAATGTGCGTCATGATGCCACGTCAGCAGTTGATAACTACAGACGCTCAGGAAAAACTCATACTTAACACCTAAAGAAAGATCTTTAAGTTATTTAGAGGAAAATCCAGTTTAAGTTAAGCAGTTAGTTGTATCCCTCGGCTTAGTGGCTCATCTAGTCCACGAGAAAAATAGCTATACGCTGCGGAAAATACTTCTTTTACAAGATTAGACATCCTACATGAGTGTAAATGTCCCCAGAGGACAACTCATGATATGCAAGACTCTATGTTTATAATAGTAGTAAAAATAGATTTACGGTTGCTAAATATAATGATTTAAAATTATAAAACATGCAATGCATGAAGTAATAATAGTAGTTTTTTATACTTGAAAATACCTAACATGCAATCCTAGCATAAAACATCCCAAAGAGCAAATAATCCAAATAATCAGAAAGAACACAAACTAACAGCTAGTAAAGTGTCCAAAATCAACTACCATGTGGGCGTCAACAATCTGACACAAACCCACATAATTCAAAAGTAAAACAACAAACAACCTCGCAACGGCGAGGTGAAAACCACAGCCAACACTGCTGCTCAGGAACTCCAAAACCAGCTCCACTACCTGCTAAAGCTCCGAACCTGAGGCATTCCAAAGACAGAACACCTCAACAAGAGGGTACAAGCGATGACAGAAAAGTAAGCCAAAAGTAAACAAAGGTCAAAAGGGGTACCAACCCAAGACCAAAAGTACTGAAGTAGAGTACAAAAGTAAAGTACCCAAATCAGAAAAATAGCACTTACGTGAATCATCACGTACATCAAACTATACCAGAGGCCCAAGGCTAAAAGATGGAAAGCATGATTAAATCATAAGGAAGAATCTGAATAACTTTATTAGTAATATGTGATCAACTCTACCCAAAAACACTAGTGAGGTGGTCACTCATCCGGACACACCCTCACAGATATAATATTTGTCTAACTGCGGGGGAGACTCATACACTTCACCATTCACCGCAGACGCTCAAACACCCGGTAGAGTTTCATTAGGTACTAATAAAGGGAACAAACATTGCGACAGTGGTTTCGTCCACTAACACCCGCAACAAAGAAAACCAAGATATAAATCTCAAGACTTGACACATCAGATTCTACTAAACCTCGCTAAATTTAGGGAACGGTTGATCAACCTCTAGGAAAGATGCATGACCATAAATAAATTCTATCTCTTCCTACACGGTAGTTAAGAGACGATTAAAAGATAAAGATTCAACCGCATCAGTAAATCACTAACAACTTTACAAGGTAGGATTAGCATAATCATGAACATAATAATACAAGTGGATCTTTAGTAAAAGATCAAAACAGTACCACTAATCAGCAAGTCAATCATAATGTCAGCACTAAATATAAGGGGTTAGAGATTCCATCAAGATCAGAAAAGAAAGGAAGAGGGGAAAAACCACCACTTGCCTTGGTTTGTCGGAGAAGACCTCCCAATTGCACCTCGGCGTAGATCGGGGCTAAGGAGGACAGGGAAGTCGAAATCTTAACAAAAATTGCCGAAATAGAAGTTAGGGCCAAAACCCTAACGAGAAAACACAAGAAATGGGGAAAGTTTTACCACGATGACGTAGCCCTCGTTGAGAGCTTTCCGGATCTATATTCGGTTGAAGATTTTGAGCACCGGAGCACCGTCGGTGGCCACCGGAAGATTCACGAACGGACGTTCTATCTCTCCCTCTCACTTCTCTGGTTCGGTGAAAGAAGAGGACTTCGGCTTAAAGAAGAAGAAGAAGAAGAAGTATATATATATATATATATATATAAAATAAATATAATATTAAAATAATTACACTCATAATATTTATACCTTTTTAAAAAAAATGAGCAGGGGTCGGCTGAACCGAAATTCTCGAGTAAAAGGTATGGATTTCTCGAGAGGGATAAGGATTTCTCGAGAACGGCTTCAGAATTTCTCGGGAACAACCAATATAGATTTCTCGAGAGTAACATGGACCTCTCGAGAACAAACAAAGGATTCTCGAGAACCAGACAGCACTTCCCAAGAAATCAATATAGATTTCTCAAGAGCAACATGGACCTCTCGAGAACAAACAAGGATTTCTCGAGAGCTTCAAGAATTCTCTAGAACTAGAGGAGGGATTTCTGGAGAGCTTCGGGACTTCTCAAGAACTAGAGGAGGGATTTCTCGAGAACTTCATGACTTCTCGATAACTAGAGGAGGATATTTTCAGAAATTCAAATTTTGTCTTTTATTCCGAGATAAAACAACGATACAGACTAAACGCATCCCAATTAGAACGAAATTCGCAACACAGGCGAATGTCGGCGCTACGAATCTAACGGCGAAGACTACACTAGAATCTGACTCACCATTCTCAAGACACTATCAACACATGCTTACAACAAGCATAAATATAACAAAACTTCAAATATGGGTCGAGACTCAAAAAAATGTCCGGACCGCAACAAAACTGGACCAGCAAATCCAAAACACAAACTTAATTCTTCTAACATGAAAACCTTCAATCCCGTCAAAAACCCCAAAATTTGGTCAAACAGACCTAACGGACGCGAAGACGCACTAACGGTACAGCGCCGTCAACATGACGTTAAAAGTAACGCCCTGATGTCATGCAATTACTAACACCCCTCCCAAAAATTATAAACTGACTCATGAGCCTTCATTTCAAGCCAAGCAACTCCAGAGGCAAGAGAGAGAGCTCAGAGATTTTCTAGCGAGATCGTGGTCTTAGGGCGTTCCTTTGCTCAGGAACTCGCTCCGCTCTTTTCCTTGCACTACGGTTTCCTCATGCCTCAAGTGGCGTCAACTGCCTCCGCGAGAGCGCTCCCATCTAGGCTCCACAGCTCCGTGGACTTAGAATATTTTCCAGTCGGAACGATCCCACCAAGGTTCTGCAAGCTCAATGTCGTCTCAAGGTCGGAGAGCTTCCATCGAGGCTCCGAAGACTTAGTTGTTTTTCCTCATTTACCGTACTTGTAACAGAATAGCGGTCTGTCGTTCTCCGAGATCAAACCAATCTTTTTTACACTCTAAGAAGCTAGTAGATTTTGTCTCAGCACAGTTCCAGCCACATGTTTTTCACCCTTTCCGGATTTTCCACGTCAAAAATGTCTCTTATCCATTGATGCGGTTTTCTTTTACTGATTACGCGTCAGTCTCGACTCCGAGATAAGGCGGTCTGATTCTCCGGGCCGGGGAAAAAGTCGGGTGACCCGCAACAATACTGAGGACAGTTGTGGGATTTGATGACTGAGGACAGCGACAGACTGGGTTGTATGGGTTGTTTTAAGAGGCTGGATGTTTGCAAGACAAGCAAATGAATGTTGTCCTAACTTTCAGAAACTGATATGAAGAGTTGTTTGAGTTTTGGGGGTTAGGAGAGTGGGGGAGTAGTACTCAGGTTGTTGGAATGAATTTCCTGCTGTAGATTTTAATATGGTAAGTCTCATTTAGATGGCTGGAAGGATGGGTAATGCAAGTAGAGTGGTTGGATTCAAGAAATAACATCTAGGAGAATCGTGGGTTGGGTATAGATGAGTTAGACAAGTGAGATTTATTGTTCAGGGATTGAAAATGAGGGTAAAGTGAATATATAGTGGTAATCAAATATGTTTTTTTCTTAAACAAGTATTAGATGTTGGAGTAATTTGCCAGCAGGACACGTGTGTGTGGGACCGACCCCGTGGCTTTCCCCATCGCGTTCCTGGTCTGGGTGTTGACCCCGGTGGGCCCCCTGTGGCGGAATATCCCCGCGGTCCTGTGGTTGGGATTAGTCCCACATCGCCCGCAGCGCCTGCTCCTCCGTGTTTATGTACCCCGCCACCCTTCATCTCAATACCTGGGTTTTGAGATGCGATATGGGTTGGCGGGTTCTCACATGGTATCAGAGGATGGTTGTCCTGCTGCGGGGGTGTGTTGGAGTAATTTGCCAGCAGGACACGTGTGTGTGGGACCGACCCCGTGGCTTTCCCCATCGCGTTCCTGGTCTGGGTGTTGACCCCGGTGGGCCCCCTGTGGCGGAATATCCCCGCGGTCCTGTGGTTGGGATTAGTCCCACATCGCCCGCAGCGCCTGCTCCTCCGTGTTTATGTACCCCGCCACCCTTCATCTCAATACCTGGGTTTTGAGATGCGATATGGGTTGGCGGGTTCTCACATTAGACATTTGGTTCTCAATTCGGTTCCGAGCTAGTCGGATCAGACAGACAAACAGTCAAAAGAGATTCAAGCAGTAATGACACAGATGCATTTTAGCGTGGAAAATCTTGAAAGGGTGAAAAACCAAGCGGCTGAAGCTGTGTCAAGCCGAAATCCGATATCTTTATTGAGGCTACAAGTGTTTGAGTTGAGTTCCTTGGAGGGTAACAGGTCACCTCACAGTTAACAATTTTAGCATAAAGAAATGGGAAAAATGATGAATTCCACGAAGCCTTAGAGAGAGCATCCACGAATGCGTACTTCTAAGACTTTTGTTGCATCCACGAGAGCGTTGAGCACGAGCAGTTTAGAAAAGGAGCGGAGTGAATTCCGTGCAATGAAACGATATAAGTCTCACTGTCTCCGGAACTTGTCTTCAAATGAATGCATGAGGAACATTTTATAGCTTTCTTAAAGAGACGTGTTGGTAATTGCACCCGACTGAATCCCGAATTGATGAACGGCGTTGCTTCAGTCCGGGCAAATTGCTCGGTCACAGTGACGGCGGAGGTGGAGGCACTGCGCCGCTGCGGCGCAAGCGTAGGGGGCACGCACGTGCATGGATTGCGCGCGCCCATTGCGCAGACACATAGGGCGTGTATGCTCGTGTCGCGCGTGTGCTTGTGCCCGGAGGCGGTCGTACATGCGCGCTGTGAGTGCCTTTGTGTGCGTGCGGGGCCCGTGCACGAGCACGAGTGAGCTTGGTGCGTGTACACGCGATGTTCCACTCGTTGCCTCTGAGGCGGTTTTAGGCTCCTTTGAACGAGCGCGGCCTACTCAGTCAGGCTGACCTTCTCGAACCCTTTGGTGATTTGGTCGTAAGGGAGAACCCATCAGTTATGATTATTATTTAAACTTAATACCTGTCATTAATAAGTATAGTTGATCATGTGCATTTATTTTTAATTGAGCAGGGACGAAAATACCTACTGGCTATAATATTATAATAATCATGGAGAGATTTGAGGGTAGCCGGTTTATCTAATTCAAAGAATATTTAACGCAGCAATTGATTACATATAATTAATATAAAAAAATAAATAGGAATATTGTCTTCTCTTACCACATTTCTCTCCGTCAGGCGTCAGCTGTCTCCGGTTTCTAAATTTTCTCACCGCTCACAGCACAGCCTCTACAGCATATTAGCAATTCGCGCAATGGTCTGTCGCTCCAAGAAAATTTTTGCTTCCGCTAGTATAACGTAAGATGTCGTCCTGCAGTAATAAAATATCTTTGCCTGTGGGCCCCACTATTTTAAATTAAAAATTTTTAACCCCGAAACATTTCGCAACCCTACCGTCATCACCGGCTACTTTCGCAGCACCGCCCTTACCTTCGCCGCCTTAAGAGTTTTTATTGTTCACAGGGGGAAAATTCGCCGGACCTCCTCCTCCCTCACCTCCATCGACAGCAGTGGTAGCAGTCACTTCTTTCTCCGCGAACTTGTCAAGGCCCTAAGGCGAGGAAGACGACATCGAAAGGGAATTTTCTTACAGTCATCTTCTCGGAATCATTTGCGAAGGTAACAGTCACTTCTTTCTTGCATAGATTGCAGTTACATTTCTGTGTGTATTTCTGATAGCTTTTCTTTTAACCTTGGTTGCAGTTGCAATGTCTTACTTGATTCTGAGTTGTTTGGTTTTTTTATATAAATTTCAGTTGTATTTCTGTGTGTATTTTTGATAGCTTTTTTTAACCATGATTGCAATTGTATTGTCTTACCCAATTCTAAGTTGTCTGGTTTTGTTTTTAAATTACGGTTGTATTTCTGTGTGTATTTCTGATAGCTTTTTTTAACCATGATTGTTGTTAGATTGTGACACCTCTTTTCGTCTGGGCCGTTAGGATTGCGTCATGTCAGCGATCCGTGTGCCATCTGGATTCCTAATCCGGACAAAGCTTTATTAGGAATGCTATTTTAGGAGATCTCTGATGACTGGTTATTGTTATTCCAAATCTGGGATTATCTCCTAATTAAGAGGTGTTTAATTGCTATATTTTTCTGGGAGATTCTTTCTTGGCCGATCCCTTCCTTTTATGCCATCCCAAATTTGTGTGTATCTCCTTATTTGGGGATGATCCATGAAGCTATTTAAAGGGAGGGCTGCCTTGGCCGATTGTTGCATCCAGAGGAGTGGAAGTTGTGAGATCCAAAATTGTGAAACCGGTGAGAGAGTAATAAAAGAGAGAGTGCATCGCAGCGGAGACTCCAGACGGAGTATACGGAGGCGGCATCCGGTCGGATCCGGTCGGATCCAGTCGGATCGACATCTGGCCGGCCTCCTGCAGTGTTCCAAGCGACGCGGCGGTGGCGATTCCAAGCGACGCGGCGGTGGCGATTCCAAGCAGCGGCTCTCATTTTCAGTTTGTCAATTCTCTATTTATTGCTCGACCTTTGCGGTCTCAGTTGTAACCTGTAACTTTCTGACTTATAGTGGATCTTTCCGGCGCGCTCTCCCCGTGGATGTAGGAGCTTCTCTCCGAACCACGTAATCTTTTGTGTCGTCTGTGTATGCTAGAATCTCGTTCCGTATTTTATTTTGCGCGATATTGGTTCTTGCTCATTCGTGAAATTCCGTTGCGCTACCGCGGCTTAACTCGATCCGATTTCACAACAATTGGTATCAGAGGCAGGTTCCGCGGGGGTGATCGTCTGGACGTTCCGGTTTTCTGATTTGGGTCAACGGTGGGTGACGACATTGGTCCGCTCCCTATCTTCCCAGATCGGTTCCGCGAATATCATCTTGATCGCCCAGTAGCTCTGCGAGCAAGATAATGTCGGCAAAATTCGAGATTTCTAGGTACGATAGCAAGATTGATTTTGGCCTTTGGCAGAAGCGCATGAAGGTCGTTCTCGTCCAGCAAGGTCTTCACAAGGCTCTCCTCGGCAAGGAGAAGTCCGGGAAGAAGGACGACGAATGGGAGGAGCTCGATCTGAAGGCCATCAGCACGATTCAGCTGTGTTTGGCCGATGAGGTGATGTACAATGTGGTGGATGCTGAGACGACGGCGGACTTGTGGAAGAAGCTCGAGGAGCTATATATGTCCAAGTCACTGACGAATAAGTTGTATGTGAAGAAGCAGCTATATAGCCTGAGAATGTCGGAGGGCTCGCAACTGCTAGATCACATGAACGTGTTCAACAAGCTCGTCTCACAGTTGCGGAGTATGGACGTTAAGGTCGAGGAGGAAGACCAGGCTCTGCTCCTATTGTCTTCATTGCCGAGGTCTTTCGATCATCTGGTCACCACTATCCTCTACGGGAAGGATACTCTGAAGATGGAAGAAGTGATGACGACGCTGCTCTCGAACGAAATAAGGAGTAAGTCGGGCCCTAGGGCCGACGAAGGCTTATTCGTGAAGAGCAAGGACACATTGAGTGGTAGATCGAGAGGGAAAGGAAAGCGGGAAAACCGACCTATGGAAAAGTCCGCAGGCAGGAACACGTGTCACTACTGTAAAGAGCAAGGGCACTGGAAGGACAAGTGTCCAAAGCTGAAGCTCAAGGAGCAGGCGCATGAGCCAGATTTGGCTGCGGTGGCATCTGAGGATGAGAGCGATGCCGACGCTCTTCATGCTGCACCCAGCATTGAGACCACAGGCTCCTGGATCTTGGATACAGGATGCACGTTCCACATGTGCCCGTACAGAGAGTGGTTCTCTAGCTTTAGGCAATATGAGGGTGGTCGAGTTCGGATGGGGAACGTTTCAGAGTGCGAGATATTGGGAGTCGGTAACATCAGGATCAGGATGTTTGACGGAGTGGTTAGGACCCTCACCGACGTTCGATATGTGCCCGATTTGAGGAAGAGTTTGATTTCGTTAGGCACTCTGGAGGCCGCCGGGTATTCTTTTACCAGTAACGGCGGATATTTGGAGGTCAGAAGAGGCGCGCAGACAATCTTGAGAGGAGAGCGTTTCGGGTCGCTCTATAGACTGATTGGCACCACGACTGCCAGGGGAGATGCGAGGAGAGAGGTCAAACCGTCTCTCGAGCTACAGGGCACAGTAGCATATGCATTTCATGCGATCTCCCCAGATTGCGGTTCCTTCGATAGAGCTATAGAGAGCAGGATCCGCTCTCAGCAGAAAGCTAGGAAGGACAGGCGGAGGAGCATGGCAGGTTTCGTGGCGAGGGCGTGTGCGCAGAGAGAGGACCTTGATGGAGGTAAATTGTTCGCATCCGTGGGCGGAGAGTCATCTCAGGAGAGCCCAGACGCCGTAAAGGGAGCCATCCGGCTCAAGGGTCCCACCAGGGAACTCATGATCACTCAGGAGAAGGTGGAGTCGCACAGTGATAGGTTGAGTGCGAGTCGTCTTGCAAAAGACTCGGTCTATGGGGTAAGGGCGAAACACGTCGGGGTGCGCCACCGGGAGTTGAGGGAGTTCGGTAGAGGTAGAGGCAGGGAGTTGCGGGAGATATCCTGGAGGGATATTAGTACGGACTTGCGAGGAAGTCCAGTGACTAGAGTCAAGTTCAAGAGCGGTCTTGACTTGACTCATTCTGATGCGCGTTGATCGCAGTTAGGCCCCAGGGAGAGGGGGCTCGTAGTCGCCGGTAGTAGAGATTTAAGCCGAAGGTGGAGTTTCGTTTGTGTGAGGCGTCAAGGTGGAGATTGTTAGATTGTGACACCTCTTTTCGTCTGGGCCGTTAGGATTGCGCCATGTCAGCGATCCGTATGCCATCTGGATTCCTAATCCGGACAAAGCTTTATTAGGAATGCTATTTTAGGAGATCTCTGATGGCCGGTTATTGTTATTCCAAATCTGGGATTATCTCCTAATTAAGAGGTGCTTAATTGCTATATTTTTCTGGGAGATTCTTTTTTGGCCGATCCCTTCCTTTTATGCCATCCTAAATTTGTGCTTATCTCCTTATTTGGGAATGATCCATGAAGCTATTTAAAGGGGGGGCTGCCTTGGCCGATTGTTGCATCCAGAGGAGTGGAAGTTGTGAGATCCAAAATTGTGAAACCGGTGAGAGAGTAATAAAAGAGAGAGAGCATCGCAGCGGAGACTCCAAACGGAGTATACGGAGGCGGCATCCGGTCGGATCCAGTCAGATCGACATCTGGACGGCCTCCTGCAGTGTTCCAAGCGACGCGGCGGTGGCGATTCCAAGCGACGCGGCGGTGGCGATTCCAAGCAGCGGCTCTCATTTTCAGTTTGTCAATTCTCTATTTATTGCTCGACCTTTTCGGTCTCAGTTGTAACCTGTAACTTTCTGACTTATAGTGGATCTTTCCGGCGCGCTCTCCCCGTGGATGTAGGAGCTTCTCTCCGAACCACGTAATCTTTTGTGTCGTCTGTGTATGCTAGAATCTCGTTCCGTATTTTATTTTGCTCGATATTGGTTTTTGCTCATTCGTGAAATTCCGTTGCGCTACCGCGGCTTAACTCGATCCGATTTCACAACAGATTGCAGTTGCATTGTCTTACCCGATTCTGAGTTGTTTGGTTTTTTATATAGATTGAAGTTGCATTTCTGTGTGTATTTCTGATAGTTTTTTTATAATCTTGGTTGCAGTTGCATTGTCTTACCCAATTCTGAGTTGTTTGATTTTTTATATAGATTGTAGGTGTGCCTTTGTGATATCTGGATTTTTTTTATCTTGTTTGCAGTTGCATTGTCTTGCCCGATTCTAATTGCAATCTATCTTTCTACTGATTGCAGGTTCAATGCCTTACAGCAAATATTTAACTTGTAGATGTTCACCTACAACCTTCACTTCAAATATTAAATCTCTACTGAATAGCTTGTCTGAAGAGTCGACAGCTGCCTTAAGAGAAGCTCGAATTCTTCCTTTATTGAGGATGTCAGGTATCCCACAGAATATACCTTTGCTCTATGTTCTGCTGAGACTATATAATAAGGAGAAACAAGCTTTTCTACTTGAAAACTATTATGTAAAGCTGTTTGTAAACGACATCGCACTTATATTGGGCCTCCCAAATGCGGGTAATCAATTTAAGTTTGTTCGGTCCCCCCTTCTTGACATTACCCATAAGAGTGTTACCAAATGAATACGAGAAATTGCAACATCCCATTTTATTCGAGACCCCTTAACTTAGATTAGGGTAGGACATGTTGTGGGTGAATAAGGTTAGGCTAGATTTGACCCAATGAGTTAGGGTGGATTCACATAGGGCTCATTATAGGGTTCAATCAACTCTAACTTAGAAAAATGTTTTGGATTCAACAAGCGACGAGTGAACACGACGCCATTCGACGAAGCGTCGAGTGCGTTGAGTAAACTCGACGTCATTCGACGAAGCGTCGAGTGTGTTGAGTGAACTCGACGTCATTCGTTGATGCGTCGAGTACGTTGAGTGGTCTCAGCGTCATTCTACTTTAACAAAAAAATGTTCTAGATTCAACAAGCGTCGAGTGAACATGACGTCATTCGACAAAGCGTCGAGCTCGTTGAGAGGTCTCAACGCCATTCTAATTTAATAGAAAAATGTTCTAGATTCAACAGGCGTCGAGTGAACACGACGCCATTCGATGAAGCGTCGAGTGCGTTGAGTGGTCTCAACGCCATTCTACTAACAGAAAAATGTTCTGGATTCAACAGGCGTCGAGTGAACACGATGTCATTCGATGAAGCGTCAATTACGTTAAGTGAACTCGACGTCATTCGACAAAGCGTCCATTGCGTTGAGTGAACTCGACGCCACTCGACGAAGCGTCGAGTAATACTCAACGCTTTTAGACTTACATTATTTTTTCGGTCTAAGCTGTGTTTGTTGGTTTAAATGTACCGCTTGAACGGGGTTTTTCGGGATAAGTACTGATGGATCATTTAAACCCAATCTCTTCAACAAGACCTATTTAATACATTAATCTTCTCAAGAATACCTATTAAAGCAATGATTGGAGGTCCAATACTAGGGCGACACGTGGCAAGCAACTTAAATCCTAATTCTTCTTATAAAAAATGAAGAAACGATAAACCCTGGCTGTCACTATCATTTCTTGTCAAGCCCGTCGTCACCATCATTGAGCCAGAGGAGTGGGAAATGACTCTTGGAGTTAAGCTTTTGCTGGAGAAACAAGGGATCGAGTTAGTTCACCGGAGCAGTCTTCGGCCATGGCTCACCACTACCGCACACGCCGCCAAACTCGCATCCAGGTCTGTTTCTCCTCCCCTCCCTCGGTGCTAGTCTTTTATATCCACTAGGAGAGATATCGGGCTCAAATGAGCCCGATGCCATGAGATATAGAGAGAATATTCCGAGCTTTTTTTCTTGCTCGGGTTCGCCAGAGGAGCCGCCTCCGACGGCCATGTCGCAGGGAAAAGCTAGCCACCACCTCAACGGAGGTGGTGGCGATAATTGCCGGCGGTGGCAGCGGCCCAGATGGCGGAAACAAGGTTTGAAGTTGCTACAAGCGGAATAGATCCTGGTCGTTGGCTATCGGGGAAGATAACCAAATGCCGTTGAATTTAAGATTAATTAAACTATAGTATCATTTATTTAATGTGTATATTCTATCACATTTATTCAGAGATATTGCATATTGATTTTAGGTCCCTTAAAGGCCGTTTCAAAAATAATCATCAACATGAAAAATGTAGATCTAGTTCTTACCTTTAATTTGACACCCTAAGCATGTATTTTGGAGCACTGTAGCTCCTTTTACGGTCATTCTCCTAGGACTTCTCCTATATTAGAGCAGAATTTCAAATGGATGCCTAGGCTAAACTATAATTCCACATGCAGTGAAATTTAGGTCATGCATATGTGTGTACCACACTTAGAATATGTCCAAAAATCAGAATTTTTTGAGGATATTTTCCTATAGTTTCAGTCAAAATTTGATTTATTAAATAAATGTAATATAAGGAGTTTTATAACTCCAAATCCCCCAAATTTGAGTGGCATGGCTCTTAGATCATTCTATGACCTTAGTAAAAATTTGTAGTCATTTGGACTTCTGTATGTTAAAGGATCCAACATGCATGGTGAAAGTGGATTTATAAATAGTGTGTAAATAGTAAAATGGGATAAAATAGGAATTTAGCTCATTTGGCCCAAATCATGTTCATAAAATTTTGGACAGAGACTTATGGAGGTAAAATACTCCTTTCATGTGAAAATTGGGATTTTTGGAATCAAAAATCCCATAAGTTGGATTTATATCAAAAATAGTACATTTAGGTGTTAAAATGAAAAATAGGGCTACTAGACTTAGAAAATTCCAAATTGTTGATCCAAGCCCTAATAGGTAATTTCACTTCTATGGAAAATTTTATGAGTATTTTTGAGAATTATTCCATATATAAATAGTGTAATTACATTTTTACCCCTATAGGACTTTGATCAAAAACATTAGTACTGATTCATGGAAAATTATGAGAAAATATCTAAGCATTTATTTCTACAATATAAACCCCTGTAAATTTTATTAAGATTTTTGGATGATTATTTATGATGAACACTATAATAGTGGCATTTTTGTAATTATCTTAACATGTGAATATATTAGGTCAAATCACTGACTAGGAGTATGAAAATATGTTTTGACCATTAACTTGTTAATATTAGTGAGTAGAAATTTTTCCTGAATTTTTACATGATTATTATTAATACTTCATTTGAAAAGGAAGATAATGGGGTTTTAATAATAAATGGAAAATATTGGTCATATCAAATTGGAAAATCAGGATTTTTGATGAACAAATGTTTTTAACCTATATGAACTTCAGATAATTTATTTAGGCTTAATGGAGCACTAGTTAGAGTAGTTCATGTTCAAAGTGACCTAGGTCACTTGATTAATTAATTTAAATTATGGTCCAAAATAATTAAAAAAATGATGGAATTCTGAATGATCGATATTATACAAATAACAACCCCATGATAAAAATTTGGAGATCTTTGGCTCAAGCAATTGGAAGTCATCTCATATGGGTTAGATTTAGGTCATGTGTTGCGTTTAGTAAAAGTAATAAGAAGCTTTAGAGTACTCAGAGTGATGAGATATAGTTAAATTAAGAGCTGTATTGGGAAGTTGAAACCCTGGTTTGTATCACAAGTATGTCACTACATAGCAATGAGTGTTAGAGTGCAATTCACAAGGAGAACAATATAACGGGGTCCGGCAAAAGATCGTCGTTCTCCCAATCAGTACCTTAAGTCATTAGGTTTTCTCAAGAGTAATAACGAGATTGGGGTATTAGTAACGGGAAGACACTAATAAAAGTAAGCGTCCTTGAGAAAGGGAGCTTTGGGCTTCAGCCCATCATAGTTCCTAGTGCCCTCGAGATCCCTTCAACGGGCTTGCCTTAGGCAGTCCAAGGATTAACCCTAAATTGTTATGTATAACAAGAATTAGACAAGAGTAGTCTAATAGATTAAGGGAAACGATGTGACAAACTCACCCGTATAGGGTTGGAGGGATACATGACAGGTTTAGTCCTACGAGCTAGAAGCTCAGGTGTTTGATAGAGGACGGGTTCAGTCCTGCGAGCTGGAGGCTCGGGAGATTTACTTCAGAATGGGTTGGTCCTGCAAGCTGGAGGCTCGAGTTTGAAATAATTTGCATGTGCATAGAATATATTAGTGGCGGGTCATGCGGTACTAGCCAATCGTCACACTGACGGCAGTACGGTGACTCTGGTGAGGTGTGAGGGTTTAAGGGGCCAGTAGGTTGTTTTATACTGCGGTCTGAAGGACAATCCCGGATAACGCACACCCGACCAAAAAGACTGGTGGGGATAACCATCAAATTAGTACGCAAAGAATCTAGAGTGCACCTCAGATGTGTACAGATGCGTACGAAGGGTCTAGGCATGGTAGTATGTATACCTGCCAAGGAAGTGGAGATGCCTGCTCCACTATTGTCGTAGCCACAATGGTGGTACCAGAGAGTTTAGCTAACTCCAAAAAGTGGGAACGAAAGGTCTATGATCACAGAGTCGTGTGTGTGAGTTGCACATGTATGAATCATAACCCGTATAACTCATCATATCATACCTACATACTTAGGGCATACGCACTGCAGATCCTTATCATATAAATTAGTATGAGCTCTTTTATATAATAAGATATATTTACGAAACCTTGGCATATAAGTTTGTATGAGCATTCTTATAATTTAAGGTACTCTTGTGATGTTAGTGTAGTGGTAGATAGTTTAATTTCTTCTCAGTTTCTTTACTTTACTTACAACACTTTCTTTCAGTTCTACTTTACCTATTGCACTTCTTTTCATTACTGCTTTACTTACTTTACTTGTGCTATAAGAACTGTTAGTATAATGATATAACTATTAGAAACATGACCATGATAAAATAGTCTTGTCGTCACTTGCTTTCATTTTGTACTGCTTTGTTGGCATCCTCTTTCTTCCTCCCACTCGGTGTCTAGGAGTCACGGGAGTGAGGCGAGGACAAAATGACTTAGTCTTTATGACTAACAGTCGGTTGTGATCGTATCATTTTAGTAGCTCGAGGAGCAGGAGCACCAGTATGACTAGCAGGACGAGGTGGCAGGACCTGAGGAGTAGATACCACGTACTACAACCAAATTTCAGCGCCAGGTGATGATGAGTGTTTCAGTTCTGCTTCCGCATAGTGTTGTTGTGCGAGAGAGAGAGAGAGAGAGAGAGAGATTTGATTCCATTTTAACATGTACCGGGCATAAGCCCTAACTCTCTTTTTCTGTACTCATTGTGGATTGATGTACCTTTCATCTCAATATATTATAATGTTATTGATGTGACTTGTGGACTTGCTAATTTTCATTTACTGCTATAGTTGTACTTCTTTTCTTGATTGTCCAATAGGTTGAATGACCGTACTAGTCGGCAGGATCGGCGTCATGCGGTGTCGACTAGCCAGTGTGCTTGTGTCACCGTAAGGCGACGGTTCTGGGTATAAGACTGGGTAACCTCCTTAGTAAGGGGGAGGGGGTCTTACAAACTGGTATTAGAGGACAAAAGATCATATGAGAAAGAAGTCCACAACACTAGGCCACCCCGCTCGAGCATTAGTTTGCGGACAAACTATGCAGCGGAAGCAATGGTGTGCTCATATGTAAAAGTCACAGAAAATAGTCCATTTAAAATAATGAGTAAGGCCAATCCTAATATAAACCTTAGTTTCATGTTTCCCCCACAGGTCATCGTACCACAGGATGTCGTTCCTCCCCCTCCAACAGCCACACCTTTCCAGTAGATGGAGATGGGGAAGACTCTAACGGCCATCCTCGAGGCCTTCAGGGACCAGCAAGCCCCAGTCCAGCAGCAAAATCCGGGATTGAGTTGGCTAAATTCATTCAAGAGTTTGTCTCCACCAATGTACCACGGGACAGAGAATGCAGTGAAGACAGAGGAGTGGCTAGAGACTATTCAAGAGATGCTGGAAGGCATCAGCTGCCCGGTCAGCAAGACAGTTTGCTTAGCAACATCCGCACAAGATGTTCATGCAAAGAGGTGGTGGAAGTCCCTGCTGGACTTCACGTATGCTAATCGGGAGCTGTTAGACATCACTTGGGAGGAGTTCAGTGAGGTCTTCTTAGAGCACTTAGTGTCTGTTACAGACAGAGATGAGTTAGAGGAGATGTCTTTGAACCTCAGGCAGGGGAGCAAATCAGTGACAGAGTACTAAAGGGAGTTATCCTATCTAGCAAGTTTCGTGGGGATTCATGATTTGGATGATAGGAGGTACTCAAAGAGATTCTACCGGGGACTTAGAGACTCTATGAGGTAGTCTCTACTATTCATTTCTCATGGCATTTCAGCTCAGATTATCGAGATGGCAAATAAGCTGGAGGCAGACCAATTGATGGTACATAGTAGGGGGAGAGACCGCTGGATGGGTCGTCCTTCAGGGAGAACAACTGGGGCTCACAGAGAGGCAGAGCAATGAGCCACAAAAGGGGTGTAGGACATTATCTTCCTAATTTCAGGCAGGAGCAAAGGACTCCTGCAGTACTAGCTCCTCCACCACTGCAGATCCATGACCCGATGAGACAGGATGATCGTGGTCACCGACCAGTGATTTGCTATAGGTGCCAACAGCTGGGGCACGTTAGGGCTGACTTCCCTCAACAGTTTCATCCACCTCCTCCTTCTCCAGCAGCCCCTCCAGCACAGCAAGGCTGAGGCAGAGGATGAGGTCGAGGTCGAGGTCGAGGACATTATGGTAGAGGTCGAGGACAGGAGCAAATGTATGCTTTGGACCTCGCCGAGCCGAGGAACCCCGAGGAAGTTATTACAGGTACTTAAATTTATTGCAAGTAAAATATTTAACATATGTACCCTGCGACCACTAGAACAACCACATACCTTAACTTAAACCCCAAATATATTAGGTATAGTCTTTATTAACGGCAAGCCTTCTCATACCTTATTCAATACGGGTGTTTCACACTCGTTCGTATCTGAAGCCTTCTTGGAGGGACTAATAGGCGTAGACTGATTCACCGGCGTGACCAGGAGGGTGCGTCTACTAGATGGATTGGAGCTTCTATCATCTTCCAAGTGCAGCATTGAGGCAGAGATTGGAGGAAAGGTATTCGAAGCGCCGGCGATGATTTTGAGAATGTCGGTGAAAGTTAATCCTATGGGTAGTTAATCACCTAGAGGGGGGTGAATAGGTGTCTTTTTAAATTTCTTTTTTACTTAGGTTAACTGTTCAGGAGATATTATGTTAAGCAGATAATATGCTTGAGAAATAAGTTTCACAACAACTCAACACAATTAATCCACTGAAGACAGCACATGTAAATCTCAGATCACAGCACAAGCAAATCACAACACAAAGAATTTATAGTGGTTCCCCTATCTAGGGTACATCCACTTTCCCCCTTCTTCCTCACTAGCAATATGCTAGATAAGATTATAGCTCCTCCTCTTTAACTCAGATCCAAAGATCTTACAGGCTCAGTTTCTGTTAAGAAACCTACACTCAGACTCACTGGTCCTACCTCAGAGATTCACTCAATCTCCTACCTCAGGTTTCTCAAGAACCCTACCTCAGCCTTTATAATGCAGACTTACACCTCAATAATCCACTCAAATCACCTACCTCAGGTCCTTTATGAACCCTACTTCAGCCTTTATAAATTAGACTTACAACTCAGAGGTTAACTGTCCTACCAACTCAGATCTCAAAGAGATCTTACAAAAATTAACAGGAAAATATAATCAGAAACACCAAATCTGGATTTGACTTATCTAAAAGAATTCAGATTCTTCAATTCAGATACACTTAATTGATTCTTGAAAAGTAGGCTAGCTGAAAAGATACTTTTCTGGATCTGTAATTTTCTTAATGATCGGCTTGATTTCCTTAAAGAAATTGTAGAACATATCCACTTAAATCTTCTGATCACTTGATGAAAGGATCTGAAGATCTTCTTGAAGACTTTCATCTTCCTCCTCCTTCTCGGGATTGTCGCCCTCCTCTGACTTAGAAAAATCAGGATGAGAATAGAATGATTTGACTGATTGATTTGATTGCATATTCCTATGTAGACAACCTCTCTATTTATAGCCTTCGTGGAGTGCTGGTTTCTTAATGATGACATCAGCATCTAACTACATACTTCAAATTCTCCCTTAAACTATTTCTATTGAGATACCACGTTACTGTAGCTGATGTGACAGTTCTGACTTATCTTGACACTTCTGTGTTGACTCTGCACATCTTTAGAAACATAAATATCGAGATGTTCAAAGTGTCTCGACACTTGTTCTTAGAAGGTGTCGAGACATCTTAGCAGTCTCGACACAATTTTACTTAGAAAAAATTTTCATCTGATCTTGAAAGTGTCGAGACAATTGAATTGTCTCAACAAAACTGTCATTTGTGTCGACATCTTTAAATCTGCACTGTGTCGAGACAGTTGAATTGTCTCGACACAACTGTCTGCTGGGTGCCGACACTACTATGCTTGTTTTTTCTTCACTGTGTCGAGACAGTTGAATTATCTTGACGCTATTTTACTTAATATAACTTTCAGTCTCCATTGTGTCGAGACAGTTGTATTATCTCGACACTACTGTCTTAAGCTTTAAAGTGTCGAGTTAGCTGACTTGTCTTGGCATTGCTGACTTAGTCTTCAAGGTGTCTGTTGGGTCCGGCGTTCCTTCACTTGACCCGTGGCGCTCTGCTACTTATATAAAAAATTAAGTAGCGCCCTCTCCAACAGTCCGGGCTTTTGGTGCAGTTGGGTATGCGCTTGATCCTACAATTGGTATCAGAGGAGGTCACGGGTTCAAGACCGGGGGGCGCTATTAAATCCTGATTTTTCCCTTCTACCTGTGTGGGTCCGGTGGGTCAGGCAACCGTGGACATGTGGTAACCCCACCTCTGAGCCGTGTGGGCCATGTGGTAACCCCACCTTTGAGCCGACGGGTTGTGCTGGACGCCGGGGGGGGGGATTGTTGGGTCCGACGTTCCTTCACTTGACCCGTGGCGCTCTGCTACTTATATAAAAAATTAAGTAGCGCCCTCTCCAACAGTCCGGGCTTTTGGTGCAGTTGGGTATGCGCTTGATCCTACAGTGTCGAGAAAACTGACTTGTCTTGACACGGCTATCATGAATCTTTAATGTGTCGAGTTAGCTGACTTGTCTCGATACTGCTGACTTAGTCTCGACACTGCTTACTTAGTCTTCAAAGCGTCGTTTAAACAGACTTGTCTCGACACTACTGACTTATTCTCGACACAGCTGTCTTGAATCTTCAATATATCAAGTTAGTTGACTTGTCTCGACACTGCTGACTTAGTCTCGACACTGCTTCTACAAAGGTGTCGACATAGTTGAAGTGTGTCGACACTTTTGTACTTAGCTATTTTTCTACAAGTTGTTAAATATAGACTACGCTGACTTCACTCAGCACTATGCTTACTTCACTCGACGCTTTTGTACTTAGACAATTTTCTTCACTGTCTAGTCAGCATCTTTAAGTCCACCTGTCAATATAACTTGGACCACTTGTCCAATCAATATGAAATAGGCAACCTCCATACATAAACTAAAATATACATCAAATACATATTTGTTTATATCATTGAGTTGAAAGGCTTCTTCAAATCAAGTACATTGTTTCCAATGTACCCAACAAGCTCCCACTATTTGGAGAAGTCATAACCCTAATTCAATAATATACACCATAATACCAAAATATGATAATTAAGATGTACATAAAAAATGTTGAACAAAATTATAAAGGAACACAGCAATAATAACACAGACATCACTAAGTGAAACCAAATCTTTCATTTTAATTAGTTCAAAGATTACATTTTTTAATTTGTTACACTGTTCTAAAAGTAAAGTTACATAATGCCTAGAAATTATATTCTAAGAATCATCTGACTCTCTGATGACAATGTCTTTGAAAGTTAGGTGATAAGATCTATCTACCTCTAGAGGGGGGGGGGGGGGGGGTAAATAGAGTAAGTTCAAATAGATTGATGTATTTAAAACTTTTGATTTACTTAGTATAGAAAGTGAGTTATGCAATGGTTAAATATATGATAAAGCAAACAGCACACAGCACACAGCAAGAAGTAAACATAAACCACAGAAGACACAAGGAAATTATAGTGGTTCCCCAAACTTGGGTAGTCCACTCTTCTATCACCCTTTGATAGGAATCCACTGCAGGATGGTTGATCAGGTGTCCTGGGCACCACCAGATTTTTTTGATAAGGTGTCTTGCCACCACTGATTTTGACAAGGTCTCAGCTAACCAAAAGGGTAACTTTTGAAGGGAGTTAAAACCCTGTACAGATGGAATAAGGTAAAGAAAGGATGAGTATGCTTCTCTGTCAACTATCAGAGAGAAGCTTGTGGATTTTGATGTTGTCAGAGCTCCCCCTGAGATGTAGATGAGTTCAGGTAGAAGAAGCTTTGCACAAGGGTGACAGGCTCTTCACTGCTTGTCCTTCTTCAGCAATAGATAACGCAGAAACTGAGTGTTTGATGTCTGAAGGTAGAAGGCAGTCTGTAGAAGAGTTGATTGCAGAGCAGAAGAGAATCAGAGAGTATTGATGATGATATTTCTCTGAGTGATGTTCTTCTCTTTGAATTCTCTGCAGCAGATTCTGTGAGAGAGAGATGATGAAGAATGTTCTCTGTAATAAATCTGAATAATTGTGTTACTGTCTCTCTCGAAAAATCTCTGAGTAATAGAGTTACTACTGTCTGATAGATAGCCGTTGGCAGGGCATTCAATGCATTCCTTAACTGTCCATGCCTTGGAAGGAAGTGCCTTAATTGATTTCCAATGAAAATTCCTTGAGATATGGACCAATTAAGTCTTGAAACGGCCAGGGGATCTCTTGCAATAACTGCTTTGATGATCTTTAATTTGAATTTCAAATGTCAACAGACGGGAGAACTCAAAACATCGAACTCATCATAAATCGTCGATCTGAGCTCGACTATCCGTCGATCGGAGAGTGATTAAGGATGCAGAGAGAAACACGCCAAAACGTCGAGCTGAAGTCGACGTTACGTCGAACTGTGGACGACGCTGCGTCGAGCTGCGATCGACTATGCGTCGAGCAGCGGTCGACTACGCGTCGAGCTGAGGACGACGACACGTCGAGCTGGGGTCGACTATCCGTCGAGCTGAGCAGAACTAAATTCTCAAATATCCTAAGTTCTAAACTCACACTCAATGACCTATGCTATACAATGAGGTCATGAATCCTTAGCATAGTTATCCTGACCCAAATATAAAAAGGGTGTTCCAACAATCTCCCCCTATTTGGATTAGGATTACTATTCACATGATTATAAGGAAATAAAATGCATACAGAAGATTAAAACACAGACAAAACCATAAACCACAGATAGGAGTAGGAGCAGATATATAAATATCAAAAGTGTTTATGGCAGTTGTAGAGAGGTAGAGCCATCTTACATTACTTCTTCTTTGGTTCTTCTTCAAAGCTTTTCTTGAACTTGATTTCTCTTTGAGGATTGGCAGTATCTTTCCTGGATCTGTAATCCTCAGAAGTACCCAAGGAAGTTATGCTTTTTCCATTGGGAGGAACAGCAGCAGGATGCAATTCCATGTACCTATCAAATTCAAAGAATTTACTGGAGTTGTATTTGTCCAATTCTTGTCTTCTCTGCTCAGACATATTACTGATATTTGATGTGTCCAGTCCTCTTTCTTTATTCTTCTTAATCAGGTCTAGAGCAGCAAGCTCAGCCATTCTAGCTTTCCAAGCAGTAGGATTGTTGACTGGATCATCATAAGGGACAGGAGGTTCATATTTGTTGCTTTGATCTGAAGGAGGAGGTTTTTGCCTTACACCATCATTGAGCTTGAAGGGAAAAGGACCAGAGGCTGAAGCAATAGTCTTTCCTCCCCTTTGATATGGCTGGTGTCTAGCTTGACCTCTTGATTGGTTTCCTCTTGAAGATCCTCTTTGTTGATAACCTCTTGGTTGGCTACCTCTTTGTCCTCTCCTGGATTGATATGTCTTGCCTTGGAAGGAGGATGTGGGAGGTTTGCTGATAGGGTTAGCACTGCCTCCTGCACCTGGAGAAGATGGAGGAGGAGGAAGAAGAATAGATTTAGAGGGGCCTTTGAAATACTTCTTCTTCTGTTTCATAGCCTTGAGTTGGTTCTTGGAATATTGCATCCAGGGCTCTGTAATCTCACAGTTGTGAAGAATGTAATAGGGAGTATCATGGTCAGTGGCCCTTTCCATTGGAACTCTCTTTAGAGCTTTGCTTCTAGCTTTTCTCTTTTTAGCAATGGTGGCAGATGAATCATCTGAGCTAGTGGCAAACTCATCAGAGGAGCTGCTTTGCACATGATCATAAGGATCATAAAAATCCTTCTTGGAGGCAATTCCTGAAATAGGAACAGAAGCAGATGTCAGTGTAGATGATGTATCTAACACTGCAGGAAAAGAAATGGCTTCAGGTGCAACAGACATAGGAGCAGCTAAGTCACTGATAACTTCAGATATTACAGCCTCAACTGAACTGGCTGGATAGATCTTATTAGCAGGAGCAGAAGCTACCACTGCATCAAAGACTTGAGAAACAATAGAACTGGCAGGAGCAACAGCTACCACTGCCTCTGGAACAACAGAACTAACAGGAGCAGCAACAGCACTATGATTAAGAGAATCATTTGCAGGAGCATCAGCTACCACTGCATCACCATCAAGGATCATTTCATCAAAAATAATAGCAGCAGCAGCAGAAAAGGGAACAATAGCCCTGGACAGATCTTCAGGAAGCAATAATCTGTATGGGCTGAAAGACCTTTGGAAAAAGCATGCTGGCACTGCCACTGTAAAGTCTTCAACTGGAGGCTGAACAAACTCTCTATCTGTAGGCTGAATTTCTGAAACTAACAGCTCTTCTCTATCAAAAGGAGGCAGCTCTTCTTCTACAAAAATCTCCCCCTGCCTAGAATCAGTAAGAACTGACTCTAGGCCCCTAGAAGAAGGGCCAGCCACAAGAGGAGTAAGGGAAGAGAGTTTAGATGAGATGGAGTTCAAAGAGAAGATTATTGGAGCTAGGGAAGCATCCAATAGAGAAGAAAGCCTTGGAGCCAAGAGCTCATAGAGCTTGTTGGCCAAGGGAAGCAAATCTACTTGCTCAAGGGGATGTTGAGCAGAGGTAGAGGGAGGAGAAACAGATGCAACAGGAGATGATGTTGGGATAGATGTAATGGGGGTGGTAGGTTCAATGATGGATGACATGATGAGGTCAGAAAGTGATGGTGTCTCAGATATGTCATCAGGAGAACCATCTAAGAAAGAATCATCTGGATTGTTGATCTCAATATCCATTGGAGGGAAGAAGTGAAGAGGATGAAAATCTTCAGATGTGGTAATGGATGGAGGAATGGAAGAAGCAATTGTAGCAATTGATGATGTTGTTGGCATAGGGGATGAAAATTGAGATGTGGATGGAGTGAAGGTGGTTGGAAAGCTGAAGGAAGATGAAATGGTGATGGATGGCATGGCTTCTTCTACTAGGTCAGAAGGCTGAGGTGAAGTGACCACAACAGTCCTTGTTTCTGTAGAAGTTTTCATAGCTGCAGCAGCTCTGGGATTGGTGATTTTCCTGTCCCACTTACCAATGAGGGCACAGGTCAGTCTCTTAGAAGCATTGATATGCTTAGAGGATACCAGAAGCTGAGGGCAGATATGATGAAGCAGCAAACCCAGCACTCTTCCAAAATGGACATAGGTCTTGTTGACCTTCTTCTTCACTAAATCAAACAGAATTTCTCCCCAATTCAAGTGCTTTTTGTCCAGGAGAGCAGCCATGATGCAAAATTGATGCCTGGAAATGGCATCATGTGCTGTTCTCTTAGCACAGATAACCTTGCCTACCACATCAGCTAGAAGTCTGAATTCTATGGCAAGGTCTACTTTCAACAATTTGGAGGTATTCTCAGAGGAATGACCCATCCTGTCTAACATTGCAGCATATTCTTCATTGGACAGCTCCATACTGTCATTGCCATTCTCCAATTCAAACACCTCAGTAAATATAGCAGAGGTTAAGGATACCTGAGTCCCTGAGATTGAACCAGTAATGGTGCTTTCATCTTGAGTGACTGCTGTATAAATCCATTCTTTGATTTCTGTTTCTGCTATTGGCATTCTGGTTGTCATGAACTTCTCCAATTTCTGTTCCTTGAACAGCTCCAGAATTTCCAAAAAATTCTGAGATGATCCTTCAAAGGAATCCAAATCAATGTCGAAACCGCAATCAAATTTCATTGCCGCCAAGATTGCTGCTGGAATCGCCATTTCCTGTAGAATACCTCTCGAAAACAAGTGTAAAATCTTTGGAGGGAGAAAATACTTGCAGAAAATATGAAAGCGCAAATGAAATCGACGCCGAGAAGATGATTTTATACTAGGGTTCGACGCAAAAAAGGAAATAACGTCGAGCTTAGATCGACGCTAAGAAGCTCTAGGGGAAACGAAGAGACTCGGTGGCGTTCAGCTTAGATCGACGTTCGACGTTTTGAAGGTCGACGGTCGACGCTATTTGGGATGCTGAACGTCGAGCTCTGGTCGACGTCAATTAACGTCGTCGACCGAGATAGAAACTTAACAAACTCTAGACAGGGTCGATCTCTGGTCGACGCAAAGATGAGGTCGACGGTCGACGCTTTTTAGCGGTCGACGATCAGTCGATCTCCAGTCGACGTTTTCAAATAAAAAACGTCGAGCGTCGAGCAGAGTTCAGACAGAACCTCTAGACACTTAAGAAAGAGATACATTTGCCTAGACTTTGTCATTTTTATGGTTTCAAAATCTTGTAGATTAACTTATGCTATCTCCATCTATCATTCCCAACTGATTAAGGAAGAAGAAGTGCTTCTTTTCATCCAAAGGTTTGGTGAAAATATCTCCCCTTTGTAAATCAGTAGAAATGTACTCTAGTGCTATTTTATTCTTTTCTACATTATCCCTTAGGAAGTGATGTCTGATCTCTATGTGCTTTGTCCTACTATGGAGAACTGGATTTTGAGCAATGCAAATTGCACTAGTATTATCACAAAGAATTTTTGACTTCTCTAAGTTGTAGCCATAGTCTAGGAGCTGGTTTTGGATCCACAATATCTGTGAGCAGCAACTACCTGCAGCCATGTATTCAGCTTCAGCAGTTGATGTAGACACAGATGTTTGCTTTTTGCAAAACCAGGAGACAAGTCTATCACCAAGGAATTGACAAGTTCCACTGGTGCTTTTCCTGTCTACTCTACATCCAGCATAGTCAGCATCTGAAAATCCAGTGAGATCAAATCCTGAGTCATGTGGATACCAGAGACCTAGATTTGGACAGCTTTTTACATACCTAAGAATTCTCTTAACTAATGTGAGGTGTGACTCTCTAGGGCTCACTTGGAACCTAGCACATACACATGTAGCAAACATAATATCTGGTCTGCTAGCTGTAAGATATAAAAGAGAGCCAATGATTGCTCTATAGTTAGTCTGATCAACTGGTTTACCAGATTCATCAGCATCTAAAACAGCATTAGTAGGCATGGGTGTTTTCATAGAAGATGCATCTGACATACCAAATTTCTTAACCAATTCTTTTGCATACTTGGTTTGAGAAATAAATATGCCATCAGCATGTTGTTTGATTTGCAATCCCAAGAAGAAGGAAAGCTCACCCATGCTACTCATTTCAAACTTTGAGTGCATTAGTTGTGAGAACTTTTTGCACAAGCTTGAATCAGTAGACCCAAAAATTATGTCATCTACATATATTTGTACTAGTAGGATATGGGACTTATGGATTCTAATAAAAAGAGTTTGGTCAACTCTACCCCTTTTAAAATCATTTTCAAGCAGAAAGGAGGCTAAGGTCTCATACCATGCTCTTGGAGCTTGCTTGAGACCATATAAAGCCTTATGTAATTTGAAAACATGTTCAGGAAAGGTTGGAGAGATAAAACCTGGAGGTTGCTTGACATAGACTTCTTCCTTGATGTCTCCATTGAGAAATGCACTTTTAACATCCATTTGGAATACCTTGAATTTCTTGTGTGCAGCATAAGCAAGGAAAATTCTTATGGCCTCCAACCTTGCAACTGGTGCAAAGGTTTGGTCATAATCAATCCCTTCTTCTTGACAATAGCCTTGAGCAACAAGCCTTGCCTTGTTTCTCACAATGATCCCTTGATCATCTAACTTGTTCCTGAATACCCATTTAGTTCCAACAATTTGCTGGTTTCTTGGTTTTGGAACCAATTCCCATACTTTGTTTCTTTCAAACTGGTTTAGCTCCTCTTGCATTGCAATGATCCAGTTTGGATCTTGCTCTGCATCTTGAATTGTTTGAGGCTCTATTTGGGAGAGAAAACAAGTGTGCATCAGATGTTGATTTATCTGATTTCTGGTTTGCACACCTTCTGAGATTTCTCCAATCACTTGAGAGATTGGATGATCTCTTATTGTTACTAAATCAACAATGGGTGTTGATTGTTCACCAACCTGTGTTGTTGTTTCCTCTTGTGGAACAACAACTGGTTCTTCAAGTTCTTCATTGTTTCCTTCCAAAATCTGATCAGTATCTTCATTGTTACTAACATTTGGTTCTTGTTGTGTAGTGGAAGATAAAGAACCATTATCCATGATGGTTAACTGATTTATATTTTCAGCTAGAGATTGTACCTGCAAATGGTCTATGGTAGAAGAATTCTTCTCCTTATAAGACATATTAGACTCATCAAAGGTAATATGCATGGATTCTTCAATTTTATGGGATGACTTGTTATAAACCCTATAAGCTTTGCTGTTCAAAGAGTATCCCAGAAACACTCCTTCATCAGCCTTAGCTTCAAATTTTGCTAAATATCTCTTGTCATTATTATGAATGAAGCATATGCAACCAAAAATCTTGAAAAAGCTAACTTTAGGTTTCTTCCCTTTGAGCAATTCATAGGGAGTCTTATCCTTTAGTTTATGTATCAGGCTTCTATTCAAAACATAATTGGAGGTGTTCACAGCCTCTGCCCAAAAGGTTAGAGGAAGATGAGCATCTGTCAATAATGTTATGGCAGATTCAATTAAGGTTCTATTTTTCCTTTCAACTACACCATTTTGTTGAGGAGTTCTAGGAGCTGAGAAAGTGTGCCTGATCCTTTCATTCTGACAGAACTCTTGCATAAGAAGAGAATCAAACTCTGTCTCATGATCACTTCTGATCAGGGCTATATGAGTATTGAACTCAATCTGTATGCTCTTGAGAAAATCTGTCAAAATTTTGAAGTTATCAGACTTCTTTCTCAGGAAGAACACCCAAGTGAATCTTGAGAAGTCATCTACAATCACTAAGGCATAAGATTTCCCCCCTAGGCTTTGTACTGTAGTGGGTCCAAAAAGATCCATGTGCAACAGATACAAAATTCTAGGTGAATCACTCTTATTAAGTGATTTGAAACTGTTTTTGGTTTGCTTTCCTAATTGACAAGCCTTGCAGAGTCCTTCCTTCTTGTAGGAACCAGAAGGTAGTCCTCTAACATGTAAGACCCCCCTCCCGGAACACAACACACGGCACGAGGGGAGTCTTATGCCCGAAATAGCCGCCTTGTGGTAGCACTAACACACGGGTTAGCCTTTACCATAAGACGCCTATTCCGCCGGCTACAATCCATATCACAACAACTATGCCAACCCAACCATAATAGAAAAGTAAAAGAAGTTCAGTTCACAGCTAAGTTAAAGTCCAAAATTAGCGGAAGATAACAAGCACAACAGGCTTGTACAAAAGAAACAAGAGTCTAGAAATGTTTTGCCAAACGGCTACATGAAAACACTCACTACTGTCACTGACGGTGCCGATGGCACCACCACCTCAGGTCCTATCATTCGGGCCTGGCTGTCCTGCTGCATAGTCTGTTGCCGCTCTACCTGCGGGGTTTCCTCCTAAAAAGGAAGACGTAGCAACCGTTAGTCATAAGACTAAGTGGCTTCACATCCGCTCCCCCGGCGACTCCTCGGCACCGGGCGGAGAAAGGAACACAGGTACAATATATATACATAAGCAAGTAAACAAGCAGGTGACTGTAAATATGGTGAAGTATAAACTACGCTACACAACTAGCAGTTCTACAAATATCAATAATATATGACAGCAGGTATAATTAATCAAAATAATAACTCAACTTATAAGAGTGCCTATACAAACTTATAAGTTAAGGATCGGGTTAACAGTATAGTAACTCATCGTATAAGAGTGCCCATACAAATTTATACGATGAGGATCTTGTGTATGCAATGAATGACATGAAATGAATGTTATGCTATGACCGAATCATGCGCACGCACATACAAGTTGCTATGTCGACACAGACTTGAAGTTCCCACTTTTCGAGCAGGTAGCTAACCTCTCAGGCGTCATCCGTCGTGGCCAGACGGCGACAGTGGAGCGGGCGTCTCCACTACTAGGTGGTATCACACTACCTATCCTAGGCCCCCGTACGCCTCAACGCTAAGAACACAACAGCGGAGCTCACATGCGTACTACGGCTCAGAAGGGGTCTTGGGTAGATGTGCACCAAGAACACAGCCCAACTTGGCCTTTGATTTCGAACCGGATGGAACCTCGAAAACGCACGAGGTGCAAGCCCAACCGTTCTCATGGCGCGGAGGAGATCTCGGGTTATGGACACCAAGTATCTAACCCTACCGCCCAAGGTCTACCCATTGGCTCCCATCGGTGTGACGACTGGCGAACCCGTAGACCTGCCACAGTCATTATCTCAATATCGCGACACGATGAATCGTCGCACATCACATGCCCCAAAATAACTCACTCGATGCTACCCGTAGGGAGGCTACAACTCTAAGCATCGGTTGTTAATAAACCCCTTGGGCTCGGATTACGGTTACAAAATACTCTTCACATAGTGTTCATCATGTTCACGCCCACCTATTCAATGAGTTCACCTCAACACTACGCATAATAGATATGTTCAACACCAAATTGTATAAATATATCCTATACCAATCCCAACTCCTAATATCTAGCCTTCCCATCCAATCCATTTCTCTACCATTGCATGATTATTCCTTATTACACAACCAAATGAGTAACCATGCTAAATTATAGTAACAACAACATTATAGATGTATGGGAGCAAGATAACAAATGAGCAAACCACAATCATTGCAAGAGTGCTAGCATTATACATTAACAAGTGCATTAACATAGGATATCCCGATACTAAAACTGGGATTCCCGGAGCTACAGGAATCCGATCACAATGCACAACCCCTCGTTGGAAAGGTATTCGCGAGGGCTACGACTTTCGTGTTGAGTCGATCGCCCAGATCTGGTCGCAACATACCAGAAATTCAACTCGAATACGTACAGGAAACAGTTTCCTGTACAGAAATTTTCCCGAACGCAGCGGGCTCGAACCGGCTTTCCCGTGGCTACAGGTATCGCATGGAAACGAGCAACCACTCGTTGGAAAGGTAATTTCAAGGGCTACGACTTTCGTGTTGAGTCGTTCACCCAGATCTGGCCAGAACACCTCCGAAATTGGCCACGAAGGTCGCTGCGTGCAGAAATCAGATTTCTGCACGCATCTTAAGGCGAGATGAACGGCATCCGTTCATCTTCTTCCTTGCAACGACCTCGCATAAACTTCTCCAGAAATCACACTCAACCTTATTTCTCCTTTCAAAGCCAAACCCTCAACAAAAACCCCTCTCATCTCCACTTTGAATGATGAGAAGGTTGAGGGAAACTAAGCCTAGAAAACCTAGGCATGGCTTATCCTAAGAACTCTCCTCCTCACCATCAAGACTCTATGGAGTCGATGTCTCTCCTAAAATAACTATAGATCTAGCACCAAGGGAGAGGGGAGAAAGCTCACCTCAAGTCCAGCGGTACCACCATGGCCGGCCATGAGCCTCGCACTCCTTCGCGGCGGCATTGTTTTTCCCTTGACGGTGGCGGCGTTTGATTCCTCCAAGGATGGCTCCGGCAAGCTCTTCCTCCTCCTCCAGCCAAGAACTCTCTCAGGAATTTCGGGGCAGAAGAAAGGGGAATGAATGCTAGGGTTTCCAACTTTTTCCTTTTTATACATCGCAGACACGGGTAGGCACATGGCCGTGTTCCTACCCGTGTTCGGGTGACACGGCCGTGTTGCCTGCCGTGTCTAGGGCCGTGTTCATCCCAGAATGACTTTCTGCCGTGTCGGGGTTGCGGCACACGGGTAGAGACACGGCCGTGTCTCGACCCGTGTCCTCGGCACACGACTAGGTACACGCCCGTGTCCCAATACCCGTGTACCTCTCTGACTGGAAACTTAATTTTATGAGGCACACGGGTATGGACACGGCCGTGTCCATACCCGTGTCAGCCAGAAATGCCATTTTCCTTGTTTTCCCTCATTTCCCGTACGTTCGCACCTGTTCCCCCACACCCCCATTGGGCTCACCACAGCCCCCTAGACTCAAACACGCAATCAAGGGGCCTAGCGCGAATTGGGACGTTACAAATCCTATAAACAAAATAAAAGATTTCGTCCCCGAAATCAGGGTAAGGCTATGGGAGTGAAACACATAAAAGGGAACTATGCTTTCAAATAAAATTTTTACCTGGGGTAAATAATTCCGGGTAGCGCTCTTGCATCAAATCCCTTGGCTCCCATGTGCACTCCTCCTTCCCATGATTAGACCATAGCACTTTCACCAAGGGAACACTTTTGCGGCGCAAGGTTCTTGTCTCGTTATCAACGATCCGCACCGGCTCCAGTCGCACAGACCTATCAGACGCCACGGCACCATCCGCCGTGGGGATATACTGTTCAGGCCGCAGCAAAGCCTTCCGAAGCGACGATACATGGAACACGTCGTGAAGGTTCTCCAGCTCCGGTGGTAACTCTAATCGATAGGCCAGAGGGCCAATCCTTTCCACTACGACATAGGGCCCGACATACCTTGGGCTGAGCTTCTTGACTCCACGTACCCGCGACACCCCGTGCATCGGTCGAATCGTCAGGAACACCTTATCACCCACTTGAAATTCCACCACACGGTGCCTTGCATTGTAATATTTCGCCTGTCGGCTTTGAGCCTCTAGCATTCGATCCCGGATCAACCTAACCACCGCGTCCGTGTCATCAATATACTCATTTCCCAATGTCTTCGGGTCTTCGTCTTGCACCCAGGACAAGGGTGTTCTACACCTCCTTCCATACAAAGCTTCATGAGGTGCCATTCCAATACTGGCTTGATGACTGTTATTATAAGAGAACTCCACGAGAGGTAAGAGTCTCTCCCATGGTTCTCCTTTATCTAGCACACACAACCTCAGAAGGTCCTCCAATGTTCGGATGGTTCGTTCAGACTGCCCGTCCGTTTGTGGGTGAAAGGCTGTGCTAAAGGCGAGGCGCGAGCCCAAATAAGCCTGTACATCCCTCCATTCTCTTGAAGTAAACCGACCATCCCGGTCGGAGACGATCGTCTTTGGCACACCATGGTACCGCACAAATTGTTCCACAAAGAGACGCACTAAGACGCCCACTTGCGCCTCCTTCTTCATTGGGATAAATCGGGCTACCTTGGTCAACCGGTCAACTATCACCCACACAGAATCATTCCCCGAGCGCGAGTGAGGTAACCTGTGGACGAAGTCCATGGAGATGTCCTCAAATTTCCATTCGGGGATGGGCAACGACTGTAGCATTCCACCGGGGCTTCTACACTCCGCCTTCACCATTTGGCAGGCCACACAATGAGTAACAAAGTACTTGACATCCCTCTTCATGCCCGGCCAACACATTGTTTTTCTCAAATCGGTGTACATCTTTGCGATCCCCGGGTGCACCGAGTACTTGGAGCAATGGGCCTCCTTTAGAATATCCTCCCGAATGTTGTCACCTTCGGGGATGTAAAGCCGGCCACGAAAATGGATGAGGCCGTCTTTTAGGGAGTATTCTTCCGTAGTCCCATCCTCCATTGACTTGAAAGCCGGGGTTAAAGCCGCATCCTTCTTTTGTTCCGTACGGATCCGGTCTCGTATGTCGCAAACTATACTCATCGCGGCCAAATATTCTGTATACTCTTCCGGTTGATTCTTAAAGACCAAAGTGATTTCCATCTCTTGCAGCGTCCGGATTAACTCCATCCTCATCAAGCGGGATTCCGTGCTCGTTCCCGGTGCCTTTCGGCTCAAGGCATCAGCTACGGAATTAACCTTCCCGGGGTGGTAATTCAAGGTGAATTCGTAGTCGCACAAGAACTCCAACCACCGCCGCTGTCTCAAGTTTAACTCCTTTTGGGTGTGAACGTACTTCAGGTTTTTGTGATCCGAGTAGATCTCGCAGTGGACGCCATATAAATAATGCCTCCACATCTTCAAGGCGAATACCACCGCTCCCAACTCTAGATCATGCACCGGGTAGCTGGCTTCATGCTTCTTCAACTGTCTTGAAGCATAAGCGATCACATGCCCATTCTGCATCAACACAGCTCCCATCCCTTGATACGACGCATCCGTGTAGACTTGAAAGCCCTCCTTCCCAGATGGAAGAGCTAGGATGGGTGCAGTCGTCAATCTGTCCTTCAACTCTTGGAATGCAGCTTCGCACTGGGGTGTCCATTCAAACGGCACACCCTTCTTGGTCAGCGTAGTAAGGGGAAGGGCGATCTTCGAGAAGCCTTTCACGAACTTGCGATAGTACCCGACAAGTCCAAGAAAGCTCCGTATGTCGGCCGCTGACTTCAATGGTGACCACTCCTTCACGGCCCGCACCTTGGCCGGATCTACAGCTAGCCCCGCCCCACTAATCACATGGCCCAAGAACGCGACCTCTCGAAGCCAAAACTCGCATTTGCTGAACTTGGCAAACAAAGTGTGCTCCTTTAGTCTCCTCAGCACTAAAGTTAGATGTTCGGCGTGTTCTGCTTCAGTCTTGGAGTAGACTAGGATATCATCGATGAACACGATGACAAAGATGTCCAAATAAGGGCTGAACACCTTGTTCATCAGGCTCATAAAGACGGAAGGGGCGTTTGTGAGCCCAAACGGCATCACGGTGAATTCATACAAACCATATCTCGAACTGAACGCCGTCTTCTGAATGTCATCTTCTTGTATCCTCAGCTGATAATATCCCGAACGCAGATCTAACTTGGAGAACCAATATGATCCCACCAATTGATCAAACAATTCATCAATGCGCGGTAGGGGGTAGGTGTTCCGCACCGTTAACCGGTTCAACTCTCGATAATCAATACATAACCGCAAGGTGCCATCCTTCTTTTTGACGAACAAAACGGGCGCTCCCCAAGGCGACGAGCTTGGGCGAACGAACCCTGCTTCCACCAATTCCTGAAGCTGGACTCTAAACTCTGCAAGTTCCTTCGGAGCCATTCGGTATGGAGCTCGCGAGACGGGCTTGGCACCCGGAATTAGCTTGATTTGGAAGTCCACTTCCCTATGCGGGGGTAGTCCCGGCAATTTCTCGGGGAATACCTCGGGAAATTCTCGCACCACCCGCACATCCTTGACTTCTAGTGTCAATTTCTTCAACTCGAAGCAAATTACATAGACCTCGTCCCCTTCCATATGGGATTTCATAACTTGGATTGAAGACAATAATTTACGGGGTGCGAATTTAATACCTTGGAAGATGACTTCCGAGTCTCCATGCCTCAACATAACTTGCTTCTCCGCACAATTGATCCTGGCGTGGTGCCAGTTCAACCACCTCATGCCCAGGATGAGATCGAACTCCGGGATTCTTAACACTGTAGCCGGAGTTTCAAAGAACTTTCCTCCAATAAGGGTGTCGAAGTCGCAACTTGCTGACGACGTCATCTCAGAGCCGTCCGGAAGGCGCACCCTTTGAGTAGTGCCCGTGAAGTGTTGCACTCCCTCCAAGTCCTTCACGAAGTCCGCCGAAATGAACGAGTGAGATGCACCCGTGTCAAATAACGTATAGGAGGGCCTCCCGCTAACCATGACAGTGCCTAGGTTCCAAAAAGGTAATCACCGTTCAAAATTGCGCGTAACATTTGTATCGTAAATCTAACAAGTCATATAGTATTAATAAATTTTGCACGTACCGGTGATGACTTCCTGCGGATTTCTCTCCTGAGTCATATCCAATGCGAATACATGCTCCCGTGCATGTCCTTGATTTCTCCCTGGTGGTCCTCTTCCTCGGCCACGCATGTGCCCTCGCCCCCGTGGAGCTACTGGAGGGGGAGCAATAGGAGCATCCCCGATCAGTCGCGGGCAAACTCGCCGGACATGCCCCGGTTGGTTGCACTCAAAACATATCACCTCACGTCGGCCCCCAGGTTGTTGATAATATTGCTGCTGCGGTGGTGGTGGTAAAGGTAGTGGTTGCGGAATTGGGTACTCCACCCGATAGTTCCGGTTGACCCACCGACCGCCTCTGTGGTTTCCCCTTCCTCTGCCATGATCATTCCGCCTTCTATTACTAGGGCCGACTTCAATTACTCCTTCCGCAGGTCTCTTGCCACACCCCATGTGGTCCGCCTCCAGTCTCTTTGCCATGTCAATGATTTCTGCCAGGCTTCCATCGGCTATAAACAAAAGGGCCTGCCTCAGGGGGTCCCTTAATCCTTTGTAGAAGCGCTTCGCGTAGCCTCTATCGTCCAAATCATAGGAATCGGCAAACCTAGCGAGGTGTTGGAACTCCCTCTGGTACTCCGTTACCGATTTCGATCCCTGCTTCAGCTGCAGAAATTTTTCTTCAAGTCCATCCCGAGCAGAAGAAGGTATGAAGTGATCCAGAAAAGCCTCGGTGAACTCGTTCCAACTGATGTCCGTGTACAACCGCCCTTGGAAGATGGAGCCCATGAGGGACTTCCACCACCTTTTGGCGTGCAGCTCTAGCAGCGTCACTACCAATGTCACCGCCATGCTGTTCGGACATCTTATGCCAGCCATCAATTCCTGCACGGTATCAAGCCATTCCTCGGTGCACACCGGCGATTCTGTCCCAAGATAGGCAGGAGGGGACAGGGCACGGAAGGTGCTCAACCAGTTGGAGCCTGGCGCTTGTTGTTGCACCGGAGCTTGCTGGGCTTTAAATGCATCCAATATGGCTGACAGCGTTTGTCCCAGTTCCGACTGCTGGAATTGTGAAGGGACGGAAGGGGTAGGAGTGCCCCCAACCGGCTCCACCTGCGCTGGGACCTATACGCAAGGTACAGATTAGGGTCAGGTTGGCTAAAACTAATGTCAAAGTTGGACAATTTAGTGTGAATTACATATGGGCACACCACTGCTTCCGCTAAGTCGGTTTGTCCCCAAACCGACTAATCGAACGGGAGTGGCCCATTGCTACCTGACTGCTGTAGGTGAGGATTGGCTAAGTCTGATACCATTTGTAAGACCCCCCTCCCGGAACACAACACACGGCACGAGGGGAGTCTTATGCCCGAAATAGCCGCCTTGTGGTAGCACTAACACACGGGTTAGCCTTTATCATAAGACGCCTATTCCGCCGGCTACAATCCATATCACAACAACTATGCCAACCCAACCATAATAGAAAAGTAAAAGCAGTTCAGTTCACAGCTAAGTTAAAGTCCAAAAGTAGCGGAAGATAACAAGCACAACAGGCTTGTACAAAAGAAACAAGAGTCTAGAAATGTTTTGCCAAACGGCTACATGAAAACACTCACTACTGTCACTAACGGTGCCGATGGCACCACCACCTCAGGTCCTATCATCCGGGCCTGGCTGTCCTGCTGCATAGTCCGTTGCCGCTCTACCTGCGGGGTTTCCTCCTAAAAAGGAAGACGTAGCAACCGTTAGTCATAAGACTAAGTGGCTTCACATCCGCTCCCCCGGCGACTCCTCGGCACCGGGCGGAGAAAGGAACACAGGTACAATATATATACATAAGCAAGTAAACAAGCAGGTGACTGTAAATATGGTGAAGTATAAACTACGCTACACAACTAGCAGTTCTACAAATATCAATAATATATGACAGCAGGTATAATTAATCAAAATAATAACTCAACTTATAAGAGTGCCCATACAAACTTATAAGTTAAGGATCGGGTTAACAGTATAGTAACTCATCGTATAAGAGTGCCCATACAAATTTATACGATGAGGATCTTGTGTATGCAATGAATGACATGAAATGAATGTTATGCTATGACCGAATCATGCGCACGCACATGCAAGTTGCTATGTCGACACAGACTTGAAGTTCCCACTTTTCGAGCAGGTAGCTAACCTCTCAGGCGTCATCCGTCGTGGCCAGACGGCGACAGTGGAGCGGGCGTCTCCACTACTAGGTGGTATCACACTACCTATCCTAGGCCCCCGTACGCCTCAACGCTAAGAACACAACAGCGGAGCTCACATGCGTACTACGGCTCAGAAGGGGTCTTGGGTAGATGTGCACCAAGAACACAGCCCAACTTGGCCTTTGATTTCGAACCGGATGGAACCTCGAAAACGCACGAGGTGCAAGCCCAACCGTTCTCATGGCGCGGAGGAGATCTCGGGTTATGGACACCAAGTATCTAACCCTACCGCCCAAGGTCTACCCATTGGCTCCCATCGGTGTGACGACTGGCGAACCCGTAGACCTGCCACAGTCATTATCTCAATATCGCGACACGATGAATCGTCGCACATCACATGCCCCAAAACAACTCACTCGATGCTACCCGTAGGGAGGCTACAACTCTAAGCATCGGTTGTTAATAAACCCCTTGGGCTCGGATTACGGTTACAAAATACTCTTCACATAGTGTTCATCATGTTCACGCCCACCTATTCAATGAGTTCACCTCAACACTACGCATAATAGATATGTTCAACACCAAATTGTATAAATATATCCTATACCAATCCCAACTCCTAATATCTAGCCTTCCCATCCAATCCATTTCTCTACCATTGCATGATTATTCCTTATTACACAACCAAATGAGTAACCATGCTAAATTATAGTAACAACAACATTATAGATGTATGGGAGCAAGATAACAAATGAGCAAACCACAATCATTGCAAGAGTGCTAGCATTATACATTAACAAGTGCATTAACATAGGATATCCCGATACTAAAACTGGGATTCCTGGAGTTACAGGAATCCGATCACAATGCACAACCCCTCGTTAGAAAGGTATTCGCGAGGGCTACGACTTTCGTGTTGAGTCGATCGCCCAGATCTGGTCGCAACATACCAGAAATTCAACTCGAATACGTACAGGAAACAGTTTCCTGTACAGGAATTTTCCCGAACGCAGCGGGCTCGAACCGGCTTTCCCGTGGCTACAGGTATCGCATGGAAACGAGCAACCACTCGTTGGAAAGGTAATTTCAAGGGCTACGACTTTCGTGTTGAGTTGTTCACCCAGATCTGGCCAGAACACCTCCGAAATTGGCCACGAAGGTCGCCGCGTGCAGAAATCAGATTTCTGCACGCATCTTAAGGCGAGATGAACGGCATCCGTTCATCTTCTTCCTTGCAACGACCTCGCATAAACTTCTCCAGAAATCACACCCAACCTTATTTCTCCTTTCAAAGCCAAACCCTCAACGAAAACCCCTCTCATCTCCACTTTGAATGATGAGAAGGTTGAGGGAAACTAAGCCTAGAAAACCTAGGCATGGCTTATCCTAAGAACTCTCCTCCTCACCATCAAGACTCTATGGAGTCGATGTCTCTCCTAAAATAACTATAGATCTAGCACCAAGGGAGAGGGGAGGAAGCTCACCTCAAGTCCAGCGGTACCACCATGGCCGGCCATGAGCCTCGCACTCCTTCGCGGCGGCATTGTTTTTCCCTTGACGGTGGCGGCGTTTGATTCCTCCAAGGATGGCTCCGGCAAGCTCTTCCTCCTCCTCCAGCCAAGAACTCTCTCAGGAATTTCGGGGCAGAAGAAAGGGGAATGAATGCTAGGGTTTCCAACTTTTTCCTTTTTATACATCGCAGACACGGGTAGGCACACGGCCGTGTTCCTACCCGTGTTCGGGTGACACGGCCGTGTTGCCTGCCGTGTCTAGGGCCGTGTTCATCCCAGAACGACTTTCTGCCGTGTCGGGGTTGCGGCACACGGGTAGAGACACGGCCGTGTCTCGACCCGTGTCCTCGGCACACGGCTAGGGACACGCCCGTGTCCCAATACCCGTGTACCTCTCTGACTGGAAACTTAATTTTATGAGGCACACGGGTATGGACACGGCCGTGTCCATACCCATGTCAGCCAGAAATGTCATTTGCCTTGTTTTCCCTCATTTCCCGTACGTTCGCACCTGTTCCCCCACACCCCCATTGGGCTCACCACAGCCCCCTAGACTCAAACACGCAATCAAGGGGCCTAGCGCGAATTGGGACGTTACATAACAAGGTTGAGTTTAGACAGCCTAGCAATAGTTCTAAGGTTAACATGTCCTAATCTTTTATGCCAAAGCTCATTTGACTTACTAAGAGAATTGAAAAGGCATATATCTACTTTAGAAGAATTGAAATCAACTAAATATATATTATCTTGTCTATTTCCAATCAACACAATATTGTTATCTAAAGCAATATTACAGACCAAATCAGTGAACCAAACCTGATAACCAGCATCACAAAGTTGACTGATGCTGATTAAGTTGTGCTTTAGTCCTTCCACATAAGCTACCTTCTTGAAGGTGATTGATCCAATTTTGACTTGACCATATCCTTTGGTTTGTCCAAAGTTAGAATCACCAAAGATTACTCTTGGTCCAAGCTTTGCTTTGAAGGATGTAAGATTGCTTTTGGTCCCTGTCATATGTTTAGAGCAACCACTATCCAGGTACTAATGCTGGTTCACCACTGGATAGCTCTTCATCTGCACATGTAACAGCTTAATTATTTTTCACCCAGTTCACCTTGGGTTGAGGTTGATAACCAATGAAATCAGAAATGAAAGACATTTCAGGCTGACTCTTATAGCCTTCAGGATGATATCTCCTAGGAGGAATCACCCATTCAGTATAAGGGTTGGGCTGAGATGTAGGATATTTATGATTTGATTTAGATTTATCCTGTGTAAATAAAACAAGGCTCTGAGCTCTGTTCGACGATCGTCGATCTAAGTTCGACGCTGATGTTTCAGGACGTCGAGCTCCATTCGACGTTCGAACAAGCCTACCTTCAGGGACAACAGCCAGTCGACCTGAGTTCGACGCGTGTCGACCTGAGTTCGACGCTTCAGCATGGTGTTGCTGATTCTTGTTAGAATGGCGTCGAGCTCTGGTCGAAGATCGTCGAGCTCTGTTCGACGTCTTCTGTTGTACTTGAAATGGCTTAGGTAGATCAGAATTTTTTCTGGCTACCACCATAATTTCTTTACCCTTGTTACTAGTAAACTTTATGGGAGTTGTTAGCACTATAGGTTGGCTTGAAGAGGCACCCAAACCTAGTGAACCATTCATTCTTGAATTCACTGTGCTTGTGATGTCTATTAACTTGAGACTCCTCCCATTGAGAGTTTCCTCAAGCTGTTTAGCCTTGGATAGCTCACTCTTTAGTGAAGCTATCTCCTCCCTACAGCATTCTAACTCATCAGAAAGCTTGAGATTATTTGCACTTAATGTACTGTAATCAGACAACTGACTTCTAAGAGAATCAATTGTTTTCTCAGCAGTCAGCAAGTCTATGCACATAGATTTAAATCTAAATTTGAAATCATCAGAAGAAAAATCAAAGGAGTCAAGTACCTGATCTTCACTTAATTCCTGATCAGTCACATATTCAAATTCATGCTCTGAATCTGAGCTGCTTTGTGATGCATTGATTGCCATCATGCAGAATCCTTTCTCAGTGGCATCATCCTCATCATCACTTGTGCTGGATGATTCTTCAGACTCTTCAGTATCACTCCATGTTTCAGCAACAAATCCTTTCCTTGTATGTTTGGTGTTGCTGGAGGAGGATTTATCATAGTATTTCTTGGAGTCTTTATCTCTTTTCTTGTCTCTTCTTTCTCTCTTGTCTTTCTTTTCTTTCTTGTCTTTGCCTTGATTTTCAGGACAGTTTGGTGCAGTGTGTCCTGGTTTCCTGCAGCCATAGCATATAATATCTTTATTATTGGATCTGTCATACCTTGGCTTATCTTGGTCTTTAGAAGACCATTTTTTGAAGTTCTTTCTAGCCATCTTGTTGAATCTTTTGGCTAGAAGGCTTAATAGTTCTTCATTGCCTATCTCCTTCTCTTTAGGTACTTCCTCTGAAGCTTTGAGAGCTATTGTCTTCTCCACTTTGGGTGCAGAAGAAGTTATGTTTTGCTCCCCTTCTCTATTTTTGACAAATAGCTCATAGGACTTGAGTTTGCCTAAGAGAGCTTCAGTGGATGTCTCAGTTTGACTTCTGCTATCTTTAATTGGCCAGATTCTTGAATCCCAAGTGCTAGGTAAGCACATGAGAATTTTATCATTTATCTCTGTGAGAGATATATCCTTGTCCAAAGTTTTCAGTTCACTGACAATCAGACTAAATCTGTTGTACATGTCAGCCACAGATTCAGCTTGAGCCATTTTGAAATTCTCATACTGTGTTATCAGCTGAGCTCTTCTATCTTTTCTTTCATCAGCTGAACCTGAGACTATCTCAGTTAGTTTGTCCCAGATTTCTTTGGCGGAGTTGCATTCAGCAACCTTCTGAAATATGTCATCTGACATTGTTTGGGCCAAGATGTTCATGGCCTTTGCATCAGCAACTTTCCATTTCTTTATATCAGTGTCTGTTCCTGCAGGTGGTGGAACAGCTGAGGTACTTGTTGTAGTAGGAGGCCTTGGACAATCTGTTAAGACACAGTTAAAAATGTCTTCATCAAAAGAGTTCATATATAATTTTATCCTTGCCTTCCAGAGTCCAAACTTAGATAGATTGCACACTGGAGGTCTTGTGCTTGCATAATCCTTGTCTTGTGCCATGAGTTTTTATAAAAACAATTTTTATCAAAACAAAATAAACCCTCTGTAGAGTTTGATCTTATCAAAGATCTTTGTGGTCCAGGTGTTAGCCTGAAGGAAAGACCAACCTGGCTCTGATACCAATTGAAAGTTAGGTGATAAGATCTAGCTACCTCTAGAGGGGGGTGAATAGAGTAAGTTCAAATAGATTGATGTATTTAAAACTTTTGATTTACTTAGTGTAGAAAGTGAGTTATGCAATGGTTAAATATATGATAAAGCAAACAGCACACAGCACACAGCAAGAAGTAAACATAAACCACAGAAGACACAAGGAAATTATAGTGGTTCCCCAAACTTGGGTAGTCCACTCTTCTATCACCCTTTGATAGGAATCCACTGCAGGATGGTTGATCAGGTGTCCTAGGCACCACCAGATTTTTTTGATAAGGTGTCTTGCCACCACTGATTTTGACAAGGTCTCAGCTAACCAAAAGGGTAACTTTTGAAGGGAGTTAAAACCCTGTACAGATGGAATAAGGTAAAGAAAGGATGAGTATGCTTCTCTGTCAACTATCAGAGAGAAGCTTGTGGATTTTGATGTTGTCAGAGCTCCCCCTGAGATGTAGATGAGTTCAGGTAGAAGAAGCTTTGCACAAGGGTGACAGGCTCTTCACTGCTTGTCCTTCTTCAGCAATAGATAACGCAGAAACTGAGTGTTTGATGTCTGAAGGTAGAAGGCAGTCTGTAGAAGAGTTGATTGCAGAGCAGAAGAGAATCAGAGAGTATTGATGATGATATTTCTCTGAGTGATGTTCTTCTCTTTGAATTCTCTGCAGCAGATTCTGTGAGAGAGAGATGATGAAGAATGTTCTCTGTAACAAATCTGAATAATTGTGTTACTGTCTCTCTCGAAAAATCTCTGAGTAATAAAGTTACTACTGTCTGATAGATAGCCGTTGGCAGGGCATTCAATGCATTCCTTAACTGTCCATGCCTTGGAAGGAAGTGCCTTAATTGATTTCCAATGAAAATTCCTTGAGATATGGACCAATTAAGTCTTGAAATGGCCAGGGGATCTCTTGCAATAACTGCTTTGATGATCTTTAATTTGAATTTCAAATGTCAACAGACGGGAGAACTCAAAACATCGAACTCATCATAAATCGTCGATCTGAGCTCGACTATCCGTCAATCAGAGAGTGATTAAGGATGCAGAGAGAAACACGCCAAAACGTCGAGCTGAAGTCGACGTTACGTCGAACTGAGGACGACGCTGCGTCGAGCTGCGATCGACTATGCGTCGAGCAGCGGTCGACTACGCGTCGAGCTGAGGACGACGACACGTCGAGCTGGGGTCGACTATCCGTCGAGCTGAGCAGAACTAAATTCTCAAATATCCTAAGTTCTAAACTCACACTCAATGACCTATGCTATACAATGAGGTCATGAATCCTTAGCATAGTTATCCTGACCCAAATATAAAAAGGGTGTTCCAACAGTCTTTTCTAGATTAAATTTTAGCTTTGACTTCTGGCACTTTGTCATCAGCCACTTTCTCCTTTCCCTTGGCATTCTTAGCTTCAGTAATTTCTTCTTGTTTGATTCTTTTCCTTTCATGATAATGATAGGGTTTGGGGAAATACTTGTTGGGCTCAATAGAATTAGCTAGAATCTTCCCTGCCTTCAGATCATTTCTAAATTTGTGGATGACCTCTTGCTGCTTTGTGTGCTTGGCCCACCCTTGCTCTAAATACCATTTTCCACTGTCAGTAGCATTATTATTGACTGTTTCCATACAATGAGGATAATGATTCTAGAAGTTGGGCTCCATTGTTCAAAATCTAGCCTAGCTTCAGCCTGTTCCCTGAATCTTTCCTTAGACAGCTGAGCTTCTTTCTCCTTAAGCAATGCAGATGCAGTCATCTCCACTTTTCACATACTATATTCTGAATTTGGGCAGGAGGACTGTACATGGTCTAGACAGTAGTCTGAATGACTTCAAATTGAGCTGGTTGACAACCAGAGTCAATAATTTGGTCTCTATCATATCATATGGGAGGATAGTCTAGAGTGTCTCTGATGCTATTTAAGATCCAAGTAGCATGTTTAGAGCTTGCCTTTATCATTTCTCTCTCCCTATTTATGACTTCTCTTTCTATATGATCCCTTAAATCATTTTTGTGAAATCTTACTTGACCATCCAGATAATTAATTCCTGATGTTAAAGAATTCTTTACTTTGAGTAGATGTTCATCCAATTCTATTTCAAAAGCCTTAATATCCTTAATTAAAGAAGCAGAGTGAGTAGATAGTTATGTTTCTATTTCCTTAGAGGTAGAGGCTATCTTGGTCTCCAAAGTAGTAATCTGCTCAGCCAGCCTAACCAGTGAAGCATTATTTAATTCAACCATGTTTTCATTCATTATTTTTTGATTCTCAAGGACATAGTCTTATTTTACAGCTATTTCATCTTTAGTTTTCTTTGATTCTTGCTGCTGTTTTGCAATATAAACTACAACATTAGCTCCTCTCTCAAAGAAATCAGTCATATCTTTCTTTAGTAGATTTACTTCAAATCTAATAGGCTTGATGTCCTGAGCTAGCTGAAACTGCAACTTCTTGTTGCTTTCATCTACATACTTCTCAAGTTAATTTCTTTGTTGGTCAAGCATTATCTGTAGTTGAATTAAAAGTGAGCTTGAATCCACAGCAGAAGCTGGAGTTGTGCCAGACTTAATAATCTTCTTATAACTTTTACTTATCTTTTTAAATTCAGATATTTTCCTCTTCTTTAGCTGAGAAGCTTCTTTCTCTTCAGATTCAGATGAACTAACTACTTCAACTGATTTGGTCTCTTTAGGTCTTTCAGTACTTGGGGCTATATCTGCAACCTCCCCCTCAACCCTTGCATCTTCTTCATCAATATTGATGTTTTCCAAGTTAGCCTTATCTTGCTGAACTTCAGCATCAGGAACAGGGTCCTCTAAAGTTACAGTTATCTTCCCCTGGATATCTAGATTTGTATTCGGAATAATTTCCTCTTCAGTTTCCTTGGGGATTGTATCCTAAATCTCTCTGTCAGGCATTTCTTGGTCTAGAACCTCTGCTTGTTTCAGAGCCGTGTCTAGCTCTTGTACTACTTTCATTATAATAGTGTTAACACTACCCATATTTATTTCTAGCAGTACATTGAGGTTCTCCCCCTCAATTTGATCCTTCTCTTGTACATTCTACCCATGCACCTGATCACTAGTTCTAGGTGAGGGCCTTGGAGAATTCTCAGCTATTGTATCATCTTGTTTGTCAGAGCTTGAACTTTCTTATTCTTTAGATTCACTAGAAGGATGTTCTTCCATAATTACAGCTTCTTCTTGTTCTCTTTCTCCTTCTCAACTGCAGGTGTTTCTTTGGATAGGACTTTATCCCACCTAGCCAGTATCCTCATATCCATTCTCCTAATATGATTGATCTTGGATCCAATCTTGAGGTTAAGGCTGTCTGGAATGGCATAAACCAAGTATAGACTCAGAATTCTGCCCATATTGGGCTTTTTGATGCTTGTTGTAATTTTGTCAAAGACCACACTGCTCTAGTTAGTCTTGATTTTGAAAATTATTCTTGTCATAAGCTCAAACATCTGAGCAGATATCCTATCATGTGCCCCTATTTTACACAACAACACCTTCCCAATTATTTCTGATAGGAATTTCCCTTATGAATTCATACTCTTCATGTTCAGGGTTCTTCCAATCTTAGTGGTTGGAGTCAATCCACACCACACCAATGCTTCTGCAGTCATGGTGGAGTCTATGCCATCTTCCTGATCAATTCTAGGTATGTGAAATATCCTTGCTAGCCTTTGGTTGTGAGTTTAATCTTAGCCCCATTCACTTTTGACTTAATCTTTGCTGAGTTTGAATCCAGTTTAACATTAGAGAAGAACTCTGAAACTTCTCGTTTCTAGATGTTTGTCGGTTCTGAAAGTATATATTCTAATCCATCTTATGTGATTAGGTCAATGACATTCCTAATTTCTTCTTGCACCGAGATGAATCCATTGCGCACAAGCTCATAACCTTCAAAGATGTTGTCGTCATTCTTAGGAGCCATTAGAGTTGAAAGAAAGGATTGACGAGTGTCGACTAATCAGGATTCTAGGTCTCGACACTCAGGAATCAAAAGCTCAAGAAATAAAGAAAGCGTAGTCGGCTCCTACTCTCACACCCTATTTATAGTCTAATCTTTCCTGAAAACGAAAGGGCGCCCTGCATTTAGATTTTTCTAAATTTTTAGGTAAATACCTAGTGTCGACACTTGGAAAATGTGTCTGTTGAGATGTGTCGACTCAAGTCAACACAAGGATTATGTCTCTCGACACATACCTTAGGGTCTTGACACCCTTATGTCTCGACACTTATTTTAGTGTCTCGACACTTTGCAGTTATGCAGTGTCGACACACTTTCTGATGTCTCGACACATTACTATCTATAGTATCAACACACTTTCTGGTGTCTCGACACAATTTTTGACTTAGTCAAAATTTTGTTTTCTGAAATGTAGATTTTTGACATTTATGATGTATATACTTGATATCTAAATGAGTAAACTTAATTACTGACTAATTATTTTGTTCTTATTTTATATCAGTTTTTATGTGTGCATCGATTACTCAAGATTCAACATTCCAAGTAAAACTTAAAGAAATTAAATTTCTCTTCTTCTAAGGGCTTAGTAAAAATATCAGCAATTTATTTATCTGTTGGAACAAATTCTAAACTAATATCTTCATTTTCTGCATGCTCCCTAATAAAGTGATATCTAATTTCAATATGTTTTGTTCTACTATATGACACATGGTTATTTGCAATAGAAATAGTACTAGTAGAATCACAAAAAAAGGAATTTTACTTAGCTTTATGTTGTAATCTTGTAATTGATGTTGGATCCAAAGCAATTGTGCACAACAACCTCCGACAGAAATGTACTCAGATTCAGTAGTGGATATTGCTACACTTGTTTGCTTTTTGCTACTCCAAGATACCAGCCTTCTACCAAGAAATTAACATGAACCTAATGTGCTTTTTCTGTATTCCTTACATCCTGCATAATCAGCATCTGAAAAGCCTATCAGATCAAAATCATTATTCCTGGGATACTATAGGCCAAGATTAGGTATGCCCTTTAAATATCTCAATATTCTTTTAACTGCTGTATAGTGAGATTATTTAGGGCAAGCTTGATACCTAGCACAGACACAAGTGGCATACATTATATCTGGTCTACTGGCTGTTAAATAGAGTAGTGATCCAATTATGCCCCTATACAAGGTGATATCAACTGGCTTACCAGCACTATCCTTGTCTAAAGATATACTGGACCCCATAGGAGTTCTCATTAAATGGTTATTTCTATGTCATACTTCTTGATTAACTCATTGGTGAACTTAAATTGACTAATGAAAAGTCCATCTATAGTTTGTTTAACTTGGAGACCCAAGAAAAACTTGAGTTAACTCATGCTACTCATCTCAAAATTACCTTGCATAAGTTTGACAAACCTAGTGCAAAGTGATTCATCAGTAGAATCAAATATAATGTCATCAATATATATTTGTACTAAGATGGTATTGCCTTTGACTTTCCTTAGGAATAGTGTTTTGTCTATTTTCCCTATTGAGAATTTATTCTCTAGAAGGAACTTAAATAGAGTCTCATACCAAGCTCTTGTGGCTTATTTTAAACCATAGAGAGCTCTTAATAGCAAATAAATAGGAGTAGGTTTAGTAGAATCATTAAAACCCGAGGGTTGCTCAACATATACCCTTTCTTTAAAATTACCATTAAGGAAGGCTGACTTCACATCCATTTGGTAAACCTTAAATCCTTCGTAATTTGCATATGCCAGGAAGAGTCTTATAGCCTCCAATCTAACCACTAGTGCAAATATTTGATCAAAGTCTATGCCCTCTTCTTGTCTATATCCCTTTGCAACCAGACTAGCTTTGTTTCTAACTATAACACCATTCTCATCCTGCTTGTTCCTGTATATCCATTTAGTTCCTATGATGTTATAGCCATCTAGTCTGAGAACCATCTTCTAGACTTTACATCTCTTGAACTAGTTCAATTCTTCCTGCATTGGACCTATACAAAATGGATCTATATCAGCTTCTTTTAATTTCTTTGGTTCTGTTTGAGACAGAAAACTTGAGTACATCACAGTATTGTGATGTATACTTCTTGTGATTATACCCTGAGCTGCATATCCAATGATCAATTCTCTTGGATGATCTCTTAGATGTCTGACAGTTATTGGTAATGTGACTTCTACTCTTTGACCAGCTACATCTTGTTGCTAAGTTTCTTCTTCTGGTTGTTCTTGTGCAAGCACGTCTTCAATAATGTTGACTCCATCTTATATATTTTGGCTTGTTGGAACTGAATCTTCTAAAGACAGCTCCTTTAGCCTCAAGTCTTCTCCTGTTGTGCTTGATGAACCTAGCTTATCATTGTAAAACATAAAACTTTCATAAAATATAACATGAACAGACTCTTCTACAACTTGATCCATCAAGTTATAAACCCTATATGCCTTTTTGTGGTAACTATAACCAACAAATATGTCTTCATATGACTTCTCAGAAAATTTAGTTATATATGTTTTCCCATTATTTAGGACAAAACATCTACATCCAAAGATCCTAAAATAGGCCAAGTTTGGTTTTCTGCCCTTCATTAGTTCATAAGGAGTCTTATCCAACCTTTTGTTGATTGAAGCTCTATTAAGAACATGACATGCTGTGTTAATTGCTTCAGCCCAGAAATATTCTAGGAGAGAAGAATCACTCAGCAAGGTTCTTCCAGCTTCAATGAGAGTTCTGTTCTTTCTCTTAGCAATTCCATTTTGCTAGGGTGTTCTTGGAGTGGAAAACTCTTGCTGAATCTCAAGTTCTTCACAAAACTTTGTCATGCATTCAGATTGAAATTTAGTTCCATGATCACTTCTGATTCTGACCATAAAACTGTTCAATTCATTCTATATTTATTTAACAAATGTTTTGAAGGCATCAGGAGTTTCGAACTTTTTCTTAGAAAGAAAACCCAAGTAAATCTGGAATAATCATCAGCAATCACAAAAGTGTATACTTTCCTTCCTATACTATGAACTGGTATAGTACCAAACAAGTCTATATGCAAGAGGTATAAACACCTCAATGAGTCTTTGGTTTCAATACTTTTGAATGAAGCTTTGGTTCGCTTGCCTTTTTGGCATGCAGAGCAAATGCTCTCCTTAGAGCATTTAATGTTAGGACCATTCCTAACTAGCTCTTTACTGAAAATTTTTCTTATGGCCTTGGAGTTCAAATGAGCTAGCCTCTTGTGCCATTTGACACAGTGTGAGTCTTTCTCATTTGCAACTAGATATAAGGGTGAGTCTGACTTTAAACAAAGAAAATTCAAATAATACACATTCCCACACCTAGTGCCTGTCAAGATGACCTCTTGGTCACTTGACTTCTTTATTAGGCACTCATCCTTATAAAATGAAATGTCATAGCCAAGATCACAAAGTTAGCTTATGCTTATAAGATTGTGTTGCAAACCTTTTGCATAAGCTATTTTAGTGAAAGTGACTAAGCCATTTGAGATCTTACCATAACCTTTAGTAATTCTTTTGTCAGTACCACCAAAGATCACCTTTGGTCCATCCTTTACAGGAATATACTCCCTCAAGTTGCCCTTAGTTCCATTCATGTGTCTGGAACATCCATTATCCAAGTACCAGATGAGTCTATCTCTGGTGCTTGGACATTCTTGCAAAATAAGAATTTATTTTTCCTTAGGAACCCATATTGTCCTGGGTCCTAGGTTCTTGTTAGTTGTGGCTCCATTTAGACCACCTATGAACTTCTTAATTGAGTGCATTTTCTGAGCATGAGACACAGTGTTAATGAACCAATAGTTCAAGGCAAAGTGTCTTACCTTTCCACAACTCAAGCATTCATATCTATTGTACCTCCTCTTTGGAGGAATAGAAGAAACTTATGTTGATATTCCTTAGGATAGGAATCAGCAAACTTGACAGTTGTATTTTGATTGGGAGAAAAATGGTTATTTTGTCTCTCAATTACAATAGTCCTCCTTGGAGCAAGCACATTAGGAATAGCTTTCCTATTCACATATGATTTTGGTCCAACTGGTCTAGACTTCTGGATTGCTTTTCCCTTAGTCTGAAACACAGGCTGTGGGATGGTTGGACCCTTTTGTCCTGTCAGCTTTTTGTCTCTTTTTCTCTTGGGTTTAACATACCCAAGAACACTTCCAGGTGTTCCTGAGAAGGTATCTATAATAGGCAGCATAGTTTTAGATTTATAAAATTATTATACAAATCTTTTCTCATTCAGGAGTTTGAGTTCTAGCTCCTGAATGGTTGCATCCTTTTTCTTTAGTAATATGATTTGCTCATCAATGATCTTAGTCAGTGTTGCCAACTTAGAACTTTGAAGACCAATCTTCTGAGTATCCATCTTATGATGATACTCAAGACCTTTAAGTGATGCAATTTCTATAGCTTATTCTTTGACAAGCTTCTTACTCTTTACAAGAGCTTCCAGCAGTTTTCCAAATTTGACTGTGAGCTGCTGCAGTTCAATCTCAGGGTTAGACTTATATGAATCAAACTTTGAGTCACATGAGTTTAGCTCATCCACATTCTCATGAACAGGACTTGTAGAACAACAGGAATTATTAAAGATTACCTTAGTATTCTTACATTCAGCAATATCGGTATCTGTATTATCAGACAGTGCCATCAAATTAACCTCCATATCATCTTCAGAATCACCATAGTGTGATGAAATTGTGGAGTTATTGCCCTTGTATATGGCCTCTCTGATAAATTCTTCTTCATAGAAGAACAATCCAGCATGTTCTTCTTTTGATTGATTCAGTTAAATCAGTATCACTATCAGATAAGATCTTTGACTTCTTTTCCATCAGACCCTTTTCTGATTTCTTCTCTTTATAGAACTTTTCTTTTGACTTTTTGTTCTCCTTTCTTTTTACTAGACAGTCGGCAATGACATGCCCAGAACTATTACAGCAATAGGAGATAATGTAAGTCTTAAATTGTTAATTCTGATGAGAATTATACCTGAACATAGATTTGTCTCTGTGTTTGTCTTTGCTTTTACTGGAACCTGATCCAGTTGATTTCTTCTTATTCCACTGCTTTCTTGTTCTCATAATTTTCTTGAATTGCCTGGTAAATAGTGCCAATTCATTATCTGATAATTCTTCTGATGATGAACAGGTTCCAATCCTATCTATATCTTCATCCCTTCTTAGTGATGATGGAATTTCTCTTCTAGCTTTCTTTGATGTATCTGCTTTGAAGGCCACAGATTTGATCTGAGTTGAACTTCTGGCAAAATTCTATTTCAGCTTTTCTAGAATTTAGCTAAAACTCATGTGACAATAGCTTCCCATACAAGTATTGGGTAACATATTTCTCAGATTTCCCATTTCTCTTACTACACAAATCTTGATGTTCCATTCTTTATTTAGGGATCTCAGAAATTTGTCATTAAGCTCATAATTTGAGAAATCTCTGTCATAGTTTCTTAAGTCATTTATTATTCTAAAGAACTTTTCATAACATTATTCTATAGAATCAGTCTTACCTTGTCTGAATGTCTCATACTGCTGGTTGAGGAGAGATTTTCTGTCATCTCTTACTTCTTCTGTGTCTTCCATGTAGACTATGAGAGTGTCCCGCATCTTCTTAGATGTTTTACAGTGCACACGATTCTGAAAGGTTGAATTGTCTATTGCACTAATAATTATATTTTGTGCTTTTTTATCCATGGTGGCAAGAACCACCTCATCCTTTGTCATTTCTGATAGTTTCTTGGGGGTTTGAACATTTGCATTTAGGATGGATATCTTTATGGGAATATAAGGTCCTTATACAGTGAAAAAAATTCTTGGATTTGAAGCCTCCATAAATAATCTCACTCTTTGCTTCCATATAACAAAGTTATCCTTGGCACATATTGGCAGTTTCATATAGCTGAGTTCTCTGTGAGATTCAGAAGCCATTAGATCTGATATTTTTCAACCACCCTTTGAATCTTTTTCAGACTGTTAGGTCTTTCTTGAATAACCTCCCTCAGATACCACTTGAAAGTTAATTCTATGGGTAGTTAATCACCTAGAGGTGGGTGAATATGTGTCTTTTTAAATTTCTTTGTCACTTAGGTTAACTTTTCAAGAGATATTATGTTCTGCCAATAATATACTTGAGAAATAAGTTTCAAAATAACTCAACACAATTAATCCACTAAACGCAACACATGCAAATCTCAGATCAGAGCACAGACACAAGCAAATCACAACACACGGAATTTATAGTGGTTCCCATATCAAGGGTACATCCACTTTCTGCCTTCTTCCTCACTAGCAATATGCTAGATAAGGTTATAACTGCTCCTCTTTAACTCAGATCCAAAGATCTTACAGACTCAGTTTCTGTTAAGAAACCTATACTCATACTCATTGGTCCTACCTTAGAGATTCACCCAATCTCCTACCTCAGGTTCCTCAAGAACCTTACATCAGCCTTTATAATGCAGGATTACACCTCAGTGACCTTCCTCAGGTCCTTTATGAACCCTACCTCAGCCTTTATGAATTAGGCTTACAACTAAGAGATTAACTCTCCTACCAACTCAAATCTCAAAGAGATCTTACAAAAATAAAGAGGGAAATATAATCAGAAACACCAAATTTGGGATCTGACTTATCTGAAAGAATTCAGATTCTTCAATTTAGGTACACTTGATTGATTCTTGAAAAGCAGACTAGCTGAAAAGATACTTTTCTGGATCTGCTATTTTCTTGATGATCGGCTTGATTTTCTTGAAGAAATTGTAGAACAGATCCACTTGAATCTTCTGATCACTTGATGAAAGGATTTGAAGATCTTCTTGAAGACTTTCATCTTCCTCCTCCTTCTCGGGATTGTCTTCCCTCCTCTGACATAGAAAAAATAGAATGAGAATAGAATGATTTGACTGATTGATTTGATTGCTTGTTTCTGTGTATACAACCCCTCTATTTATAGCCTGCGTGAAGTGCTGGTTTCTGAATGATGACATCAACATCTGACTACATACTTCAAATTCTCCCTTAAACTGTTTCTGTTGAGATACCACGTTATTGTAGCTGATGTGGTAGTTCTAACTTGTCTTGACACTTCTATGTTGACTCTGCACATCTTCAGAAACATAAGTGTCGAGATGTTCAAAGTGTCTCGACACTTGTTCTTTGAAGGTGTCGAGACATCTTAGCAGTCTTGACACAATTTTACTTTGAAGAATTTTCATCTGATCTTGAAAGTGTCGAGACAGTTGACTTGTCTCGACACAACTGTCATTTGTGTCGATATCTTTAAATCTACACTGGGTCGAGAAAGTTGAATTGTCTCGACACAACTGTCTGTTGGGTGTCGACACTTCTATGCTTGGTTTATTTTTTCACTGTGTCGAGACAGTTGAATTGTCTCGATACTATTTTACTTAGTTTAATTTTCAGTCTTCATTGTGTCGAGATAGTTGTATTGTCTCGACACTACTATCTTAAGCTTTAAAGTATCGAGTTAGCTGATTTGTCTCGACACTGCTGACTTAGTCTTCAAGGTGTCGATAACACTGACTTGTCTCGACACAACTGTCTTGAATCTTCAATGTGTCGAGTTAGCTGACTTGTCTCGACACTGCTGACTTAGTCTCGACACTGCTTACTTAGTCTTCAAAGTGTCGAGTAAACAGACTTGTCTCGACACTACTGACTTAGTCTCGACACAGCTGTCTTGAATCTTAAATGTGTCGAGTTAGCAGACTTATCTCGACACTACTGACTCAGTCTCGATACTGCTTCTGCAAAGATGTCGACACAGTTGAAGTGTGTCGACACTTTTGTACTTAGCCATTATTCTGCACTACAAGTTGTTAAATGTAGATTGTGCTGACTTCACTCAGCACTATGATGACTTCACTCAATGCTTTTGTACTTAGATAATTTTCTTCACTTTTTAGTCAGCATTTTTAAGTCCACTTGTCAATATAACTTGAACCACCTGTCCAATAAATATGAAATAGGCAACTTGTATACATAAACTAAAATATATATCAAATACATACTTGTGTATATCATTGAGTTGAAAGGCTTCTTCAGATCAAGTATATTATTTCTAATGTACCCAACAGTCGGACTTCGATTTGATCCTGGGCATGGGGATACCGACATCATCATCGAAGGTATTAGACCTGTTTCCCGTACTCTATTATCATCGGTGCAGGCTGTCAAAGTTTATGAGCAGGGAAATGAGGTTTACATGATCTGTTTAGAGATTATGGAGACGGATGCCTCCGTTGCTGATATTCCAGTAGTTCGGGATTTCTCTGATGTATTCCCAGAGAAATTGCCTAGATTACCTCCGACTAAAGATATGGATTTCCGGATCCAGTTGATGCCAGGAGCGAGGCTTGTGCCTCGGGAACCTTACCGGATGGCACCCAAGGAGTTAGCAGAGTTCCAGACTCAATTACAGGAGCTGGTGGAGACGGGTTTTGTCCGGCCAAGTTCATCATTATGGGGAGCATCGGTGCTATTTGTGAAGAAGAAGGATGGGTCTTTGCGGCTCTGCATTGACTACCGGGAGCTGTACTGTAACACCCCAAATTGTTGTAGGAGCGACGGGGATCGAATTTGGCCAAGACAGGATTTTTGGTACAGGTGACACGGGCCCCGACACGGGCGTGTCGGAGGCCGTGTCGGACGTGTCGAGCTCGGGCCGTCGAGCTGGCCGTGTAGTCGACCAGTGCAGGTCGACGATGGTCGTGTGGTGGAACACGGCCTAGGACACGGGCGTGTCCCAGGCCGTGTCACACCTGTGCTGTGCGGTTGGGTATACGGGTAATGACACGGGCACGAATACGGGCGTGTCTAGTTTGACACGGGCGTGTCTGATGCCGTGTCACCAAGCCGTGTACCTCTCTGACTGCGAAGTGTTGATAAATTGCACACGGGGGGCGTGACACGGGTCCCGACACGTGCGTGTCGCAGGCGACACGGGCGTGTCGGAGGCCGTGTCACATGCCGTGTTGCTGGTTTTCAATTTTGGTCGAGACGGCGAATGAGCTACACGGCCAGGCACATGGCCGTGTGTGAACCCGTGTTCGGCCCAGTTTTTGTGATTTCAGGTCTAATCTCGACCGTTCGTTTCCTTGGCTTTGGATCCGACGGTGGGGGGCTGCTCCTGGGTGGTTTTAGACGGGAATAGGGTTTTGAAACCCTTATTTCTCTTGGGTACTCTCTCTCTCTAAAACCTAGAGAGAAGGGAGAGCTCGGAGGAGGAAGAAGGAGGTCAACTCTGGCGGCCGGTGGAGATTCGGAGCTCCAAATCGCGAGCCGTCTTCGGATCCGCGGAGGCAAGGAGATTGCGGTGCTTTTCATCCGCATAGATTTTCATGGCGCCGCGGAAGAACGCAAGGGTAACGATTTCTCATCCTTGGGCATGTGAAGCCCTCTTTTCCTTTGCATAGGAAGCCCTCTCTCGCGAGTGAGCGAAGAGTTGGAGCGTTCCTTGGGGTAGATATGTGAAGTCCCCCTTGTGTAGAGTCCGTATGCGTAAACGGACATAGGCATTGTGTGTGAAGCCTATTCGGACATGTTGGTCCGGATCGGTGATGTTGCATTACATTTGAACCGGGCAAGAATCCGGGTGTTTGGGTGTTTTCGGGTTTTCTACGTGGTAGATTGCATCAGCGAGCCTTGGAGATTAACTCCAAGGTGCACCCGGAAAACTGGGCAAAAGCGTGTTTTGCCAACACGGTGGCCGGGGAGCCAACGTGAACATAACCGGGTTATGTGATTGTTGTGGCGGAAACGGGACTCGGTGAGTCTTGACCTGCGCATATGGCTTAAATTGTCGTTGCGATATGAGCACGGGTCAGGCGGAACCGTACCCGGTCTATGTCGTTCGGTAGGACCGTTGGCATGGATGAGGGTCTTCGGCGGTCTATGGCTTAAATTGCCGTGACCAAGGCCAGGAAGGCAAAATGCTCATATGGATGACCGTCCAAGAGGCGGTGGTGGATTGGGAACGTCTATGGCTTGAATTGACGTGACGTTGGACGGTTCGCCGAGAATGTGCCCTGAGTGCACGGGGTGTGTGGCCGCACGAGCCTACGCCTGTGGTGAAGTGCAAATACTTTATATAAGTGCCTATGCTAATAAAGTGCAGGGAAAGAGCATCGCCGCCCCGAATGTGGGGGCGGGATCGTTATAATTTGGTCAGCATTGCTGACCGTTGCTATTGTTTGCCACCGGGCGGTGGTTTGTGGCTTATAGGTGCTGCGGAGCAGAGCGGGAAATAGCGGGCTAAAGCCCTTGTTGCTGTGCCGGCCCTCGAAGGCCTAATTGCTTATGTTTCTTTCCCGTTTTCATGTATGGTCGGCCAGCGTGCCGAAGTTTGGAAAACACTCCTGTTGTTAAGTGAACAGTGTAAGGCCTTAAGGCCATTTCTCTTTTGATGCATGTATACATTCCTGAGTTTGTAGTGGACATTCATGCTGTTGTGGCTGGGTTCTTATTTCTTTTGCAACCTAATAAATTGCTTCCGCTAGGTGTTGTGTAGGACGACATGATTGGTTGAATGGTTTCAACGCGTAACCAACCGGTCTGTCCGTAGTATATGGCGTCGGGCCCCGGCCGGACCTACTGCTATATGCTATGCGACGGATAGTGGGTGTTACAAATTGGTATCAGATTACTGGTTTCGGTCACAATTAAATGAATTCGTGGACGAATTCACTTTAAGGGGTGGTGAGCACATGTGTGCGTCATCGTTATAACATGAAAAGAACCCATGAATGTCCACTTAGGAATGAAAATATACATGTTTGAGGAACCTGCGTGTTCCTATAATTGCTGTTTGCAGTAATTTTTGGTCGCTTATCGGTGTTTTGCACGATTATAGGTGACCAGAAGTGGTGCTGGGCCATCTGAACGGCCAGGTTCTGAGGCGAGCAGTGCGCCAAGCGATGCGCCTGCAACACCTCCGTCTGCCGAGACCATTAGGTTGGTGGCAGAAGCGGTCATGGCAATGATCAATGCGCAGCCTGCAAGGCAGGTGCAGCAGCCTGCTCCTGCTGTGGAGCAAGTACCGCTTCAGACGGCAAGCAAAGGAGGGTTGAGCAAGTAGTTTTGGAGCCAGAGTTGCCTCGGAGAGCAACTGAAAGACAACTGAAGCACGTGATGGGCTTTCATCCACCGGTATTCACGGGGGCAGAAACCCCGACCCAAGCAGAGGATTGGCTCTCAAGGGTCAACAGGGTGATGACTGCGATGGAAACGGAAGAGTGGCAGAAGACCACAATAGCGACGTTCCTGTTGGACGGGGACGCAAGACTATGGTGGGAAGGCCTAGAGCTACATCAGTTGCGGGGAAGGCCGTTGGCCGAAGTTTCGATGGAGGAGTTTGCGAGACTATTCATGGCTCGATACCTCCCCTCGGCGCAGAGAATTGCGCTAGAAAGCAAATTTCAGAAGTTGGTGCAAGGGGATTGCACCGTTGATGAATACCTCCACGAGTTTACTCGGTTGGGGAGATATGCCGGCGCTACCTTCGCAGACGAGGAGCGCAAGACGAGCCGCTTCTACGAAGGGCTAAGAGATGATTTAAGGTTGCTACTGTCGGGGCCCAAGGCGCAGGGTTTCATGACCCTGGTCAATTCGGCCCGGTCCTTGGAGAAGGACATGAAGAATGTCCAAGCGAAGAAGGAATCCGGTAGCAAGAAAGCGGAGTTCAAGGCACCGACTACGTCGAAGTCGGGCTACCGCAGATTCTATAAGAAAGATAAGACGTCGGGTCCAGCCTCTTCAGGTGCTCGGGGGCAACTACCAATCGAACCCCGGGCGCTTGTTTCACGTGTGGAAAGACGGGGCACTTTGCCCGTGATTGCTGGAGTGGACGCTCAAAGTCCGAAAGGAAACAAGGAGCTACCTACGAGGAGAAGGGCAAAACGGTGGAGTCGACCGCGTCCCACTATGCTCCGACTCAGCCTAGAGTCTATAACTTGGGCCAGCAGGAGGCCATCAAGCAAGCGGATGTGATGACAGGTATGAGTTAATTTATAGCAAGTTAGCTTTAATACCACTATCTATTGCTTGTTAGCCTAATATTGTTTGTATAGGCTTTGTTGTGATTAGTGATAGTCCGGCACGGGCACTGTTCGATACGGGAGCTTCACACTCCTTCTTGTCCGAAAGCTTTATATCGCGCATCGGAGTACCTTCTTCGATGGCGAAGGACAAGTTGGATGTGCTGCTACCGAATGGGTGCTCGATGCGTGCGGACAGGGTGTGCGCCGTAAAGGTTCACATTGGGAGCCAAGAGTTCGACTTGCTAGCGTCATTGCTGCCGCTAGAGTTCGACGTGATCTTTGGGATGGATTGGCTGTCAGAGCAGAAAGCTTGAATTGACTGTGACCGGAAGGAGGTCAAGCTGGGTGTAGGGCGGGAGACTACATTCGAGGGGCTAAAGGGGTCGAGCAAGACACTGATGTCTGCTCTTCAGGTGGTGAAGGAGGTTCGTGCTGGTGCAGAGCTGTTCTTCGCAATAGTGGGGGCTGTAGAGCCAAAGTCTATGTTGGATAGCATTCCCGTGGTTTGCGAATACCCCGATGTGTTCCCGGATAGTCTTCCCGGAGCCCCACCACAGCGGGAGATTGATTTCACCATCGAGCTCGTGTCGGGGGCCAAACCGGTGTCACGTGCTCCGTATAGGTTGGCGCCTAAGGAGATGGTAGAGTTGAAAGTTCAGCTAGAGGAGCTGATGGAGCAAGGGTATGTGCGTCCAAGCTCGTCGCCTTGGAGCGCACCAGTCCTCTTCGTTAAGAAGAAGGATGGTAGTATGCGGCTGTGTATCGACTACAGAGAGTTGAACAAGCTAACGGAGAAGAATAAGTACCCGATCCCGAGGATTGATGATCTCTTTGATCAGTTAGTCGGATCGTCGGTATACTCCAAGTTGGACTTGAAGTCGGGGTACTACCAGCTGAGGATCGGTGAGTGTGACATCCCAAAGACGGCGTTCAGTACGAGGTATGGGCATTTCGAGTTCACGGTCATGCCATTTGGACTGACGAATGCGCCATCGGTATTTATGGACTTGATGAACAGGACGTTCCGAGATTTCCTGGATCGCTTTGTGATCGTCTTTATTGACGATATTTTGGTGTACTCGCAGTGCGAAGAAGACCACTTCAAGCACTTGCATTTGGTGTTGGAGACTTTGAGGAGGAATGAGCTTTACGCAAAGTTCTCCAAGTGCGAGTTCTGGCTACCCTCGGTAGCGTTCCTTGGTCATATAGTGAGTGGGGAAGGTATAGCGGTGGATCCGGCGAAGATTGTTGCGATACGGGAGTGGCCTGCGTTATCTTCTGTCGCGGAAGTCCGTAGTTTTCTCGGGCTTGCCGGATATTACAGGCGCTTCGTAGAGAACTTCTCGCGGTTAGCATTACCTCTCACGAAGTTGACAAGGAAGGATCAGAAATTCTTGTGGACGCAAGAGTGCATGCAAGATTTTGAGGAGCTGAAGAGACGGTTGACCATGGCGCCAGTGCTTAGTTCGCCGAGTGGGACCGAGGGCTTCGAGGTGTATAGCGACGCTTCAGGTAGTGGCTTGGGCTGCGTGTTTTTGCAGCATGGGAGCGTGATAGCGTATGGATCGCGTCAGTTGAAGGTGCATGAAAGAAATTATCCGGTGCACGACTTGGAGTTGGCGGCCGTGATATTTGCACTCAAGTTGTGGAGGCACTACCTACACGGCGTAAGGGTCGATATATACACTGATCACAAGAGCCTAAAATACTTGTTGGATCAGAAGGACCTTAATATGAGGCAGAGGAGGTGGATGGAGTTCCTAGGGGACTACACCTTCAAAATACATTATGTACCCGGGAAGGGCAACGCAGTTGCGGATGCGCTGAGCCGCAGGGCTCCCGTCCATGCCAACTGGTTGTCGGTGCATGATGAGCGGCTAGTACGGGAATTGGAGGAGCTTGAGATCTGTTGCGTTGACAAGCAGACGAGCGCCAAAGCAATGTTAAACTGGACAGAGGTGCAGTATGACCTGGCTGACCGGGTTCGGCAGGCATTGGAGTTAGATGACTCCATGAAGGAGCTTTCGGAGGCCGCTCTGGATGGGTCAAATTCCAGTTCTCGGTGGAAGATGGTTTATTAAGGAAGGGTCATCGGTTGTGCGTCCCGAGTGGGGGTAATCTCCGGGCGGAGTTGATGTACGAGGCTCATCATACCAAGTACTCAATCCACCCAGGGAGCACGAAGATGTATCGTGATCTCAAAAGGTTGTTTTGGTGGCCGGGGCTCAAGAAAGATGTGGCGTTGTACGTAGCTAAATGCCAAACGTGCGCCTTGGTGAAGGCGGAATGCCAAAAGCCGGGAGGATTTCTGAAGTCCTTGCCTATACCGGAGTGGAAATTCGACGATATATCTATGGACTTTGTGCACGGGTTGCCAAGGTCGCAGAAGGGGAACGACGCCATCTGGGTGATCGTAGATCGGCTAACCAAGGTGTCGCATTTCATTCCGCATAGGAAGGATGATCCAGTGGAGAAATTGGCAAAGTTGTATGTTGACAATATTGTTAGACTGCATGGTGTGCCCCGTAGCATTGTGAGTGATCGCGATGGGCGGTTTACGTCAAATGATTGGAGGTTGGTGCAGCAGATGCTGGGAACAAAGTTAAAGTTCAGCACAGCTTTCCATCCGCAGACGGATGGGCAGACCGAGAGGGTCAATAGAACGATGGAGGACATGCTCCGCATGTGTGTTCTAGACTTCGGGAAGCATTGGGAAGACCACCTATATTTGGTGGAGTTTGCGTACAACAACAGCTACCAAGCGAGTATACAAATGGCGCCCTTCGAGGCCCTGTATGGTAGGAAGTGTCGCACGCCGTTATCGTGGCTTGAAACGGGTGAGGCAAGGTTGTACAAGAAGCAGGAGGTGGAGAGTGCTACCTCGTTAGTGCGGATCATTCGGGAGCGCTAGCTTGTTGATCGCTCAGGACCGGCAGGCAAAGTATTACAATGCCAAGCACCGGAACGTGGAGTTCGCGGTAGGCGATTGGGTATACCTGAAAGTGAAGCCGTTCAAGGGGGTTTCGCGGGTGAGACGCTTGAAGAAGCTGAGCCCAAGATACCTTGGACCTTTTGAGGTTCTGGAGCGAGTCGGCGAAGCTGCATACCGTTTGAAGCTATCGGTGGAGTTGAGTGGGTTACACGATGTGTTCCACATTTCTGTGTTGCGGAAGGCGGTGCAAGAGCCTTCGCAGGTGATCGCGGTTGACCAAGTGCCGGTGGACGAAGGGTTGACGACTAGGGTCAAGCCCATTCGTATTGAAGATGTTGAGGTCAAGAGACTCCGTAACAAGGAGATCCGAATGGTTAAGGTCCGGTGGGATAATTGCGGGCGTGAGGAGCTCTCTTGGGAACGGGAGCAGACTATGCTGGAGGAGTACCCGGAATTGTTCCGCTCAGGTACTGATTTACGTTAAGTCCTGTTTGTCCTTTATTAATTTCGTGGACGAAATTCTTTAAGGGGGGTAGAATTGTAACACCCCAAATTGTTGTAGGAGCGACGGGGATCGAATTTGGCCAAGACAGGATTTTTGGTACAGGTGACACGGGCCCCGACACGGGCGTGTCGGAGGCCGTGTCGGGCGTGTCGAGCTCGGGTCGTCGAGCTGGCCGTGTAGTCGACCAGTGCAGGTCGACGATGGTCGTGTGGTGGAACACGGCCTAGGACACGGGCGTGTCCCAGGCCGTGTCACACCTGTGTTGTGCGGTTGGGTACACGGGTAATGACACGGGCACGAACACGGGCGTGTCTAGTTTGACACGGGCGTGTCTGATGCCGTGTCACCAAGCCGTGTACCTCTCTGACTGCGAAGTGTTGATAAATTGCACACGGGGGGCGTGACACGGGTCCCGACACGGGCATGTCGCAGGCGACACGGGCGTGTCGGAGGCCGTGTCACATGCCGTGTTGCTGGTTTTCAATTTTGGTCGAGACGGCGAATGAGCTACACGGCCAGGCACACGGACGTGTGTGAACCCATGTTCGGCCCAGTTTTTGTGATTTCAGGTCTAATCTCGACCGTTCGTTTCCTTGGCTTTGGATCCGACGGTGGGGGGCTACTCCTGAGTGGTTTTAGACGGGAATAGGGTTTTGAAACCCTTATTTCTCTTGGGTACTCTCTCTCTAAAACCTAGAGAGAAGGGAGAGCTTGGAAGAGGAAGAAGGAGGTCAACTCCGGCGGCCGGTGGAGATTCGGAGCTCCAAATCGCGAGCCGTTTTCGGATCCGCGGAGGCAAGGAGATTGCGGTGCTTTTCATCCGCATAGATTTTCATGGCGCCGCGGAAGAACGCAAGGGTAACGATTTCTCATCCTTGGGCATGTGAAGCCCTCTTTTCCTTTGCATAGGAAGCCCTCTCTTGCGAGTGAGCGAAGAGTTGGAGCGTTCCTTGGGGTAGATATGTGAAGTCCCCCTTGTGTAGAGTCCGTATGCGTAAACGGACATAGGCATTGTGTGTGAAGCCTATTCGGACATGTTGGTCCGGATCGGTGATGTTGCATTACATTTGAACCGGGCAAGAATCCGGGTGTTTGGGTGTTTTCGGGTTTTCTACGTGGTAGATTGCATCAGGGAGCCTTGGAGATTAACTCCAAGGTGCACCCGAAAAACTGGGCAAAAGCGTGTTTTGCCAACACGGTGGCCGGGGAGCCAACGTGAACATAACCGGGTTATGTGATTGTTGTGGCGGAAACGGGACTCGGTGAGTCTTGACCTGCGCATATGGCTTAAATTGTCGTTGCGATATGAGCACGGGTCAGGCGGAACCGTACCCGGTCTATGTCGTTCGGTAGGACCGTTGGCATGGATGAGGGTCTTCGGCGGTCTATGGCTTAAATTGTCGTGACCAAGGCCAGGAAGGCAAAATGCTCATATGGATGACCGTCCAAGAGGGGGTGGTGGATTGGGAACGTCTATGGCTTGAATTGACGTGACGTTGGCCGGTTCGCCGAGAATGTGCCCTGAGTGCACGGGGTGTGTGGCCGCGCGAGCCTACGCCTGTGATGAAGTGCAAATACTTTATATAAGTGCCTATGTTAATAAAGTGCAGGGAAAGAGCATCGCCGCCCCGAATGTGGGGGCGGGATCGTTATAATTTGGTCAGCATTGCTGACCGTTGCTATTGTTTGCCACCGGGCGGTGGTTTGTGGCTTGCAGGTGCTGCGGAGCAGAGCGGGAAATAGCGGGCTAAAGCCCTTGTTGCTGTGCCGGCCCTCGAAGGCCTAATTGCTTATGTTTCTTTCCCGTTTTCATGTATGGCCGGCCTGCGTGCCGAAGTTTGGAAAACACTCATGTTGTTAAGTGAACAGTGTAAGGCCTTAAGGCCATTTCTCTTTTGATGCATGTATACATTCCTGAGTTTGTAGTGGACATTCATGCTGTTGTGGCTGGGTTCTTATTTCTTTTGCAACCTAATAAATTGTTTCCGCTAGGTGTTGTGTAGGACGACATGATTGGTTGAATGGTTTCAACGCGTAACCAACCGGTCTGTCCGTAGTATATGGCGTCGGGCCCCGGCCGGACCTACTGTTATATGTTATGCGACGGATAGGGGTGTTACATGTACCGACTGACAGTGTGGAATACGTATCTGTTGCCCCGGATTGAAGAGCTACTTGACCAGCTACAGGGAGCCTTCTGGTTTTCCAAGTTCGACTTGAGGTCATGATACTACCAACTGCGCATTCAGGAGGAGAATATACCGAAGACGGCCTTCAGTTCTCGGTACGGACTATACGAGTTCACGCTAATGCCCTTCGGGCTCACGAATGCACCTTCCGCATTCATGAGTATGACGAATGTCCGTTCTTATCATTTCAAGAATCATACCCGAACCGAGAACTATTAGAAACATCCTGAATTGATCGGTTCGATTCAGTTCTGAATCGATTCTCGTTTCTTCGGTTTTTTTTACACACCTCTACTGCCGTCAATGGTGGTTACCTCGGGTTTTTATCACCACCTCAGCTTCCCATTAATGCCTTTGACAGAAACATAATGGGAGGACTGATTTCTTACACTTGATAAGTTTGTTATAAAAGTCACTCAATTTTTTTTTTGAATCTTTCTCGGTAAGAATCCAAATTTTATGGACTGGTTAATAATCTTGCCTAATTTATATCATTACATAGCCGTGAATAAAAAATTTGAACTAAAATCCACTTTTGAGGTAAGAGCTAAATGGGTGATTGAAATCATAATTTCCCTTTAATTTTAAGTTTTTGAACAAAATTAGAAATGTAATCCAATAAATATTATTGTTGTTAGGGTGGTCGGATTTTTTCGGTCCGGAGAATCGGACCGCTTACCTCTGAGCTAGTCGGACCGGGCAGACAAACAGTCAAAAGAGATCCAAACAGTAATGACACGGATGCATTTTAGCGTGGAAAATCCGGAAAGGGTGAAAAATCAAGCGGCTAAAGCGGTGTCGAACCGAAATCCACTATCTTTCTTGAGGCTACAAGTGTTTGAGTTGAGTTCCTTGGAGGGTAACAGGTCACCTCACAGTTAACAATTTTAGCATAAAGAAATGAGAAAAATGATGAAGTCCACGAAGCCTTAGAGAGAGCATCCACGAATGCGTACTTCTAAGACTTTTGTTGCATCCACGAGAGCGTTGAGCATGAGCAGTTTAGAAAAGGAGCGGAGTGAATTCCGTGCAATGAAACGATATAAGTCTCACTGTCTCCGGAACTTGTCTTCAAATGAATGCATGAGGAACATTTTATAGCTTTCTTAAAGAGACGCGTTGGTAATTGCACCCGACTGAATCCCGAATTGATGAACGGCGTTGCTTCAGTCCGGGCAAATTGCTCGGTCACAGTGACTGCGGAGGTGGAGGCACTGCGCCGCTGCGGCGCAAGCGTAGGGGGCACGCACGTGCATGGATTGCGCGCGCCCATTGCGCACACACACAGGGCGTGTATGCTCGTGTCGCGCGTGTGCTTGTGTCCGGAGGCGGTCGTACATGCGCGCTGTGAGTGCCTTTGCGTGCGTGCGGGGCCCGTGCGCGAGCACGAATGAGCTTGGTGCGTATACACGCGATGTTCCACTCGTCGCCTCCGAGGCGGTTTTAGGCTCCTTTGAACGAGCACGGCCTACTCAGTCAGGCTGACCTTCTCGAACCCTTTGGTGATTTGGTCTTAAGGGAGAACCCATCAGTTATGATTATTATTTAAACTTAATACTTGTCATTAATAAATATAGTTGACCGTGTGCATTTATTTTTAATTGAGCAGGGACGAAAATACCTACTGGCTATAATATTATAATAATCATGGAGAGATTTGAGGGTAGCCTGTTTATCTAATTCAAAGAATATTTAACGCAGCAATTGATTACATATAATTATTATATTCAACCATAAGGTGCCATGGAAAAAAATAAATAGGAAGATTGTCTTCTCTTACCACATATCTCTCCATCAGCCTCTAACAGCCGGGTTCGGATCCTCTCGAGTTAGGAAATTCACGGATCCAACGGGCGAGATTTCCAGAATTTCATGGATCCTAAGGTTAAAAATATTTAGATGCTAAAAGACAAAAAAAAAAAGATAAAGTAAAAATGATTTTAACTCCAAAAAATTGGGGGAGCACACGCGTTGGATTGAAATCCAACACGCGAGATCCCCTCAACTCTACCCGTAGAGTTGTCCGTGCAACTCCAGGGGATCTGGATCCCTCACAGCCTCTAGGGCATATTAGAAAATAGCGTGAAGCTCAAAGTATTGTGATCGAGAGTACCAGCGCCAGCTGTGGGTGTGCTGTCATGTTTGGACACTATCCACATCGGAAAAACTGTGGCAACAACCACACTGAAAGCTCTCGTGCAGTCTCTCCTCATCAGCCAATGCGCACCCAGCCAACGCAAACCCAGCCAACGCGCACCCGCACGCAGCTTGAGCAAGCGTGGGGCGCTTGCGCGAGCGGGGCCTGCGCGCGCGGGGCCAGCGTGCGGCTGCGCACCGTGTACACGGTCGCACCCCATGCGTGCGTGCACTCCACGCCCTTGCTTGCGGCCCGCACGCGTGCGACGCTCACCGCGCGCGACACCGGTGGCCCTCTCTGCCTCCGGCCGCCACCGACAGGCAACCCGCTTGGTCCGCCCGAACCTCCGGGGGGGCAATTTCGTCATTTCACTAAATTTGGTGATTCAGATGACCAAAACGGAGCAACGTCATTCGCCAGCACCAATTCTGCCCCAACACAATTACCGACATATCCCATCAGAAAACTATAAATAGGCTCTCAAACCTTCATTTGAAGACATGTAATTCCAGAGGCTAGAAAGAGCTCTGAGGTTTTCCGGCAAGATCGTGGACTTTGGTCGATCCTCCGCTCAGCTTCTCTTCTAGCGCAAAGGCTTCATTAGGCTCCAAGGCTCTGTGGACTTCGATATTTCTCCATGGTGAAACGCTTCCATCGAGATTTCGTGGACTTAGCCAATTTCTCAGCTCAGAGCGCGCTTCCATCGAGGCTCTGAGAACTTAGCTATTTTTCATCACTTTTGTATCTTGCATTTGTAACGGAGAGGTGGTCTGTCACCCTCCGAGAGATCATTTCATGCACCTGTAAAACTCTCAGGAAATAGTAGATTTTTGGCTCGGCACGGACCCATCCACGTGGTTTTTCACCATTTCAGGATTTTCCACATCAAAAAAAGTCTTTTGTCATTCGATGTTGTTTTTCTTTGACTGTTTGCCCGCCCAATCTGACTCTAAGCTAAGGCAGTCCAAATCTCCAGACTGGAAAAAAACCGAGTGACCCGTCGTCCAAATCTCCAGACCTCTCGTTACAGTTTTGAGGTAAGAGAACACTTGGCAGACGGCCGATGACAGACCGTCGCGCCAGTAATTTGTTACAAGTTGCACTTTGCGTTGATGAGTTTTGCTGAGCGTCTTGCTGATTCTGGACGTGGGAGCGGAGTGCCTAAACTTGCAGTTGTGGAGGCCACTTGGAAATGGAGAGATTGGGCTTCATCGGGCGGATTCAACTTGGCTCGTATGTGGCTCGAGTGCGGCTCGGGTGTTGCTTGTAGGAGGATTCTGGCAGAGCTTTGACCTGAGGAAGAAGAAGACTCTGAGGAAAAAGGTGAGAAATGAAGAGGCCCGGGGCTCCTTTTATAGGCTCCAGGGGTGGTTATACGGTTATCATCACGCCGTAACAACCCGAAATTAATATTTTTCCCATAGTTTAAGAGTGCGCATTTATGATAATTAATCCTGCTATTTGCACCCTAAATAATTATTAAATTATTAATTAAATCTCCTACTAATGCGATGATTAGTGGGTTGTTACACGTGAATCAGACAGCGGGGAATGACCCCAAACGATCGGACGACAGGGGTAGAACTCCACGGGCAGCCGGCAAACTTGCCGCCGAATTTGCTGGCGAGGGGAGGACCGCCGACGGCGGCCGAGGAGGAGCGGTCGGCGTAGCCGCTTCCATAGCTGCGTGCCAGCGGTCGAGGTAGAGCGGCCCGCACGACCGCTCTCTCGACCGCGGCCAACGACCGAGGGAGGTAGCGGCCCGGGCGGCTGCTCTCTCAGCTGCGACCGGGGGCCGAGAGAGGGAGCGGCCCTGTGCAGCTACTCCCTGGACTGCGGTTGGCGCGGCCGACGGCCGAGGGAGATCAGCCCGCGCGCCACTCTCGAGGCAGCGGCCAGCGGCCGAGAGAGAGCGGCCGCTCTTTCGGTCAAGGCCAGCGGCCCTTGCGGCAGCTCCCTCGGCTGCTGTCGGCGGCCGAGGGAGAGTGTCCCTCGCGGACGCTTGCTCGGCCACGACCGGTTGCCGAGGGGGAGTGACGGTCGGGGCCGCCGCCTTGGACACGCGCTGGTAGCTGGTGCGACGAGAGGAGGGGCGACCGGCACGGCGAGAGGAGGGGCGGTCGGCGTCTAGGGAGGAGGCCGGCCACGCGCCGCCGGCAAGGCGGCACCCGCGACGGTTCATCCATTACGCATGATGAGATCAGTGCATGGGGGATCGGATGCGATGATCGCGCGTGCGGTCAAACCCATAATCGCACTACTTTTGAGATGAAGATCATGGGTGTGTGGTTATGTGCACACATATTCTTATCAGATGGATCTCATTCCTAACAATTGCCCCCAAATCCTGCTTGCAAGAGACCGGCTTGGACGAAGAAAAACAAAGATCTTTCTTTGCTCATTTTTTACGGTGGCGAACGGCGAAGGACTTGAGGTGGCGAGTAGTGGCGCCCAGCAAACTTGGGTAAAATGTTAGAATATGTTTGGGTGAAGGAGAGGCGATGAGTGTGCCTAGAGAAGGCAGGTCGCGCACCCAAGCTCGTGGGTGCGGGCGTGGGTACGCGGGCCCCGGCTCGCGCACAGGCGCGCGCGTGCTGGTTCGCGCATGGGAGTGCGCGGTCCGGCGCGCACCTGGTCGAGCGCAGGAGCGCGGTCTTGGCCGCAAGCACGCACACATCCACGAGCGCGCGAGTGCGACTTGCCGCAAACACGCATGCTTGATCTCCCGCGGGCACGTGCGCGCCTGGCCGCGCGCGCATGGCCATGTGCGCTCCTGACCGCGCTCGGACCTGACCGCGCGCGCATGCCTGACCGTGCACGGGGGCTTGCGTGATTCCGTTCCCCGACGTGTATGCGTATTTGGGCGCGTCGTATGGTTTTGGTTTTAATGTGCGACATGCTTCTTTGCGCGCGACGGGGTGGAAATTTTTGATTTGTAGATTTTTTTATCTAAGCCTGATCTTACTTTTTTATGCCAGGATTCGAAGCGTACTGCAATACCGATGTGGTTGCATTCCTCCCTTACCGATGATCAGTTGCGATTTGGAGGAGAAGGTTCAGTCTGCCTACCGACCTTGAAGTGAAGATACAACGTGTCGAAGAGAGGGTTCAAAATCCTCCTCACGGTTGGTTGACGATCTGCGAGATCACTTTGAGCTCGGGTTTTTGATTCCCCTCATGCGAGGAAGTTATCGAGATTCTGAAGTTTTGCGGTGTGCCGATTTCCCAGTTTACTCCATTTGGGGTAGTACGCCTCATGGTATTGGTTGTCTTCTTTCGTAAACATGGCGGGAAACTCTCTTTGGACTGCTTCTGAGATTGGTGCGACATTCTCTCTTATGGTGGTGAGCATGCAGAAATTCATAGCAACAAGAGTTGGCTTGATTTTGAGACTCGAACGGACCGTCGTCATGGAAATAATTTATTTGGTTATGTCAAGAACTCTTGGGACTTGCCAAATCTATGGAACGCATTGCCAGATCGTTGTTGCCGCTAAAAGGGGAAAGAGTGGGAGTTTTCCTCAGTGTTAGGAATTTCAGAGCCCCATGAGTTGGCGAACCGGTTGTTCAGTATTTCTTCGTTTGTGGAAGAGAAACGTTTGTTGTGGTGCGGCATTTCTTCAAACTCTGGGCAGATTATTGGGACATCTTCGGATTGTGGTCGGAAGCGGAAGGCCACTGTAGTTTCTCGTGGTGACGATAGTGCGGCGCCTTGTTCAGTTTCTCTGGGTGGCATCACTCCTTCCGGTGGTCGTCGTGGTCCGACTCCCGAGGTACAGGTGATTGGATTTTTCTGCCCCCCCCCCCCCCCGGGCTCCCCCTGCAGAGGCAACTACTCCAAGGTTGTCTTCTTCTTTGAAGACGATGAATGAAGTGGTAAGTGAGTTTAATTATTTCTGGTTCTCCTTTATTGTTGTGTCTGTACTGATATTTCCTCCAACTTTCTCTTGTAAATCGAGGTCGAGGCTTAGATTACCTTCACTTGGAATGATCATTACGTGAGCTTGAAGTATGGGTATCTGTCTCCTTAGGAAAATTTTCGATCGGCGGCGAGCTCTCTTGCTACTTTGATAGACGATCATGATCAGGACATTTACCGATTTCGCCGGATTGGATCGGAGCTGAAGGCGGAATTGGAAGAGACTCGGGCATCTTTGGAGGTGGAAAAATCTTTGGTGGAGAAGACCGCGCAGATGTTGAAGCATGCCCAAGAGAAGACTTCTCGTTTAGAGACAGAGCTTCAAGCAGTGAAGGCCCAAGTGGAGACGTTATTTTTGGATAGTCGCGTGTCAGAGTTGAAGAATGTAGGTCTTACGGAGTACATAGAGTTTCTGGATTATATGCGGGATTGTTGTTTGATTAGCGAGGAGGTTTGCGATGAGATCTGGATCATGGAGGTGGAGCCTTAGATGGAGGACGTTCGAGAGCTGGTGCTTAGGCATGGAGTTTTGAAGGCTTTCGTTTTGTTGGCAGGAGCTTGAGATGCGATGTATCCGGCCTTAGTTTTAATGATATCACTGGTGACGAGAGTTCTGATGTCGACGCGACTGATATGTGCGGGTTGTAATTGCGCCTGTGGCTGGTTAGTGGCCTAGTTTGCATGAGGAACGCTTGCGACTTAATTTGCACGAGGATCGCTCGCGGCTTAGTCGTGAGGGGTCAGGCCCTGAATATGTCTTGGCATAGAAAGGCAGGTTCGGTGAATAGCTTTTGTATTTAAATCGCATGCACAGTCTGAAGGATATAAGTTGTCTACCTAAATCACCTAGAGGGGGGTGAATAGGTGAGATGTGCGTCTAATGCGGAATAAAAAATTTAGCAACTAGCACAAATAAGTAATCAAGCAATCACACAGACGACAAGAGATTTATAATGGTTCCCTAATCTTGGGTACGTCCACTTTCCTCATCGATCTAGCAAATCACTAGACTCAGCTACTCCACTATCTCAGATTGAAAACCAATCCTACACCTCAGAACCACGTTCCTACAAAACTCGATCAAACTGGATCTACACTCGGAAGATAAAAACTTTCTATCACTCGGAGAACAACGCTCCTACACTCGGAGAATAATCTCCTACAAGATTTACAAATAGATTTTGAAAATACAAACAGAAATATTCTCAGATCTGAAAGAGTTTGTCTCTAGGTCTTCTTCTTGAACGTTGCGGCTTTATCAGAATTTGTAGAAGAAGATCCTTTGAAAATCTGACCTGAGAAGGCTTGAATCTACTCGATCAAGGAGAGAAAAACGATTCCTTAATCAGCAGATCTTCTAGATCGAATGCAGAGAGATCGATCTTGACGAGAGCGGCGGCTTCAGAATGTCGTTCTTGAGAAAAGTCGGTCAAACCAGTAATTTTAGGAAAGTACGGAATCCGCTCTTGAAAGATTCTTCTTTTTCTTTTCTGCTTAGGGTTCTGTCTTAGTGAAAAGACTTTATATAGGATTACCCTTAACGGCTAGAAAATACATTAATGACGACACGTGGACCAATCACGTCGAGTTATTTGAAATTTCGGTCGTTCTGGACTTAGAACAAAAATTTCTGGAAAATCGACTTAGTTCTCGAGAAGTGTCTATAGTTCTCGAGAACTAGGAACTGAGTACTCGAGAACTGACATGACTTCTCGGGAACTGAATTCTTTAGAAGAGGTTAGGACTTCTCGAGAACACAAGGTTTAGTTCTCGAGAACTAATTGACTTCTCGAGAACAAACACTTAAGAAACTTTTCTGAACTTTCCGAGAACAAACACTTGGAAACTTTTCTGAACTTCTCGAGAACAAAGAGAAAGACTTCTCGAGAACTGAGAGAGGACTTCTCGAGAACTAAAGAAGAATTCTCGAGAACTTAACTTAGAAAAATTTCTGAGGTAAATTCTGACTATTCAATAAACTAAGCTGGCAGTTCTCGAGAACAGAAGTCAAGCTTCTCGAGAACAAGTAAGACTTCTCGAGAACTATACCTTAGGCTTCTCGAAAACTGACCAAGACTTCTCGAGAACAAAGATGACTTCTCGAGAACTATAACTTAGAAAATTTCTTGAATCTGTCCAGACTTCTCATGAACTTTGTAGTTAAGCTTCTCGAGAACTATGAGAGCTTCTCGATAACTAAACTACACTTCTCGAGAACTCTGAAGTTGCTTCTCGAACACTGGACTTGGATAAATTTTCAAGAATTTTAGAAAATGTTTTCTTCTGGTCCTGTCTTCATCCCATGCTCCCAATGTTTGAACATGAAGTGTATCCCAATTGATAGGCTACACATGAGTCAACACTTTGGATCACACAGTGAGGGATTACACTGTATGGTCATGTGTTCCTGACCCACTGTAGTCTGACATTGGTCTACACTTAGCACTGAGAATCTGCAAACATTCAACTAGAACAGGATATCAAATACAACTTAATTCATCTTAGTTCAAGGATGACTTCATGCAAATCTAGGTTATTGTGGATGCAATACCCAACACAGTCTTACCATTTTGTACGAGGATTGCTCATAGCTTAGTTGTGAGGGGGCAAGCCCTGACAATGTCGTGGCATAGAAAAGCAGGTTCGGTGAATAGCTTTTGTATTCAAATCGCATGTACAGTCTTACCATTTTGCACGAAGATCGCTCGCAGCTTAGTCGTGAGGGGGAAGACCCTGATGATGTCGTGGCATAGAAAGGCAGGTTTGGTGAATAGCTTTCGTATTCAAACTACATGCGCAGTCTTACTGTTTTACACGAGGATCGCTCGTGGATTAACTTGCTTGAAACTAGTCAGACTCTGCTGGAAAGGAAACACAATATTTGAATAACTGATTCTCTACACACGTCCAGGCTTGCGGTTCTTACACACCATAGAGTTCAAACATGATAAAAATACTTTTAGGAAGTTCAAAACAAGGAGTCACTGATATAATCGATGCATGTTTTGTGCGTTCCATGTTCGGGGTAGGGTCTTTCCCTCTGCGTTCCTTAGCTTGTAGGTTCCTGGCTTCACAATTGTTGTGATGACGAACGGTCCTTCCCATGAGGGAGAGAGTTTGTCTCATCGTGGTCCTCTGTCGGTGGTTTCTATACTTCGAAGTACCAAATCCCCTACATTGATGGTTCGGGATTTCACTTTTCAATTGTAATGTCGTGCTACCCATTGTTGATAGGCGGCGGTGCGGAGAGCCGTCACATCTCGAAGTTCCTAGATCAGATTCAGATTTTCTCGGATGGCTTCATCATTCCCTTCTTGATTGAAGTTGGAGACTCATGGGCTTGGGATGTTGATGTCGACTGGGATGATCGTTTTTGTCCTGTAGTAGAGGCTGTACGGTGTTTCTCCAGTCAGGGTTCTCTCCGTGGTACGGTACACCCATAAAATGTTGGGGAGTGCGTCGACCCACTGCCCCCCCCCGACTTCCTACAGTCTGGTTTTTAATCCTTTCAAGATCGTTCGATTGGTCACCTCAATTTGTCCGTTGGTTTGGGGGTGCGGCACAACAATGTCTCGCGGATTAATCTTCAAGTCCTCGCACATTTTTATGAAGGATTTTCCTCTGAATTGGGTCCCGTTGTCTGCAATGATGATTGCTGGGATGCCAAAACGATAGATGATATTCTTCTATATGAATTGTCTGGCATTCTCTTCAGTGATCTTAGCCAAAGGTTCCGCTTTGACCCACTTAGTGAAATAATCGATAGCCATTATGATGAACTTTCTTTGCCCCGAGGCTTGGGGTAAGGGACCGAGGAGGTCGACTCCCACTGCGTAAAAGGCCATGCTCCTTGCAATACGGTGAGGGCGACTGGTGTTTGTTGAGGAACGCTTGCATGCAACTGACAGCTTTTGCATATTTGGACGAACTCGGTGGCTTACTTCTTCATCGTGGACCAGTATAAGCCTTGGCGTAATATTTTACGCGCCAGGGCCTTTCCACTTAGATGCTCTCCGCAGATTCCTTCGTGAACTTCTCGTAAGGCGTACTCTACATCGAGCTCTAACAAACATTTCAAGTACGGTCCAGAAAAGGACCATTTATACAACTCCCCATTGATTAAGGTGAAGGTGGTCGCTCGCATCCTCAGGCGTCGCGCCTCCCCCGCTCTTCTGGCAGTGCTTGATGTTCTAGGTAAGCTAACAGCGGATCGATCCAAGATCCTCTTGTTTCTTTGACCTCCATGATTTCACATGGCCCTTAGATGTTAGGGATGACGATCTCTTCTACTTGGCGCCTCCTAGATTTATATTGGGTAGATGGCGTAGCCAGCTTAGAAAGAGCGTCTGCCCTGGAATTCTGTTCCCTAGGGATGTGAAGAATGTTGAACTGCGGTACCTTGAGCAAGAGAGACTTTACTAGTGAAGGTATTGAGCTAGTTGTTCATTCTTTGCTTCGTAGTCACCCTCTATTTGCGAGACGATGAGTTGGGAGTCTGAATAGATGGGTCAAGTTTCTTATATGGCAGTCAATGGTGAGCCTGAGCCCTACAATCAGGGCCTCGTACTCCGCTACATTATTGGTAGCTGCAAATTTTAGCCTAAGTCTGTACTCTAGGATGATTGACTCTGGGTTATCAAAAGTATTCCTGCGCCCGCTCCTTTGATTACTGATGCTCCATCGACATATAAGATCTATTGAAGGTTGTTCACAACTTGTGTAGTGGTCGTTACTGGTGGAATAGTATTCTCTACCATGAATTATGCTAGCACCTGTGACTTGATGACCGACTGAGGTAGAAAATGGATATCAAACTCACCTAACTCGACTGACCATTTTACTAATCTGTCGACGGCTTCTGTTTTTTGGAGGATTGTGCGGAGGGGGAGTTCGGTCAACACTTTGACAGTGTGAGCTTGGAAATATGGTCGGAGTTTTCTAGCCGAGAAGACGAGTTCCAGAGCTGTCTTATCTACTGCAGGGTATCAGGTTTCCATGTCTAAGAGAATCTTGATGAGATAGTAGATCAGACGCTAAACTCCTCCCTCATCTTTAACCAATACTGAACTCAACACTGCAGGCGTGACTGCTAGGTATAAATAGAGCGTCTCTCTAGGGACAGGTTTCAAGAGGAGTGGCAGGGAGGCCAGGTATCGCTTTAGGGATTCGAAAGCGGCTTGACACTCATCCATCCACTGGAATCCTGCGCTTTTTGCTCCCCTGAGGATTTTATAGAACGATAGATACTTATCTCGAGTTCATGCTAGGAATCATGAGAGCGCAATAATTCTCCGGTTTAGGCGTTGTACTTTTTTCAGAGATCGAGGGGGTGCCATATTTTCGATGGCTTTAATCTTCTCTATGTTTGCCTCTATTCCTCGCTGCATTACCATGAATCCCAGAAATTTTCCTAACGTCACTTCAAATGCACATTTACTTGGGTTGAGTCTCATGTCGTGTTAGCGAAGAATTTTGAAACACTTTTCCAGGTCCTCCACATGGTCTTCACACCAGATGCTTTTTACTAGCATGTCGTCTACATATACCTCCATGGACTTTCCGATGTGATCTTTGAATACCTTGTTCATCAGTCGTTGGTAAGTGGCTTCGACGTTCTTAAGACCAAATGACATTACCTTATAGCAGTAGATTCTTTTGTCTGTTTGAAACGTTGTGTTCTCTTCATCTGCAGGATTCATTTTATTTGGTTATAACCAGAGTAAGCATATATGAAGCTAAGAAGTTGGTGTACTGCGGTCGAGTCAACATGCTGGTCTATTCTAGGCAAGGGGAAGCTGTCTTTCGGGCAAGCTTGATTGATGTTTGTGTAATCCACACACATTCTCCACTTTCCGGAGGATTTCTTAACCATTACCACGTTTGCCAACCAAACAGGGTATTCTACCTCTCGTTTGAATCGCGCTTCAAGGTGTTTTCCTACTTCCTCTTCGATGGCTTGAATTCGCTCATGAGAAAAATTCTTTTTCTTCTGGATGATCAACCTACATGCCGGGTTAATGTTTAAAGAATGTTGAATGACTTGTGGATCTATACTAGACATATCTTCGGGGATCCAAGCGAAAATGTCCTTATTCTCCCGAAGGTAGGCCATCAACTCTTCCTTTTCTCGTTGTGGGAGGAGCGATCCAAGTTGGACGGTGCGGATTGGGAGTGCCTGCGAAAGAGGAACCTAAAATAATTCTTTAGTTGGTGCTCCTCGTTGTAAGATCGTCTCGTCTTGTAGGTCAAAGTCGTCGATATTCAAGGCTATGGCTTTTACCGGGTGGGCTTGCTTAGAATAACAAGTCCTAATGGCTTCTTGGTTCCCGCGCACAACCCATACCCCTCCGGTAGTGGGAAACTTCATGGCGAGGTGCGGGACTGAAGTAACTGCTTTGAAGATAGACTGAAAGGGTCTTCCGAAGATCGCATTATAGGCTGAGATTGAATCTACCACGACAAACTGGATTTCGGGCATGGCTTCCCTCGAAAAATCTCCCATGGTGATGGGCAGAGTTATCATCTCCCTGTACTTAGACTGGATGGTTATTGAATCCATACACAGGCTCTATTGTTGGAGTGAGGTGTTTGCTAGTAAGCTTCATGTTCTTAAGGGCAAAGAGGAATAAGACATCGACCGAACTCCTGTTATCGACGAGTATTCGCTTGACATTATAGAAGGGATGGCTGATCCCTGCACAGATCACCAGCGAGTCTTGGTGGGGTGTCTGTATTCCCTCAAGATCCTCATCCCAAATGGCTATGGTGGAATCTTGCTTGCTGAAAGTTATTATTTCAAGGTTAGCTAGTCACCTAGAGTGGGGGTGAATAGGTCTTTTAAATTTCTTAAGACTTTTATGTTGTTTATAACTTTAGTGATCTAGAGCTTGTCCTAATTACCTGCAATGCAATAAAAAAACAAGCAACACATCAAGCACACAAATATTTATAGTGGTTCCCCAATTAGGTACATCTACTTTCCCTCTCACCTATCCAACTGATTTGTTGGACTAGGCACGAACTCCACCAATATGCTCCTCAGAGCTTACACCTCAGGCCCTCAGCCTTACACACAGATTCTTTTCAGAATCCAAACTCAGAACCACCAGGGTTCCTACCACAGAGCCCTGCAGTGCTCCTACAGCTCAATGGTCCACTGACCACCTACCCCAGCCTTATTTCTAAGGCCTATAGCTCAGGCACAAAGTGCCCTACAACTTCAGGCACAAGGCCCTACTCTCAGAGTGTTGCAGCACTCCTACAACTCAGTACCAATCCAGGTACATACCTCTGTGCCCTTCCAGGAACCTACAACTCAGCCTCCTCCAAGGCCTATAACTCAGTGACACACTTGTCACATACAGCTCAGTGACTCACCAGTCACCTACCTCAGGCATTATGCCCTACACTCAGGCTAGGAGGACAGCCCAACCTCAGATCCACACTTGGATCCTACCTCAGAAAGCAGCACTCTTCTACCTCAGGCACTTAAGCCCTACAGCTAAGATCCACACTTGGATCCTACCTCGGTACCCCAGCAGGGCACCAACCTCAGTGACAAATTAGTCACCTACCACTTAGGCACAAAGTGCTCTACACTTAGATTCAGATAAATTGAATCTTATTAGAAAGTAATCAGGAAAATTTAAATGTTGACTCAGAGAAAAATATCTGAGTCTAACTTGTTGGACTGAACAGATATTAGTCCAGCCCACTTACTGTAGAAGGAATTAGTCTTCTTCTATAGCTACCAAATTCTCTACTGAACTGAAGGCAGCAACTGCTATTGAAGGCTTACAGCCCTTCACACAACTATCTTCTCTTGCTGATAGATTGAATCAGCTAACTTGTTCTTCAAGGAACACTCTTGCTGAATTGGAAGAAGCTACAACTATCTTTGCCTTCTGGCTTTCACTGCTGGACTTTGCTTTCAAGCATGTCGGAGTAGATGTGAAAGACTTTATTTCAAGAGCCTAAACACCTAGAGGGGGATGAATAGGTTCTAATCCTTTTTAAATTCTTTTTAGGCTAACAGTTAGATGAATCTTCAGCACAGATTATTCAATACACAGAATATAAAACACATCACAGCATACACCAGATCTATAGTAGTTTCCCAAGATATGGTGAGAGGACTTAGCGCAACCACTCGCACCAAAAGCCCGGACTGTTGGAGGACGGCGCCACTAATCTTTATATCAAAGGTCCTCGGGCGGATCCACGGGGCAGCCAGTTAAGCCATTACAGCATAGCACCGCAGCGCGGGGGCGATTCCGGACCGCAGCCCAACAATCCCCCAAACGACCCCGGGGTTTCGAACCCGCGACCCCCTCTGATACCAATTGAGAGGACTTAGCGCAACCACTCGCACCAAAAGCCCGGACTGTTGGAGGACGGCGCCACTAATCTTTATATCAAAGGTCCTCGGGCAGATCCACGGGGCAGCCAGTTAAGCCATTACCACATAGCACCGCAGCGCGGGGGCGATTCCGGACCGCAGCCCCAACATATGGGTACATCCACTTTCCCCCTTCGCCTATCCAGTAGATAACTGGATTCAGCCTAACTTCTTTCCACTGGCTTGGATCCGCAGATCTTACAATCTCAGAACCAAAATGGCTCCTACAACTCAGACTTAACCAAGTCCTACCTCAGATTCTTCCTCAGAATCCTACCTCGGGCCTTAGCCCTACCTCATCCTTTATAACTAGGCTTACAACTCAGACTTACCACAAGTCCTACACCTCAGGCTATCAGCCCTACCTCAGCCTTTATAATTTCAGGCTTACAACTCAGATCTAATAATAGATCTTACAAGAAATTGAATGTATTAAGAAATAGAAACATTCACCAGCTAGATTTCTCTGTTGGTGTACCCTTCTTGATAAGTTCTTGAATGAACTAACCCTTCTAATCCAACCTGACTTAGCTTTTCAAAGCTTCTTGATAGAACAAAAATAAAGTGGATCTTCTCTTGTTGTTGAAGTTGATCTTCAGTCAGCTTCTTCCTTAAATTCAGATTTAAATATGAATCTTACTTGCAGACAACTCTTGATCTGCCTTCGTAAGGGTTTCCCCTATTTTTGTTGAAGAAATTCTCTCGTTTTTTTCCTTTTTCTTAATCGATCGTCATCTGGTTGTTACAGATCTGACTCTTATATAGAGATTTCTCCACGGTTACCGGCTGATCCAGTTTATAACAAACTTCTGACAGTTCTGACAGAGGTGTCAGACCGGTTGGATATGACAGCTGTCAAGTCATCAGACATGTCAGTAGATTCTTCAAAGTCATTCCAACTCAGCACAAATCACTCAGTAGACTGCTTCATATGTGTCGACACATATAGGCTAAGTTTCGACACAAGTCTTCATGGTGTCGACACAATACTCCAAGTGTCGACACAGTCATACTTCTGATTCTCGACACTTCTTCTGTTGTATATGTCGACACAAGTCCTGTGTGTCGACACAGTAACTTCTTGTCTCTACATATATGTTGTACACAGATGGCGTTGAGTGTTTGTCAAACGGCATTGAGTGTGTGTCGACACAAGTCCTGTGTGTCGACACAACTGCTTCAAGTGTCGACACAGCTGTTGTTGGCAGATGGAGTTGAGTGTGTGTCGACAACATTGACTGTGTCCAAAAGACGTTGAGTGTGTGTCGACACAAGTCCTGTGTGTCGACACAATTGCTTCTAGTGTCGACACAGCTCTTTCTTTAGGTGTCGACTCAGCTTTGAGTGTCGACACAACTTCTTAATTAGTGTCGACATAGTTTATGGGTGTCGACATAACTTCTTCATAAGTGTCGACACAAGTTCTGTGTGTCGACACAAGTCCTTCATAAGTGTCGACACAGTCTCCTAGGTGTTGACACATCTTCTTCACAAGTGTCGACACTTGTACTTAGAAAATTTCTTCAAATTCTTAAACCTGCACAATGTAACTCAAACATCTATCAAATACAAATTGATGCATATCATTGACTAAGATGAGACTTCTTCAAATCTGGTACACATTTTTCAATGTACCCAATAATCTCCCCCTATTTGGAGAAGTCATAACCCTTAGTCAAAGATATACATCTCTCATAAAAAAATTGAAATAGATGTGCAATCATTTCAGAGCAGGTTAACACATAATCATTGTAAACAACAAAAATTAATACTGAACTGATTTTATTTAATTCAGAAAAGAAAATGATAGGTTTACAAGAATTTCTTATAGAACAAACAAACAAAATATTACATTGTTCTTTTTCATAAGCCTAGCTATCCTATCACTGGCTAGGTTCCTTAATTACAATTCCTTTGCCTGACTTGATCTTTGCCTGCACAGAAGGTTTAGTATCCTCAGCAGGCTTCTTCCCTTTCAGAGCTTTCTTCTTTTGTTCTTCGGCCTTAATTTTCTGCCTTTCAAAATAGTGGAATGGCTTTGGAAAGTACTTGCTTGGCTCCTGAGCATTAGTAGGTTGCTTCCCAGCCTTAACACTTCTTCTATGTTGAAGAATGGCTTCTTGTCCAGCTTGGTACTTGTTCCATTCCTGCTCTGAATACCAATTACCTTTATCATGGGTCTTATCCTTTACAGCCTTCCATGCAGTCAATATAATTTTCCTGGATGTAGGGCTCTATTGCTCAAAGTCTGGCTTTAACTCAGCCTACTCTCTGAACCTCTTCTTAGATAGCTGAGCTTCCTTTTGAGCTTCCAAGGCAGCTTCTAATATTTCTACACTTTCCAGAATCACATTTTGTGCTTCTTGTAGAGGACTATACATTTTCTGCACTTCCTCTTGAATCATTTCAAAGTCTGCTGGGGGGTAGATCACCTGAGCAACTTTAGGTTGATCTCCTTCAAGATAGGCAGGTTGTACCCTAGATTCTGCAACATTATCATCATCACATAAAGGATGATATCCAAGAGTGGCTCTGATGCTATTTGAAATCCATTTAGTATGGTCAGAGCTAGCTTTGACTATTAATCTCTCCCCCTTTATGACTTCTCTGGAAATATGATCTCTCAAATCATCTTTTTGAAACCTGACTTGATTAACCACATAGTCAGTTCCTTCCTTAAAGTAATCTCTAAATTTTGTCAAGAAATCAGATATATTGTTTTGAGAGGCTTGAAAAGTGGCCTGAACAGCAGCTATATCTTCCTTGATTTGCTTTGAAACTTCATCTTTCACAACAGTTGTTAAATCATTAATCTTTGTCAATATAGCAAAGTGTGACTCTCTAAGATTGGCATTCATTCTTATCTGGTTTTCAAGTATATATTTTTGCTTTACTTCAATTTCATCCACTTTAACTTTGATATCTTATTGTTGCTTGGCCAGGAATACCACAACATTACCTCCTTTATGGAAGCAATCTATCATCTCTTTCTTATTTTGATTAACTTCAAATCTAATTGACTTGATGTCCTGGGCCAATTGAAATTGTAACTCTTTATGAGTTTCATCCACATACTTTTCTAAAGATTGCCTTTGCTCATCCAGTTTCACTTGTATTTTGACCAGTAGTGAGCTGAAGTCCATGCTTGGAGCTAATGGTATGCCTATTTGCAATTGCTTTTTGTATCCAGAACTCTTTTTTCTCAAGGCAACCAGTTTTCTTTTCTTAGCCATTGAGGCTTCTTCATCTTAAGAAGAATCAGTTATACTTTGAATATCAACTGTATCCTTACCAGTTGGGGCATCCTTAGACAACTCCCCCTCAGTCCTTGGAATATCTTTTTCTTCTATAATATGTTCCCCCTCAGTCCTTGCTGGAGGAAGATCAGGGAATAGTTCTTCCATGGTGAATTCCTGTTGTATCTGTTCAGAAGGAACAATATTAGCTTTTAATATAAAACTTTCTCCCTAAACATTGCTGAGGAGAATACAACCAGATACCACTAGACTGTTGAGGAGATACTTACTGGCTCATTTTGAGCTTCTATCTCAATAGTTTCTTGATCTGCATTATTGATTTCAGATACTATATTCATTATAGTATCTGCAGCCAAGTCACTTTTTAAGGTAGCATCAGTAATGCCTCCCTGTTGGGCAGGCAACTCAGTTGCGTCAATGTTTTCTCCCCCTGGAGTGGAGTCCATCTGTTGTTCTTGGGGCTCACTGCCCTTCACTTGTTCTTAAGCTTCTTTTGGTTGTTGGTCTTCATCAGTGCTGAAGACCACTTCCTCCTTTGAATCACTGGAGGATTCATCTTGTTGAACTACTTTCTTCTTCTTTTTATCTTTCTTAATTTGCTCCTGAGGAGTAGTTACTTCCTTGGTCAGAACCCTATCCCACCTTGACAGAATTCTTACATCCATTCTCCTCCTATGATTGATTTTATATCCAGCTACTTGTTTCAGAACATCTGGTATTACAGAAGATAAACATAAACTCAGAATCCTTCCCAGGTTTGGTTTCTTAATTCCTTCTTGAATTTTGTCAAACACTACTGCTGCCCAGTCTGTTTTCACTTTGAAAATAATCCTTATCATCAGGTTAAATATATGGACTGAAATTCGGTCATATCCACCAGTCTTACATAGTATGACCTTCCCAACTATTTATGATAAGAATTTTCCTTGGGAATTCATCCCTTTCCTAGTTATGGATGATCCAAACTTGAAATGGGGGCTCAGTCCGCACCAGCTTAATGCTTCTGTAGTTAGAGATGGATTTATTTCATCAGTATCCTTCTCCAAGGGAAGCTGAAGAGATTTCCTGATTGTCTTTAATGTAAGCTTCACTCGAGACTCTTGAACAGTAGCTTTGATTTTCTTTCCTTCAGAATCCATGGTAGCTGACGAGTAGAACTCCAAAACCTCCTTTTTCCAAATCTTGGTTGGTTCTGAGACAAAGTACTCCAAACCATTTTCTGAAATTAGGGCAATAACACCCTGAATTTCATCCAAAGCCGTCGTGAACCCTTCACAAACCAGCTCATATCCTTCATTGACTTTGTCTTCTTGATGAGGCGCCATTGACGTAAGAGTTGGAAGAGAAGAGAAGATCTATGTCGACAGAAGGTGTAGAGACAAGAATTCTGAAAGCGTAGTCGATCAGATTTTGGCTTCACCTATTTATAGTATAAGTGTAAGGGCAGGTCAAAAGACGTGCCTAAGTCGACAAGTTTTCACACGTGTCGACAGAAATGACCTAGGTCTTGACAGAACTTAGGTTAAGTCGACACAACTATGTGTCGACATTCTAATGCCTGAGTCGACCATACTTATTTTCAGTCAGCACATTTATGTGTCGACATACTTGTGTCAGTGTCGACACACTTGTGTCTGTGTCGACACAGGCTACTAAAGTCTCGATAGAGTGTTGTCGACACCAATTCTTATGTATCGACATAAAAATCCTCTATGCATAAGGTCTTGACAAGGTTGTGTCGACACCAATTCTTCTATCGACACAGATATTGTTTCTTTGTCGACACATCCTTTTACTGAGTCGACACAACATACTGAGTGTGTCGACACAACTTGCTTGTGTCGACACAAACTTTGTGCTTAGACAAATTTCCAGAGAAATTTGGTGCTTACATATTCTTCTTAGGGAAGCTTGTGCTAACCTATTCTAGGTTCAACATACCTAATTCAATTTTAAAATAATTGAATTTAGTTTCATCCAGAGATTTTGTAAAAATATCAGCTACTTGATTATCTGTTTTCACAAATTCTAGGCTAATATTTTCCTTCTCTACATTTTCTCTAATGAAATGAAACTTAATTTCTATATGCTTGGTCATACTGTGTGATATAGGATTCTTAGCAATAGAAATAGCACTTGTAGAATCACAAAATAGTGGAATTCTACTTACTTGGATGGCATAGTCTTCAAGTTGATGCTTTATCCACATCAATTGTGCACAACAGCTACCTGTAGCTATATACTCTGATTTAGCTGTTGATATAGCTACACTGGTTTGCTTCTTGCTGCTCTATGACACCAGCCTCCCACCAAGGAATTGATAAGTTCCTGTGGTACTCTTCCTGTCTTCTTTGCATCCAGCAAAGTCTGCATCTGAGAAACCAGTTAGTAGGAAATCTCTATTCTTAAGGTACCAAAGGCCTAGATTAGGTGTGCCCTTAAGATATCTCAATATTCTCCTAACTACAGTGTAATGAGATTCCTTTGGGCAAGCTTGGTACCTAGCACAGACACATGTTGAATACATGATGCCAGGTGTACTAGCAGTCAAATAGAGTAGGGAGCCAATTATCCCTCTATAAGAAGACTCATCAACAGGTTTCCCTGCCTCATCTTTGCATATAGGCATACTTGTTCCCATTGGAGTTTTCATGGTAGAAGCTGAGTCCGTACCATACTTCTTAATCAATTCTTTGGTGAACTTAGACTGAGATATGGACAATCTACTATCAGTCTGTCTAACTTGAAGTCCTAAGAAGAACTTCAGCTCACCCATACTGCTCATCTCAAACTTCTCTTGCATGAGTTTTACAAACTTTCTACAAAGGTTGTTTTCAGTAGAACCAAAGATAATATCATCCACATATATCTGGACTAGTATTATCTTGCCTTTAGATTCCCTATAAAATAGATTTTTGTCTATTTTTCCTCTAGAGAATTTATTCTCTATAAGAAAAGCAGACAAGGTCTCATACCAAGCCCTTGGATCTTGTTTCAAACCATATAGAGTTTTCCTAAGCCTATATATATAATCAGTAAAATGAGAATCTACAAAACCTGATGGTTGTTCAACATAGACTTCCTCTTTTAGATCCCCATTTAGAAATGTTGATTTCACATCCATCTGGTATACCTTGAATCCTTGATAGGCAGCATAGGCCAAGAACAGCCTTAAAGCCTCCAGTATTACCACTGGAGCAAAGGTTTGATCAAAGTCAATACCTTCCTCTTGCCTGTAGCCTTTTGCTACCAGTCTTGCCTTGTTCTTGACTATAGTGCCATTCTTATCAAGCTTGTTCCTGTAGATCCACTTAATTCATATTATGTTGTGATCCTTAGATTTAGGCACTAGTTCCCAGACTTTACACCTTTTGAACTGACTGAGCTCTTCCTGCATTGCATCAATCCAGTTGGAGTCTTGCATTGCTTCTTCAATCTTCCTGGGTTCTATCTGAGAAAGGAAGCTAGAACAAAGAACTGTGTTCATGTTCCTGCTCCTGCTCCTGCTCCTTATCAGAACACCTTGACTTGCATCACCAATGATTTGGGGAACTGGATGATCCTTCAGGTGTCTTCTTGCTGGAGTAAATCTGTCAGCATTATGGCTTTCTTCAGTTTCCTCAACTTGATGCTCCACACTATCTTCTTCATCCAGTGGGACTTGTTCTCCAGCCTAGCAGTAACATTATGGCTTTCTTTAGTAAATCTGATAGCTGGAATCTTTATCTTCATCCATCCTAGCAGTAACGTCTTCATTGATGGTCAACTTGTCTAGCCTATTTGTTAGACCTATAGAGCTAACTGAAGAACTAGACAATTCACTATTAATAAACTTTGACTCATTAAATACAACATGCGCAGATTCTTCTACAACTTGGGTAGTCAAGTTGTAGATTCTGTATGCTCTACTTTGGTTGATGTACCCAACAAATATCTCTTCTAAGGATTTGGCAGCAAACTTTATTTGGTAGTGCTTACCATTGACTAGTACAAAACACTTGTTACCAAAGATTCTGAAGTAAGATATGTTTGGTTTTCTGCCTTTCAAAATTTGGTAGGGAGTCATCTTATGTTTCTTGTTGATGGAGACTCTATTGAGCATATGATATGCAATATTAACTGCCTCAGCCCAGAAGTATTTAGGGAGAGTAGTGTCATTTAGTAGTGTTCTACTAACCTCAATAAGAGTTTTATTCTTTCTTTCAGCAATATCATTTTGCTGAGGAGTTCTAGGTGAAGAGAATTCCTGATGAATCCTAAGTTCTTCACAGAATTTTGTCATACATTCAGACTGAAATTCAATTCCATAGTCACTTCTGATTCTGACCACTTAACTGTTGTATTCATTCTATATTTGTCTAACAAAAATCTTAAAAACAGTTGGGGTTTCAGATTTCTGCTTCAAGAAGAAAACTCATGTATATCTAGAATAGTCATCCACAACAACTAGTTTGTATACTTTCCTACCAAGACTGTGAACTGGCATAGGACCAAACAAATCCATATGCATTAGATACAAACATCTCATTGAATCTTTGATGTCGAGTACTTGGAAAGAGGACTTAATATGCTTGCCCTTTTGGCAAGCTGAACACACACCCTCTTTGATGCACTTAACTTGAGGACCATTCCTCACTAATCCCATACTGAACAGCAGTCCTATAGACTTATAGTTCAGATGTGCTAGCCTCTTGTGTCATTTGACACATAGAGAAGCTTTCTCTCCTGCAACCAGACAAATAGGTGAGTTGTTAAACTCAAAATCTAGGTTAAGGCAATACACATTTCCTTTCCTAATGCCAGTCAAAATGATCTCTTTATCACTTGACCTTCTTATTTGGCACTCCCCTTTGAGAAAAGAGATGTCATAACCTAGATTACTAAGCTGACTTATGCTTATTAGGTTGTGTTTTAGACCCTTCACATAAGCCACTTTAGTGATAGTAATAGAGTCACTAGAGATGTTACCAAATCCTTTGATGACTCCTTTTTCTGATCCACCAAAGATGACTTTAGGACCATTTTCTGTGGGTGCAAAGTCTCTCAACATTCTTCTTGTTCCAGTCATGTATCTGGAACAGCCACTATCCAAGTACCATATAGAGGTATGACCACTTGGATTCACCAGCATCAAATAAAAAATCTGTTGGGTACATTGAAAAATATTTACCAGATTTGAAGAAGTCTCATCTTAGTCAATGATATGCATCAATTTGTATTTGATAGATGTTTGAGTTACATTGTGCAGGTTTAAGCATTTGAAGAAATTTTTTAAGTACAAGTGTCGACACTTGTGAAGAAGATGTGTCGACACCCAGGCGACTGTGTCGACACTTATGAAGGACTTGTGTCGACACTTATGAAGAAGTTGTGTCGACACCCAAAAGCTGTGTCGACACTAATGAAGAAGTTGTGTTGACACTCAAAGCTAAGTCGACACCTAAAGAAGGACCTGTGTCGACACACAAAATTGTGTCGACACCTGAAGCAGAAGTTGTGTCGTCATTTAAAGCTGAAGCTGTGTCGACACTCAGGAGCTATGTCGACACCAGAAGCAGTTGTGTCGACACACTGGACTTGTGTCGACACATCAACACTCAAAGAGCTGCGTCGACACCAAAAGCAATTGTGTCGACACACAGGACTCATACTCCTGATTCAGCATAGACTTCTTGTCCTCTCTGACTTCTTCTGTACCCTCCATGTAAACAATCAATGTGTCCCACATTTCTTTGGAGGTTTTACAGTGGACTAGATTCTAAAATGTGGCATCATCTATGACACTTACAATAATGTTCTGTGCTCTTTTGTCTAGTGTTGCCAGGATGATTTCATCCTTGGTCATTTCAGAATAACTCTTTGGAGTTTGAATGTTTGCACTAAGAACTGATACCTTCATTGGAATGAAGGGGCCTTCCTGTACTGTGATATAAATTCTTGGATCAAATGCTTCCATAAAGAACCTGATCCTTTCCTTCCAAATGCCAAAGGATTCTTTCCTGTAGATGGGTAATTTCATAGATCCAAATTCCTTTTGATTCTCATTTGAACTCATTCTTGATATCTGTTATTTGCCTTGGAGAATAACTCTGACTGTTAAGTCAATCTTTGAGCAACCTCCCTCTGGTACCACTTGAAAGACTTTATTTCAAGAGCCTAAACACCTAGAGGGGGGTGAATAGGTTCTAATCCTTTTAAAATTATTTTTAGGCTAACAGTTAGATGAATCTTCAGCACAGATTATTCAATACACAGAATATAAAATACATCATAGCATACACCAGAGCTATAGTGGTTCCCCAAGATATGGGTACATCCACTTTCCCCCTTCGCCTATCCAGTAGATAACTGGATTCAGCCTAACTTCCTTCCACTGGCTTGGATCCACAGATCTTACAATCTCAGAACCAAAATGGTTCCTACAGCTCAGACTTAACCAAGTCCTACCTCAGATTCTTCCCCAGAATCCTACCTCAGGCCTTAGCCCTACCTCAGCCTTTATAACTAGGCTTACAACTCAGACTTACCACAAGTCCTACACCTCAAGCCATCAGCCCTACCTCAGCCTTTATAATTTCAGGCTTACAACTCAGATCTAATAATAGATCTTACAAGAAATTGAATGTATTAAGAAATAGAAACATTCACCAGCTAGATTTCTCTGTTGGTGTACCCTTCTTGATAAGTTCTTGAATGAACTGACCCTTCTAATCCAACCTGACTTAGCTTTTCAAAGCTTCTTGATAGAACAAAAATAAGGTGGATCTTCTCTTGTTGTTGAAGTTGATCTTCAGTCAGCTTCTTCCTTAAATTCAGATTTAAATCTGAATCTTACTTGCAGACAACTCTTGATCTGCCTTCGTAAGGGTTTCCCCTGTTTTTGTTGAAGAAATTCTCTCGTTTTTCCTTTTTCTTAATCGATCGTCATCTGGTTGTTACAGATCTGACTCTTATATAGAGATTTCTCCACGGTTACCGGCTGATCCAGTTTATAACAAACTTCTGACAGTTCTGACAGAGGTGTCAGACCGGTTGGATATGACAGCTGTCAAGTCACCAGACATGTCAGTAGATTCTTCAAAGTCATTCCAACTCAGCACAAATCACTCAGCAGACTGCTTCATATGTGTCGACACATATAGGCTAAGTGTCGACACAAGTCTTCATGGTGTCAAAACAATACTCCAAGTGTCGACACAGTCATACTTCTGATTCTCGACACTTATTCTGTTGTATGTGTCGACACAAGTCCTGTGTATCGACACAGCAACTTCTTGTCACGACATATCTGTTGTAGACAGATGGCGTTGAGTGTTTATCAAACAGCATTGAGTGTGTGTCGACACAAGTCCTGTGTGTCGACACAACTGCTTCAAGTGTCAACACAGTTGTTGCTGGCATATGGCATTGAGTGTGTGTCTACAGCGTTGAGTGTGTCCAAAAGGCATTGAGTGTGTGTCGATACAAGTCCAGTGTGTCGACACAATTGCTTCTGGTGTCGACACAGCTCTTTCTTTAGGTGTCGACTTAGCTTTGAGTGTCGACAAAACTTCTTCATTATTGTCGACACAGCTTCTGGGTGTCGACACAACTTCTTCATAAGTGTTGACACAAGTTCTGGGTGTCGACACAAGTCCTTCATAAGTGTCGACACAGTCGTCTGGGTGTCGACACATCTTCTTCACAAGTGTCGACACTTGTACTTAGAAAATTTCTTCAAATTCTTAAACCTGCACAATGTAACTCAAACATCTATCAAATACAAATTGATGCATATCATTGACTAAGATGAAACTTCTTCAAATCTGGTACACATTTTTCAATGTACCCAACAAGATGAAATTCAGCCACCTCTTTTCTATTCTTAGTTTTCATTTTTGTTCCGTCAACCCTAATCTTCTTTTCTTCTCTTCCTTTTATACTAGTTGATTTGAATCAACGGCATAATTTGAATGTGGACCTAGTCACGGATGGTGAGCGCCACCTCTCCTAGAAGAAGACAAATAGTACTTCCCGGCGCTGCTGCAGCTTACCTGCAATGACATGAAGTACCCTGACTGCGCTCGACAAATAGTGATCTGGGTTCGACGAATGTTGAAATAAGTTCAACGAAATCCACACTGAGCTCGATGAACTCAGAGTCTTCAACCTTTAACTTGTGCTCGACGAAATGTGAGCTGGGATTGATGAATTCTGGGATCAGCTCGATAGATCCTGAACTGGGCTCGACGAACTCTGAATCTTTAACCTTTGACTTAAGTTCGACGAAATCTGGGCTCAGCTCGACAAACTCAGGATTTGGTTCAACAAATGCTGAATTGAGCATCTTCTTTAGAAGCGTTGAGTGAGCCTGCCTCTCTCAACGCTTATGGACTTAGAGAATTTTTGCTAGCTTAGTCTCAGCGGATTCTTCTTAACTGTCTCAGCAGTTTCTTCTTCACAGCTAAGATTGTCTTCTGTATCAGTGGTTTTCTTCTCAACTGTCTCAGCGGTTATTTCTTCACAGCTGAGACTGTCTTTTGTCTCAGCGGTTTAACTGAGACCACCACTTCTCTCAACGATATATGTTGAGCTTCTCAACTATCTCATCGGTTCTGCTGAGACATTCTTCTCAGCTATCACAGCAGTTATGCCTTAGTCAACATATCTAACTTCCAGCTTCTACTTCCTGTTCACCTGTCCAATCAAGGACAGCCTGCATGCAATCACTCAAGCACACATCAAATATATTATTTGTGTATCTCATTGACCAGTTTGACTTCTTACAAATCTGGGACATTGGGATCAATGGACCCAACAATCTCCCCATATTTAAAGAAGTCAAAACTTAGCTTGATCAATAAAACAGGTCATTGACAAACATAGTATATTTAAAAACTAAAACTTGTGTAACATCATTAGAGTTTGACAATGTTAAATGTTACCACATTACTCCAGCTACTAAATTACTCCAGCCTGTGGAGAATTTTACTTACTCCTCTCCTCTTAGCATGCTTCAGCACCACCTAGCTTTGAGCATCTCCTCGTGGCATGCTCCAGCTAACACCTCTCCCCCTTTTTGACTTCTGCAATAGGGAGATAATGTTGGAGTTTTTCTCCCCCTTGCTGTCTGGGGTTGATCCCCCTTCTTTGACTTAATTCTATTTCAATTGTTGGGCTTGCTACCCCCTCAACTGTTGTACATTAGCTTCATTATCTTGGGGAGGAACTTGTGCAACCTGCAAAAATAGACAATACAGCATATGGTAGATGAGAGAATTGAATCTACATAAGATTCAACATACCCAATTCAAATTTGAAGGTGTTGAACTTGGATTCATCTAGTGGCTTAGTGAAGATATCAGCCACTTGCTTGTCTGTGGAGACAAGCTCAAGGCTGATGTCTTGCCTTTCTATATGTTCTCTAATGAAATGATACCTAATTTCTATGTGCTTAGTCCTGCTATGGGAGACAGGATTCCTAGCTATAGAAATTACGCTAGTAGAATCACAAAAGAGTGGAGTTCTACTTATCTGAATATTGTAGTCTTGAAGTTGATGTTGGATCAATAGCAACTGAGCACAATAACTCCCAGCTGAAATATACTATGACTCAGCAGTGGAGATTGCAACACTTGTTTGTTTCTTGTTGCTCCAAGAAACAAGCCTTCCACCTAGAAGTTGACAAGAGCTAGATGTGCTCTTTCTGTCCTCCTTGCAGCCTGCAAAATATGCATATGAATAGCATGTTAGTTCAAACTCCCCATTCCTAGGGTACAATAGGCTAAGATCTGGGGTGCTCTTAAGATATCTCAAGATTCTTTTCACAGCAGTATAATGAGACTCTTTATGGCAGGCATGATACCTAGCACAGACACATGTTGCATACATAATGTTAGACTCATACTACTCATCTCAAACTTCCCCTGCATAAGTTTTGCAAACTTCCTGCAGAGGTTATCATCAGTAGAGCCAAATATTATGTCATCAACATAAATCTGGACTAGAATGATCTTGCCCTTAGATTACCTTAGGAATAGGGTCTTGTATATCTTCCTCCTTAAGAATTTGTTCTCAATGAGGAAGGTAGACAATGTCTCATACCATGCTCTAGGGGATTGCTTGTGCCCATATAGAGCTTTCCTAAGTCTATACACAGCGGTAGGAGAGGTAGAATCTACAAAACCTGGAGGCGGCTCTACATAGACCTCTTCTTTCAAGTCTCCATTCAGGAAGGCTGACTTCACATCCATCTAGAAGACTTTGAATCCCATGAAGACTGCAAATACAAGGAACAACCTGATGTCTTCCAACCATGCAACTGGGGCAAAAGTCTGATCATAATCAATCCCCTCTTCCTGTCTGTACCCCTTTGCCACCAGTCTAGCCTTATTATTTATTATAATGCCATTTTCATCAAGTTTATTTCTGAAAATCCACTTGCCTCCAATGACATTATGTCCAACTGGTCTGGGAACCAACTTCCAGACCTTGTATCTTTTGAACAGGTTTAGTTCTTCTTGCATTGCACCAATCCAAAATTGGTCTTGATTTGCCTCTTCAAATTTCTTGGGCTCTTCTTGTGACAGGAAGCTGGAGTAAAGAGCTGTATTAAAAATCCTGCTTGTGGTCTGTACACCTTGGCTAGCCTTACTAATTATTTGATATGGAGGATGATCCCTCAGATATCTGACTGTTGGGGGCAGCCTGACTGCTTCTTACTGAGCACCATTTTCTTTAGCTGGTTGGTCTTCATTTCCAGCTAGACTATCCTGTGCTTCCTCTAGACAACATCCCTCTCCGTATTCTTCTTTCCCAACAGGGTCTTTATCTTTAATGGAGAGCTTTTCCATCATAATTTATGTACCTGCAGAACTTGGCAAAGAGCTTGACAGCTCACTGTCAATCATGCTTGACTCATCAAACACTACATGGACAGATTCTTCTACAACTTGATTAGTAAAGTTATAGACTCTATATGCCTTACAACTATTGTTGTACCCAACAAAGATCCCCACATGGGATTTGGTAGCAAACTTAGTCACTTTTGACTTGCCATTGTTCAAGATGAAACACTTACAACCAAAGATCCTGAAATAGGATATGTTTGGTTTTCTACTCTTCAAGATCTCATAGGGAGTCTTCTAGTGGCCTTTGGTGATAGAAGACCTATTAAGAACATGATATGCTATGTTAATTGCACCAGCCCAGAAGTATTCAGGGAGAGAAGTGTCACTCAATAATGTTCTCCCAGCTTCTATGAGAGTCCTATTTTTCCTCTCAGCTAACCCATTTTGCTGGGGTATTCTTGGAGAGAAGAATTCTTGATGAATCTCTTGCTATTCAAAGAAAGTAGTCATGACAACAGACTGAAATTCAGTTCCATGGTCACTTCTCATTTTGACCACAGAACTTGCAAGTTCATTCAGAATCTTCCTGACAAAATTCATGAAGACTTCAAGGGTTTCATCCTTTCTTCTAAGGAAGAACACCCAAACAAACTTGGAATACTCATCAACCATCACAAGGGTATAGACCTTCCTACCTAGACTCCGAACAGGCATAGGACCAAATAAGTTCATATACAGGAGATACAAGCATCTTACTGAGTCCTTGGTCCTAATATTCTTGAAGGAGGTCTTAGTCTGCTTACTCTTTTGGAAAGCAGCACAGATACCCTCCTTGGAGCATTTTATTTTGGGACCATTCCTAACTAGCTCCTCACTAAAGAGCTGACCAATGGTCTTATAATTTAAATAAACCAGTCTCTTGTGCCATTGAACACAATATGAGACTTTGTCATTTGCAACTAGTCATATAGGGGAACTACTATCTAAGCAAGAAAAGTTTAAGCAATAAACATTCCCACTCCTAGTGCCTGTTAAGATGACACTCTAGTCACTCAACCTCTTGATGTGGCAGTTATTCTTGTGGAAGGAAATGTCATAACTAAGGTCATATAGTTGACTTATGCTTATGAGGTTGTGTTGCAACCCCTCCACATAAGCTACCTTTGTGATGGTGATTATATTATTTGAGATCTTGCCATAACCTCTGGTTATTTCCTTGTCAGAGCCTCCAAAGATGACCTTAGGTCCATTCTTTACTGGAGTGAACTCTTTCAACAGTTCCTTTATTCCAGTCATGTATCTGGAACATCCACTGTCCAAGTATCATTTGGGGGAATTGGTACTTGAACTCACCTGAAAAGCACAATTTATCTCACCTTAGGACCCCAATTTCTATTGGGTCCTAGGTTCACATTAGTCTGAAAATAAGCTTGCCTTCCCGTAGACTTTCTGACAGGTTGGCTACCCCTGGACACTGAAGGATTATGCCAGCAATCTACAAAATTGTGGCCCACTTTTCCACAGCACCAGCACTCATGGACATTCTATCTCCTGGACCAGTATTTGCATGGACTGCTCCTTAAACAGTGGGAAGATGTGTTGATGTATGTCTCTGATTTCTTCCAGCAGCTATTTGACTGAAGGTAAGTCTTTCAGCTGACTATTTTGGTCTTTTCTGAGAGCCACTAGTTGCATGTCTCTTTTCAGCTAACATGCATCTGATTGCATCATAAACTGCCATTCCAGCCTTGCTAGAAGACTCACCTTGAGTCATTACTTTTGCTGGATGACTCAGATTTCCTACAACAGTAATATCCTTGAGTTTTGGGGCTGAGGCTCCAAAGATAAATGGTCTAGGATGGGCCATTTGAATTTCTTCGTAGGCAGCCTTAAGGGATCTCACATGGTTGTATCTTCCATCTTGGCTATGGGCACATTTGTCCATACCAGTGGATCTGCCATTCTCACAGTGACCATAACAGCTTTCATGGTCATACCTGTTAAAAGGCAGTAGGAGTTTCTGAAAAGAGATTGGAGATAATGAGGCTAAAGGCACAACATGTGCCTTCCCCTTTCCTTTTGGATTGGGAGGTATATCAGGTCCCTTAAATCCTAACTCTTTCTTACCCTTTTGAGTAAAGTGGGTGTCAATAAAGGGAAGCACTGTGCTTGGCTTAGAAAACTTGGCCACCAGCAATTTCTCATTTAGAAGATCATCTTTAAGTTTCTGGATAAGTTTCTCATTTGAGACTCTTATCACAGACTCCATATCAATGATACCCTTGAGCTTGGATGATTGAGCAGTCATATCATTGAGATCCTTTTCTTGGCCCTTACACTTGCTCCTAAGACTGAGAAGCTCTTTTTTCTGTCTTTTGGCAAGGAGCTTGCACTTCTTGAATGCTTCAAGAAGTTCTCCATACATTCCAATTATATAATTGACATCATCCTCAGAATCTGAGTCCCTTTCATCTCTTGATGATTGATCTTTAGAATCTGAGGTAGCCTCATGACATGAAATAAAAGGCAGAGATTTAGAACTTACCTAAGCCTGTCTAGGTTGATCCTGGCTGCTCTCCTCATCTATCATTGTCATTAATCCATGGCATTGAACAACTTCTTCTTCATCTTCATCCACCTCTGAGACACTTTCTGAATGTGACAGAGGGGCCCTGATTCCTATCCTAGCAGCAGGATATTCTTCAGGTTCTTCTTCAGCAATAACCATTAGCCTAATGTAGGCTTCTTCTTCTTCATAATCTGACCCAGAGGACGAGTCAGACCAAGTATTCTCCTTCTTGGCCACAAGGGACTTCTCTTTCTTCTTCCCCTTGTGGTGCTTCTTCTCTCCTTCCTCTTTCCTCTTCAATGGGCAGTCAGCAACTTTGTGCCCAGGTTTGCTGCAGTAGAAACAAATGACTTTTGAAAATTTTTGTTTGCTAGAGTTAGGAGCATACATGTCCTCCTTAAAGGATCTCCTTCTATGCTGTGAGGAAGAGGAAGGCATGTTGTTCTTCCTATGCTCCTTCTTCATGAATTTCTGAAACTGCCTGGAGAAGGCAGCAAAGTCCTCATCAGACATATTGTTGTCTGAGGAGCTAGTCTTTGAGCTCTCAGAATCTGACTCAGTAATTCTTCTAGGTGGAGAGTTCTTCCTTCCGCTCCTGGTTGGGGTATCAGCTTTGAAGGCCACAGACTCCTCCTTGGCATGTGACATACTGCTATTCTCTTCTTCTTTTCTTGCAGTAAGTTGCATCTCATATGACAGTAACTTTCCAAACAGGGTTGCGGGAGGTGTGTCAGCTAACTTGGTCATTTATCTAATGGAACAAATCTTTATGTCCCAATCCTTTGTGAGGGACCTGAGAAATTTGTCATTCAGCTCATAGGTGCTGAAGACCCTTCCATATGTTCTCTGTTAATTTACTTTTCTAAAGAATCTCTCAAAGCACTCAACAATGTCATCAGACTTTCCTTGTCGAAAGGCCTCATACTCCTGGTTGAGCATAGATTTTCTATCATCCCTCACCTCCTCTGAACCCTCCATGAACACAACTAGGGTGTCCCACATCTCCTTAGAGGTCTTGCAGTGCACCAGATTTTGGAATATTGAATCATCTATTGCACTAGCAATAATGTTTTGAGCTCTCTTGTCCATGGAGGCAAGTAAGAGCTCATCTGTGTTTATTTCATCATAAGATTTAGGTGTCTGGATGTTGGCATCTAAAACTGAGGTTTTTATGGGGATGAAGGGTCCTTCTTTGACTGTGATGTAGATCCTAGGGTCAGCAGCTTCCATGAATAGTCTGACCCTTTTCTTCTAGAGGTCAAAGCCCTCCTTTTTGAAGATTGGTAATTTCATGGCTCCCAATTCCTTGTAGTTTATACCAGACCCCATTCTTATATCTTATAGCTAACCTAGAGGTGTACTTAGATTGTTAAATCCTTTTTGAGTAACCTCCCTCTGATACCACTTGAAAGTTATTACTTCAAGGTTAGTTAGTCACCTAGAGGGGGGGTGAATAGGTCTTTTAAATTTTGTAAGACTTTTATGTTGTTTATAACTTTAGTGATTTAGAGCTTGTCCTAATTACCTGCAATGCAATTAAGAAACAAGCAACACAGCAAGCACACAAATATTTATAGTGGTTCCCCAATTGGGTACATCCACTTTCCCTCCCACCTATCTAATTGATTTGTTGGACTAGGCACAAACTCCACCAATATGCTCCTCAGAGCTTACATCTCAGGCCCTCAGCCATACACACAGATTCTTTTCAGAATCCAAACTCAGAACCACAAGGGTTCTTACCTCAGAGCCCTGTAGTGCTCCTACAGCTCAGTGGTCCACTAACCACCTATCTCATCCTTATTTCTAAGGCTTACAACTCAGGCACAAAGTGCCCTACAACTTCAGGCACAAGGCCCTACTTTCAGAGTGTTGCAGCACTCCTACAACTCAGTACCTATCCAGGTACCTACCTCAGTGCCCGTCCAGGCACCTACCGCTCAGCCTCCTCTAAGGCCTACAACTCAATGACACACTTGTCACCTACAAGTCATTTACTCACCAGTAACCTACCTCAGGCACTAGGCCCTACACTCAGGCTGGGAGGACAGTCCTACCTCAGATCCACACTTGGATCCTACCTTAGAGAACATCACTCTCCTACCTCGGGCACTTAAGCCCTACAGCTCAGATCCACACTTGGATCCTACCTCAGTACCCCAGCAGGGCACCTACCTTAGTGACAAATTAGTAACCAACAACTCAGGCACAAAGTGCCCTACACTCAGATTCAGATAAACTGAATCTTACAAGAAAGTAATCAGGAAAATTTAAATGCTGACTTAGAGAAAAATCTCTGAGTCTAACTTGCTGGACTGAGCGGATATCAGTCCAGCCCACTTGCTATAGAAGGAATTAGTCTTCTTCTACAGCTACCAAATTCTCTACTGAACTGAAGACAACAACTACTATTGAAGGCTTGCAACCCTCCATACAACTATCTTCTCTTGCTGATAGATTGAATCTGCTAACTTGTTCTTCAAGGAACACAATTGCTGAACTAGAAGAAGCTTCGGCTATCTTTGCCTTATGGCTTTCACTACTGGACTTTGCTTTCAAGCTTGTCGGAGAAGATGAAGTCCAGCTGCCTCTTTTTTGTTCTTTGTTTTTCGTTTTTGTTCTGTCAACCCTAATCTCATTTTTTTCTCTTCCTTTTATACCAGTTGATTTGAATCAATGGCACAATTTAAATGTGGGCCCAGTCACGGATGGTGAGCGCCACCTCCCTCAAAAGAAGAGAAACAGTACTTTCTGGCGCTGCTGCAGCTTTCCCGCAACGGCATGAAGTATCGTGATTGCGCTTGATGAATAATGATCTAGGTTCGACGAATGTTGAAATCAGTTCGACGAAATCCAAACTGAGCTCGATGAACTCAAAGTCTTCAACCTTTAACTTGAGCTCGACGAAGTATGAGCTGGGTTCGACAAAATCTGGGATCAGTTCGACGGATCTTGAACTGGGCTCGACGAACTCTGAATCTTTAACCTTTGACTTGAGCTCGATGAAATCTTGGCTCAACTCAACAAACTCAGGATTTGGTTTGATGAATACTGAATTGAGCTTCTTCTTTAGAAGCGTTGAGTGAGCCTGCCTCTCTCAATGCTTCTGGACTTAGAGAATTTTTGCTGTCTTAGTCTCAGTGGATTCTTCTCAGTTGTCTCAGCGGTTTCTTCTTCACAGCTGAGACTGTCTTCTGTCTCAGTGGTTTTCTTCTCAACTATCTCAGCAGTTATTTCTTCACAGCCGAGACTATCTTCTGTCTCAGCGGTTTAGCTGAGACCACCACTTCTCTTAACGATATGTGTTGAGCTTCTCAGCTGTCTCAGCGGTTCTTCTGAGACATTCTTCTCAGCTATCTTAGCTGTCTCAGCGGTTATGCCTTAGTCAGCATATCTGACTTCCAGCTTCCTCTTCCTGTTCACCTATCCAATCAAGGACAACCTGCATACAATCACTCAAGCACACATTAAATACATTATATGTGTATGTCATTGACCAGTTTGACTTCTTACAAATCTAGGATATTGGGATCAATGGACCCAACACTTGCATCTCTTCTCTTCGTGAACATCTTTTTGCACGCTCACTGAGAGTACCTGGGTTGGGAAAATCAGAGATTCGGCGATGGTTTTGATGTTCCCGATCGTTTACCTGCTGCCGGCTCCTTCTTGCTGGGCCTTTTGATGATCCCTTGCCTGCCTAGGGGAGCTTAGTGATCCTGTAGACATCCTTGCAAGAACCTACCCGCGAACTAGACGTTCGGTTTCGTCCTTCAGTCTTGCACACTCCTCTGTGGTGTGCCCAGTTGCTTGATGGAATTCACAATCCTTTGACTAGTCATTTCTGGGATTAGGGGCAGGCTACTTGGGGCGGTGTAGAGACAGATCATTCTGGACGGCGTAAAGCATGTTCGTGCGGGTGGTATTTAACGGAGTGTATTCATGGGGTGGTTGGTCCCTCTAAAAGTCACGCCATCGCTGGCCATTCCGACGCTCTTCCTGGGTTTTTGAAGACTGTTCCATATCCCTTTTGCATTTCTGGTCTCCATCGAACTGCTGACAATGTGCTTTAATGGCTTCATCTGCTACTATTTGCGCTTCTACGCGATGTACAAGGTCTGGGTAGCTAGGGACAATTTATCTTATCAGATTCGAGTAGAAACCACTGGGGCGAAGTCCTCCAAGAAATACTCCCCTCAAGAGTTCCGGGTCAACTCCCGAAATCTGACGAGCTTATGCGATAAATTGACGGAAAAAGTCTTTCAAAGATTCTTCTTCGTTTTGCCGAATCTCTGACAGATGTGATGGGTCCCGAACAATTCGGCTGTTGGTGATGAACTGGTCAGCAAATTGCCTTGTCAATTCCGCGAAATTTGTGATAGTTCCCTCCCTCAGGGAGTGGAACCAGGTCCGAGCTTTGCCTTTGAGAGTGGCTAGGAAGACTTGGCAGATTAGTTGGTGTAACGTCTTGATTCATGCTAGACCCCTCGCACGTGTTTTGAGTTAGGAAAGTTGTCCCGGGCTCTAGATGCACTGGTAGTAGGTGTCGAGTGATACTCGACGCATAAGAATAATTTGAATTAGAATAATTTTGGATTCAGGAAGCGTCGAGTGGTCTCAGCGCCATTCGACAAGGCGTTGAGTGATACTTAACACATAAGAAGAAATGGACTTATAATATAATGGTTTCAGTAGGCATCGAGTGCATTGAGTGGTCTCAATGCCATTCCACGAGGCATTAAGTGATACTCAGCGCATAAGAAGAAATGGACTTAGAATTATACTGGTTTCAGTAGGCGTCAAATGCATTGAGTGGTCGCAACGCCATTCAATGAGGCGTTGAGTGATACTCAGCGCATAAGAAGAAATGGATTTGGAATAATACTAGCTTCAGGAAGTGTCAAGTGTGTTGAGTGGTCTCAACGCCACTTAACGAAGCGTTGAATTATACTCGACGATCCCGACGCTTTGACTTAGAAAAATACTGGACTCAACGAGGCGTTGAGTGATCACGATGAATTTCGATGATTCGTCGATTGTGTGTAGGTATATACGACGATTTTGACTTAGAGCAATTTCAGCCCGAGCGGAATTTGATGTATTGTATATACGGGCTGAACCGGGTTCGGGAAATGTGCTAAATGACTCCCGTGGACCAATCTCTTCAACCAGACTTGTTTTAAGTAATAATGGGCGGTCCAATGTTAGGGTGACACGTAGCAAAGCAATCTAACCCTAATTCTTCTTATAAAAGAAAACATACGGGTAAACCCTAGCCATCACTTCATTCTCATTTGTCGAGCTGTTACTTGCCACACCCGACGGAGGAAGAGAAGTCGCCGGTGTCAGATTTTCTGGAGGTCGAACTCCCCTTCATAAAGAACGATGTCGCCGAGAAGGATAAAAAGATCCATGGCCGGAAATGAGGTGAGCTTCCTACCCCCTCCCTTGGTGCTAGATCCTTAGTTATGAAATAGGAGAGATGTCGGCTCAAAGGAGTTCGACCTTGGTGAGAAATGGAGATCTCTTAGGAAGAGATCATGATATGACCCTTGTCCTAGGGATTTGTGTCTTCAACCTCTCCTCTCTTCATTGTGAAGGTGATGGAATTGGTTTCGTAAAGAGATATAGTCTATTGAGGGTGAATAAGGGAAGAGGAAAATCTATGTGTAGCTTTGAACATATGGCTAGAGGAAGAAGATGAACCGATGTCGTTCGTTTTGCTTTAAGATGCGTGCATAAATCTGTTTTCTGCGCATAACGGACTTTGAGGCCGTTTTCGGGTGTGATACGGCTGGATTTAGGTCTTAGGCTGAATATGAAATTTGTAGTCCTCGGAAAGACCTTTCCAACAAATTGTTACACGATTTCATAGGAGCCTTGTATCTCCAGCAATGTCCAGTCGAATTTACTGCACTGTAACATCTTAGGTGCATGTTGTTCTCAGGTTAGTGTGTAATCGAATTTGGACTAAGTAGAAGAAATGTAGAAAGATGATGTTTAGGTTTGGATGAGCCTGATACTAGGTAGTCGAGATAAACAAATGATTGGAGGAATTTAATAAACAAATGGTTGGGGAAATTTAGTGAACAAATGGTTTGATAAGATTTGGTTGTACAAATGAAATACTCGTGAAATCTGGTAAGGATGTGCGTGATTATCATCCGGTGAATGAAACAGGTTTGGAAGGAGAGCGTAATGCCCGATAATTGAACGTGTAATCTGTAGCTATGAATATGAGAAGTGTCACTGTATTGTTGTAATTAACATATGAAAGCACAGTGGTTTGTGAATGATTGGTTATAAGAAAGGAATCAGATGAGGTAAATCTCATGGACATGGAATATGTTGAATCGTGATCTCAAATGTTGGATGGGATAATTTGTATAGTACACTACTTAGAGTGTGTCTCACCATGGGTAGCAGTGTGGGATTGGAATGTTGTTCAAGGTGACTTGCCACCTGTATTGATGTTGAACCCTTGAGTGCTTGGGAGCATGGAAATTTGAGAGGGTGTAAGTGCGTGAGTTTTAGACCGCACTGGATTGGTAATGATGATAAGGGACTCAGTGTGGAGCTATCGAGTGATGTTGAGCACTTGATTGGTAATGATGAAAAGGGACTCGGTTGGATCCCTTAGACGGTTGATGGCAAGGACATATGAATTTGCAAGCGGTGTGAGTTGACATGCAGTGTCATAATCCTTGGTTAAGGATAGTGTGGTAGGTCTACGGGCTCGACAGTTGTAAGACCCCTTTTTTCGTTCAAAACTCGGGGTCTTATGCCCAGAACCGCCGCTTTGCGGTGACACCTTCGCACCCGGGAAGGTCGTCACTACAACGCGCCGATTCTGCCGGCCTTTTCGATCACAATCAAGTAGCAAGTAGAACAATAAAGAGAAATGCAGTCCACAATATAATATCACATATAAATAAAAACTCCACGAGGGGAGCGTCCATAGTATAACATCAGAGTAAAAACAGAGTACTGAAAGGAAAAGGACTTAAGCCTGGTACAACAACACCTCACTACATGGTCACTCATCGGAAGCTGAACTAAAACTAAGAGTCACCGTAACTGTCACTGAACCGAGAGCACCCAAGCTTGACTGGTCCATCTCCACCAACCCCATACTCTGCTGGTGCTGCATCTCTGGGTGCTTCCTCCTTTTCGGCCTGCAGTCGCCGCCTCGCAATCCACGTCTGCGTCTACGTCTTCGGCCTCCTGACTGCTGAGCTGGTGGGATCCCACCCATCAAGGAGCATTTGACCCGTGTATGTCCCGGCTGGTGACAATGGTAACATGGTCGCGGGGTCAACTCCGTCAAAAACTGCAAAACCCGTGACCCTTCCATATGGTACACCTAAAATGATGTGGTCCGAAAACCGTTAGTCTATAAGACTAAGCTCTATCATCCTCCACCCCTTCCCCCATGCCCTAAGGCACCGAGCGGAGAGGAAGAAAGGGGAGGACTTGAAGGTGGAGAGTAGTCAAAAGCAGATGACGATGAGCCTAACAAGCAAGTAATAACAGGCGAACAATATAAGTGTTATAATAGGTAAAACAGAAAGGTAAGTAAGTAATTAAACCTTCACTTATGTGAGTACACATAAGCCAAGGGATCTTTTACAAGGCTCTCATCGTATAAATGTCTCATTCCACTTATACGTTGGGGTGTCGGTTATCACAAGCATTATTTAAATATTAAAAATGACCTTAATCTATAAAACTTGCCCACACAAGCTTATAGACCAAAGGGTCATTTTGCAGGTTCTAATGTATAAGCGTCTCATTCCACTTATACATTAGGTGTCAAGATTCTTATGAATGATTATGTATGCAACTATATGGTGGGTTAATGATGTTCATGCAGTGCAACTCACACACACGACTTTGTGTACACAAACCTTTAGTTCCCCCTTTCAGAGCCGTTACCTCCAAGGATACCTCTGTAGTGGCAGACGGAAGCGGTGGGTTGGGCCTCGCCCACCTCAAAACCAGTAAAACCACCACTGGTCTGACCTATCGTACGCCCCCAATGCCTAGTGCACGAGGCGGACTCCTGCGTACTCTTGCCGACTGGTCCGTCGGACTTAACCTTGGCTAAGTGCTAGTCACCTTGCCGAGTCAACGATATCGGTGTCGGTTCAATCGAACTCCCCGATATCGAGAACCCACCACCTTAATCTTTCCTATTTTTATGCACATGCAGCAGTTAATATATGAAGTCAAGAGTAAATCTCCTGGACCAAACCGTCCGGCTCAACCACAAACCGAGACTAAGCTCCCCGGACTTAACCATCCGGCTCAATTCCAAACCTCATCCCTTTGAGCACCGCGGGATGGCGCCCCTTTGAACACCTCGGGACGACTTAACCTTTTCCAAATGTCTATCTAACTAGTGTGTGAAGTGTAAACCTATTTCAACTAATTACTCTTTTGATTTATTTAAGATTTACGTTAGCCCAGGACTGTCTCCGGATTATGCCCCTTGAAGGGTTCTCAATAGGCACTAGGAACCAAGACGGCGGCATTACGGCCCGAAGTTCCCTTTCGCAAGGCACTTATTATTATTGGTTGTTTTTCCCTTACCCGTTCCCTTTATAAATTGCATCAAACAAAACCTAGGGTGAATTTGACTCTTCACTCTTACGGGGACGATGATCTTTCGTCAGATCCGTGCTCCTTCTACCACAACCACTCACTTCTCGTCACTCCTTAGAATCTTCCATGACAACCTATCTAAATCCATCCCAATCAGCACATTGAGAAACTCCAACATTGCTCTAAGTTGTCTCCAAATGCGATCTTTTACGAAAACGCTAAATGCAGACCAGCCTACACTATATGATGACCTTGATAGGATGTCCTTTGTGTCTTCATCTGAATGGCCTAAGTTATTTACTGGGGTCCTATCATGTCATAAATGAATCAATTCCAGGTTATAACCATTTTCTCAATTAATCTAATAATTAATTAATTTTCCTACAAATCCAAGGTCTACCATTTTGAACATGAGGTAGACTTTTTAGCTATGTAAAAATCATAATAAATTTAGAATAAATTCTGTTATATCTAAAAAGGATATAACCAAGGTTTGACATTTTTTCTCTAAGTTCTAAGGGGCCTAATCATGTTTTATCAGTAATTCATTTCTTTCATGACTAATGAATAAACTACATCAAATCTTCATTCAAATAATTTGAATCAATTATAGGGTACTAATAACACCATGAAAACAGCACTAGATAAGTTTCATAATTTTCCTACTGGAAATTAATTTATAATAAATCATTTACTAAATTCTTAATCTAACATGCTTGTGAATCAAGTACCATAATCATAACTCCAAAAATCTTGAATAAATGGACACTAGTAAATATTGGTTTAAGGACCCTATTTATCAAATTTCATAATTTTCCAGAAGGTATTTAAGCCATAATATATTTTAAAACCATAAAGCCCTTTTATAACACTTGTGAAAGAACTACTAGATTTCTTCAACATAAAATTAAACTAAAAATTCAGGAGCATTCGTGCTGGCCAATAACATCTAATTCCAGAGTTTCATGGGGTCTTATTTGACTTAAAAATCTTTAATAAATAAAATATCAAAATAGGGCTATACCCACATTCATAAGTGAAGTACTAGAAATAATTATCCAAAACTTCTAGTAAAATCATCCAAGGGTCCTAACTACCCTAGAAACACTCTACCCAAGTTTCATAGCTTTTAAATGAATTTAAGTTACTGTTTTGACCTAAAAGCCCTTCTACCCTAAAACTAGGGTTTAGGTTTTGAGGTACCTACCTACCTCTACATTCTCTAATATTTCAACCAGAGGGTTAAATACCCATTAACAACCTCTCCACCAAATCTCAAGACCATACAAGGGCATTTGCCCCTATGACCTTCACAAGCCCCCAAAGTCCTCATTTAGGGTTTGAACCTGGGCCCTAGGGTAAACTCACCCTAATCCACCCCATTTTACCCAAGGGGTTCTTAGGATCATTTCAAACTAATGGTCAAAATCTCAACATCTGTTGAGGTGAGATGATCTCTCAAGTGTCAAAAGTACCTTTTCCCTAAATTTCCCTTCCCTAGGTCCAAACTAGGGTTTAGTGAATTCCTATTCAAAACTCAACCAAATGAGTTTAAATTGGAACCAGACCTAGATACCTATACCAGGGACACCTCGCCAAAATTTGGGAGGCTATGGAGGTCATTTGACCCTTTAATTATCTTGCCCTTGCTTTTCTAGGGTTAGGGAAAAACCCTAAGCTACACTATCCCAAATGGTCTCCAATTTTTACAGGGGCTGGATCTAGGTAATAATAAGCCTCTGTCCAAAATTCGGGGAATTTGGACCAAGGGTTAGGTGTGGGGAATTATTTTAAAATCTGCCCTACTTATAGGACCTACCCTAGAAAAATGGCCCTATAGGTCAGTAGACTTGTCCTAAAATTTTCCTTTATTCATCAAACTATAGATAATAAAAATGCCTACAACATTTATGTTGATCATTTTTGATGAACATGCCCCTAAAGGGCCTAAATAATTCTTAGAAGAAATCTGCCCTAGTTGTAGGACATACCCTTACTAAAAAGGCTCTACAGGGCAGTCCTCTCATCCAATTTTTCACCACTGCATATCCAATTGTAGGTATTTAAAATACCTACAACTTTCATGTTATGACCTTTTTAGTAGGTGTCCATAAGGGGCCTAAATTTAATTTACAGTGAAACTGTTTTATTAAAATACATAAAAAGAATTAATAAAAGCTGTAATTCGTGTATTTAAGTCTCACACGCATCTTAAAGCAATCCGAGGGCAGCTGTACTTCGTCTTCTCCAAATGGACTGAACCAAAACCGTGAGAAGTGAATCTTACGGGTCTTTTCCCGGCCACCAGGGGCGGCGCCACCACCGGGAAACAACTCCTACATGTTCCCGGTGGTGGGGGCTAACCTTGGCGGCGGCTAGGGCGGCCGGAGGTAGCGGCGCCGCCCTACCTGAGCCCACCAAAACTCCATTAAAAATGGTGTTTTTCTAGGTTTGCACTCCACTCGACCGGCTCGTTTGAGCCCGGGCTTACTCCTAACATGTCGAAGATCTATGCATGAGAAAAAGGGAGTGAGGGAGGACCTGAGTTCGGGCTTGGATGCGAATAGACCGGCGGGAATGCATGGCGGCGGCGGTGGCGGAGTTTCCTCTCCTTGGTGGCTCCGGCAAGGGTTCTCTCCTCCTTCTCTGATTTCGAAAATGGTCTCCCCTCTCTCCTAAGTGAGTATATAAGAGGGAGAGGGGAAGAGGGGGCGGTTTCATCCAAGAGGCAAAACACCCCTTCATGGTGGGGGGGTGGGTTAGAGGTGAGGAGGGGTGAAACCACCTCTTGGTGGCCGGGAAAGGGTTGGTGGGAAGAGGTGCCAGGCATTAGGTGGTTGTGAGCCCCTCCTTGGCCGAATTCATGCCTCCTCCCTCTTCAAAACACCCCTTCACCTCTCCACCACCTTTTCTCTCTCCTCTATATAACCAAAAACTCATTTTTTTCTCTCTCCTTGTCACCCTCACGAATTCCTCCTCCTAAAAAGCTTAAAGGCAGCCCAAGTGAATATTAAATCCTTAAATGTCATATGAGAGGGGGGGCTCACCATTCTACCATGAAAATACCACTTATTCTCACTTTCTATCTCCTATATTTAGCCTATTTCTCACTTCTTTCTCTCTCCTAGTCAACATGTTGGCTAGCCTAGGGTTTAGGCTATAGGCAACCATAATAACTCCTAATAAAACCCCATGAGTCTACATGAGGGGGCTTGAGCTTGAGTTAACCCAATTGAGCTAGGTTTGACTTGATTTGGGTTTAGGGTTGACTTGGTCAATTTGACCTTCAGAGTCAACATCAATAGACCCCTAGGGACCCATTGACCTCCCCTAAGGCCTAGGTATGGTTAGGTAGGGTAGACTTGGCATAATGAGGGTGAGTTGACCCAAGGCAGGGTTAATTTGGCATAACTAGGGCTTAAGTTGACTTGGGTCAACTTAGCCACTAGGTTTGCACCCAATGGGTCCTTGGTGACCCATTGATCTCATATTAGGTCTAGGAATTCCTTGGAGTCAGATTGAACCCACTAGGCCACCAAAATCAGGGTTTTAAGATTTTACTATTTGCAGCCCAAGTGAGTCTCAACTAGCTAGTTGGGTCACCTAACCTCCTAGATTTAACCTAGGCCTTGTTATGACCTAGGTATGTTCAAGTCACTCCTAAGGGGGGGTCTATTTGAAAATGGGATGTTACAAATCCCAATAAACAAAACAAAAATTTCGTCCCCGAAATTAAGGTTAAGTCTATGGGAGCTTTCCTACCGGTTATCTTAAGCTTGTAACATCCCACGAGGGTTGAATTGCTTAACCAAGGCTAATAAATAAGAGCTAGCCCCAATAAACAAAGGATTAGCCTCTAATCTTAGGTGATACTCCGGTGTAAAATAAGTAGGGAAAAATAATTACAAGCATCTTGAGAAGTTAGAAGATATTACCTGGCTAAACAACTCCGGGTACTTCTCTCGCATCAAGTCCTCGGGTTCCCAAGTATGCTCCTCTTGCCCATGATTCCTCCACAAGACTTTGACTAGCGAGATCTTCTTGCGGCGCAAGACCTGTATCCCCTGGTCGTCAATCTGTATCGGCTCCACCTGTACGGACCGATCTGTAGCTACCGGCCCATCAGCGGTGGTAATCTGTAGCTCCGGGCGTAGTAGAGCCCTGCTGAGTGAAGATACGTGGAACACGTCGTGTAGACCGTACAGCTCCTGCGACAGCTCTAGTCTGTAAGCTAATGGACCGATCCTCTCCTGGATCCTGAAAGGCCCCATGTATCTCGGACTGAGCTTCTTCCGCCGACCACGTACTCGTGAAACCCCGTGCATCGGCCGGATCTTCAAGAACACCCGGTCCTCAACCTGAAACTCCACCTGACGATGTCGAGCGTCATAGTACTTAGCTTGTCTGCTATGGGCTTCTAATATTCTGTCTCTGATCAGCCTTACCTGAGCCTGCCTAAGTAAGCCTGCACGAATCTCCACTCCATGGAAGTGAACCGGCCATCCGGATCCGACACAATCGTCTTGGGCACCCCGTGATAACGAACAACTACTCACAATTCTTATGAAACACCCATGAGAGTTTTCTTTCGGGTCGGGGTGACCCCAACTACCTCGTTCAGTCTTATCTTCATCGGATGATGCAACATAGCGATTTGGTCTTATCTTCATCCGAATAACGTTGAACTATATTAAATTCAATCTCACTATGTTTGTTACGCCACATTCCCAAAATTAGGTCTAAGGAAACCCTAGTCAATCCTATTTGCCAAATAAACAAAAGATAAGCCCCCAATAAACAAAAGATAAGCCCCTATCTTCCTTGGGCTAAGTATCTTTGATATTACCATGTTATATCCGTCATAGCTGGGTGCACAATCCCTAGGGCATCAATCTTCGACTTGGGGTTCCAACCTGAAACCTGTTGATATATACCTTAAACTCTCTGAGTCACATTTACGACAACCTTATCCGGGTCAAAATGTTCCCAATCCCAAATATGTATCTTCTGAACTTGAATTCATATCCAACCCTCGGTGTTTGTCTTTGTGGTTGTCTCCGAGAAATCTTGTTACATGTACGAGGGTTAAAACTACTTATCTTCTACTATTCTGCTAATGGTTTATTGGCCTCAACTCTCCTTAAAGCAGTCTACTGATTTGAGTAATCCTTGATAGGGACCATAAGGTCACCTGAGTTTATCTATTAGGTTGTCATTCTCACGTTAAACTCTTCCTTTTATTCTGTTTGGGTACATCCTTACCTTAAACAAGTTCATACCCAGGGTCTATTTCGAACTAGGGCATGCTATAAGTCGTCTTGGTTAGTCGTGTGCCCTAATGGGTTGAGTCTAACTCATTGACATAGGAATTATAAGATGAGGTCTTTACAGCCGGAGGTACTCTCTGCTGGGGGCAGGGTTTGCCTCAAGCTACAAAGAAGAATTCCATTTGTTTAAGAAGTGGACAATTTATATGTGATCACCATATGGGCACACCACTGCTTCCGCTGCTTAGTTTGTCCCCAAACTAAACTCGCGCGGGGGCGACCCAGGGTTTGTGGACTACTTTTTCGATCGTGATTATCCTCTGATACCACTTTGTAAGACCCCTTTTTTTTGTTCAAAACTCGGGGTCTTATGCCCAGAACCGCCGCTTTACGATGACACCTTCGCACCTGGGAAGGTCGTCACTACAACGCGCCGATTCTACCAGCCTTTTCAATCACAATCAAGTAGCAAGTAGAACAATAAAGAGAAATGCAGTCCACAATATAATATCACATATAAATAAAAACTCCATGAGGGGAGCGTCCACAGTATAACATCAGAGTAAAAACAGAGTACTGAAAGGAAAAGGACTTAAGCCCGGTAAAACAACACCTCACTACATGGTCACTCATCGGAAGCTGAACTAAAACTAAGAGTCACCGTAACTGTCACTGAACCGAGAGCACCCAAGCTTGACTGGTCCATCTCCAGCGACCCCATACTCTGCTGGTGTTGCATCTCTGGGTGCTTCCTCCTTTTCGGCCTGCAGTCGCCGCCTCGCAATCCACGTCTGCGTCTACGTCTTCGGCCTCCTGACTGCTGAGCTGGTGGGATCCCACCCATCAAGGGGCATTTGACCCGTGTATGTCCCGGCTGGTGACAATGGTAATATGGTCGCGGGGTCAACTCCGTCAGAAACTGCAAAACCTGTGACCCTTCCATATGGTACACCTAAAATGATGTGGTCCGAAAACCGTTAGTCTATAAGACTAAGCCCTATCATCCCCCACCCCTTCCCCCATGCCCTAAGGCACCGAGCGGAGAGGAAGAAAGGGGAGGACTTGAAGGTGGAGAGTAGTCAAAAGCAGATGACGGTGAGCCTAACTAGCAAGTTATAACAGGCGAACAATATAAGTGTTATAATAGGTAAAACAGAAAGGTAAGTAAGTAAGTAATTAAACCTTCACTTATGTGAGTACACATAAGCCAAGGGATCTTTTACAAGGCTTCCATCGTATAAATGTTCCATTCCACTTATACGTTGGGATGTCGGTTATCACAAGCATTATTTAAATATTAAAAATGACCTTAATCTATAAAACTTGCCCACACAAGCTTATAGACCAAGGGGTCGTTTTGCAGGTCCTAATGTATAAGCGTCCCATTCCACTTATACATTAGGTGTCAAGATTCTTATGAATGATTATGTATGCAACTATATGGTGGGTTAATGAAGTTCATGCAGTGCAACTCACACACACGACTTTGTGTACACAAACCTTTAGTTCCCCCTTTCAGAGCCGTTACCTCCCAGGATACCTCTGTTGTGGCAGACGGAAGCGGTGGGTTGGGCATCGCCCACCTCAAAACCAGTAAAAGCACCACTGGTCTGACCTATCGTACGCCCTCAACACCTGGTGCATGAGGCGGACTCCTGCGTACTCTTGCCGACTGGTCCGCCGGACTTAACCTTGGCTAAGTGCTAGTCACCTTGTCGAGTCAACGATATCGGTGTCGGTGCAATCGAACTCCCCGATATCGAGAACCCACCACCTTAATCTTTTCTATTTTTATGCACATGCAGCAGTTAATATATGAAGTCAAGAGTAAATCTCTCGGACCAAACCGTCCGGCTCAACCACAAACCGAGACTAAGCTCCCCGGACTTAACCGTCCGGCTTAATTCCAAACCTCATCCCTTTGAGCATCGCGGGATGGCGCCCATTTGAACACCTCGGGATGACTTAACCTTTTCTAAATGTCTATCTAACTAGTGTGTGAAGTGTAAACCTATTTCAACTAATTACTCTTTTGATTTATTTAAGATTTACGTTAGCCCAGGACTGTCTCCGGATTATGCCCCGTGAAGGGTTCTCAATAGGCACTAGGAACCAAGACGGCGGCATTACGGCCCGAAGTTCCCTTTTGCAAGGCACTTATTGTTATTGGTTGTTTTTCCCTTACCCATTCCCTTTATAAATTGCATCAAACTAAACCTAGGGTGAATTTGACTCTTCACTCTTACGGGGACGATGATCTTTCGTCAGATCCGTGCTCCTTCTACCACAACCACTCACTTCTCGTCACTTCTTAGAACCTTCCATGACAACCTATCTAAATCCATCCCAATCAGCACATTGAGAAATTCCAACATTGCCCTAAGTTATCTCCAAATGCGATCTTTTACGAAAATGCTAAATGCAGACCAGCCTACACTATATGATGACCTTGATAGGATGTCCTTTGTGTCTTCATCCGAATGACCTAAGTTATTTACTGGGGTCCTATCATGTCATAAATGAATCAATTTCAGGTTATAACCATTTTCTCAATTAATCTAATAATTAATTAATTTTCCTACAAATCCAAGGTCTACCATTTTGAACATGAGGTAGACTTTTTAGCTATGTAAAAATCATAATAAACTTAGAATAAATTTTGTTATATCTAAAAAGAATATATCCAAGGTTTGACATTTTTTCTCTAAGGTCTAAGGGGCCTAATCATGTTTTATCAATAATTCATTTCTTTCATGACTAATGAATAAACTACATCAAATCTTCATTCAAATAATTTGAATCAATTACAGGGTACTAATAATACGATGAAAACAGCACTAGATAAGTTTCATAATTTTCCTACTGGAAATTAATTTATAATAAATCATTTACTAAATTCTTAATCTAACATGCTTGTGAATCAAGTACCATAATCATAACTCCAAAAATCTTGAATAAATGGCCACTAGTAAATATTGGTTTAAGGACCCTATTTATCAAATTTCATAATTTTCCAGAAAGTATTTAAGCCATAATATATTTTAAAACCATAAAGCCCTTTTATAACACTTGTGAAAGAACTACTAGATTTCTTCAACATAAAATTAAACTAAAAATTCAGGAGCATTCTTGCTGGCCAACAACATCTAATTCCAGAGTTTCATGGGGTCTTATTTGACTTAAAAATCTTTAATAAATAAAATATCAAAATAGGGCTATACCCACATTCATAAGTGAAGTACTAGAAATAATTATCCAAAAATTCTAGTAAAATCATCCAAGGGTCCTAACTACCCTAGAAACACTCTACCCAAGTTTCATAGCTTTTAAATGAATTTAAGTTACTGTTTTGACCTAAAAGCCCTTCTACCCTAAAACTAGGGTTTAGGTTTTGAGGTACCTACCTACTGCTACATTCTCTAATATTTCAACCAGAGGGTTAAATACCCATTAACAACCTCTCCACCAAATCTCAAGACCATACAAGGGCATTTGCCCCTATGACCTTCACAAGCCCCCAAAGTCCTTATTTAGGGTTTGAACCTGGGCCCTAGGGTAAACTCACCCTAATCCACCCCATTTTCCCCAAGGGGTTCTTAGGATCATTTCAAACCAATGGTCAAAATCTCAACCTCTGTTGAGGTGAGATGATCTCTCAAGTGTCAAAAGTACCTTTTCCCTAAATTTCCCTTCCCTAGGTCCAAACTAGGGTTTAGTGAATTCCTATTCAAAACTCAACCAAATGAGTTTAAATTGGAACCAGACCTAGATACCTATGCCAGGGACACCTCGCCAAAATTTGGGAGGGTATGGAGGTCATTTGACCCTTTAATTATCTTGCCCTAGCTTTTTTAGGGTTAGGGAAAAACCCTAAGCTACACTATCCCAAATGGTCTCCAATTTTTACAGGGGCTGGATCTAGGTAATAATAAGCCTCTGTACAAAATTCGGGGAATTTGGACCAAGGGTTAGGTGTGGGGAATTATTTTAAAATCTGCCCTACTTATAGGACCTACCCTAGAAAAATGGCCCTATAGGTCAGTAGACTTATCCTAAAATTTTCCATTACACATCAAACTTTAGATAATAAAAATGCCTACAACATTTATGTTGATCATTTTTGATGAACATGCCCCTAAAGGGCCTAAATAATTCTTAGAAGAAATCTGCCCTAGTTGTAGGACATACCCTTACTAAAAAGGCTCTACAGGGCAGTCCCCTCATCCAATTTTTCACCACTGCATATCAAATTGTAGGTATTTAAAATACCTACAACTTTCATGTTATGACCTTTTTCAGTAGGTGTCCATAAGGGGCCTAAATTTAATTTACAGTGAAACTGTTTTATTAAAATACAGAAAAAGAATTAATAAAAGCTGTAATTCGTGTATTTAAGTCTCGCACGCATCTTAAAGCAATCCGAGGGCAGCTGTACTTCGTCTTCTCCAAATGGCCTGAACCAGAACCGTGAGAAGTGAATCTTACGGGTCTTTTCCCGGCCACCAGGGGCGGCGCCACCACCGGGAAACAACTCCTACATGTTCCCGGTGGTGGGGGCTAACCTTGCCGGCGGCTAGGGCGGCCGGAGGTGGCGGCGCCGCCCTACCCGAGCCCACCAAAACTCCATTAAAATGGTGTTTCTCTAGGTTTGCACTCCACTCGACCGGCTCGTTTGAGCCCGGGCTTACTCCTAACATGTCTAAGATCTATGCATGAGAAAAAGGGAGTGAGGGAGGACCTGAGTTCGGGCTTGGATGCGAATAGACCGGCGGGAATGCATGGCGGCGGCGGTGGTGGCATTTCCTCTCCTTGGTGGCTCCGGCAAGGGTTCTCTCCTCCTTCTCTGATTTCGAAAATGGTCTCCCCTCTCTCCTAAGTGAGTATATAAGGGGGAGAGGGGAAGAGGGGGCGGTTTCATCCAAGAGGCAAACACCCCTTCATGGTGGGGGGGTGGGTTAGAGGTGAGGAGGGGTGAAACCACCTTTTGGTGGCCGGGAAAGGGTTGGGGGGGAATAGGTGCCAGCCATTAGGTTGCTGTGGGCCCCTCCTTAGCCGAATTCATGCCTCCTCCCTCTTCAAAACACCCCTTCACCTCTCCACCACCTTTTCTCTCTCCTCTATATAACCAAAAACTCATTTTTTTCTCTCTCCTAGTCACCCTCACGAATTGCTCCTCCTAAAAAGCTTAAAGGCAGCCCAAGTGAATATTAAATCCTTAAATGTCATATGAGAGGGGGGCTCACCATTCTACCATGAAAATACCCCTTATTCTCACTTTCTCTCTCCTATATTTAGCCTATTTCTCACGTATTTCTCTCTCCTAGTCAACATGTTGGCTAGCCTAGGGTTTAGGCTATAGGCAGCCATAATAACTCCTAATAAAACCCCATGAGTCTACATGAGGGGGCTTGAGCTTGAGTTAACCCAATTGAGCTAGGTTTGACTTGATTTGGGTTTAGGGTTGACTTGGTCAATTTGACCTTCAGAGTCAACATCAATAGACCCCTAGGGACCCATTGACCTCCCCTAAGGCCTAGGTATGGTTAGGTAGGGTAGACTTGGCATAATGAGGGTGAGTTGACCCAAGGCAGGGTTAATTTGGCATAACTAGGGCTTAAGTTGACTTGGGTCAACTTAGCCACTAGGTTTGCACCCAATGGGTCCTTGGTGACCCATTGATCTCATATTAGGTCTAGGAATGCCTTGGAGTCAGATTGAACCCACTAGGCCACCAAAATCAGGGTTTTAAGATTTTATTATTTGCAGCCCAAGTGAGTCTCAACTAGCTAGTTGGGTCACCTGACCTCCTAGATTCAACCTAGGCCTTGTTATGACCTAGGTATGTTCAAGTCACTCCTAAGGGGGGGTCTATTTGAAAATGGGATGTTACACCAGTGATCACACGGACGGGAGTTGATGGATAAACTATGGATGGTTGGGATTGGTCCTCGATGCTCATTCTCAGGGCCCCTTCCGTGCAAAGTGTACGGTTGGGCTTGGTCCTTTGGTGATACGCTCCTATATGCTCCTTCTGTGGCACACGATAATCCAGTTTGGGTTGTGTTTATTTCACATCTACCCAATACCCCTCTAAGCCGTAGTACGCATGGAGCTTTGATGTTATGTTCCTAGCATTGGGGCATACGGAGGCCTAGGCCAGGTAGTGTGGAGACAAGCCTTGTAGTGGAAAGCCCATTTAACTATCACTGTCTGGCCATGACGGATGGCACCTGATAGGTTAGCCACCTGCTCGAAAAGTGGGAAATACAAGTCTTTGTCGACATAGTAGTGTGTGTGTGTGAGAGAGCATGGGTGAGTGACGGTTAAAACTCGCGACGCCCCGGGGGTTATTTATTTTGGATTTTGGATTTATTTAGTTTGATAAGCATGGAGCGCCGATTTTTTATTTATAAAAAGTTGAAACCGAGTTTTAACGAAATAAGGCAAGTGCACCTATCGCAAGAAGTACAAGATATTTCGGTGGGGAATATCGGGGTCATATTGTTCTTGGGGACGGGTTGATTATTTCTACTCTTCCCTGAAGGGATTATTATTTTACCGAAGATAACTTGTCGGGTTATTAATTAAATAGCACGGGTATATAAAAAAAACAGAAAATAAACTTGAAAAAGTTGATGAAGAAATAATGCATCAGTACCGAATCGTATTTGAACTAAAATAACTTTTAATAACTAGAGATCCTAAATTTCAAATTAATTAAGGCGGCTTGGTTGTGGAGGCTCAACAAAAATTAGCTCACCTATCTCTAGGACTATCGTTCACCTGAACATTAAGACTATTCGACCGAACTCTCGTCCGACGAAGGATTCCTCTTAATGCTCGTATTACGCTAAGTGCCCCGCTATTGGGTGGGGAACCCAATCCGAGAGAATTACGCTTCTCCTCTCTCGAGGTTATGCACGCAATTCTCTTTACCCAAGGGTGATCGGTCCATACGCACGGCCTCTCGGCTAGCTAGCATATGGACAACAGAAATAGCGTCCACACATCGATATGTGGTCCTACACATTGTATACCCGGGGCAAACCTTAAGTACTTTAATTAAAGAGAAAAAGGAAAGTTATGGTTAGATCTGATATACTCTAGAGGGGGGTGAATAGAGTATGTATGTATATTTAAAAACTTTTCCTAAGTTATAAAAGATTATACCTAAACTTAGATATAATATCACAATATACTAAATTGAAATAAATGAAATCACAGAACAGCTAAATAACACAACCACAACAAGAACAAGAAGAAGAGGGCAACCAGACAACACAAGAATTTATAGTGGTTACCCAACCTGGGTACATCCACTCTTCTACCACCCTAGTAGGAATCTACTCAGGTTTTTGATCAGGTGACTGCCACCAATGAGCTTTTGATCAGGTGCTCAAAAACCAAACCTTAAGTCTTTTGTTAGGAGACTTGCAACCAGGAATCACTTTTGAAGGGAGTAGAAAACCCTTTTTACAGAGAGGGTGAGAGAGTGGTGGTGTCTTCTCTTTCTCAAATACAAATGAGAAGACTAGTGGAATTGATGTTAACAAAATGCTCCCCCTGAAATATTGAGTTTGTTCAGGGAGGAATGAAACTTTTTCTTCAGGGTGATAGGCCTTCAATCTTTCAACTTTAACAAGAAGAACTTCAGGAACTTCTTGACAGATGTAGTATAGTTGTCCAACTGAAAGTTCCTGAGAGTATGACAGAAGAAGACTCTTGATTTGGATGGTTGTTCTTCTTCTTCAGAAAGTTTGTTCTTCTTCTGGTCTAGCAATTATTGATTACTTGACTGATCGATTCTTTGTGTCTCAAGAATTCTGTATGTCTCTCCGATTGTGTCTCTATTGTATATCTGTGTAAGAAAAAGAACTTCTCATCTTTTATATTTTCCATGTGAAAGTGCTTTTGAATTTTGAAATTCATCCTGTAATTAATGTTGACGGCCTTGGAATAATTTGGCATTGATTTGTTTCCCTAACTGTCCCTTAGAAAAACGGCAGGCAATAATCCTGATGAAGACCATGATTAATTCTCTTGTCTAATGCTAATATTCAGAAAATATTAGAGCATTAATTACTCGGGAATCATTGCCACATAATAAGGACAAAAGAGGAAAACAGCCAAGACTGGATTCGTCGACCTGAGTCCATAGTTTGTCGAGCTGAGAATAGTTATTCGTCGAGCTAAGAATAGCTGTTCGTCGAGCTGAGATCCAAGATCGTCGACCTCTGAATGTTGCTTGATAACTTTCTTCTTCTGTGCTTCAAGTTTGTCGAGCTGAGATCTAAGATCGTCGAGCAGAGCCCTGAGAACTGATTTCATCCAGTTGGTCCAAGATCATCGAGCTGAGTTTTGATTCTGGACTTAGACTATTTTTTGGTGTAGATTATTGAAGCATCATTTTGGCGTTGAGTGAAATGTCATCTGGCATTGAGTGAAATGTCATCTGGCATTGAGTGAAATATCATCTGGAGTTGAGTGAAATGTCATCTGGCATTGAGTGAAATGTCATCTGGCATTGAGTGTTGAATCACCTTATCTAGAATTAGTCGACCAGAGAACAGAGTTCGTCTAGTTGATGTTCTTAGTTCGTCGACTGAAGTTTGACTCAGAGAAGTTTTCACTTTGTCCAGAGTTCGTCAAGCTGAGCACGACTTTCGTCGACCGGAGTTCGACGAACGTAGAACTCCTTTTTCAAGTCTTGAATTCTCTAAGTCTTGAGTCTCTGACTTTGTTGAAGGCTGGTCCCTGGCATTATTGACTCTAAGGACTTGACCTAGACTATAGGACACAACCATGAACCTTGTCTATACATGTTGGGTCATATCCTAATTTAGTGAACCTAGCCCAAATCCAACTAGGGATCCAACAATCTCCCCCTATTTGGGTGAGGTCACTAATTACAGACTCAATAAAAGAAAATGTACAAAGCAAGAACACAATATATATCTGGCAGAGAATTAAACAGTAAATGTGCAGCAGATATATTTACACAGTTAGCTTTGTAACATAAAACACAATTTAACAAAAATATACCATATAGCAGTTCAGGTTCTAGTTTTTCTGTTTCTTATCCTTTGGCTTAGCTTCTTTTCTCTTATCCCCAGGCTAAATAAAAATGATTTTTCTGTCAGGATTAGCAGCTTATTTCTTTGATATGTATATATCTGCTGCTCCAATCACTGTCAGGGTGGAGGTTCTGGGAACTACAGCCTCTTGGTGTCTAGCCATATAATCTGCAGGATTAAATACCTTCTTGCTTACTTGAAGTCTTTCAAGTTCTTTCTCTCTATATGAGGACATGGTAGTGAACTTGGTTGGATCTTCTCCTTCTTCTCTGGCCTTCTTTATCTGTGACAGACCTATCGATTCTTGAAGCCTAGTCATCCTGAAATTAGGATCAACATCCTGAATGATAGATAATTGATCATCTTGGGAGGGTAGCAGAGTAGCAGGCCTGAATTGAGTAGACTGTGCTTGAAAGCTTGTTTCTTTCTGGCTTTTATCACTCTTAGTGTATAGTGACTTTGGAGGTGCAGTTTCACTATATTTTCCTTTAGGTTAGTGTGATTCTGAATGCCTTCTTTGTTCATCTTGTTGTTGGGGAGGAGACAACTCTGGCTTCTGATAGACTACTTCCTTTATCTACTTTGTACAACCAATACTTCTTTGCTGGCTGCTTCCATGAGATTGATGTCTAGATGGCCTTTCCTTCCTCTGATAAGTTCTGGTGAATGTAGGCTTGGAAGGTACATCTGACCTTTGAGAAGTGGTTCCTGAAGCACCAGCAGCTGGAGGAGGAGGAGGGGATCCTTCCTGTATCTTTGAGGAGGAGGAGGAGAGTATCTTCTACTTTTCTTTCTAGCCTTTTGTTCATTTTTTGATAGCCACATCCAAGCTGGCATCCCTTTGTATGGAGTTATGTTTTGCAGAATATAGTAGGGAGTGTCATTTGTATTTCCTGGCTTAGGAGCAGGAGGAGGAGGAGGCTTCCTTTTCTTAGAGATTTTCTTCCTCTTTGGGTCCTCATCATCATCATCATCATCATCATCATCAGAAGGTTGAGGATTGTCATACATATCATCAATTTACCTTATTGTATTTTTGGGAATTTTTTTACTTCTTGGAGTAGGGATAACTTTAGCATGGACTGCTTCAGTTTCCATAGCAATGTCTTGAGCTATAATATCATCAAGATTGGGGAGAGGGCTATCATCCATAACATAGGATGGCCCAGGAGAGCTAGATGTCTGATCATCAGACTTATTTGCTGGAGAAGCAGTCAAACTTGTCTTTATAATGTTTAATATCTCTGAGCTGGCAGGAGAGGTATAACATGTTATGGCTTTAGATGATATAATGGGGAAGGTAAGACAGAAATGAATATATGACCCAAACATTTTTAGCAAAGCTACCAGATTCACTTTGGGATTAATGAAATAAACCCTTCCAGGCAGAATCTTTGGCAAAATTACCTCTTGAGTATTTGACACTATAATATATGTACAATAAATGCTACTTGCATCTGCTACTGAGGCTGTTGTTTCTGCAGCATCCGTTTCCATATCAGATTCAAGAAAATTCATGACATCTGTTTCCATATCAGCACCTGTTCCTGCTGCGGGTACTGCTGTTGGTTCTGCTGGTGCAACTGCTGCTGGTACTATTGTTGCTTTTTCTTTTGCTGCTGCTACAAATGCTGCTACTTCTTCATGAAGTATCTCCCCCTGCCTGCTTTCAGTAGACACTGAAGCCAGGTCCCCAAATGAAGAGGGAGCAGTAGTGAGGGCAGAGATCTGGGAAATAAGAGAGGATATGGAGGCATCTAGAGGAGAAATGGCCTCTGCTATAAGAGATTTGAGTAGGGGTGTGAGGAGAGTAATGAGAGGGGTGACAAGTGATGGATCCAAGTTTGGAGAAGTGGATGGTGGGGCAGTGGCTGGTTGAGTGGAAACTGCAGTTGCTGGGGGGGTGATAGGTGGAGATGGAATGGGAGTGTCGAGGAGGGAGTCATGTTGAGGAGAGGGAGTGTTCAGTGGAGAGGATAATAGGTTGAAGGATGGGAATGATCAGAGGTTGGTGTGGTGGATATCAGTAAGATGAGATGGAAGAGGAGATTAGGGTGGTGTAGGTACAGATATATCATGCTGGGGGGAGTTTGGATGGGATGGTATATGTGTAGGAGAGGAAGGAATAGGAGATGTTGGTGGTGTAGGGGTATGGACTATAATGGTAGTGGAGGTTGGGGTTGGTTGGAATTGAGATTGGGATGGAACTTGAGGGGCAGGAGGTGGTGGAGGGGTGGAGAGAATCCCTTTATTGGGGTGGGAAGAGGCCGGTGCAGCCCTTGTACTCTCAAAAGTTCTTGTGGAGGAGGAGGTAGCCTTAGTTGGCTTTGTGATAGTCCTCTCCCACTTGCTAAAATGAGCACAAGTGAGTCTCTTAGAAGCATTGATGGATATGGTCGAGGAGACAAGGGATCCTGCAGCCTTTTCCTTGAGGAAGATCCCGAGGATCCTTCCAAAACACACCTCTTTCTTGTTGTTCTTCTTTTTAATTAAGTCGAACAGAATTTGAGCCCAGTTCACAGCTTTCTTATTTACTATGGCACACATAACCAGGAACTGATGCCTGGTGATGTAGTCGTGCGCTGTGTGCTTTCCTAGGAGCACTTTCCCAACTATATCTGCAAGAAACTTATACTCGGCAGACAAAAGTTTCTTAAGTAATTTGTTTGGGGTGTCTCCAGAATAACCCATTGTACTCAGCATCAAATCAAATTCTTCAGAATCTATTTCTAATTCATCCTCACCATTTTTTAATCCAAAAATCTCAGTTAAAGTATCGGGAGTAAGAGGAATAGCGTTACCCGCAATGATTCCAGTCATCGTATTCCCGTCTGTAGTAACTGTATAGACCCACTCCCTAATCTCTGTTGCAGATATCTTTATGCGAGTGGAAAGAAGAGTCTTTAGTTGTTGATCTTCAAGAAGTTGTAGAATGTTCAGGAAGATTTGATCGGAGTACTGGAAAGATTCAAAATCCAAATCAAAGCCAGAGTCAAACTTCATTGCAGCAAGGGATCCTGCGGAAACATCCATGAGAGCACCTGGAGGTTGTTCAACATAAACCTCTTCTTTAAGTTCCCCATTTAAGAAAGCACTCTTCACATCCATTTGATAAACTTTGAACTTTTTGAATGCAGCATAAGCCAGAAATATCCTTATAGCTTCTAGCCTGGCAACTGGAGCAAATGTTTGATCATAGTCAATCCCTTCCTCTTGCCTATACCCTTGAGCAATAAGCCTAGCCTTATTCCTCACAATCACACCTTGGGTATCAAGCTTATTTCTGAATACCCATTTGGTTCCAATGATTGGGTAGTCTTTTGGTCTTGGAACCAAAACCCAAACTCTGCATCTCTCAAACTGGTTGAGCTCCTCTTGCATGGCCATGATCCAGTGGGGATCTTGCTCAACATCTTTTATGGTTTGAGGTTCAACTTGAGAGAGGAAACAGGCATGCATCAAGTATTGATTAAGTTGATGCCTTGTCTGTACACCTGCTGTTATGTCTCCAATCACTTGGGATCTGGGGTGATCCCTTAGTGTGACCAGGTCAGTAGGTGGAGTTGGTTCAGCAACAACAGTTGGATTTAATTTCTCCTATGGAATTATGTTTGTTGTTGGTTGAAGTTTAGTTACTTCTGTGCTTTCTTCTTCACTTTGTTCTTCATCTTGTGGAGAGAGATGTATTGGATCCTCTTTGGAGAGGTTTAGACCATCCAAATTCTCACACAAGTTGTGTACCTGCAAGGAGTCCTTGGTAGAAATCTCTTTCTCCTTATAAAACATGTTAGCCTCATCAAATGTAACATGCATAGATTTCTATATTTTCAATGTAGATTTATTAAATACCCTATAAGCTTTGCTGACTTGAGAATATCCTAGAAAAATTCTCACTGCAGCCTTTGCTTCAAACTTTCTAATGTGCTTTTTGTCATTGTTATGAATATAACATACACAACCAAAACTTTAAAATAGTTGATTATTGGTTTCTTCCCTTTGAGCAATTCATAGGGAGTCTTATGTTTTAGTTTGTGTATCAAGCTTCTATTTAGGACATAATTCGTTATGCTCACTGCCTCTGCCCAATAGGATAGGGGCATGTAAGCATCTGCAAGTAATGTGCCTGCAGCTTCAATGAGTGTTCTTTTTTTCTTTTCTGCTACCCCATTTTGTTGAGGAGTTCTAGGAGCTAAGAAGCAGTGCCTGATACCTTCCTTCTCACAGAACTCATGCATAAGAAGAGACTCAAACTTTGTACCATGATCACTTCTGATCAATGCAACATGAGTAGAGTACACAATCTGTATGGTCCTGAGAAAATCTGTAATAAACTTGAATGTATCTGACTTAGATCTCAGAAAGAATACCCAAGAGAATCTGGAGAAGTCATATACAACCACTAAGGTATAAGATTTCCCTCCTAGGCTTTGTACAGCCACAGGGCCAAAAAGGTCCATATGTAGTAAGTACAATATCCTAGGTGAATCACTCTTATTAATGGATTTGAAACTAAATTTAGTTTGCTTGCCTAGTTGACAAGCCTTGCAGAGTCCTTTCTTCTTGTAGGGCCAAAAGGTAGACCTCTAACAAGATTGTCCTTAGATAACCTAGCAATATTTTTCAGATTTACATGTCCTAATCTTTTATGCCACAAGTCATTTTGACTGCTAACTATGTTAAGCAAACATATGTCCAAAGTAACAAAATGAAAATTAACTAGATATATGTTTCCTTGTCTATTTCAAATTAAAATAGGTTTGTTTTCTTTAGAGGTAATAGTACAGGAGCTAGAGTTGAATGATACCTGATAACCTTCATCACAGAGTTGGCTTATAGAGATGAGGTTATGCTTTAGTCCTCTTACATGTGCAACTCTCTTGAAAGTTACTGTTCCAATCCTGACTTTACCATAACCCTCTGTTTGGCCACAGTTAGAGTCACCAAAGATGACATTTGGTCCCAACTTGGGCTTGTAATCAATTAGATTGTCTTTGATGCCTGTCATGTGCTTGGAGCAGGCACTATCCAGGTAACAATGTTGATTATATGTTGGACAGGTCTTCATCTGCAAATAAGATAGTTAGTTGTTCTTGACCCAGGTAACCTTGGGTCCTTGTTGATTTATATAGCTATAACTAGAAATGTAAGAACATTCAGGTTAATCTATATATCCTTTGGGATGATATCTTCTTGGTGGTATTATCCATTTACTAAAAGGATTAAAGTTGTTAGAATTTAGGTTTCTGTTGTAAGAATCTGCGATTGACGATTTCTGGTTTGATCGTCGACCTGAGCTCGACGATGTTGGATGAGATCGTCGATCTCTACTCGAAGAATGAAGATATTCATTCTTAGGGCACCAAAATCGTCGATCTCTGGTCGACGAACCATACTGGTATCGTCGATCCCAGATCGAAGAATAATTATTACTTAAGTTTGCGTTCAGAGATCGTCGTTCTGAGTTCGACGATCTGTTCATATATCGTCGATCTGAGTTCGACGATAACTGCTGAACATTGTTATTTCTGTTATTCTTCTATTTTTAAGTTTATTCTTAGTTTTAATTTGTTCAAGAAATTTATTGACCATATTAACCTGTTCAGTATTCTTCTTTCCTTTGTCAGATATAAACTTTACTGGTTTGCAAAGGTTATTTTTCTGAATTAAAGGTGGATCATTAGAGGAGGCACCTAGTCCTATTTTGTTATTGTTAATCCTAGTATTTACAGTACTAGTGATATATAGCAGTTGCAAACTTCTTCCATTTAGTGATTCTTCTAACTTCTTAGCCTTGCTAAGTTCAGATTTCAAAAAAGATATTTGTTCATTAGCAGAAATCAGTTCATTTGTTAGGTTAGCATTTTCTGAGATGATTTTGTCTAAATCATTTAGTTTTTCTCTGAGAAGTTTGATTTCCTTCTCAGAGCTGATCAAGTCTAAGCATAAATTTTTAAATTCCAATTTAAACTCATATGATTAAAAATCATAAGATGTTATTACCTGATCTTCAGCTGATAATGGTTCCTCATCTTCAGATTCATCTGTATCTGATCTGCTACAACCTGCCTCAATGGCCATGAGGCAAACTTCCTTAGCCTTCTGCTCTTCTTCATCCTCACTAGAGCTGGAGGATGTTGACTCTTCTTCAATATCACTTCATGTTTCAGCAACAAAGCCCTTGTCTTTCCTCTTGTGCTTTCTTGAGGAGGAGGATTTGTTGTAGTGACTCTTCCTTGAGTCAATCTCCTTTCTTCTATCCTTCTTCTGAACTTCTGGGCACTCAGAGATGAAATGCCCTGGTTTCCTGCAGCCAAAACAAACTATTTCTTTAGATGGTATTTTGTCATACCTTGGCTTATCTTCATATTTTGATGGTTTCCTTCTGAAGTCTTTTCTAGCCATCTTGAAGAATCTCTTAGCAAAGAGACTCATCAACTCTTCATTCATAGGAATGACTTAAGAATCTTCTATAGCTTTGAAAGCTAAGCTGTGCTACTTTCTAGTTGGTGTGGGAGTCTTTACTTCAGCTGCCTTTTCTCTTGCTTTCATCAGTTGCTCATAAGACTTTAGCTTTCCTAGAAGAAATTCTGTTGAGATCTCTGTCATGCTTTTGGCTTCTCTGATGGGCCAGATTCTTGAGTCCCATGTACTGGGAAAGCACATAAGTATTTTGTCATTCACTTCAGTTAAAGTGATTTCTTTATCTAGGGTCCTTAGCTTACTGATGATGGAGCTGAGTCTATTATACATCACTTCAACTGTTTTTACTTCATCCTTCTTGAAGTTTTCATACTGAGTGATAAGGGTTGATCTTCTATCTTTCCTCTCATCTGTTGATCCAGCCACCATTTGGTTCAAAGAGTCCCAAATGTCCTTAGCTGATTGACACTCAGCAACCTTTTGAAATATTTCATCAAACATAGTTTGAGCCAGTATGTTCATGGCTCTAGCATCAGCTATCTTAGCCTTTTTTGTGCATCTGTCCATCCAGGGGATAGGACTGCACTTAAGTTAGTTGATGCAGTTGAGGTTGAAGCCACTGGAGCTGGTAGTCCTGTTAAGATAGAATTAAATATAACTTCATCAATAGAGTTCATGTAAAACTTAATTCTTGCCTTCCAGATTGTGAACTTGGACAAGTTGCACACTGGAGGTCTGGTGCTTGCATATTCTTTGTTCTGTGTCATGCTGTATATATAAATCTAGTAAAGATAAAGAACAGATCTAACTTAGGATCTTTGGTTCAAGGGTTTAGCTTGTACAATCAAAAGAACCTCCTCTGATACCAATTGAAAGTTAGGGTTAGATCTGATATACTCTAGAGTGGGGTGAATAGAGTATGTATGTATATTTAAAAACTTTTCCTGAGTTATAAAAGATTATATCTAAAGTTAGATATAATATCACAGTATACTAAATTGAAATAAATGAAATCACAAAACAGCTAAATAACACAACCACAGCAAGAACAAGAAGAAGAGGGCAACCAGACAACATAAGAATTTATAGTGATTCTCCAACCTGGGTACATCCACTCTTCTACCACCCTGGTAGGAATCTACTCAGGTTTTTGATCAGGTGACTGCCACCAATGAGCTTTTGATCAGGTGCTCAAAAATCAAATCTCAAGTCTTTTGGTTAGGAGACTTGTAACCAGGAATCACTTTTGAAGGGAGTAGAGAACCCTTTTTACAGAGAGGGTGAGAGAGTGATGGTGTCTTCTCTTTCTCAAATACAAATGAGAAGATTAGTGGAATTGATGTTAACAAAAAGCTCCCTCTGAAATATTGAGTTTATTCAGGGAGGAATGAAACTTTTTCTTCAGGGTGATAGGCCTTCAAGCTTTCAACTTCAACCAGAAGAACTTCAGGAACTGCTTGACAGATGTAGTATAGTTGTGCAACTGAAAGTTCCTGAGAGTATGACAGAAGAAGACTCTTGATTTGGATGGTTGTTCTTCTTCTTCAGAAAGATTGTTCTTCTTCTGGTCTAGCAGTTATTGATTACTTGACTGATCGATTCTCTGTGTCTCAAGAATTCTGTATGTCTCTCCGATTGTGTCTCTATTGTATATCTGTGTAAGAAAAAGAACTTCTCATCTTTTATATTTTCCATGTGGAAGTGCTTTTGAATTTTGAAATTCATCCTGTAATTAATGTTAACGGCCTTGGAATAATTTGGCATTGATTTGTTTCCCTAACTGTCCCTTAGAAAAATGGTAGGCAATAATCCTGATGAAGACCGTGATTAATGCTCTTGTCTAACGGTAATATTCAGAAAATATTAGAGCATTAATTACTCAGGAATCATTGCCACATAATAAGGACAAAAGAGGAAAACAGCTAAGACTGGATTCGTCGACCTGAGTCCATAGTTCGTCGAGCTGAGAATAGCTATTCGTCGAGCTGAGATCCAAGATCGTCGACCTCTGAATGCTGCTTGATAACTTTCTTCTTCTGTGCATCAAGTTTGTCGAGCTGAGATCTAAGATCGTCGAGCTGAGCCCTGAGAACTGAGTTCGTACAGTTGGTCCAAGATCGTCGAGCTGAGTTTTGATTCTTGACTTAGACTATTTTCTGGTGTAGATTGTTGAAGCATCATTTTGGCATTGAGTGTAATGTCATCTGTCATTGAGTGAAATGTCATCTGGCGTTGAGTGAAATGTCATCTGGCGTTGAGTGAAATGTCATCTGGCGTTGAGTGTTGAATCACCTTATCCAGAATTAGTCGACCAGAGAACAGAGTTCGTCTAGCTGATGTTCTTAGTTCGTCAACTGAAGTTTTACTCAAAGAAGTTATCACTTTGTCTAGAGTTCGTCGAGCTGAGCACGACTTTCGTCGACTGGAGTTCGACGAACGTAGAACTCCTTTTTCTAAGTCTTGAATTCTCTAAGTCTTGAGTCTCTGACTTTGTTGAAAGCTGGTCCTTGGCATTGTTGACTCTAAGGACTTGACCTAGACTCTAGGACACAACCATGATCCTGGTCTATACATGTTAGGTCATATCCTAACTTAGTGAACCTAGCCCAAATCAAACTAGGGATCCAACAAAAAAGAAGACCATTAATTATTTAAAAATATTTTATCTGTCCCGATGCTCTTTGATACTGAGGGCTAAGAGCGATTTGCCACTCATCAGAATGGAGACGGCTTATGAAAAGAACAATTACATAATCGAAAAAGGCAAGTCCTACTCAAACGAGTAGGCGGGAAATGAAAACTGTAAAATTACAAGTCCTACTCAAACGAGTAGGCGAGAAATGAAAGCAGTAAAGAAAACAGTAAAGTGCAAGTCCTACTCAAACGAGTAGGCGGGAAATGAAAGCGATAAAATGTGAGTCATACTCAAACGAGTAGGCGGGAAATGAAAGCGATAAAATGTGAGTCCTACTCAAACAAGTAGGCGGGAAATGAAAGCAGTAAAATTTCTATCTCATACATGTATGCTCTCTAGTTGAAAGAAGAAAAATGATAAAAACTTAACTCATACACTCACGCACATATACAAAAAGGAGAAAAACCTAGTGTTCGAAAAATGAAAATAACTATATTTTTACCGTTAAAATATGCTAGAAATGCATAAAAAGATGAAATAAAAAATAAAAGAGCAAAGTTCTGGAAATAAAAGCAAAATCAATGTGTTTGAAAAGTTAAAACAATGACTTTTTCATTCGTATAACTTTATAAAAGTGTAAAATCAAAGTGTTAGAAATGCATTCTTATAACTTTGTAACCTAAACAAAATTAAGTAACAAAATAACAAAAACATAAAAGCATAAATCTATTCTCATACACACACACACAAAGAAAAATAAAGAAAAACAAAAATAAAAGATCACTGAAAGAGGGGAACTCAGATGCAATTCAATACTACACAAGAAGAGAAAAATCTACAAATTTTATTAAGATGAAATTGAGTTAAAAAAAAGCTAAAACAAACTAAGAGAGAGAGGGAGAAAGTTCTCCTTACATAGCATGGAAAACACCTAAGCAGCCCACCTAACAGTAAAATGGTTCCAAAAAAAGTGAACCCTTGGGACTTACAGAAAATTTACATTTATAAACAAAATTACGGGAGGTGGCACGCTGGTGTGCAGGGGAAGCCAAAATTTTGATGATATGCCTGGTTCTGGAAGCAACGGGTGCGGGACACGTCATGGTCACCTTTACTGGAAGCGTCGAGCGTTGACAGAAAGCGTCGATCGACGAATGAAAAATTCACTGCGATGAACGTCGAACGTGTCATTAAATCGTCGAGCGTCGATCATTAAATCGTCGAGCATCGATCAACGAATGTTGAGTATTGACTGGTTCTACGAACGTCGAGCGTGGCATTGAGTTGTGTTCGACGAACGTCGAGCTTCATTCGACGAAAGTCGATTAGCTGGCGTTGAATCGCGTTCGACGAACATCGAGCTTCATTCGACAAAAGTCGATTAGCAGGCGTTGAATCGCGTTCGAGGAACGTCAATCTTCATTTTGACGAAAGTCGATTAGCTGACATTGAATCAATCGTCGAGCGTAGAGTGTTAATCGTCAAATGATGATCGACGAACGTCGAGCGCTGAGTCTGACATCAAATCATCGAGCGTTGATCGACGAACGTCGAGCGCTGAGTCAGACATCAAATCATCGAGCGCTGATCGACGAATGCCGAGCACTAATCGACAAACGTCGAACTGCTGGCATTATACGGTCTTTTCTTTGCAGGAAGAAGATTTTTGCTAGAATCAAAGTTACACGCCCCTATCATGGGAGTGACCAAATTGACACGGGCGTGTACTTTGAAAAATTGATGTTTTCTACAAAAAATTCAGATAATAAAATGAACCTAAGTTAGAAGAGTATTTACAAAAAGAAACAACTTATTTAAGAAAATTAAATAAAAACTAAAAAAATAACCTAAAACTACTTATATAAATGACGGAAAAAATATGAATATTTATAACTTATCAAATACTCTCATACATAAGCTTTTGTTATTTCAGAGCAAAAGTTGGAGATGAACTTATAAAGAATTAAAAGAAATTCTAAATTTAGCTACCGCTTAAATTAATTAAAAGAAAGATCAAAATAAATATTCGGAGTATAAGAGTTAAGTCCTAAATTACGACAAAAATTTAAATAAAAAAAAAATTTCAGCTAAAATCTTCTCGATATAATCAAATAGAAAGCAAGAATTGTATTTTTTTAGGTTAACAAAAATAGATTGAAATTATAGAAACTTTAGCTTATAAGAATTAAAGGAAATAATGCAATTTAAAAATTATGGTCTTAAAATTTGTTTTTTAACTAATTCTATAATCATTGAAAATGGCTAAAGGGGTTATTTTGGTTTATGAAGAGGGCTTTGGTTTAAAGGTGAGGTATATTTTTTCGCTCGAACCTCTAATAGAATTTTTGGTTTGAATGTGGATGTTTTAGGAAAACGAAATCTTATTTCATAATATAGAATTTTTTTTTGAACAATTTCATATAACCCAATGTATATGTATAGGAGTAATGAATTTTATCTTCTTACTCCGTAACATGTAATCTTTTAAAATATTGGATGTCTATGTTTACGGAATGAAATCTTATTCTCATTGACATAGGTTCTTTTAAAGATCAAAATAATCATGTCAAGTAAGACATGAAAAAAATGAAGAGATAGGTTTTTTTTCAAGAAGAAAACTAGATTTTAATAAAAAAATTTTGAGAAAAACTTTTATAAATTGAACGTTCCTATATTTCAAAAAAAAAATTGGAGTAAATATAATTGAAGTCTAAGGTTGTTATTTTTTAATAAAATACACATGCAACTATTCTAGATAAATTAGTAGTGTTGAAAACAAGTCTCTTATCTAAATAAAAAAAGTAAAAGCATAAGAAATTTTTTTAAAAACTTAACCTCTGATATTTAAATCTATCAATCTCCAGTTAATAAACGAATAGTAAACAAAGAATTAATTAAATTCGCTTATAAATAAACACGCAACTATATTTTTGGAGAGCAAAAAGGGTTAAGAATGATGTATTCGATTTATTTGTTTCATAAAAATTTTTTGATTTTAGAGTTATTCTTTTATTGTATTTTGAGTTATTATCTTTTTTGGTTTTTAGAGTTATTGTCTTTTTTTCTATTTTCAAGATATTTCAAAAAAATTTTGATTTTTTTTAACATTTTATCAATTTATTTACAAGAAAAGGGAGAGAAAGATATGTTATTTACAAAGAAGAGAGCGGGAAAAGAGAAAAATTATTTACAAAAAGATTTACAAAATAAAAACAAAATATTTTTTTGAATTTTTGTTTTATAATAAATTTTTTTAAAATTTTTGATTTATGAATTTTTTTGGGTTTTTGATGATTAAAAAAATTGAGTTTTAGTTTTTTTTTTTAATTTTTAATGAGTGCAGAATATAGAAATGCAATAAAGAAAACTACAAAAACACCATCATACTTAAATGCAACATTGTCCCCAATGTTGCAATGTAAGTATGCGGAACAAAAAGGAAATAAAATGCAATAGTTACAAAAAAATAAACAGGGAGGATAGAAGCTTCCCTGAAAAGAAGTCTGAAAGGCTTATTTGGATACACTGCATTATTAAGAACAAATAGCAAAAAAAAATATAATTAAAAATCGAAAAATATAAACTCGGCCACAAGTTTGTGGGTAGTAGGGGCAAGTGTGTATGTAACTCTGATTAGCTAACATCTTAGCTATATGAGTGTAATAAAAATGTGTTCCCATATCGCTCACAATAGCGTGAAACGATGCCGAGACGAGAAAATAATTTTTTTACTATATAAATTTTTGATTTTCAGGAAAAAAAAAAACAAACTAAGACAAGGGGGATTTTTCGATAGTTTTTTTTAAGTAGGTTTTTTGAAATAAAATGTTTTTGAATTTTGGTAAGAGAGAAAAAAAAAGAAGGGAAAAAGCAGGCGGACAGCCTTTTATTTTTAAAATATATACACTATATAATAAAAAAATTTAGATTTTCGAAAGTAGAAAAATTTGTTAGATTTTTTTAGCTTTTAGTTTTTTAACTAGTTATTATTATTATTATTATTTTGTTTGGCCATTTTTTGTTATATATATAAATAAAATAGGTAAAAATAATAGTTTTTCAGAGTTTGAAATAACAACACGGATTTCCTGGCAACGGCGCCAAAATCTTGATGGTCAAAACCCGCGCCGTAGCGGGGGTTATTTATTTTGGTTTTTTAATTTATTTAGTTTGATAAGCGGAGTGCGCGGATTTATTATCTATAAAAAGTTGAAACCGTCTTTTAACGAAAGGAGGCAAGTGCACCTGTCGCGAGAAGTAAAGGATATTTTGGTGGGGAATATCGGGATCGTATTATTCTCGTGGACGGGTTAATTATTTCTACTCTTCCCTCGAAGGACTATTATTTTACCGAAAATAACTTGTCGGGCTATTAACTAAATAGCGTGGGTATATATAAAAAACAGAAAATAAACTTGAAAAGACCGATGAAGAAATAGCGCATCGGTACCGAATCGTATTTGAACTAAAATAACTTTTAATAACTAGAGATCCTAAATTTCAAATTAATTAAGGCGGCTTGGCCGTGGAGGCTCCACAAAAATGAGCCCACCTATCTCTAGGACTATTGCTCACCTGAACATTAAGACTATTCGATTGAACTCTCGTCCGACGAAAGATTCCTCTTAATTCCCGCATTACGCTAAGAGCCCCGCTATTGGATGGGGAACCCAATTCGGGAGAACAACACTTCTCCTCTCTCGAGGTTATGCGCGCAATTCTCTTTACCCAAGGGTGATCGGTTCATACGCATGGCCTCCCGGCTAGCTAGCGTATGGACAACAGAAATAGAGCCCACACATCGATATGTGGTCCTACACATCGTATACCCGGGACAAACCTTAAGTGTTTTAATTAAAGAGAAAAAGAAGACCTTTAATTATTTAAAAATATTTTATTTGTCTCAATATTCTTCAATACTGAGGGCTAAGAGCGATTTGCCACTCAATGGAATGAGGACGCCTTATGAAAAGAACAATTACATAATCAAAAAAGGCAAGTCCTACTCAAACGAGTAGGCGGGAAATGAAAGCTATAAAATTACAAGTCCTACTCAAACGAGTAGGCAGAAATGAAAGCGATAAAATGTGAGTCCTACTCAAACGAGTAGATGATGGAGAGATTGCTGACATGGCCGCCATTGATCCCCGTCTGAGAGAGTTCGTCGATTGGGACGATCGCTGCCGCAAGCTCGAGGATGGGATCAACATCCGCCGCCATTATATAAAAATATATAATTATAAATTAAATAATTACAATTATATATTTTTAGTATTTTTATTATTTTAGCAATTTTATTTTAAGTATTTATTTCATGTATTAATTTTCATTTCATGTGTAATGATGAGTGCTTATAACCATCATGTGTTGTTTTAATTATTTCATTTCATGTGTAATGATGGGTGCATATAACCATCTTATTTTCATTTTGAATTTTGAATTTTGAATTTTGATTGGTGGGAGATTGAGTGATGTAGGCTATATATAGTCATGTTATGAAGGATTGATTAGAGAAGAAGAATAAGAAAATAATCCCCTAAAGATCTTTTGAGATCCTCCTTCCCCTTGGCAAAATTCGGCCACCCCTCTTTCCCCTCTTCCTTGCAATTTCGGCCACCCTCCTCCCTCTCCTCCTTGTGGAATTCAGCCACAAGACTCCTCCTCTCTTTCCCTCCACTTTTTCCCCTTAACAACCCTCTCCTACTCCTTTTCTCCCCTCAAAACCGACCAACTTTCCTCCTCCTCTAAAAATATCGGTCACTCTCTCCCTCCAACAAACCGAGCCGCCCCTCCTCTTTCTCCCTCCAAAACCGGTCATCCTCTCCTCTGTGAATATTTTTCGGCCATCAAGAGTTCTCCCTCTTCTAGGGTTTGGGCAAAGAAAATGGCGAGCATCTTCATCATCCGGTGCAGATTCGAGAATTTGCGTGGAAATAGAGAATCTACCACCGTCGTGGGCGCCTCCTCCACTCATCTTGTGGATGGGTTATTATTGGGATTGGGTAACGAATTCTTACACCTCTTTGTGTGATTTCTTCTATATTATATGTGAGATCTTGGTGGAATAGAATGCTAGTAATTTGTTCTGATTTATATTGAATATTGTGCTTGTTAAAATCTAATTTTCAAAGCATTTAGTTCCCAAATATTTTTTGTAATTAATTGGAACGGGTAGATCTCGTGAACACTAGAAGAAATCGGGTTCATCACCATTGATTTTCCCTTAAGTTCAAGTGATTTGGTATACCCACTATTAATTAATTTTGGGATCGATTAGGACTTAATTTTAAATCACTTATTTCGTCTGGATATCCTCTTATTGGATGTGTGAACGTTTGTGCGTAATTTAATTTGAATTGCTAATTGTTCGGATTGGGTGGGTCCATTTCGCTTGAGCGAACATTGGCATATAGCCCTTGTTTAATCTAAATTAAGGGGTAGCGTCCCTTTGCATTGATTGTTGTGGAATTTTAGCCTTTAAATGCTTGAGTATTCGATAGTGCTAAGTAGAGAAACCGCGCGCTAAATAATTAAATAAATTGTCGAACATATGAACGCGTAGTTTAATCAGTCAAAACCTCGGGCCTGCATTAGTAGGCGGGAAATGAAAGCGATAAAATGCGAGTCCTACTCAAATGAGTAGGCAGAAAATGAAAGAAGTAAAATTTTTATCTCATACACGCACGCACTCTACTTGAAAGAAGAAAAACGATAACAACTTAACTCATACACTCACGCACACATACGAAAAAAGGAGAAAAACCTAGTGATCGAAAATTGAAAATAACTATATTTTTACCGTTAAAATATGTTAGAAATGCATAAAAAGATGAAATAAAAATTAAAGGAGCAAAATTTTTTGAAAATAAAAGCAAAATCAAAGTGTTCGAAAAGATAAAACAACGACTTTTCATTCTTATAACTTTATAAAAGTGCAAAATCAAAGTGTTAAAAATGCATTCTTATAACTTTGTAACCTAAACAAAATTAAGTAACAAAATAACAAAAACATAAAAGCATAAATCTATTCTCATGCACACACACACACAGAAAAATAAAGAAAAACAAAAATAAAAGATCACTGAAAGAGGGGCACTCAGATGCAATTCAATACTACACAAGGAGAGAAAAATCTACAAATTTTACTAAGACGAAAATGAGTTACAAAAAGCTAAAATAAACTAAGAGAGGAAGGGAGATGGTTCTCCTTACATAGCATAGAAAACACCTAAGCAGCCCACCTAACAGCAAAATGGTTCCAAAAGAAGTAAACCCTTGAGACTTAAAGAAAATTTACATTTATAGACAAATTTACGGTAGGTAGCACGCTGGTGTGCAGGGGAAGCCAAAATTTTGATGACAGACCTGGTTGTGGAAGCAGTGGGTGCGGGACACATCATGGTCACCTTTACTGGAAGTGTCGAGCGTCGAAAGAAAGTGTCAATCGACAAATGAAAAAGTGACTATAAGGAACGGCATTCGACGAACGTCAAGCGTGGCATTAAATCGCCGAGCGTCGATCGACGAATGTTGAGTCTTGACTAGTTTTGCGAATGTCAAGCGTGGCGTTGAGTTGCGTTCGACGAACGTCGAGCTTCATTCAACGAAAGTCAATTAGCTGGCGTTGAATCGCGTTCGACAAACATCGAGCTTCATTCGACGAAAGTCGATTAGCTGGCGTTGAATCACGTTCGACGAACGTCGATCTTAATTTCGACGAAAGTCGATTAGCTGGCGTTGAATCAAGCGTCGAGCGTGGAGTGTTGATCGTCGAATGATGATCAACGAACGTCGAGTGTTGAGTCTGACATCAAATCATCGAGCGTTGATCGACGAACAACGAGCGCTGAGTCTGGCATCAAATTGTCGAGCGCTGATCGACTAACGTCGAACGGCTGGAGTTACACGTTCTTTTCTTTGTAGGAAGCAGATTTTTGCTGGAATCAAAGTAACACGCCCCGGTCACGGGCGTGACCAAATTGACACGGGCATGTACTTTGAAAAATTGATGTTTTCTGCAAAAAAATTCAGAGAATAAAATGAACCTAAGTTAGAAGAGTATTTACAAAAAAAATAAATTATTTAAGAAAAATAACTAAAAACTACAAAAATAACCTAAAACTACTTATATAAAGTACTGAAAAATATGAATATTTACAACTTATTAGCGAGCTATCATATTGCATTCATAACATAGCATTGCACTGCATGAGATCCTTATCATATAAATTTGCATGGGCACTCTTATATGATGAGTTACTTTACTATTAAGCTGATCCTTAACTTATAAATCTGTATGAACATTTTTATAAGTTAAGTTACTTTCTTGTTATATATTTATATATTTTGATGGATGGACATTGTTTGTGTATAATTGCTAGAGTAGAGTCTTTATAATGTTGCTATTACCACTCATGATATATAGAGATATACCACCTGCTTGTTACTACTGCTTACTTATATATATTGTACCCTCTTCTTTTCTTCGCCCGGTGCCTAAGAGTATTCGAGGGAGCAGATGTGATATCCACTTAGTCTTTAAGACTAACGGTTTCTACATCTTTCATTTTAGGAGGAAACCCCGCAGATAGAGCAGCAGCAAGTTATGCAGGAGGGTAGCCAGGCCAAGGTGACAGGGCCTAATACAATGTTACCATTGTTGCCGTCAGTAACGGATGTGAGTTTTGAGTGCAATTTTTGTGTACTCTGATATTATAGAAGCTGTCGTTGCTTCTTTTTATTGATGTACCTTCGTGTACTTATATACTTATGTGGATTTTGACTTCTATATTTATTCTTTATGTCGGGTTGGCATGGATGATATTTGTTTTGGCCGGCAGGATAGGCTTCTTATAGTATCAGTCCACTTGTGTGTCCGCGTTACCGCAAGGCGGCTGTTCTGGGCATAAGACTCCCCTCGGTCGTGTCTTGTGTTCCGGGAGGGGGATCATACAAATGGTATCAGCTTGCAACGATCCTAAACTAAAGAAGTCATTGAACAATGGTGTCACCCTCGTTTGATTGGTCAGTTTGTGGACAAACTGAGATAGTGGAAGCAGTGGTGTACCCATGTGTAATTCACACTAAGTATGTTCAGTTGTTAACCTACGATTAGCCATCCTGATATTAGGTTTTTACGTTTACGTGTAGATCCCGGCATGTGTAGAGCCAGTAGCTGGCACTCCCGCCCCTTCCGTCCCTACCCATTTTCAGCAGTCGGAATTGGGACATACACTTACGGTAATTCTAGATGCTTTCAGGTCTCAACAGGCCCCGGTGAAGCAATAAGCCCCAGGATTTAACTGGCTGAGTACCTTCTGAGCCCTCTCCCCGCATGTTTACAATGGGACGGAGTCGGCTATCCGTACTGAAGAATGGTTAGACACAGTGCAAGAGCTAATGGGCGAAATAAAATGTCCAGCCAGTATGGCTGTGACCTTAGCTATGTCAGTCTTGGAAACGCACGCGAAGACGTGGTGGAAGTCTCTTATGGGTTCCACTTTCCAAGGCTGAGTATACGTTGAGATCAGTTGGAATGAGTTTTCATAAGCCTTCTTAGAACACTTCATTCCCTCTATAGCTCGAGATGAGCTTGAGGAGAGATTTCTACAATTGAAGCAAGGATCTAAGTCCGTGACAGAATATCAAAGGGAGTTTCAACACCGTGCAAGATTTGTTGACTCCTATGAGTTAGATGATCGCGGGTACGCAAAAAGATTTTACAAAGACTTGTGAGATCCCCTAAGGCAAGCCTTTTGTTTTATAGCAGACGCGAGCTTGGCGGAGATAGTCGATATGGCGAAAGGTTGGAGGTGGATCACTTGGGAAGTAGTAAGAGACCCGTCGAAGGTATGATGGAAGCAGGCCCCGCTTCAGAAAGATACATAATAGTAGAGGTGAAAAAAGAAACAAAAGAGGTGGTGGCCTTTTCCACCCGAATTTTAGAATGGAGCACCCGTCCCACAGCCGCCAGCGTTGCCTCCACTCAACAAATGTATCAGCAGCCTGGAGGGCATGCAGCTCGGGCGAGTATGTTTCTAGTGCAATTAGTCGGGCCACATCCGACAATTTTGCCTGCAGTTAGGAGGAGGTGCTCCCCCTATTTTTCCTCCGACAGCCCCGCGAGGACGAGGACATGGTCATGGTCAAGGACGAGGACCACGAAGAAGGAATCCTAAACCTGCTAGAGAGTAGGTGTTTACTCTGGCATGACTCAGAAGAGGAATCCTCAAGATGTGATTGCAGGTACGTCATGATTTGATTATTATAATTATGAGTATTCACCCTTAACTTGCCTAAAATTGTGCAAACGTAAGTTTAAATTGTATAACTGATACTTAGGCGTTATGTTGGTCAGTGGAAAACCAGCCTATACCCTATTTGATACCGGTGCCACCCATTCGTTTGTCTTGGCAGACTTCATAAAAGATATAAATGGCGTGCAATACTTCACGGGTATCACTCGGGGAGTACGCCTCCTAGACGGCTTTGAGATGATGTCGTCCGACAAGTGCGACTTGGAAGTATACATTGGATAAAAGATTTTTGAAACCCTGCGACAGTGTTGAGAATGCCAGAATTTGATTTTATTCTGTGCATGACATGGCTAGATTAGCAACACGCCAGAATTGATTATGCGGTGAAGCAAATCACTTTGAGGCATGGAGACTCCGAAGTCGTCTTCTGAGGTAATAAATTCGCTCCTCGATGTTGTTATCTTCAATCTAAGCTCTTAAGGCCCATATTAAAAGGGACGAAGTATTTATGGTATGTTTCGAGCTGAAAGAGATGGTGATGAGCATGGAAGATGTGCGGGTAGTGTGGGATTTCCCTGAAGTGTTTCCCAAAGAAGCTACCGGGCTTACCCCCGCATAGAGAGGTGAAATTCCAAATTAAACTAGTACCGGGTGCCAAGCCCATCTCTCAGACCCCTTATAGAATGGCCCCAAAGGAACTCGCCGAGTTTAGAGTTCAGTTGTATGAGTTGGTGGAATCAGGGTTTGTTCGTCCTAGTTCGTCACCTGGGGAGCCCCTATTTTGTTTGTTAAGAAGAAAGACGGATCACTACGATTGTGCATAGACTACCGGACCTCAACCGATTAACAGTGCGGAACAACTATCCTTTACCCGGATCGACGAGTTATTCGACCAATTGGTAGGAGCGCATTGGTTTCCAAATTGATTTGTGTTCGGGGTACTACCAGTTGAGAATACAAGAGGAAGACATTCAGAAAACGACGTTTAGCTCGAGATATGGTCTGTATGAGTTCACGGTGATGCCATTTGGACTCATAAACTCCCCTTCTGTGTTCATGAGTTTGATGAACAGAGTGTTTGAGCCATACTTAGACGTCTTCGTCATCATCTTCATCGATGACATTTTAGTCTATTCGAAGACGGAAGAGGAGCATGCTAAGCACTTGGCCTTAGTTTTGAGGAAGCTAAAAGTGCATGCCTTGTTTCGTAATTCAGTAAGTGTGAGTTTTGTCTCCGAGAAGTTGCATTCTTGGGCCATGTTATTAGTGGTGATGGATTAGCGGTAGACCCAGCCAAGGTACGTGCCGTAAAGGAATGGTCGCCCTTGAAATCAGTGGCTGATGTACGAAGCTTTCTTGGGCTTGCCGGATATTATCGTACGTTTGTGAAGGGATTTTCAAAGATAGCCCTTCCCCTCACTATCCTAATAAAGAAAGGTGTGTCATATGAGTGGACACCCTAGTATGAGGCTGTATTTCAAGAGCTAAAGGATCGACTTACCACCGCACCCATCCTAGCTCTTCCACCAGGGAAATAAGGATTTCAAGTTTACACTGATGCGTCCTATCAAGAGATGGGGGCGGAATTGATGCAGCACGGGTATGTGATTGCTTACACTTCGAGATAGTTGAAGAAGTACGAGGTTAATTACCTGGTGCATGATTTGGAGTTAGGGGCAGTGGTGTTCGCCTTAAAGGTTTGAAGACATTATTTGTATGGCATCCACTATGAGATCTTTTTGGACCATAAGAATTTGAAGTATGGTCATACTCAAAAGGAGTTGAATTTGAGGCAGCAGCGGTAGCTAGAATTTTGTGTGATTATGAGTTTACATTGAACTACTACCCCAAGAAAGCAAACTTCATAGCAGATGCTTCGAGCAGAAAAGTACTAGAGTTGAGTCCTGAGTCTCGGATGATGAATATGGAATTGGCTCGAGTGCTCGAGGAGATGGAGATCACGTTGGTGTGCAAGGATCATTCTGATAAGTATACTGAGTACTTAACTATTATGAGTATAGTTTGTGATATTCGAGCTCGAATTTGGGCAGATCAAGGGAAGGATGCTGCCCTGGCCCTTGTGATTAAGGAAATTGAGGATGGATCTACTGAAGAGTATACTCTGAAGGATGGCCTTGTTCATTTCCATGGCAGGCTCTACATTCCCAAGGGTGGTGAAATCCGAGAAGATATCTTGAGAGAGACACATTGCTCAAAGTATTCGGTGCATCCCGGGATTTCCAAGATGTATAGTGACTTGAGAAAGACCATGTTTTGGCCAGGGATGAAGAAGGATATCACATACCATGTTACACACTGTGAGGCTTGTAAGAAGGTGAAGGTGGAGTGCAAGAGCCCTGGAGGATTGTTACAATCATTGCCCATTCCGGAGTGGAAATTTGAAGATATCTCAATGGATTTTGTACACGGCCTTCCCCGATCACAATCAGGGAATGAATCGGGTTGGGTGATTATGGATTGCTTGACCAAGGTCGCCAGGTTTATCCTATTGGATCCACTGATCCCAATGGACCTAATTTGATGATGTCAAATAGGTCAATGAGATACACACAGTTGTATTTGATGTGTGTGTAAGTTTATGTGTGTAGGATAGTCCTTGTGACCAAGATTAGGCAGGTGAACTCAAAGAAGTGGCTGGAAGGGCAGAAGATTTGCCTAAGTCCACAGGCGTTGAGTTAAGTCTCACTACTAGAAAAATGAGTATTAGCTACCTTTTTTTTGCCAGGGTTCAAAAACCGTGGCTAATACACTAGTATTAGCCATGATCGCAAAACGTGGCTACTATTTTAGGTTTTAGCCACGGCTATAAAAAAAAACATGCTAATACCTTTGTATTAGCACGAAAAGCAAAAGCATGGC